>CM044050.1:19817500-21057237 GCA_024086825.1 Abrus pulchellus subsp. cantoniensis | reverse complement strand
TGCCATATTATTCAAATGATCAAAACATGTAAAATAAACTATCTAAATCAATGTAAATTAACCAAAAACTAAGAAGCCTATATTATTTAGCCTAATTGGAATATTTATCTTATTTTCACTATCGAAGTCTATTCTTATCTATAAAAAGTAATAAATGATGTATAAAAATTTAGTAAAATATGGATTCATCACAACCCCAAACTTAAACTTTTGTTTGTCCTCAAGCAAACCAAAATTCAAGGACTTAAGTAAAAAGGGTTGGACTTATCCAAAAAAATTTTCTCAAAATTTTTCTGTTCCAATCTTTCAACTCTAATATGCACTTTCTCCATTTCAAAATCATGGAGTCATTCAACAAAGAAAGCACACTCATATCAATCAATTTTATGCAAAGTCCCATGCAAGTGAAACAAAAATTTAACAAGGCCATCATACTTCACGCAATGCAAAGAAATTATCTAGCTCACAAGCGGGTGTTTCACTCTTCACTCGTTAGTGTTTCAAGCTAGGTATTTTTCCTCAATACATGCAAATTGCTATACCCTACCATATGCTTGCCCATATTCTCAATCTCCTTTGCCTTAATACAATGATTTACCTATCAAAAGGACTTGGTTGGTCACAAATAGGGATAGATAAGGTTCAATTTGATCAAGGAGGGTCAAAAGCTCAAGTGAGTTTTCAAGATAAGGGAATCCTCTTGAGTGAGTGAATACATCAATTAGAATGAAATGCATTAAATGAGGTATCCTAAGAGGTTCAAGCATTTTTCACCTATTTTTCCATCATTTTTCATTATGTGAAGATCTCTTCAATCTCTTGGACCTTACTTCATTTTATTTTCTTTCCTTTTTCATTCTTTCTTTTATGATTTCTTGGACTTTGGCAACCACTCTTTTTTTTTTTTTGACATGTATTTTAACATGTATAATGTTCACCACCCCAAACTTGAGAGGTTGCTTGTCCTCAAGCAACTACCGTCAAAATCAACACCCCTAACTTAGTATTTACATTCACTCTTGATGTTACTCAAAAGAAATACGTTTTTGATGGAAGAAAAAAAAATATGTGGCAGACTAAGTTTGACAAAAGAAAGGGATGTAATGCAATAAGGTGCAAAGGTGGGCAATGTTGAGTGGGTGTGTGTGTAAAGGAGGCCTCAATCATCTAGATAAAAATTGCATAACTGGCATGAAGGAGCTAAGGATGAAGATGCTCCAGACATTGGCAGGTGGAAGGAGGTGCTTTGTAGTCAGATTCTTAGGCTGAAGCTTCATGTCAAACTCCCAGTTCTCTCCATCCTTGCATATTGCCTGAAGGATTGGCTTGTAGTCCTTCTCCTCCAAGTAGCTGAAAGTAGTGTAGTCTAGTTGTCCAGGCCTCTTTTCAGAAAGAGGGATGTTGAGGATTCTTTGAATGTTGGCAGGGTTGAAGTCTACCACCTTGCTTCTAACCATGGAGTACCTGTAGGGAAAATCATCTCCCTTGACCCTGAAGGCATTAGCATAGAACTCCTGGGTGATGTCTTTCCATCCATGCCCAACACATGTAGTGAACAGATCCCACCCCCTTTTCTGGATTTCTTGCTCAAATTGGGGGTAGGTCCCTTTTTGCAGGTCAAAATTCCTGTCCTGCACAAAGTGTCGCCTGAGAATATTGGCTTTAAAGAAATTCTCATGAGTCAGGGACCGAAATCTGGGATCATGTGCAGGCTGAGGCCTAGATGAAGAGGCAGCAGCTGTCTTGGCCCTCTTGGCCCTGGGTGTGTTCTTTCTGGGAGTGTTTGCCATTAATCTGCACATAGAAAAAGGAATAAATGAGTGATAGTGCAGAATTAACCATGTAGCAAGAATTTCACACCATTTCGAATTGAAAGAGAGAAAATGCAGGCAATTTATAACATTGTTGCAGCAGAAAGTAGCTACTATGATGAATGAAAGTAGTTACTTTGGCAATAAAGCATGACAGAATGCAGAGGTAATATGTGGATATAATTTCACAGCAAATGTGCAGAAAATCAGAGAAAATTGAAACAAATCAGAGTAGTTCTGCATGCAAAAGTAACTACTATGCTAGTTGGTAGTAACTACTTTGACAGTGAAAGATCAGACAGTTAAACATATGCAGAGTGATCACTATACAGTGAATTATGCCAGTTTTTGCAATACTGAAATGATAAAAGTGACCACTATGAAAGTGGACACTTTCAGTGAAGTTCAGCAGCAAGAAAATAACATATAGACACAAAACACTTGCAAATTCAAGCAACAAATTAGGTCGAGTAAAGTGATCACTATGTGTTGGCAGGTAGCTACTATGACAGCAATAACAGTTTCAAAATTCACATGTTTAAAATGCAGAAAAAAAAACACATCATATAGTGGATCATTGATGAATCCACATTTTACTACATTTTTATACATCATTTATTACTTTTTATAGAAAAGAATAGACTTAGATAGTGTAAATAAGATGAATATTCCAATTAGGCTAAATAAGATAGGTTTCTTAGTTTTTTTGTTAATTTACATGAATTTAGATAGTTTATTTTAAATATTTTGATCATTTGAATAATATGGCAGGAATCCCCAAGCTTATTTTGAAGAATTATTGGATTTTGAGGAATTTGAGGTGAAAGTAACTACTTTCAATATTGATAGTGATAACTACAGCAAGCCACTTCCAGCAAAGGGACCAAAGTGATCACTTTCAAAGCTTAAAGTAACAACTACAAGAGTCTTAATCAACCAAACCTGCGCGTGGTTACTATGAATATTCATAGTAATCACTCCAGAGACCCAAAATGTCCCAGTACTGTGCGTAACTACTATGAATATTCATAGTAATCACTCCGAAGAGGAAAAACCCAACTGATGCTGCGCGTGGTTACTATGAAAGAATGAGAGTAATTACTTTGGGCGGCGCCAGCTTTAGTATAAATAGATTTTTACCAAATTAGGGTAGAGAGTTCGTACACTTTTTGAACCTTTTCTCTTCTTTACTCAATTTAGGATATTTTTCCAGAGCTTAGGGCAACCTTGGGTGACAGCCAAGGGTCCAACCTAGGGTTTGGTTTCTCATTTCTCTTGCTTTTACATTAATGTTAATGAGTTTTCTGCATTTCCCAACTGCGTTTTTGACCCCCATTTCCATGGAGGGCTAAGTTTGTGTAATCCTTAGTGAATTCACATGGGTTCTTGAGTTCCTTGAATTTAATGATAATATAATTCCTTTCTTTCATGAATTACTTCTTCCTTGTCTCTTGAATTGAATTAATGGTGAATGAGGGGGGTATTGCTCAATTAACCCTAATTTCATTTTAAGGAGATTCTAAACTAAGGGTTACTTAATCCTAGGTTTAATTCTAAGGTTGCGTAATTTTGGGATGAGAGATTAGAGCCTAACAAATTGCGTAATTTCGTTGGGACCATAAGGTTGATTTTCGCTTGTTAAATTAACCTAATTCATGGAAGAGAGGATGAATGTTAAATCTTGAGTGGAATGAGGATAGAATCTATGTGGATGAACTAAGGATTGCTGTTTTCTTTTGTTTGAATTAATTAAACTCATTTGCTCATTGCTCTTTATTTTGATTTGAAACCACAAAACCCCCCATTTTAATTGCTTGTTTAATTAATGCCTTCAACATGTTTAATGAAGATTAATAACCAATGTTCATGGGAGACAATCTAGGGTTACCCTAGTACTACATTAATTTGTTTAAAATTTGATGAGGATTTACGACAAATCTTTTAAACACCTCGAAATAAACCATCATCAAATTGGCGCCGTTGTCTTTTCATAAACATGTTATTTGCTCTGTTTTCATTTTCGTTTTCTGCATTGTGAATACTTTAGTATTGTTGTAGTTTCATAGGTAAGTAGAGATATCTTGCATTAAGGTAGAACCAATTGCTGTTTTCTGCATATTGTTTGAATTCTGATTTCTGCATTTTAGTTTACCACACTGTATTTTCGTTTGCTGCAATTACCCTGTTTCTGCTGCATAATTCTACAGAATTTGTGTTTGTGAGTTGCCTATTTTCATTCCATAGTTTGCAATTTCTTTCTGTTTTTACTGTTTGGTGTTAATACTTTATTTTACTGCACTTGATGTTAGTTTTTTCTGCATAATTGTCATCTGAATTTTTCTGCATTTTTACTGCTTCATTAGTTTACTTCTTTTCAAATTTCCATAGACAATTCCTAATGAATGACCAGATCAAATCCGGGAGATTTATATCCTCTAGATATTGAAATTGAGAGGACATTCCATAGAAATCTTAGGAACCTTAGTAGACAAAATTCTGCACATATTGAGGAACCATCTTCACCATTTTCTCCATCTTCTATATATTCTTCTCTGCATTCTTTAAATTCTGAACCTTTAGAAATGGCAGAAAATGACTTGACACTTAAGGAGCTTGCCGCACCGGACGTGACCTACCAGACTTTATGTATCCAATACCCGGATGTGGATGCCCCTTTTGTTCTTAAAACTGGCCTAATCCATCTTTTGCCTAAATTTCATGGTCTTGCAGGTGAAGATCTACATAAACACCTCAAAGAATTTCATATTGTTTGCTCTACAATGAGATCACAAGGTGTTCTTGAAGAGCATGTGAAATTAAAGGCATTTCCATTCTCGCTTATGGATTTGGCTAAAGACTGGTTGTATTATCTTCCACCTGGCTCTATTACAAGTTGGGACACCCTCAATAGATTGTTCCTGGAAAAATTTTTCCCTGCCTCAAGGGCTGCCTCAATAAGAAAGGAAATATGTGGTATTAGGCAGCTGGAGAGGGAAAATTTGTATGAATATTGGGAGCGTTTGAAGAGGCTTTGTGCTAGCTGCCCCCATCATCAGATAAGTGACCAACTCCTAATCCAATACTTCTATGAAGGCTTACACCCAATGGATAGGAGCATGATCGATGCAGCTAGTGGGGGAGCCCTGGTTGAAAAGACTCCCGCAGCCGCTAGAACTCTTATTGAGAATATGGCAGCTAACTCTCAACAGTTTGCTACAAGGCAAAACTCCATTATGTCCAAAAGTGTCAATGAAATTCAAACTTCAGATTCACACAAGCTGGAGCATAAACTAGATGAGTTGGCTTCGATGGTAAAACAGTTGGCATCCATCCAAAAGAATTCTGCTGCATATACACCTCCACATCCATCCATTCCAGCAATGCTTTGTGGGATTTGTTCATCTACGGATCACTTCACTGATAGTTGCCCCACATTGCAGGAAACTGAATCTTCAGAAGGTAATCCTCAAGCTTATGCTGCTAATATTTATGCTAATAAGTTTCCTTTTCAGCAGCCGCAGCAACAACAAAGCTGGGATTTATCTTCCAATAGATATAATCCCGGTTGGAGGAACCATCCTAACTTAAGGTGGGGAGGAAATGCACAGCATCAAGGCTCTAGCCAACCAACTAACAACCATTTCCAACCGCATCAAGCTGGACAAAGCAAGCCATATTCAGCCCAGCAACATCACCATCCATCATCTTCATCTCAACAACACCATCAAGCATCTTCTTCAACAGCCGTTGCACCTCAAAAGAATGAGTCATCCTTGGAAGACCTTGTGAAGCAACTCACTATGAGTAATCTCAATTTCCAACAACAGAGTCAAGCCTTCCAGCAACAGACTCAAGCAAGTATTAAGACCTTGGAGAATCAAATGGGTCAACTTGCTTCATCTCTTAATCAACTTTAATCTCAAGGCTCACGCACTCTCCCTGCACAAACTGTCACAAACCCAAAGAATGTGAGTGCCATTACCTTGAGATCTGGTACGGTGATGGAAGAGCCAGAAATGCCTACTGAAAAGGATCCCAGTTGCACTTTAGCTGCAGAAGGTGAAGGAGGAGAAGTTGAAAGCCAAGAGCAGCCTGCACCTATGCCTACACCATGTCAACCAAAAGTGGTAGACAAGGAGGAGAGGTCTATTCCTATTCCCTTCCCTCAAAGAATGGTTCAGCCCAGCAAGAAGCAAAAAGAGGTTGATAAAGAAATTCTGGATACTTTCAGAAAAGTTGAAGTCAATATCCCCTTGTTAGATGCTATCAAGCAAATCCCAAAGTACGCCAAATTCCTTAAGGATTTGTGCACTCATAGAAGGCGTCTAAAGGGTAATGAAAGAGTGAACATGGGGAGAAATGTATCAGCTCTTTTTGAGAGGCAGAAAACTTCCATGCCTGAGAAATGCAAAGATCCAGGGACGTTTACTCCCTGCATTATAGGAAAC
The DNA here is from genome assembly GCA_024086825.1 of Abrus pulchellus subsp. cantoniensis. Taxonomy (NCBI): domain Eukaryota; kingdom Viridiplantae; phylum Streptophyta; class Magnoliopsida; order Fabales; family Fabaceae; genus Abrus; species Abrus pulchellus. The sequence continues at coordinate 21,050,978 of CM044050.1, read as the reverse complement.
AATAGGATAGATAATGCCATGCTTGATTTAGGTGCATCTATTAATGTTATGCCTTTATCTATCTTCACATCTTTATCTCTTGGACCATTGCAGCCCACGGGTGTCATCATCCAATTAGCAAATAGGAGCACTACTAATCCAGCCGGCCTGGTGGAGGATGTTCTAGTGAGAGTGAATGACTTGATCTTTCCTGCTGACTTCTACATCTTGGACATGCAAGAAGAAGAGCCAATAAAAGGAGCTGCACCAATCATCTTGGGGAGGCCATTCTTGAAGACGGCCAGGACCAAAATTGATGTGCATGCTGGAACTCTCACTATGGAGTTTGGAGAGAGTGTGGTTCGCTTCAACATACTAGATGCTATAAAGCACTCACCTGAGGAGCATTCAGTTTTTCACATTGATGTTCTTGATAGCTTGATAGATGATAATTTTGCTGAATATTTAGGAGACTCTTTCGTTGATTTTTCTAATTGTATAGATACCATAATACTAAAATTTGTGAATATTGTACTAAGTCATCTTTGTGTGATATTTGTATTGCTGATTTTTTGGATTTAGATTCTGCAACTTTTGACATTAATGACATTGAAAAATCAAAAGGGTTAGAATGTGGTTCATTGAGTACAACAAGTCTAATTGAATCTAACCCTTGTGGTTTAAATGTTGCAGAAATCACTTCAAATGAAAGTGCTAAAGCACTGCCTTCAGTTGAGCAGCCTCCCACCTTGGAGCTTAAACCCTTGCCTAAGCATTTAAAATACGCTTATTTGGAAACAGGTGAGAAACTTCCTATGATCATCTCCACTGAGCTTGATGAGGACCAAGAGGAGCAATTGCTTGATGTGATTCGGAAGCATAGAAAGGCTATTGCTTGATGTGATTCGGAAGCATAGAAAGGCTATCGGAGGCTCAACCAGGCGACCAGGAAAGACCACTTTCCTCTACCTTTCATAGATCAGATGCTGGAGCGCCTGGCAGGTAAATCTCACTACTGTTTCCTAGATGGATTCTCAGGTTATTTTCAAATATGCATAGCTCCTGAGGATTAGGAGAAGACCACTTTTACATGCCCATTTGGTACATTTGCATATAGGAGAATGCCATTCGGGCTTTGCCATGCTCCCGGTACATTTCAAAGATGCATGTTGAGCATATTTTCTGATTTGGTTGAGCATTGTATTGAAGTATTCATGGATGACTTCACTGTATATGGGTCATCATTTTCTGCATGTTTAGGAAACTTGGATAGAGTTTTACAAAGATGTATAGAGACTAACCTTGTTCTGAACTTTGAGAAATGCCATTTTATGGTTAGGCAGGGGGTAGTCTTAGGTCATATAATATCTGAGAAGGGAATTGAGGTAGATCCTGCTAAGCTTAATGTCATTTCACAGCTTTCTTACCCCTCTTGTGTGCGAGAAGTGCGTGCATTTCTTGGCCATGCAGGTTTCTACAGGCGCTTTATCAAGGATTTTTCTAAGATAGCCCTTCCTCTCTCCAAGTTACTGCAGAAAGATATTGATTTCGAGTTTGGAGCCAAGTGCAAAGAGGCCTTTGATTTCCTGAAGACAGCCTTGACCACAACCCCCATCATTCAGCCACTAAACTGGACACTTCCATTTGAACTCATGTGTGACGCATCTAATTTTGCTGTGGGTGCTGTCTTAGCACAGCAGTTTGGTAAGGATCCACATGTCATTTATTATGCATCTAGGACTTTGGATCCTGCACAGTGTAACTATACCACAACTGAAAAGGAACTATTGGCCATAGTATTTGCTTTGGATAAATTTAGGTCATACTTGCTAGGGTCAAAAGTTGTGGTGTTTGCTGATCATTCTGCTCTTAAGTTCCTTTTGAAAAAGACAGATTCAAAGCCAAGGCTAATAAGGTGGATGCTTCTACTTCAAGAATTTGATGTAGAGATAAAGGATAGAAGTGGAGCACAAAATTTGGTGGCGGATCATTTGAGCAGGATAGAGGGAGTCCCTGAACTCACTCCCCTAAAAGATGATTTCCCTGATGAGCAATTATTAGAGTTGTATACTTCAAAGTTGCCTTGGTTTGCTGATATTGTAAATTTTGTAGTTGCAGGAGTTTTTCCAGCAGATGCACCAAGGAGTAAAAGGGAAAAGATCAAGAATGATGCCAAGCATTACCTCTGGGATGATCCCTATTTGTGGAAGTTCTGTAGTGATCAAGTGATTAGGAGATGCATTCCTGAGGAAGAAACTGTATCAATTTTGCATTTCTGTCATGCATCCACTATAGGAGGCCATCTTGGGCCCCAAAGGACTGCAAGGAAAGTACTGGATGCAGGTTTTTATTGGCCTACAATCTTCAAGGACTCTTGGCAAGTGTGTTCTACATGTGAGAAATGCCAAAGAACTGGAGGGGTAATCACCTTGAAGCATGAAATGCCTCAACAATCTATTTTATACTGTGATGTATTCGATGTTTGGGGTATAGACTTCATGGGTCCTTTTCCTCCTTCCTTTGGTTTCTTATATATTTTGCTTGCTGTAGACTATGTCTCTAAATGGGTAGAGGCTAAGCCTACAAGAACTAATGATTCAAGAGTGGTTACAAATTTTGTGCGTACTCATTTGTTTTGTAGGTTTGGAGTACCTCAAGCTTTGATTAGTGACCAGGGTACCCACTTCTGCAATAGAACCATTGAGACTCTACTGAGAAAGTATGGAGTATTGCACAAAGTATCTACACCTTATCACCCCCAAACCAATGGGCAGGCTGAGCTCTCCAATAGAGAAATTAAGAAGATTTTAGAAAGGATTATTCAGCCAAATAGGAAAGACTGGAGCAAGCATCTTGATGACGCTCTTTGGGCTCATAGAACAGCATACAAGGCTCCTTTGGGAATGTCACCATACAGAATTGTCTATGGAAAAGCCTGCCACCTTCCAGTAGAAGTAGAACATCGTGCTTATTGCGCAGTGCGAGCCTGTAATATGGACATAGACAAAGCTGGAGAACAAAGGAAATTGCACTTGCAAGAATTAGAAGAACTTCGCCTTGAATCATATGAAAACTCCAGAATTTATAAGGAGAAGACCAAGGCCTTTCATGATGGAAAAATAGCAAGGAAGGAGTTTTTCATAGGTCAAAAGGTTTTGTTGTTCAATTCCCGTTTGAAGCTCATGCCTGGAAAACTCAGATCTAGGTGGATCGGACCTTTCATTGTGACTTCCATTTCTCCCTATGGAGCAGTGGAGGTAAAAAGTTAATCTACAAACAAGGTTTTTAAAGTGAATGGACATCGCCTAAAGCCTTTCCATGGGAGTCCTACACTTGAGACCAATGTGGAGGAAGTTTTCCTAGATTAACCTCCAGCTGATCTTGATTCTTTAACTATTCTGGAGTGAAAGCTCCATTTAACGTCAAGCTAGTGACGTTAAAGAAGCGCTTTGTGAGAGGCAACTCACAGTTTTATAGCACTTTCTAGTTCTCATTTGATTTCAATAAGCATTCTTTCATTTGAGCTATGTTACTAGTCATGTTGCTTAGTTCATTTTGCACAAACATTTTGTTTAACACTTGACTCATTATTTGATTGATGATTTGTTCATAATTTTTGTAGAGGAAAAATTGTTGTAGTTGGACTCAATTTGTACATATATTAATGGAAGTCCAAGTAGAGAGGGAGGAATAATCATTTCCATGGCACCAAGCATTCACTCTAGAAGAATTTTGAAGTTTGCCATGAAGGTAATCACTTTCCTAAGCCATAGTGGTCACTTTCCACCAAGGTATGTGACTTTGCTCTCTGTAGTTCTCACTTTCAATTTTCATAGTGACCACTTTGAGGGCTTTTGAATTCATTGGTCTGCGTGTAACTACTATGAATATTCATAGTAGCCACGCGCAACACCCTGGGAAAATACACATGAGGGCGGCCTCTGTAGTGATTACTTTGAATATTCATAGTAACCACTACAGAAACTAATTTTTGAACATTTGATGTGCGTAGTTACTATGAATATTCATAGTAACCACGCGCAACCTCTTTTAAAACAACTGAGAAAGACGCCTCTGGAGTGATTACTTTGAAAATTCATAGTAACCACGCGCATCCCATTTTTGCTGAAACCCTTGCGCGTGGCTACTATGATTATTGAGAGTAACTACGCCCAACATTTTTATATAAATAGGATCTGTTTCACGTTCACTCTCACTCTTCATTTCTAAGAAATTTTTCACTCCTCTCCTAATTTCCTGAGCACCCACTCCCTCAAATTAAATCCCTTGCATCTGAACGTCAACTCCCTACACTTTTGCACTGCATTTGAACTCCAATCCAGGTAATTTCCTCTCCCTCACTCTCTGCGTTAGGGTTTTTCATTTTTCAATTGGGGATTTTTAATTAGAACCAATTTGAGTTGAAATTACTAGTTAGAATCAGTTTCTGCAAAGATAACTATATGATTTAAAGCTAGTAGGGTGATTAATTTGATCCTGTATGTACAAATTGCCATGTTTGAACCCTAGGGTAGCCACTTTCATAATTCGTAGTGATTACTATGTGGGTAATGCTGAGATTCTGCTTCCCCTAGGTTCGTTTTAGTCTGGAATGTGATTTCTCTGCATTAAAATTCGACTTCTCATGGTTAGAAATCAATTGCATCTTCCTTTTCTGAAGTTGAAGTGTTTTTGCTCTGAAGTAGTTACTATCAATATTCATAGTAACTGCTCTCTGTGAATATATTGTGTCTGCTCGTTTCATACACTCATTCCTGATCTGATTCAGTTGCACTACCATGTAACTGCATTTTCCCTTACTACTTGCTCTGAATTCTGGAAATTTGATTTGAAAATTAGACCCATCTTGCTGCACATGCTTTTTACCTTAGCTGATCTAATGGAATTCATCCTCTGCATTTTATATATTCTCTCTGCATTTTCACAGCCTGATTCAGAAGTTGAGAACTCATTTGATTGGATCCAAATGCACACTGTGTTTAAATTTTCCAGACCATCAAATGAACCTCTTTTGATGACCATAATTCATTACATGACATTTGCTGTTCTGCATTTTAAACACATGGATTATGAATTTTATTTTGGACCTGTTATTGCTGTCATAGTAGCTACCTGTAACACATAGTGATCACTCTGCATATGTTTAACTGTTTGATTTTTCACTGTCAAAGTGGTTACTACCAACTAGTATAGTGGTTACTTTTGCATGCAGAACTCCTCTGATTTGTCTTAATTTTTTCTGATTTCTGCACATTTGCTGTGAAATTATATCCACTTAAAACCTCTGCATTCTGTCATGCTTCACTGCCAAAGTAACTGCTTTCATTCATCATATTAGCCACTTTATGCTGCAGCAATGCTGTAAATTGCCTGCATTTTCTCTCCTTCATTTCCAAATGGTGTGAAATTCTTGCTACAGGGTTAACCATGCACTATCACTCATTTATTCCTTTTTCTATGTGCAGATTAATGGCAAACACTCCTAGAAAGAACGCACCCAGAGCCAAGAGAGCCAAGACAGCTGCTGCCTCTTCATCTAGGCCTCAGCCTGCACATGATCCTAGATTTCGGTCCCTGGCCCATGAGAATTTCTTCAAAGCCAATATCCTCAGGCGACACATTGTGCAGGACAGGAATTTTGACCTGCAAAAAGGGACCTACCCCCAATTTGAGCAGGAAATCCAGAAAAGGGGGTGGGATTTGTTCACCACATGTGCTGGGCATGGGTGGAAGGACATCACCCAAGAGTTCTATGCAAATGCCTTCACGGTTAAGGGAGATGATTTCCCCTACAGGCATTCCATGGTCAGAGGCAAGGTGATAGACTTCAACCCTGCCAACATCCAGAGGATCCTCAACATCCCTCTTCCTGAAAAGAGGCTGGACAGCTGGACTACACTATTTTTAGCTACTTGGAGGAGAAGGACTACAAGCCAATCCTTCAAGCAATATGCAAAGCTGGAGAGAACTGGGAGTTTGACATGAAGCTCCAGCCCAAGAACCTAACTACAAAGCACCTCCTTCCACCTGCCAAAGTCTGGAGCATCTTCATCCTTAGCTCCTTCATGCCAGTCATGCATTCATCTACCTTGGCAGTGAAGAGGGCAGAGCTAGTTTATGCCATCATGACAGGGATGCCCATCCATGTTGGCGAGGTTATCAGCAATGCCATCATGGAGATCCTAGCTAGGAAGAAGGACTCCATGGGTTTTCCCTCCATCATTACTATGCTCTGCCAGGATGCTGGAGTTGACTTTGGTGAGTATCAGCAGAAAATCTGGGCAGCTCCCTGCATCACCACAGCTATGGTGAAGGAGCTGTTTAAAGCTAAGAAGAGCTCAGCCCCAGAGATACCTCCCCAAGCTGCAGGGAAGAAAGGCCTTCCTTCTAAAATGAAAGACCAGCTGAAGGAAATAGCTCTGCGACAAGATGCTATACATGCTGGTCAGAAGGCTGCTCTGACCCTTGTAGAGACCATGTTACTCAACATGGGGAAAAAGATGGGAATGACTGCTGACCAGATCTACTATGGCCCCACCTTCCCAGCCCCTTATCTTCGAGCAGCAGTTCAGAATGATCTTCCACCTTTCACACCTGCAGCAGAAGAGGAGGAGGAAGAGGAAGATAGCAGCTCTGAGGGTGAGCCAGTACCAGACCCAATTGCAGCAACAGAGGGGCAGGATGATGAGGACACTGATACGGATGCAGCTGATGATGATGACCTCTCTTCCAGTGCTGATGAGGATGCAATATAGTCTTAAACTTTTATTTTTGTTATTTATTTAACCTTGTCTTTCATTGTACATATTTTTTTTCTGCCAATTTCGCTGTAATTAGTACACTTTTCTTTTTATTTTCCCTGCCTTTAACTTCCCTTTACTGCTTCTACTATGAACAACAACTTAACTCTTTTATGCTATTTATATATATTATCTGAGTTTGAGTTATTTTGTTCTGCTGGTGCTGAATTTATTATCTCTTTGTGTAGAAAATGCCCTCAGTTCCATCAAGAGGAGCATCATTTTTTGCCCATGAGTTGAGGCACTATCATTCATGAAAGGGGGGTGAAGTTCTTTACCTCTATTTCATATACTCGTAACCTCATTTTTCCTGCATAATTATACATTAAAATACAAAAATATATTTTTTATTCTTTTTCTTTTAATTGAACCAAATTTTGTAATCCCAATCTTAGACTCTTATTGCAATTTTCATTCAATTCATGAATATACTCTACTTTTGTAAATAATTTTCTCTCCATGCCATGCTGAATATCTTTTCTTGCAAGGTGATTTATCCTCACATGATGTTAAGTAATTATCACCATTTTTACCATGGTAGAGAATTGAGCCCCTAATTATCTTTCTGTGTGTATGCTTCATGTAATTTTGCATCTATTCTCTAGAACTTGCCCTGCTTCTTAATTTATTATGCATTATGCAATTTTTTATCTAGATGATTGAGGCCTTCTTTACACACACACAACCACTCACCACTGCCCACCTTTGCACCTTATTGCATTACATCCTCTTCTTTTGCCAAAACTTAGTTTGCTAAAACATTTTTTTCTTCCATCAAGAACGTATTTCTTTTGAGTAACATCAAGAGTGAATGCAAATACCAAGTTTGGGGTGTTGAATTTGATGGTAGTTACTTGAGGACAAGCAACCTCCCAAGTTTGGGGTGGTGAACAATATACATGTTAAAATACATGTAAAAAAAAAATGGTTGCCAAAGTCCAATAAATCATAAAAGAAAGAATGAAAAAGGAAAGAAAATAAAATGAAGCAAGGCCCATGAGATTGAAGAGATCTTCGCATAATAAAAAAAAAAGTTGATGAAAAACAAGGTGAAAAATGTTTGAACCTCTTAGGCTACCTCATTTGATGCATTTCATTCTAATTGTTGTATTCACTCACTCAAGAGGATTCCCTTATCTTGAAAACCCACCTGAGTTTTTGACCCTCCTTGATCAAATTGAACCTTACCTATTCCTATTTGTGACCAACCAAGTCCTTTTGATAGGTAAATCATTGTATTAAGGCAAAGGAGATTGAGAATATGGGCAAGCATATGGTAGGATAGAGCAATTTGCATGTATTGAGGGAAAATACCTATCTTGAAACACTGAGGAGTGAAGAGTGAAACACCACCTTGTGAGCCAGATAATTTCTTGGCATTGTGTGAAGTATGATGAACCTTGTTGAATTTTTGTTTCACTTGTATGGGACTTTGCATAAAATTAATTGATATGAGTGTGCTTTCTTTGTTAAATGACTCCATGATTTTGAAATGGAGAAAATGCATATTAGAGTTGAAAGATTGGAACAGAAAAATTTTTAGAAAATTTTTTTGGATAAGTCCAACTTTTTTTTACTTTAGTCCTTGAATTTTGGTTTGCTTGAGGACAAGCAAAAGTTTAAGTTTGGGGTTTTGATGAATCCACATTTTACTACATTTTTATACATCATTTATTACTTTTTATAGAAAAGAATAGACTTAGATAGTGTAAATAAGATGAATATTCCAATTAGGCTAAATAATATAGGTTTCTTAGTTTTTTTGTTAATTTACATGAATTTAGATAGTTTATTTTAAATATTTTGATCATTTGAATAATATGGCAGGAATCTCCAAGCTTATTTTGAAGAATTATTGGATTTTGAGGAATTTGAGGTGAAAGTAACTACTTTCAATATTGATAGTGACAACTACAGCAAGCCACTTCCAGCAAAGGGACCAAAGTGATCACTTTCAAAGCTTAAAGTAACAACTACAGTAGCCCAGAATCAACCAAACCTGCGCGTGGTTACTATGAATATTCATAGTAATCACTCCAGAGACCCAAAATGTCCCAGTGCTGCGCGTAACTACTATGAATATTCATAGTAATCACTCCAGAGAGGAAAAACCCAACTGATGCTGCGCGTGGTTACTATGAAAGAATGAGAGTAATTACTTTGGGCGGCGCCAGCTTTAGTATAAATAGATTTTTACCAAATTAGGGTAGAGAGTTCTTACACTTTTTGAACCTTTTCTCTTCTTTACTCAATTTAGGATATTTTTCCAGAGCTTAGGGCAACCTTGGGTGACAGCCAAGGGTCCAACCTAGGGTTTGGTTTCTCATTTCTCTTGCTTTTACATTAATATTAATGAGTTTTCTGCATTTCCCAACTGCGTTTTTGACCCCCATTTCCATGGAGGGCTAAGTTTGTGTAATCCTTAGTGAATTCACATGGGTTCTTGAGTTCCTTGAATTTAATGATAATATAATTCCTTTCTTTCATGAATTACTTCTTCATTGTCTCTTGAATTGAATTAATGGTGAATGAGGGGGGTATTGCTCAATTAACCATAATTTCGTTTTAAGGAGATTCTAAACTAAGGGTTACTTAATCCTAGGTTTAATTCTAAGGTTGCGTAATTTTGGGATGAGAGATTAGAGCCTAACAAATTGCGTAATTTCGTTGGGACCATAAGGTTGATTTTCGCTTGTTAAATTAACCTAATTCATGGAAGAGAGGATGAATGTTAAATCTTGAGTGGAATGAGGATAGAATCTATGTGGATGAACTAAGGATTGCTGTTTTCTTTTGTTTGAATTAATTAAACTCATTTGCTCATTGCTCTTTATTTTGATTTGAAACCACAAAACCCCCCATTTTAATTGCTTGTTTAATTAATGCCTTCAACATGTTTAATGAAGATTAATAACCAATGTTCATGGGAGACAATCTAGGGTTACCCTAGTACTACATTAATTTGTTTAAAATTTGATGAGGATTTACGACAAATCTTTTAAACACCTCGAAATAAACCATCATCAATCATGGTCTGCAAAAGAGGTTCATTTGATGGTCTGAAAAATTTAAACACAGTGTGCATTTGGATTTAATCAAATGAATTCCCAACTTTTGAATCAAGCTGTGACATGTAAAATGTAGAAAGCAGCTATGCACAGGATGAATTCCACTAGATCAGCTAAGGTAAAAATCATGCGCAGCAATATGGGTCTAATTTCAAATCAAATTTCCAGAATTCAGAGCAAGCAGGGAGTGAAAATGTAATCACATGGTAGTGTAACTGAATCAGATCAGCAGTGAGTGTATGCAATGAGCAGAACACAGTATATTCACAAAGAGTAGTTACTATGAATGTTTATAATAACTACTCCAGAGCAAAAACACTTCAAATTCAGAAAGGAAAAATGCAATTTGATTTCTAATCATGAGAATTGGAATTTCAATGCATAGAAATCACATTCCAGACTAAAACGAACCTAGGGGAAGCAGAATTTCAGCATTACATACAGAGTAATCACTACGAATTATGAAAGTAGCTACCCTAGGGTTCAAACAGGACAATTTGCATACACAGAATCAAATTAATCACCGTACTAACTTAAAATCATGGAATTATCCCTACAGAAACTGATCCTAATCAGTAATTTCAAATAAAATTGGTTCTAATCAAAAATCTCCAATTGAAAAATGAAGAACCCTAATGCAGAGAGTGAGGAAGAGAAATTTACCTGGATTGGAGTTCAAATGCAGTGCAGAAGTGTAGGGAATTGACGTTCAGATGCAAGGAATTAAATTCGAGGGAGTGGGTGCTCAGGAAATTGGAAGAAGAGTGAAAATTTCTTAGAAGTGAAGAGTGAGAGTGAACGTGAAAGGGGTCCTATTTATATAAAAATGTTGGGCGTGGTTACTCTCAATAATCATAGTAGCCATGCGCAAGGGTTTTAGCAAAAATGGGGTGCGCGTGGTTACTATGAATTTTCATAGTAATCACTCCAGAGGCGCCTTTCTCAGTTGTTTTAAAAGAAGTTGTGCGTGGTTACTATAAATATTCATAGTAACTTCGCGCATCAAATGTTTAAAAATTAGTTTCTGTAGTGCTTACTATGAATATTCAAAGTAATCACTACAGATGCGCCCTTCATGTGTATTTTCCCAAAGTGCTGCGTGTGGCTATTATGAATTTTTATAGTAGTTACGCGCAGACCAATGAATTCAAAATCCCTCAAAGTGGTCAATATGAAAATTGAAAGTGAGAACTACAGAGAGCAAAGTCACATACCTTGGTGGAAAGTGACCACTATGGCTTGGGAAAGTGATTACCTTCATGGCAAACTTCAAAATTCTTTCTAAAGTGAATGCTTGGTGCCATGGAAATTATTATTTCTCCCTCTCTACCTGGAATTCCATGAATATATACACAAATTGAGTCCAAATACAGCAATTTTTCCTCTACAAAAATTATGAACAAATCATCAATCAAATAATGAGTCAAGTGTTGAACAAAATGTTTGTGCAACATGAACTAAGCAACATGAATAGTAATATAGCTCAAATGAAAGAATGCTTATTGAAATTAAAAGAGAACTAGAAAGTGCTATGAAAAATGTGAGTTGCCTCTCACAAAGCGCTTCTTTGACGTCACTAGCTTGACGTTCTATGGAGCTCTCACTCCAAAATAATTAAAGAATCAAGATCAGCTGGAGGTTGATCTAAGAAAACTTCCTCCACATTGGCCTCAAGTGTAGGATTCCCATGGAAAGGTTTTAGGCGATGGCCGTTCACTTTAAAAACCTTGTTTGTGGATTCACTTTTTACCTCCACTGCTCCATAGGGAGAAATGGAAGTCACAATGAAAGGTCCAATCCACCTAGATCAGAGTTTTCCAGGCATGAGCTTCAAACGGGAATTGAACAACAAAACCTTTTGACGTATGAAAAACTCCTTCCTTGCTATTTTTCCATCATGAAAGGCCTTTGTTTTCTCCTTATAAATTCTAGAGTTTTCATATGATTCAAGGCGAAGTTCTTCTAATTCTTGCAAGTGCAATTTCCTTTGTTCTCTAGCTTTGTCTATGTCCATATTACAGGCTCGCACTGCCCAATAAGCACGATGTTCTACTTCTACTGGAAGGTGGCAGGCTTTTCCATAGAGAATTCTGTAAGGTGACATTCCCAAAGGAGCCTTGTATCCCAAAGAGCATCATCAAGACGCTTGCTCTAGTCTTTTCTATTTGGCTGAACAATCCTTTCCAAGATTTTCTTAATTTCTCTGTTGGAGAGCTCAGCCTGCCCATTGGTTTGGGGGTGATAAGGTGTAGATACTTTGTGCACTACTCCATACTTTCTCAGTAGAGTCTCAATGATTCTATTGTAGAAGTGGGTACTTTGGTCACTAATCAAAGCTTGAGATACTCCAAACCTACAAAACAAATAAGTACGCACAAAATCTGCAACCACTCTTGAATCATTAGTTCTTGTAGGCTTAGCCTCTACCCACTTAGAGACATAGTCCACAGCAAGCAAAATATATAAGAAACCAAAGAAAGGAGGAAAAGGACCCATGAAGTCTATACCTCAAACGTCGAATACATCATAATATAAAATGGATTGTTGAGGCATTTCAAGCTTTAAGGTGATTACCCCTCCAGTTCTTTGGAATTTCTCACATGTAGAACACACTTGCCAAGAGTCCTTGAAGATTGTAGGCCAATAAAAACCTGCATCCAATACTTTCCTTGCAGTCTTTTGGGGGCCCAAGGTGGCCTCCTATAGTGGATGCATGGCAAAAATGCAAAACTGATGCAGTTTCTTCCTCAGGAATGCACCTCCTAATCACTTGATCACTACAGAACTTCCACAAATAGGGGTCATCCCAAAGGTAATGCTTGGCATCATTCTTGATCTTCTCCCTTTTACTCCTTGGTCCATTTGCTGGAAAAACTCCTGCAACTAAAAAATTTACAATATCAGCAAATCAAGGCAACTTTGAAGTACACAACTCTAATAGTTGCTCATCAGGAAAATCATCTTTTAGAGGAGTGAGTTTAGGGACTCTCTCTATCCTGCTCAAATGATCCGCCACTAAATTTTGTGTTCCACTTCTATCCTTTATCTCCACATCAAATTCTTGAAGTAGAAGCATCCACCTTATTAGCCTTGGCTTCGAATCTGTCTTTTTCAAAAGGAACTTAAGAGCAGAATGATCAGTAGACACCACAACTTTTGACCCTAGCAAGTATGATCTAAATTTATCCATGGCAAACACTATGGCCAATAGTTCCTTCTCAGTTGTGGTATAGTTACACTGTGCAGGATCCAAAGTCCTAGATGTATCATAAATGACATGTGGATCCTTACCAAACCGCTGTGCTAAGACAGCACCCACAGCAACATTGGATGCTTCACATATGAGCTCAAATGGAAGTGTCCAGTTTGGTGGCTGAATGATGGGAGTTGTGGTCATGGTTATCTTTAGACAATCGAACACCTCTTTGCACTTGGCTCCAAACTCAAAATCAATATCTTTCTGCAGTAACTTGGAGAGAGGAAGGGCTATCTTGGAAAAATCCTTGATAAAGCGCCTGTAGAAACCTGCATGGCCAAGAAATGCACGTACCTCTCGTACACAAGAAGGGTAAGAAAGCTATGAAATGACATTAAGCTTAGCAGGATCTACCTCAATTCCCTTCTCAGATATTATATGACCTAAGACTACCCCCTACCTAACCATAAAATGGCATTTCTCAAAGTTCAGAACAAGGTTAGTCTCTATATATCTTTGTAAAACTCTATCCAAGTTTCCTAAGCATGTAGAAAATGATGACCCATATATAGTGAAGTCATCCATGAATACTTCGATACAATGCTCAACCAAATCAAAAAATATGCTCAACATGCATCTTTGAAATGTACCAGAAGCATTGCAAAGCCCGAATGGCATTCTTCTATATGCAAATGTACCAAATGGGTATGTAAAAGTGGTCTTCTCCTGATCCTTAGGAGCTATGCATATTTGAAAATAACCTGAGAATCCATCTAGGAAACAATAGTGAGACTTACCTGCCAGGCAAGAGGAAAGTGGTCTTTCCTGGTCTCCTGATTGAGCCTCCTATAATCAATGCAGACTCTCTAGCTGTTCTGCACTCTAGTGGACAAGAGCTCATTCTTCTCAGTCTTCACCACTGTAATCCCTGACTTTTTGGGCACCACCTGCTTGGAGTAGTTTGGTGATCTCCTTCTTCACCACCTCCACTATGATCAGATTTACCCTCCTCTTGGGCTATCTCACTGGCTCCCAACAAAATCTGGTGGATGCATAGGGAAGGGTTGATTGTATGGATGTCAGCCAAGGTCCATCCAATAGCCTTTCTATGCTTCCGAATCACATCAAGCAACTGCTCCTCTTGGTCCTCATCAAGCTCAGTGGATATGATCACAGGGAGCTTCTCACCTGTTTCCAAATAAGCGTATTTTAAATGCTCAAGCAAGGGTTTAAGGTCCAAGGTAGGAGGCTGCTTAACTGAAGGCAGTGGTTTAGCACTTTCATTTGAAATGATTTCTGCAACATTTAAACCCCAAGGGTTAGACTCAATTATACTTGCTGTATTCAATGAACCACATTCTAACCCTTTTGATTTTTCAATGTCATTAATGTCAGAAGTTGCAAAATCTAAATCCAGAAAATCAGCAATACAAATATCACACAAAGATGACTTAGTACAATATTCACAATTTTTAGTATCTATGGTATCTACACAATCAGAAAAATCAACGAAAGAGTTTCCTAAAAATTCAACAAAACTATCATCTATCAAGCTATCAAGAACATCAATGTGAAAAACTGAATGCTCCTTAGGTGAGTGCTTCATAGCATCTAGTATGTTGAAGCGGACCATACTCTCTCCAAACTCCATAGTGAGAGTTCCAGCATGTACATCAATTTTGGTCCTTGCCATCTTCAAGAATGGTCTTCCCAAGATGATTGGTGCAGCTCCTTTTATTGGCTCTTCTTCTTGCATGTCCAAGATGTAGAAGTCAGCAGGAAAGATCAAGTCATTCACTCTCACTAGAACATCCTCCACAAGGTCGGCTAGATTAGTGGTGCTCTTATTTGCTAACTGGATGATGACACCTATGGGCTGCAATGGTCCAAGAGACAAAGATGTGAAGATAGATAAAGGCATAACATTAATAGATGCACCTAAATCAAGCATGGCATTATCTATCCTATTGTTGCCTATAATGCAGGGAATAGTAAACGTCACTGGATCTTTGCATTTCTCAGGCATGGAAGTTTTCTGCCTCTCAAAAAGAGCTAATACATTCCTCCTCATGTTCACTCTTTCATTACCCTTTAGCTGCCTTCTATGAGTGCACAAGTTCTTAAGGAATTTGGTGTACTTTGGGATTTGCTCGATAGCATCTAACAAGGGGATATTGACTTCAACTTTTCTGAAAGTATCCAGAATTTCTTTATCAACCTCTTCTTGCTTCTTGCTGGGCTGAACCATTTTTTGAGGGAAGGGAATAGGAATGGACCTCTCCTCCTTGTCTACCACTTTTGGTTGACATTGTGTGGGCATAGGTGCAGGCTGCTCTTGGCTTCCAACTTCTCCTCCTTCACCTTCTGCAGCTAAAGTGTAGTTAGGATCCTTCTCCTTAGGCATTTCTGGCTTTTGCATCACTTTACCAGATCTCAAGGTAATGGCACTCACATTCTTTGGGTTTGTTACCATTTGTGTAGGGAGATTACCTGAACCTTGAGATTGAAGTTGATTTAGGGATGAAGCAAGTTGACCCATTTGATTCTCCAAGATCTTAATACTTGCTTGAGTCTGTTGTTGGAAGGCCTGACTCTATTGCTGGAAATTGAGATTACTCATGGTGAGTTGCTTCACAAGGTCTTCCAAAGATGACTCACTTTGTTGAGGTGCAGAAGCTAGTCAAGAGGATGCTTGATGGTGCTGTTGAGATGAAGATGATGGATGGTGATGTTGCTGGGCTGAATATGGCTTGCTTTGTCTAGCTTGATGCGGTTGGAAATGGTTGTTGGTTGGTTGGCTAAAGCCTTGATGTTGTGCATTTCTTCCCCACCTTAAGTTAGGATGGTTCCTCCAACTGAGATTATATCTATTAGAAGATATATCCCAGCTTTGTTGTTGCTGCGGCTGCTGAAAAGGAAATTTATTAGCATAAATATTAGCAGCATAAGCTTAAGGATTACCTTCTGAAGATTCAGTTTCTTGCAATGTGGGGCAACTATCAGTGAAGTGATCCGTAGATGAACAAATCCCACAAAGCATGGCTGGAATGGATGGAGGTGGAGGTGTATATGCAGCAGAATTCTTTTGGATTGATGCCAACTGTTTTACCATAGAAGCCAACTCATCTAGCTTATGCTCTAGCTTGTGTGAATCTGAAGTTTGAATTTCATTGACACTCTTGGACATGATGATGGTATTTTGCCTTGTAGCAAACTGTTGAGAGTTAGCTGCCATATTCTTAATGAGGTTTCTAGTGGCAGTGGGGGTCTTGTCAACTAAGGCTCCTCCACTAGCTGCGTCGATCATGCTACTATCCATTGGGTGTAAGCCCTTATAGAAGTATTGGATTAGGAGCTGGTCACTTATCTGATGATGGAGGCAGCTAGCACAAAGTCTCTTAAAACGTTCCCAATATTCATACAAACTTTCCCTCTCTAGCTGCCTAATACCACATATTTCCTTTCTTATGGAGGCAGCCCTTGAGGCAAGGAAAATTTTTCTAGGAACAATCTCTTGAGGGTGTCCCAACTTGTAATAGAGCCAGGTGGAAGATAATACAACCAATCTTTAGCCAAATCCATAAGTGAAAATGGAAAAGCCTTCAATTTCACATGCTCTTCAGGCACACCTTGTGGTCTCATTGTAGAGCAAACAATATGAAATTCCTTAAGGTGTTTATGTGGGTCTTCACCTGCAAGACCATGAAATTTAGGCAAAAGATAGATTAGACCAGTTTTAAGAACAAAAGGGGCATCCACATCCGGGTATTGGATACACAAAGTCTGGTAAGTCTCATCCGGCGCGGCAAGCTTCTTAAGTGTCAAGTCATTTTCTGCCATTTCTAAAGGTTCAGAATTTAAAGAATGCAGAGAAGAATATATAGAAGATGGAGAAAATCGTGAAAATGGTTCCTCAGTATGTGCAAAGTTTTGTCTACTAAGGTTCCTAAGATTCCTATGAAATGTCCTATCAATTTCAGTATCTGGAGGATATAAATCTCCTGGATTTGATCTGGTCATTCATTAGGAATTAGCTATGGAAAATTGAAAAGAAGTAAACTAATGAAGCGATAAAAATGTAGAATAATTCAGATGACAATTATGCAGAAAAACTAACATCTAAGTGCAATAAAATAAAGCATTAACACCAAACAGCAAAAATAGAAAGAAATTGCAAACTATGGAATGAAAATATGCAACACACAAACATAAATTCTGCAGAATTCTGCAGAATTATGCAGCAGAAACAGGGTAATTGCAGCAAACGAAAATGCAGTACAACAAACTAAAATGCAGAAATTAGAATTCACAAAGTGCAGAAAATAGCAATTGGTTATAACTAAATGCAAGATATCTCTACTTATCTTTGTAACTACAACTATACTAAAGTATTCACAATGCAAAAGTTAAAAGAGAATTCACTAAATATGCAAAAAATGAAAATAAAAATAGAGCAAATAACATGTTTACGAAAAATCAACACCAATGTTCCCCAGCGACAGCGCCAATTTAATGATGGGTCTTTATCTGTGTTGAGATGTTTAAAAGATTTTGTCGCAAATCCTCATCAAAATTTAAACAAATTAATGTAGTACTAGGGTTACCCTAGATTGTCTCCTGTGAACATTGACTATTAATCTTCATTAAACATGTTGAAGGCATTAATTGAAAAAACAATTAAAATGGGGGGTTTTGTGGTTTCAAATCAAAATAAAAAACAATGGGCAAACAAGTTTAATTAATTCAATCAATAGAAAATAGCAATCCTTAGTTCATCCACAAAGATTCTATCCTCATTTCACTCAAGATTTAACATTCATCCTTTCTCCCATGAATTTAGTTAATTTAACAAACAAAAATCAACCTTGTTATCCTAACAAAATTACGCAATTTGCTAGGCTCTAATCTCTCATCCCAAAGTTACACAACCTTAGAATTAAACCTAGGATTAAGCAATCCATAGTTTAGAATCTCCTTAAAACGAAATTAGGGTTAATTGAGCAATACCCCCCTCATTCATCATTAATTCAATTCAAGAGACAAGGAAGAAGTAATTTATGAAAAGAAAGAAATTATATTATCATTAAAATCAAGGAATTCAAGAATCCATGCGAATTTACTAAGGATTACACAAAATTTAGCCCTCCATGGAAATGGGGGTCAAAAATGCAGTTGGAAAATGCAGAAAACTCATTAACATTAATGTAAAATCAAGAGAAATTAGAAATCAAACTTTCGGTTGGACCCTTGGCTGTCACCCAAGGTTGCCCTAAGCTCTGGAAAATGTCCTAAATTGAGTAAAGAAGAGAAAATGTTCAAAAAGTGTAAGAACTCCCAACGCTAATTTGGTAAAAATCTATTTATACTAAAGCTGGCTCCACCCAAAGTAGTTACTTTCATTCTTTCATAGTAAACACGCGCAGCATCAGTTGAATTTTTCCTCTCTGGAGTGATTACTATGAATATTCATAGTAACCACGCTTAGCACTGAGACATTTTGGACTCTCTGGAGTTGTCACTATGAATTTTGATAGTAACTACGCGCAGCACCTTCAATTTTGCATGCTCTGGAGTGACTACTATGAATATTCATAGTAACCACGCGCAGGTTTAGTAGATTCTGGGCTGCTGTAGTTGTCACTTTAAGCTTTGAAAGTGATTACTTTGGTCCCTTTGCTAGAAATGGCTTGCTGTAGTTGTCACTATCAATTTTGAAAGTAGTTACTTTCACTTCAAATTCCTCAAAATCTAATAATTCTTCAAAATAAGCTTAGGGATTCCTGCCATATTATTCAAATGATCAAAACATATAAAATAAACTATCTAAATCAATGTAAATTAACCAAAAACTAAGAAACCTATATTATTTAGCGTAATTGGAATATTCATCTTATTTTCACTATCTAAGTCTATTCTTATATATAAAAAGTAATAAATGATGTATAAAAATTTATTAAAATATGGATTCATCAAAATGTAATGAATGCAATAGTAGTGCTAAAAAAATTCCTTAAATTATAAGATTGGAGCATAAAAAATTTTAGAACCAAATTCCTACTCTAAGTCCTTCAATTTTCAATAGGTAAAAGTTGAAAATTCTCTCAATAAATCACTAAAAATAGCATAAGTTATGTCTGCTTTAAGTTTGCAAATTCAACTAATGAAATAAGATTGCAGATTAAAAAAAGCACTTGAAATTTGAATTATGGGCCTGTGTGCCGTGTACTGTAAATGAATGGGTCTTTTATGTCGTGTAATGTGAATAAATGTGGGCAAAGTATGCCACGTATGCTATGCTATGAATGATTTTGCAATACACTGGAAGTGCAAAAGATGGGGACGATAGAAATACCTTGGCGAAGAGAGTAGTGGTGACACAAACAGTGAACGTAGATGCATGTATTGGTGCAGTAAGTGCACCGATTGTGTTTTGAATTAGAATAGATGATGAATGATGATTGTGATTGAGACTGAGATGCTTGTATTGTGAATGCATGATTTAAAATATGTTAGTAAATGTGTAGGATTTGAGGTGAGTCTTTATGTTTGTGTGTGTTGGATAGTTGCTCACCCTTATATTTATTTTTCAGGTGACCAAGACGATCAACACCGAACTCAGTGAAGGAAAGATGAACTGCTAAAGGACTTAGATAATTTTTTAAAAATTATGATGTAACTGAATTAGTCTTGTAGCAGTCTTTGATATAAATTTGTAATCCTTTATTGTTTTGAACTGTTTTATGAAACTCTATAATGGGATCTTTTATTTAAATAAAATTTTTATTACTCCCATTTTACGAAATTATTACATAAAAATTAATTTAAGATGTTATAAAGTGTACTATGTAGACTTGACCATAAAACGACTTTCCACTAAGGTAATTGAATGCAAGTAAAATTCACGAGATCTTTTTCAAATTGTAAAGTGGCTAAAATGGTCTTAATGATTTTAGGTGAGATAAAAAAAAGGTCTTTCAAAGGAGGATAAATTATGAAAATCAATAAGCAACCCCTAAATTTATAAATGAAGCTCTTGGAATATTTTATATATTTTATTTATAACTAATTTCTTATTCCTTTTTCCCTTTATTTATACATTTTTTCTCTTGCTATTTTCACATTCACATATATATATTCACACATTTTTTTTTTTTAAAGAGAATGCATATGATACAAATGGACTTCATAATAATTTGAAGCGAAACATAAATAGTAGTACTATTTTTCCTAGTGAATGGACTTAATCTTGCTATCTAATTAATTTTTAAGCTTTTTTGTTTTTTTTTTAAATTTTAAAATAATATTTTTTTAAAACATTTTTCTTGCTTTATTTTTTAATTTATTATTATTATTGTTATTATTATTATTATTATTATTATTGTAGAAGATAGGAAACTACAAAACACTAGTCACAATCCTTACAAATATGTCATATACCAGATATATTATAATTACTTGAAGGTATAAAAAAATTTATACTTACAGTGCACTAATATAGCATTTTATAACCTTAATTATTAGCTATGTGCTGCACAGGCTCGTGTTATTTCCTTCAGAGCTTATTTTCTCTTGCTATTTTCACATTCACATGTATATTCACACTTTTTTTTTTTCAAGAGAATGCATATGATACAAATGGACTTCATAATAACTTGAAGCGAAACATAATAGTAGTACTATTTTCCTAGTAAATGGACTTAATCTTGCTATCTAATTAATTTTGAAGCTTTTTTATTTTTTAAAATAAATTATTAAAATAATACTTTTTTAAAACATTTTTCTTGCTTTATTTTTTAATTAATTTTTTTTGTAGAAGATAGAAAACTACAAAACACTAGTCACAATCCTTACAAATATGTCATACCAGATATATTATAATTACTTGAAGATATAAAAAAATTTATACTTACAGTGCACTAATATAGCATTTTATAACCTTAATTATTAGCTATGTGCTGCACAAACTCGTGTTATTTCCTTCAGAGCTTATTTTCATGATTTTAATTAATTATCGATAAGAAATTATACGGTGATGTATATTTTAAATTTTTAAAGAATTGATTTAATACCATATTCAATTTTCAATGGATTAATTTAAAAGCAAAACCTTTAGAAGAGTAAATACTGACAGTTTATTTTAATTAATATGGTGACAAAAAATTATTAAAATATTAATATGGTGACAAAAATTTAAAACACCAAATTAAGATTCTTTTCTAAATTATAGAATGCATTTCACACTCACAAGGATATATTAAAAGGTATTCAAATTCTAAATTAAAATGTATTTCTAAATTAATTATTTTGATTTTTGTTTGAATATAATTACCTCTTAATCTCTATAACGGACTCACTGGTCTATTTTAAAACAAGTAAATGCTTCGTCATTTAAAATTACCCTTTAAACCCAAAGTTAAGGCTTTGGCCTTGCAAACATAAACAAGTGAGATTTTTGACCCAGTCTCTGATAAAATAATCCCTATTGCTCCAAACTGCTTATGACGATCGTGTCTAAGCTAATTTAACCACTCTGAAAATTTGAGAAAGAGTCCAAACAGGCCTTGGATTTAACTGATAATAGCTTTCCATTATAAAATAATATGACTGGAACAACTAGTGCGTGTGGAAAGGCAACTTGAAGAGGTAATACTGAAACTTTCAAAATATGGAGCATCTCCTTAGTCTACTCTTTGATCAAGCACAAATGCAGTTGCTAAGGAAAGGTTCATCAAATAAATTAAAGAATTAATTGCGTAAGGTAAGAGTGATTTGGCAGCCAATCCTTATAAATAGCTAGCTTCAGTGCTTCACATGATCAAAATTCAATTCAAAACACAATTACTTAAGAAGAATCATTAGAAATGAAGGTTGTCTACTTCCTTGTTGCCACCTTGGCTTTGGCATCCTCTCTTGTCTTTGGATATGACCCCAGTCCTTTACAAGACTTCTGTGTGGCAATCAACGAAACCGATGGTGGTATGTACAAACGTTCCTAACATGTCTTGCTACATAAATTTTAAGATTCTCGTAATAACAAGAACGTATTGTTTAAAAAATGTTCCTTGTTAATTTGCAGTGTTTGTGAATGGAAAATTCTGCAAAGACCCCAAACTTGTGAAGGCTGAAGATTTCTTCAAACATGTGGATCCCGGAAATG
Source organism: Abrus pulchellus subsp. cantoniensis (assembly GCA_024086825.1). Classification (NCBI taxonomy): domain Eukaryota; kingdom Viridiplantae; phylum Streptophyta; class Magnoliopsida; order Fabales; family Fabaceae; genus Abrus; species Abrus pulchellus. Next base: position 21,028,757 of record CM044050.1, on the reverse strand, counting down.
CAAACAACCCACTGGGCTCACAAGTGACTCCGGTCTTTGTTGATCAACTACCAGGACTAAACACACTTGGTGTATCTTTGGCTCGCATAGATTTTGCACCTAAGGGTTTAAACCCTCCCCATATTCACCCTCGAGGCACTGAGATCCTTATAGTCCTTGAAGGCACTCTTTTTGTTGGATTTGTCGCCTCTAATCAAAACAATAATCGTCTCTTCACCAAAGTGCTTAATAAGGGTGATGTTTTTGTGTTCCCAATTGGTCTCATTCATTTCCAGCTCAATGTGGGATACGGAAACACTGTTGCCATTGCTGCTCTCAGTAGCCAAAATCCAGGGCTTATCATTGTTGCAAATGCTTTATTTAAAGCTAATCCATCTATTTCTCCAGAGGTTCTTACTAAAGCGTTCCAGGTAGACAAGAACACAATTGCTTATCTTCAGAAGCAATCTTGGTATGACAACAACTAGTTTCTCAGCATTCATGGTCAACAATGCTTCGATCACCTCAACCATTTGACCGTCTCCAAATAGTTAGGGTTATTGTAACAAATAAATTGGATGCGGAGGTTATAATGATACATTATAGTTGTTATGTTTGATTTATTTTGGTTAAATACATTGTTATGTTGATTTTATACAAAGGGTTCACTTTCCTCCCCACTTGTCAAATTACATTTTAGTCAGGGTATGTGTTCTTATATATGTTAATTTACTAACAGGAAATTCATAATACTTTTTGCCAAAATCAAAATCAAATACATATACCATATTGTACGTATATGATATAGTGTCTCCAAATACATAACTGTTTACGGTAGTTTTTTTTTTTTTTTCAATAAATTTAAGAGTAATCTGTGTTTGAATTTTAGAGTCTCTTAATGATTTCTTTTTCAATTTGATTTTAGAAAAAACAATAGTGAAACAAAAATATGACCTTCGATTCCACGAAAGCACTTAGAAGCATCCAATCTGTAAAAGATGCTTCACACCATTTTTTCATGTAATTTGTAAAATTAGGGATAGTTTAAGAATTATAAAATATGACTTAAAAAAAATAAAAATTTGAAAATAATTCTATTTGATGAAAAAATAAATATATTTAAATTGATTAAAGAAAATAGTCATCTAATAAAAAGATTAAAATTTTATTTGATAAATTTATATTGCGTAGGATCTAAGGTAACGTTGATACATAAAAGTCTTTATAATTTAAAATGTACAAAGGTAGAGACGCTACACAATAATACTAAATCGTTGTATTAATATGATAAAAGTGTTTTAATTGAATTAAATAAATGAATTATTAATTTTTTTAATAATAGAAGCTAAAGAAATATTTTTAATTAGATGATACATTTTAATTAAATAAAAATAATCATGTAATTGATTAATTTTATATGTTAGATTTAATTTTTATATAAATTAATGGTGTATAAAACCTAAAGTAACGTTGGTACACATATATTTTGACAATTTATAAAGTAAAAAGGTAGAGTCGCTACACATTAGTATTATTAACTATTGCATTAGTAAATGATTTGGATTTGATTTGATTAAAATATATTTAATGAAATGTATTTGGTTAATTAATAAAATAGTTACTTAATTAATTGAGTTTATATGATAAATTTATTTAAAATAAGACCTAAGATAATGTAAGTGTACATAAGTCTTATCAATGTACAATGTACGATAATAAAAAAGCTACACGTCATGTTATAAGTTAGTGTAAATGCTTTATTTATTTATTGTTTTACAATTTTGAAATAAAATATAATTTATTAATCATAGAATAAAAAATTAACTCATGAATTTACATCTAGGAGTGCTTCTAAACTTAAGAGTGTATTAAATACTCTCTCTAAATTATATAAAGATACTAAATGATATTTATATCTTTTTCAAATATGCTATTAACTCTATTACAAAAATCAAAAGTTATAATTATTCTACGTATACAAGAGTATAGAATATTTTCTTATTTTTCAGAGCATCATAAAGTTTACTTACATCAAATCATATTCACTTTGTATATAAGTAGAACAATGACCACAATAAAAGCACTAATAGATAAATAAGATAGACATATGATTAAACAATATAAAAACAATAAAAATATTATGAAAATTATAATAAAACTTTAAATTTTTAACATTATTCTTATCCATCTTATTTAATTAACTTTTACTATTTTATTATTATTTACACTAATAAAAACATTTAGATTCATGAATCCAAAAATCATAAAAATGCTAAAGAAAAATAAAAATAAAATGAAACTTAATATATAATCATTTGAAGACTATTATACCAACGGTGCCAAGAAATCACGAGAGCAACTACCAGCAAAATATATATATATATATATATATATATATATATATATATAACTATTTATAATGTGTTATTACTATTATATTATTATAACTTTTTATCAAAGTAAGATTAAAATAGAAAAACAAAAAGGAGAGTGCTATATAGTCTAAACCTTTGCCAGTGCACGTGAAACTTGAAAACTAAAACACAGATTTGGAATCTACAAATGTACGGGAAAAGATAGCCTGGTGACTACGAAGTAAAATCAGATGGCAAACGCACCGCCTCAGTTGTGGTTTTGAAAATCTATTTGCTGTCAACTATTTTGCAGCAACAAAAGCTTTTCAAGATCTGAGAAGAAAAACTCTTTAATAAACTCTGCTCCCTTTATTTTTTGTGGTTTTTTCCTCTTTGTTGTTCGATGTTCTCCTCTCCCTCTATTTTATATTCTCCTGTAGCAAACCCATTTTTTTTTCTTCTATTTTTTCTTCGGTTGCTCTATATATTTTTTTTTGGTGCCTCTACTCTTTCTTTTTTTGCTCTTTTTTCTGTGATGCACTTCTCTCGGTTTCTCGAGAGAACCCCTCCTTTGAAGACCAAGCACAGCCTTTTTAACCAAGGCCAAAACTCCAATGTAAGAAAACTCTTCCTTATTTCCCTACGGACCAACCTCCTCTCTGCAACTTTATCTTTAGTTTTCTTAAAATTAAGCATTGCTCTTTCATTTTTAGTACTTTCTTTTTTTCTATTCCATGTCATATAAAAAAACTCATGGAGAAAGGGAATGATCGTGTACAATTTGTTTTTTACCCAGTCAACTTCCACTGCTAACACCTCCGCAAAATCAACCTTAATTAAGGGAGTGCAAGCCACAATATTCAGCGAGGCACCATCTTATTGCACACCTATTTTTCTAATTTTTTGTTATTTGTTTTGTTTTATTTTGATTTCTAAAATAAAATTTTAGGTATTCACATTTATTTTTGCAAATTGGAATTGTTTATGCACTTTCTTGATCCAATTCGCTTATATTAACCGCCCATAATGGTCAGCGAGTTGACTAGGTCAATTTCACTGCATCTAACTTGATTTCATTTTTTAAAGTCCTTGTCCCATCTTTACTAAGTTACAATTACCTCTAAAATTAAATTTCACCGTTGAGTATAACTTTAACTTTCAAATAATCATTCATATAATGTTATTGTATATTTATTTTAAAATAAAAAACATGTTTATTGCATAGGCTATTGTTCTATTAGTTTTTGAGATAGGGCATGTGTTCTTATTTACGTTGATTCACAAACAAGGAATTCATAATACTTTTTGCAGAAATCAAAATTTTAAAGGAGAGGAATGAAATTACATCATTACAAATTATATTCACTTTTTATATGTAATATCTCTATTCTTTTTTATATAATTTTGATAAAACTTAATTAAAATGGGTAATATTTTAAATAAATTAAAAAAATTTATATGAATTTAAATCTTAAAATAATGGAAGTAACATTTTAGATAAATTAAAAAAATTTATGTAAATTTAAATTTTGAAATAATAAAAGTTATTAAAATCTTAAGATTTTATATATAAGTTTCATTCATAATATAAAAATATATTTTTATAATTTAAATTGAACATTAAGATAAAAGTATGATGGAGAGAATTAACGGCTAAATATTATAAATATACTTTAAAAATTATTAATTAAAATAAATTTTATCAAAAATTTTAAATTTCTAATAATTAATATCAAATTATTTACGTATCAAAAATCAATTTCTAGTTAGTACTTTAAATAGGACATTTTAGTAATAAAAATATATTATTATTAATATAATAAATTATTAAAATCATTCCTACTAGATACTAAAATCTTTTAAATAAGATACTTTCAGGACTAAAGTATGCTTGGAAGGTGATTTTCTTGTTTAAATTTGTTTTCTTAGTTTAACACTTTCTCATTTTTTAGCATAGAGATGCTTTAATAATTGATTGTTCTCTTTCTTAAGATGGTCTACTTAATTAATCAATATTACTTTTTAAATTAAATTTCAAATTTTTATTTTCATGTTAAAAATTATTTTTTTTAATTAATCACTTGATCAAAATACCTTTCAAGTATGTAACATCTTGTACTTTGATTTAAATAAAATGAAGGTTGTTAAAGTATAATTGGAATAGATTTGGATAGAATTTATATTTAAAAAAAAAATGTGAACAGTAAAACTGCCTATAATCAGTGTCGATGACAGTAAAACTGCCTATAAATAGTAAAACTGCCTATGAACAGTGAAATCGCTTATGTATAGTGACCGATGACGTCATCAGTGACATCAGCATGACGTCACATCCGCGTACAGTACGTGTGCACAGTGTTTCTGGCGTTAACAGTGACCGCGAACAATGTTACCGACGTGAACAGTAAGGCGGTGAACAATGTTTCCAGCGATGAACAACAATTCTGGCGGTGAACAGTGAATTCCAAAAATTTTCTATAAAAAGGGAGTTTCACACGAAATTTTCATTTCTTCAGTCCTATCCAAGGTTCTCAAAGATTCTAAAGCTATATCTCACCATTTTCTCTCATACTAAACCCTCCTAAACTTATATTTCTCTTCAGATATTTGATTCTACGTCCGTTCTAAAGGATTTCAAGTAAGTTTCTCTAAGTTTGAAGTTAGATTTACTGTTCATTTCTCTTCTTATTCTTTTTCTTATAGATGTTCATGGTATTCTTAGGAAAAACTCCATTCTAGAGTTAAATCTTCGGTTAAATCTTTGTAAAAGCTCTGTTTTGAGGTAAGGGGGCTCTATTTTATCATTTTGTTATGTTTATTACTTGTATTCTCATAGATTTTGTCATGTATGTGATTATATGTGGAATAATCCTTGGTTTATGAAAAATAATCGATGAAAAGTGACAATAATTGGTTGTTTATGTGATTTCATGATGAATACATGGTAAAAATGTGATATTATGTTCAAATAAGGCATGATAAGGTATATTGAGGATGGCTGATATGATTTTGTGATATGAAATATACAAAGAGATGGATGTTTTATGTTTGAATATATTGTATTTCATGTAAAAATGATGTGTAATGTGAATATGCCATAGTTTGATGTATATGATGAAAAAAAGTATATGAAAATATAATGAAAAATATGTGAACATGAGAAATGACATATGTAAACATGTGAATATACTTGAAAGAGTATGAGATGGAAAAGGATATGATGTAAATAGTTACAGAGATACACTGGGAGAGTGGAAGATAAAGACGATATGAGATATCTTGGAGAAATGCAGGGTGGTGAGTGACATTCGGGATTGTGCACGGAATATTGTATTCGAATGCACCACATGGCCACACACTCGTTTCCCGACTTGACTCCTGACCATTACCTTTGCTAAGGGACTGTCTATTGCATGCGTTGTATCCGTATTACATTGGGCCATCCGACGACTATTTACATTGATGTGTAAGACCTCGGAATAGAGACATCGGATAACTGTAGCCATAGGGCATGGTAAACGCGGATAAAAGAAAAGAAATTGTGAATCTGTGGAATATAATATATGTTGAGATGAGAACATGCTTTATATGACACTGTGATATGTAATGCCATGGTGTTTTCTTTAAACGTGATAAGATATGTTTTGTGATGAATATGTGTGAAGCATGAATGGTAGGGTAGAGACTCACCCTTACACAATATTTTTAGGAAACCAGGACGAATAGTATCAGGCTCACAGTGCATGGATAGATGAGAACTGCTATAGGACTTAGTTATTTTGAATTATGTAATGGATATTTTCAGTTCTATAGCATTCTTTTGAAAAAGTTGTAAAACTATTATTTCTTTTTGTTGCTGATGAAAATTCTAGAATCTTTGTTTTTCTAAAATACTTATGAATTAATGAAATTTTACTCTATTAACCTTATATCATTTCAATGTCTCTTTCTTATTAGAGAGTTTTTGAAAGAAATTTTACTTTACCATTTAAATTTTTATAAAAATTTATCATATATTGAAGAAAAAAATATAAGGTGTTACAAAGTGTATAATGAAAAGTATTTGAAAAAAGCAGAAGACACTTTCTAAAAACATACTTAGTATCTTGCTCTCGTCACTTAGTGAAAGGTTTGAAAGTTTTAATATTTAGAAGAAATGGGAAGAATACTTTCTAAAACACACTTAAGACATTGCTACTTGAAAGGTTTATTTGGTATTTGGAAAGAACGAATACGGACATTTTCCAAAACATACTTTAAATTTTTCTCCCTTCATTTAGTGAAAAGTTTTAACATTTTGGTATTGGGAACAGCAGCAAAGGACACTTTTGAAACATAGTTAATACTTTGCTTCCCTCGCATAAGTGAAAGATTCCTCAAGAGCATGGAAGAAAAAGTTCAGAGCTCCCAAAGTAGGAGTATATAGGCACACTTGTGAAGTACATGTTTAAAACGCTCTTAGGGTCAAATTGCCGATAAATGAAAGTCACTCAAGGACTTTCGAAGCAAAAATTGAATCTTGCAGTCAGGCGACATTGAAGCAAAGCTTGATCTTGCCACATATGTGAAAACACAAGAGCAAGTGTAAGAGCAAACACAAGTGCAAACCAAAAACTAAAAAGACAAATATAAATGAAAAATTAGGAGCAAGTGCAAACAACTGCGAAAAAATAAAATCGAAAAGAAAGTATAAAATCAAAGGCTAGAAAATGCAATAACTTTCATAGTCCTTTTTGTAAAGGTTATATGAAGGTTAGTTAAGGTCTAGAGTGAGGCATAGATTTTATGAGCATACCCATAAAACTAAAACAACAAAGCACACAGCTATAGCAAAGGAAGACAAAGGTCATAATAAGTATACATGACATTATCAAGTCATGTATTAGGTGTTCCAAAAAAAATAAAATGAAATTATGCAAAATATGTTAGACAAGACACAAGCATAATCAAAGTAAAATAAGATATTTACCTTCAGCTAGTGAAAGGTACGAGCACTTTGATATTTAGAAAGAGCGGAGAACGCTTTCTAAAGCACGTTTAAAACATTGCTTCCTTAAACTAGTGAAAAATCTGAGCATTTTAGTATTTGAAAAAAGTAGACAGATACTTTATAAAACAGCTTAATACTTTGCTCTCTTCACACAAGCGAAAGTCTCCTCAGGAGTTTGGAAGAAAAAAATTTGAACCCATCCTCTCTCTTTCTGTATACACACACTCGACCACAACAGGTTGATCTTTTGATCACAGATTTTATTGATGTCGCAATTGCGACTTCTTCTCACCTCCACTGCAAACCATGTTGTCACCATCACCTCCTTCTATCATATATAATAGCCACCATTTTTTCATGTCTTACAACGATGGTGCAATGTCATTGTAGCAAACTCCAAAACCAACCCAAGCTTTTATTTTGTTTGATTTGCTTGGAATCTTCAAGTCCCATATCTGAAGTTCTGCGTGTATAAAGTTCGAGAATTATTTTCATAAATTAAAATAATATATTAGCAGCCGAAAATTTTGATTGCTAGTCGAGCGATTGAAAAATTTTGTTGTTAATACGGTCACTAATTTGGCAAATAAAAAAAATGTGGTGGGTAATTCATTTTTTGCAGTTTAACATTGAATTAGCGATCAAATATTTATTTCATTTTTGCAACAAAATATTTTGGTTGCTAATTTATTATGTGCGATTTAGCAACCAAATTCATATTTTAGTTTTGGCACTGAATATTTTAGTCGCTAATTTGATTGCTATTTCTGTAAAAAAAAATAAAATTAATATTATAATTATCATCGGATAATTCGAAAGATTTTGACTCTCTCTTTGTATGTATATTTGAATGTGATGTTTATCTTCTTGTTACGCTATTGTGTTAATTGAGTATAAGTTCCGATGAATCTACCTTAACATATCTAATTGCATTTAGAACTTTTAAATAATCGCTGAATGGATATAAAAAATTTTAGTCTTTTGCCTTGCAAATTTATATTAGAGATAGTTTGACTTTCACCGAATCCATTATAAAATAATCGCTATTCCTCCAACTGCTCATGACGACGGTTCTAAGGTATTATGATAAAGCACGTAAAACAAGGTGAGTTCGCAAAAGAGTAACTATTTGGATCAAGTCTGAAGAAATGAGACAAAGTCTAAAACTCTTGGATTTAGCTGATAAACCTTCCATTATAAAATACTATTATGAGAAAACCTACTAGGTACAAAGCCAAGTTGACGGGGTAATACCGAAACATTTTCCACAGTCTAATCTTTGATCAAGCATGTATCTAGTTGTTAGGGAATGGTTCATCTTCAAATAAATAATTAATTGCATGAGAGATAAACTGCAAGCCAATTCAATGCTTTCATCCTTATAAATAGCAAGCTTCGCATGATCAAATATCAATTCCCAAAATCGATTAAAACATAGAATCATTAAAGAGTGGTATTGATCGAGAGGCAAAAATGAAAGTTGTCTACTTTCTTGTTGCTACCTTAGCATTGGGATCCTCTCTTGTCTTTGCTTATGACCCCAGTCCTCTACAAGATTTTTGTGTGGCAATCAACGAAACCGATGGTGGTATGTACAAACGTTCCTAACATGTCTTGCTACATAAATTTTAAGATTCTCGTAATAACAAGAACGTATTGTTTAAAAAATGTTCCTTGTTAATTTGCAGTGTTTGTGAATGGAAAATTCTGCAAAGACCCCAAACTTGTGAAGGCTGAAGATTTCTTCAAACATGTGGATCCCGGAAATGCAAACAACCCACTGGGCTCACAAGTGACTCCGGTCTTTGTTGATCAACTACCAGGACTAAACACACTTGGTGTATCTTTGGCTCGCATAGATTTTGCACCTAAGGGTTTAAACCCTCCCCATATTCACCCTCGAGGCACTGAGATCCTTATAGTCCTTGAAGGCACTCTTTTTGTTGGATTTGTCGCCTCTAATCAAAACAATAATCGTCTCTTCACCAAAGTGCTTAACAAGGGTGATATTTTTGTGTTCCCAATTGGTCTCATTCATTTCCAGCTCAATGTGGGATACGGAAACGCTGTTGCCATTGCTGCTCTCAGTAGCCAAAATCCAGGGCTTATCATTGTTGCAAATGCTTTATTTAAATCTAATCCACCTATTTCTCCAGAGGTTCTTACTAAAGCGTTCCAGGTAGACAAGAACACAATTGCTTATCTTCAGAAGCAATCTTGGTATGACAACAACTAGTTTCTCAGCATTCATGCTCAATTTATTCTGATGGGATATATCACAACAGTGTTTCGATCATCTCAACCATTTGACCGTCTCCAAATTAATACTTAGGGTTATTATAACAAATAAATTGGATGCGGAGGCTATAATGATACATTATAGTTGTTATGTTTGATTTATTTTGGTTAAATACATTGTTTTGTTGATGTTATACTAAAGTTTCACTTCCTCCTTACTTTGTCAAATTATATTTTAGTTAGGGTATGTGTTCGTATTTATGTTAATTTACAAACAAGGAATTCATAATACTTTCTGCGAAAATCAAAATCAAATACATATACCATATTGTACGTATATGATATAGCGTCTTCCTCAACTACAATACTTTGCCAACTATAATAACATTATTTGCCTTTTTAATATCTTTGGTAATATGGAATCAAAATACAAAAGGAAAATGTATAATATTTCTCCAAATACATAGTTGTTTACGGTGGGTTTATTTTCAATAAATAAATAAATTTAAGAGTAATCTGTTTGAATTTAATTTAGATTTTCTTAATGAATTCTTTATTAATGTGATTTTAAAAAAAATAAAATTAATGAATATGAGTGGATGGCATTTGAATGAGAAATAGAAAAAGAAAAAGAAGAACAAAAGGTGTAACTTCAAATGAGACTATATAGTTGTTAATTTCTGGTAGAGTTTAATTTAAATAAAATTGAAAGTATTTAAGAATTAAGATTTTTTTTTGTGCTAATGAATTAAGAAGTGTTTTATCCTCACATCTAAAGACATATATATATATATATATATATATATATATATATATATATATATAAAGAATACTAAAGTAACTTTCTATGGACATATATCTAAACCTTATGAAAATTGGAATTGTTTATGCACATTCTTGATCCAATTCGCTAATATTCACCGCCGAGCGAGTTGACTAGGTCAATTTTACCGCATCTAACTATGGTTTCATTTTTTAAAGTCCTTGTCTCATCTTTGCTAAGTTACAATTACCTCTAAAATTAAATTTCACCGTTGAGTGTAACTTTAACTGTCAAATAATGATTCATATAATTTTATTGTATATTTATTTTAGAAAAAAATACGTGTATATTGATCAATTGGATTTTTATAACATTATTTCCTCTCATTCCTAGCTTATTAATCCTCTTTTGTGCCTAATTGGTTGAATTGGATCATTTTATGATGTTTAAATTTTATTTGAGCTTTATTTAATTTTTCTAGTATTTAGCAAATTCTGATACTGTTTTAGTTTCTGGACCATATTTTGAGTTGTAGAACTCCTTTCATTGTGATTCTTGATTTGTAGAAAAGCTAAGAGAAAGGTGCACAATTCCTATGAAAGATCAGAAACCAATTCTGATGATAAGAAGCTGAAACTGGGCTTGGAAAAAGTCAGAAAGCTGCAGTCACTGATCCTCAGCAAGGTGCAATATTTGGGCCATATCTCAGTCCACAGACATATGATTAAGCCCATTACAGTGGCGTTTTGAAGCTGATATCTAAGGCTACAATTGTCCTTCAGGCCACCAAACAAAAGGAGGCCATTTTCATAGCTGAAATAATGGAAGAAAGTGACGAACAGAATTTTGAATTTAATTTTTTTGGCTCTTTTTTTTTTCTCTCTCTCTCTCGGCCCCTCTTACCTTTACGACTTGTTTCCCTCCATTCATGGAGGCTTATATTTCCATCTAATTCAAGGATTAAAAAGGATGTGACACTCTTGAGGATTGGTCTCACATTGGCATAAATTCAATAACAAATTCGGTTTCATCTCTTCCTTATTTTCTCCTTCTTTTGCTAATTATATTTTCGAATTGAAGTTATTCGTTTGAATTGATGATTATGAATCTGGTTGATTACATATTATTCAATTGATATATGTAATTCAGTTTTAAAGATTTTAAGGAACATGAATTGGATTTTCAGATTTGAAAACTATGATTAGCGGTATTGGTAAATTAAATTGGCACAATTCAATTAGGTTCTAGAGTTTTCTGAACTTTAAGTGATTATGTGTTAATCGAATGCATGAAAGTTTTCATGTAAATGCTGAGTTCGAATTGAGGTTTCATTTGGATTCATTGTTGATTACCGAATTGCTTGTTGATGTATTCTCTTAAAAATCTGGTGATAGAGTAGTCATTGTTCTTCTTAATTCTTGGATTGGAATTTTAATTTCTGTTCACTCTTCATTCTAATTTTTTTTCTTTTATAAACAAACCCCCCGTCTTATATACTCTCTAAATAGATTAATTTGTCCTTGTGATTCTTTGAGAAACGACCCTAGTTGCTTATCTCGTACTATAGTAATTAGGTGTATTTTGACCTGTGTGCGACCACGTGTTAAATTGGCGCCGTTGCCAGGGAATCACTGGCATTTTTAACATATTTAGAGTGTTAATCTTCCTTATTTTGTTTTGTGTTCTATGTACAAAATTCTGGTTGTTGTTTTGAGGTATTTATTGTGAGTCTTATAGGTGAAAACTTCACTACCAGTTCGACTTTGGAGTTTGAGGCTGAATTTTGCTGTCCAAATAGCACTCATCACGCTGATCAACTTTGTCCAAAGGAGCTCATGCAAATTCCTTTATCTGGTAGGTGTTTTTCTACAAAAAGGTAAAAAGGTAATTTTTCTGGCGACTAACTCGGATTGAGCTGAAACTTGGTCAGACATTGCAGAAAAATTCAAGGATCAATACCACAAAATTTAGAGACTAAATTGAGTGGTGCACCCGTGAAATTCCAAAATTCCATCGTTTAGACCACTTTTTCAATTTTTTTAGTATTTTAGGATTTTTAAAAATAGTAAAAAAATTCTCAAAAATAGGAAATTTTATTTCTAGTACTTTTGTGGTGGTCCCATATTTTTTTAAAAATATTTTGTTGGTTTTATTTCCCTATTAGCATTATGTCGACATATTGTGTGTCTAGCATTCTGATGTGTCTGATGTTGCATGACACGAGCTAACCCTAGTGAATTGCATCCTTTTAATTTTGAAATTGATAGGACATTTCATCATTTAAGTAGAACACATAAAAGACTTTCCTTCACTAATATTCAAGTTGATAATAGTGTAGGTTCTACTAGTAGTGTTAATCATTCTGTTTTTATGCATTATGATTCCGAGGATATTATTAATATGGCTAACAGAACTTTAAAGGAACTTGCAGCACCTGATGTCAACTATCACGCTTTGGCAATTCAGTATCTGAATTTGGATGCAGACTTTAAGCTCAAATCAGGGCTGATACATCTGCTACCCAAGTTTCATGGTTTAGCTGGGGAAGACCCTCACAAGCACTTGAAAGAATTCCATGTGGTGTGCTCAACCATGAAGCCACATGGAGTGGAGGAGGACCACATCAAGCTGAGGACATTTCCTTTTTCTTTGGATGGATCTGCCAAGGATTGGTTGTACTACTTGTATCATGGTTCTATCACAAGCTGGCAGGACATGAAGAGGATGTTCTTGGAGAAGTTCTTCTCTGCCTCAAGAGCTGCTTCTATTAGGAAAGAAATTTGTGGCATAAGGCAAATTACTGGAGAGACTCTGCATGAGTATTGGGAGAGGTTCAAGAAATTGTTTGCAAGCTGTCCACACCATCAAATCAGGGACCAGCTCCTCATTCAATTTTTTACGAAGGACTCATGCTAATGGACAGAAGTATGGTTGATGATGCTTCTGGAGGGGCTTTGGTAGACAAAACTCCCACTACAGCTCATGAATTGATTGCAAACATGGCTGCCAATGCACAACAGTTTGGTACCCGAGCCATGGTGTCTACAAGAGGAGTGAATGAAGTGAAAACCTCTGATACAAACAACAAAGGATGGAGAACAGAATAGAAGAGTTGACAACTTTGGTGAGGCATTTGGCACTCGGTCAGACACAACAACCTTAACAGTCCATCCCAGCAGCAGCAAGCATTTGTGGAATTTGCTGTATACCAGGTCATGCAACAGATCAATGTCCACAGATGTAAGAAACCAATGAAACAGTTGCTGGAATTTTTCCTGGAAAACCTTTCCAACAACAACAGCAGCAAAGGAATTATGACCTCTTTTCCAATACATACAATCCCAGATGGAGAGATCACCCAAACCTGAGGTATGGTAATTCTTATAAGTTCTAGTAGCAGCAGCAACAACCTCAATATCAGTTCAGGCACCATGCTAGAGAACCAAACATGAGGTAGCAATATTCATAGCAAGCTAAACCAGACCAACCACAAAGCAGTAGCTCAGAACCAAGCCTAGCAGATTTGGTGAAGCAGATGGCAACCAGCAGTGTCCAGTTTCAGCAAAGAACAGAAGCAAGCATCCAGAATCTGCAAACACAGATTGGTCAGTTGGCTACAACAGTAAATGAGCTAAAATCCCAAGGTTCTGCCAACCTTCCCTCCCAATCCGTGAGTAATCCAAGGAATGTGAGCTCTATCACTTTGAGAAGTGGCAAGCCGATTGAAGTTCCAAATTCTGCAGAACATTCTGCTGTAGCAGGAAAATCAAATTCTGCAGAGATAGATGCAGCTAAAGAGCAACTAGAGCCATCCAACAAGAGAGACAGTAGCCATTCTGAACCAAACATTTTGTTGCCTTTTCCAAATAGAGTGACTCAAAACAAGAAGATAGCGGAGGCAGAAATGGACAAGGAGATCATGGAAACTTTTAGGAAAGTTGAAGTTAATATTCCACTCCTAGAAGCTATCAAACAGATCCCAAAGTATGCCATGTTTCTCAAGGACTTGTGCACTCATAGAAGAAGGCTAAAGGGAAATGAAAAAGTGAGCATGGGCAGAAATGTTTCTGCCATCATTCAGCCAAGCATTCCAGTTACGGATGCTATCAAACTTCAAGCTAGTCGACAGGAGGCGTCATCCTGGCAATATTCCATGCATCATAGGAAGCAAGCAATTCAGTCAAGCCATGCTGGACCTTGGAGGTTCAATCAATGTGATGCCAAAATCAGTCTACCAGTCTTTGCACATCGGAAAGATCAAGCCAATGGGAATGGTGATCCAACTTGCCAACCGAAGCACAGCACACCCTGAGGGAGTTTTAGAAGACGTGTTGGTAAGAGTAAATGATCTTATTTTTCCTGCTAATTTTTTTGTGCTAAACATGGAGGATGATATGCATGTTGATCAACCAACATTGATCTTAGGTAGGCCATTTTTGAAAACTGCTAAAACTAAGATTGATGTACGCTCTGGTACTTTATCCATGGAATTTGGAGACAACAAGGTGCATTTTAAATTGCATGATGCCATGAGATATCCACCAGAAGAGAATTTTGTGTTTCATTTAGATATCATTGATACATTGGTTGATGATATGCATGCGAATTTGTGTGCTGAGTTTCCTGAAATTGTAGGCATTAGAGATGACTTTCAATGTTTAGATTGTGATGGAATTCATGATTTATATGTTGTTTGTGCCGAATTTAATGCATGCATATATGGTTTAGAGTTTGAACAAAATTTTTCTGAGGAGTTACATGCTGATCCTGGAAGTTTAAGTTATGAAGTTATTAGAACAGATTTTGATTCTAGTTTTGTAGTAGTGGAAAATACTGATTGTGCACATTCTGATTATTCTGTGGGTTGTGCAAATAACTCTTATACTGATCTTTCTGTTGTGGGATAAGATAATGCTCTTGTGCAAGATTTTTCACATGTTGCAGGTACTGAGATTAAAAAACCAGAGCAAATTCCAAGATTAGCACCCTCCATACAAGAGCCACCCACCTTGGAGCTGAAGCCTTTGCTAGAAAATTTGAAGTATGCATTCTTGGCACCAGATGAGAAGCTGCCAGTCATCATAGCCCAGGATTTGCAACAAGAACAAGAAGAGAAGTTGCTAAACATTCTGAGGCAGAACATAAATGCTTTAGGCTGGACACTGGCTGACTTACCTAGGATTAGCCCCTCCACATGCACGCACAGAATTCAGTTAGAGGAAGGAGTGAAACCAGTGAGGCAGCCTCAGAGGAGATTGAATCCTCTGATTCTGGATGTGGTCAAGAAAGAAGTCAGCAAGCTTCTAGCTGCTGGCATCATTTACCAAATTTCAGACAGCAAATGGGTGAGCCTGGTGCAAGTGGTTCCAAAAAAGACTGGAATAACAGTAGTAAAGAACTCAAAGGATGAGCTAGTTCCCACAAGAGTGCAGAATAGTTGGAGTGTCTGCATTGATTACAGGAAGCTGAACCAGGCCACTAGGAAGGACCACTTCCCATTGCCCTTCATTGATCAGATGCTAGAAAGATTGGTAGGTCAGTCACATTACTGTTTTCTTGATGGATTCTCTAGTTATTTTCAGATTCACATTGCACCTGAGGATCAAGAGAAAATAACCTTCACCTGTCCATTTGGTACATTCGCATACCAGAGAATGCCTTTCGATCTATGCAATGCCCCAGGTACATTTCAGAGGTGCATGGTGAGCATTTTTTCTGATTTTCTAGAGAATTGCATGGAAGTCTTCATGGATGATTTTACTGTTTATGGTACTTCATTTGATGCATGCTTGGATAGCCTTGCTAGGGTATTGCACAAATGTGTTGAGTCTCACCTTGTTTTGAATTATGAAAAGTGTCATTTTATGGTTAGGCAAGGTGTAGTCTTAGGACATGTTATTTCTGGTAAGGGTATAGTTGTTGATAGTTCCAAGATTGATGTTATTGCTTCTTTACCTTACCCTATATGCGTGCGGGAAGTGCATTCTTTTCTTGATCATGCAGGTTTTTACAAGCGATTTATCCAAGAGTTCAGTAAAATCGCCCTTCCACTTTCCAAGCTGTTGCAGAAGGATATAGACTTCCAGTTTGATGACGAGTGCAAAAAAGCTTTTGATCAATTGAAGCAGCACCTAATTTCTGCTCCTGTCCTTCAGTCACCAAACTGGGAGTATCGGTTTGAGCTCATGTGTGATGCATCAAACCTTACAGTTGGAGCTGTACTTTCCCAAAGAATTGGAAAGATCCCTCATGTTATAGCATATGCTTCCCGGACTCTGGATTCTGCACAGGCTAACTACACCACTACAGAAAAAGAGCTTCTGGCTATCATTTTTGCTTTAGATAAATTTCATGCTTATCTGTTAGGAACTAAAGTGACTGTTTTCTCTAATCATGCAGCATTGAAGTTCCTACTGAAAAAGCCGGATGCTAAGCCCAGACTCATCAGGTGGATGTTGTTGTTGCAAGAGTTTGACATAAAGATCAAGGATAAGAGTGGAGCTAAGAACCTGGTGACGGACCACTTGAGTCAGATTCCACAGACTTTGAAGCCTCTACTATCCATGAGAACTTTCCAGATGAGCAACTTTTAGAGCTGCGAGGTGAGGACTCGTGGTATGCTGACTTGGTTAACTATCTAGTTGCCTCTGAGTTGCCTACTTATTTTAAAAAGCATCAGATACAGAAACTTAGGAGTGAGGCTAAATATTATGTCTGGGATAATCCTTATTTGTGGCGCATGTGTAGTGATCAGATTATTAGGCGCTGTGTGCATGAGCTTGAGTTTCCTTCCATTTTGCGTTTTTGTCATACACTTGCTTGTGGTGGTCACTTTAGGCCACAACGCACTGCTAGGATGGTCTTAGATGAAAGTTTTTACTGGCCCACATTGTTTCGAGATTCTTACACCTATTGTAGGAATTGTGAACAATATCAGAAGACGGGTACTATCTCCCGTAGAAATGAGATGCCTCAACAACCATTATTGTTTTGTGAGATATTTGATGTTTGGGGTATTGATTTTATGGGTCCATTTCCTGTCTCATTTGGTTTTGTTTATATTTTGTTGGCTATTGATTATGTCTCCAAGTAGGTGGAGGCCAAGGCCACCCGAACTGATGATTCTCATGTTGTTGTAGATTTTGTCAAATCACACATTCTTTGCAGGTTTGGAGTGCCCCGGGCAATCATTAGTGATCAAGGAAGCCGTTTCTGTAACAGGAACATGGCAGCCCTACTAAAGAAATATGGTGTCACTCACAAGGTTTCAACTCCATACCATCCGCAGACTAATAGACAGGCAGAGGTATCAAATAGGGAGCTGAAACATATTCTGGTGAAAATAGTGCAGACAAACAGGAAGGATTGGAGCAAGAGGCTTGAAGATGCACTATGGGCTTACCGCACTGCCTACAAGACCCCTTTGGGGATGTCCCCCTATAGAATTGTCTTTGGCAAGGCATGCCACCTTTCGGTGGAAATTGAGCACAAAGCATATTGGACAGTTAAGAACTATAACCTTGATATGAGCCAGTCCGGTTCACAAAAAGTTCCAACTTCAGAAGTTAGAGGAGATTCGGTTGGAAGCCTATGAGAACTTCACAGAGTCTTGATATGATTCAGCAGCAGCAAGCTGCAAACCAAGCCGCTGCTGCAGCACAAGCAGCAGCATCTATTGCCTCAGCTGTACCTCCTCCTGAATACCAAGGGTTGTCAGAGTTCAGGAAGAATGAACCTCCTCAATTCATGGGGGTGGATGGATCAGATGCTGTTGAACTCTGGATCAGGGAGATTGAGAAGATCTTCCTAACCATGAGTTGCGCCGAGGAGATGAAGGTATTATATGCTACATATATGCTAACAGGGGACACAGAGATATGGTGGCACGGAGCTCGTGCTATGCTAGAGGCCCGAGGTGAAGTCATCACTTGGGCTGTATTTAGAAGTAGTTTTCTGGGAAAGTTTTTCCCTTCTCATGTTCGTGCTGCCAAAGAGCAGGAGTTTCTAAACACAGTGCAGGGAAACTCATCAGTCTATGAGTATGCAATACAGTTTGAGTGGCTCTACAGATTTTATTCTCACTCAACCTCGGAGGAGTGGAGATGTCAGAGGTTTTCAGACGGGCTGAGAATTGACATAAAGAGGATTTTTATCCCACTCAGGATCACAGAATTTGCTGACTTGGTGGATCAAGCCACCATTATAGAGAGTCTTAATGCAGAGGATGTAGGTGGAGTTGGGAAGACTCCATCTAGTAGAGCCGCTTGTAGCTATAGTAATGGAGGTAAGGGTGCTAAGAAGGGTCCCTACAGTCGTTCGCTATGCCAACAACAGTCTCGACCATCTCAGTTAAGGGGATCAGCAACATCAACCCCGGTGCCAGTAGAGACTGCTACTTCTGCATTTCAGCCTAGGGGAGCAACTTATTCTGCTCCTAGAGCCTCAGTGCCGTAGATTGTTAGATGTTTCAAGTGTGGTGGGCCACACTACCTAAGCCAGTGTCCACAGGCTGATGTCAGAGTCTGCTTCTCGTGCCAGCAGCCAGGGCACCTTGCTAGGGACTGTCCTACGCCTAGTGGGGTAGTTTCATCTTCTGCTAGCGTCTTGCACGCTATGAGGCCTAAAGTGGCTAAAGCTTCGCCGATAACTAGATCGAGAGCAGAGGGACGTGTATTCACTACATTTGCATCAAAGGCAGCCCAGGCGACAGATCTCGTTCAGGGGACAGCAGTAGTGGCATGTACTTCTCTTTCTGTATTGTTTGATTCTAGAGCCATGTACTCTTTTCTTGCGGACATTTGTGTGAGAACCTTAGGGTTACCGGTGAGCGATCTAGGATGTGAATTGGTAGTATCAATACCTACTTTAAGTTCGATTAAGACTTCAACAATTTGTGTTAGGTGTCCCATAGTAATTGAGGGATGAAAGTACAAAGTAAATCTTATTTGTATCCCAATGTCAAGGTTAGATGTAATCCTAGGTATGGATTGGCCAACTGGTAATAGTGTGCTAATTGATTGTGGCCGGAGGTGTTTAGTCTTTTCTGAGCAGCAAAGTTGTGTGGAATTGATTTCTACTCGCTAAGTAGAAACATCCTTAGGTGAGGGAGTATCTTGTTTTGTTTTGTTGGGAGTTATGAATGCAAAAGTGGAGCAAAGCCTTCAGTCAATACCAGTAGTAGGAGAATTCCCTGAGATTTTCCCAGAGGATATTCCTAGAATACCTCCACGTAGAGAGATGGAGTTTGCTATAGATTTGATTCCTGGAGCTGAGCCAATGTCTGTAGCACCTTATAGAATGGTGCCGAAGGAGTTGATGGAGCTTAAGGAGCAGATTGAGGATCTAATGCGGAAACAGATGATTAGGCCAAGTGTATCGCCTTGGGGAGCACCAGTTCTTTTGGTGAAAAAGAAGGACAGAAGTTCTAGCTTATGTGTTGATTATCGCAAGTTGAATAAGTTGACAATTAAGAATAAGTACCCGTTGCCGCGGATCGATGATTTGATGGACCAGCTGAAAGGTGCTAAGGTATTCTCTAAGATTGATTTGATGTCTGGGAACCATCAGATTCGAGTGAAGGATAAAGATATTCCTAAGACTGCTTTTCGCACTAGATATGGCCACTATAAGTATATAGTGATGCCCTTTGGAGTCACAAATGCTCTAGCTGTGTTTATGAACTACATGAATAAGATCTTTAGACCTTTCCTGGATCGATTTGTGGTAGTCTTTATTGATGATATTTTGATTTATTCTAGTTCGTTAGAGGAACATGCCGAGCATTTGAGGACTGTACTTAGTGTTTTAAGGGAGAAACAGTTGTATTCTAAATTGTCTAAGTGTGAGTTTTGGCTAGAGGAAGTGAAGTTTCTTGGTCATGTTATTTCAGCTAAAGGAATTGCAGTTGATCTTTCCAAAGTTGAAGCAGTGTTGCAGTGGGAAAGGCCAAAGACAGCCACAGAGATTCGTAGTTTTGTGGGTCTAGCAAGTTACTACCAGAGATTTATAGAGGGATTTGCGAAGAAAGCTGCACCATTAACACGGTTAACTCGCTGTGATCAACCCTTTGTATGGACTGAGAAATGTGAGGAAAGCTTTAATGAGTTGAAGAGACTAAATTCCTCGCCAGTGTTAATTCTCTCTGATACTAGTCAACCGTTTGAGGTGTACTGTGATGCTTCCTATCAGGGATTGGGATGTGTGTTGATGCAAAATAAGAGAGTGGTAGCTTATGCATCTCGCCAATTGCGAAATCATGAGCAAAATTACCCAATCCATGACCTTGAGTTAGTTACTGTAGTCTTTGCTCTAAAGGTGTGGCGGCACTATCTTTATGGAGCTCAGTTTGATGTGTATAGTGATCACAAGAGTCTGAAGTATTTATTTGATCAACGAGAGTTAAATATGAGGCAGAGACGTTGGGTGGAATTCTTTAAGGATTATAATTTTCAGCTCCAATATCATCCAGGAAAAGCTAACGTGGTGGCCGATGTATTAAGTAGGAATGTGGTTCAGGCATTCTCCTTAAAAGTTAGTAAAACCCTTTTGGTAGAACAATTCCGAGACGTAAACATACATGTGGACTTATCACCTGAAAAGATTAGTTGTAGCCGAATTGTGGTGACTAATAATTTCTTACAGGAAATTAAAGACAAACAACTGTGGGATCCGATGTTATGTCGGATTGTATTTCTCTTAGGGACAGATAAGACAAAGGGTTTTAGTAAAGGTGTTGATGGTATTCTCAAATACCAAGGTCAAGTTTGTGTCCCTAGAGATACTGAATTAAAGAAAGCGATTCTAGAAGAAGGACATAAGAGTAGTCTCAACATTCATCCTGGTGTTACCAAAATGTATCAAGATTTAAAGCAGATGTTTTGGTGGCCAGGCATGAAGCGAGAGATAGCTGAGTTTGTTAAAGCCTGTTTGACTTGTCAGAAAGCAAAAGCGGAGCACCAGAGCCCTCCAGGAGAGTTGCAGACGATGGAAATTCCAGAGTGGAAGTGGGACCATGTGACTACGGATTTTGTGTCTCATCTACCTGGAACAGTTAAACATCATGATGCTGTGTGGGTCATAATTGATAGGCTAATCAAAAGTGCACATTTCTTGCCAATTAACATGACCTTTAGCTTGGAGAAATTAGCAGAATTATACATCAGAGAGATTGTCAGGTTGCATGGTGTACCTTCTAGTATTATCTTTGATAGAGATCCTCGATTCACTTCCCAGTTTTGGCATAGTTTCCAAGAAGCTATGGGCATACAGTTGTGGTTGAGTTCGTGCATATCATCCGCAGACAGATGGTTAATCTGAGCGTACTATTCAAACCTTAGAAGACTTATTGCATACTTGTATTGTAGAGCAGAGAAGTAATTGGGAGGATATGCTTCCTTTGGTAGAATTCACTTATAATAATAGTTATCATTCGAGTATAGATATGGCACCATTTGAGGCTCTGTATGGCAGAAGGTGTAGTACTCCTATTTGCTGGTTCCAAGATGGAGTACATTTGATGGTTGGGCCTGAAATGCTGCAAGAAACTAAGGAGAAAGTTGAACTTATTAGAGAAAAGCTGAGAGTTACCCAGAGTCGACAGAAATCTTATGCTGACCGACGCAGAAGATCCCTAGAGTTTGAGGTTGGTGATCACGTATTCCTGAGAGTGTCATCCACTACAGGTGTGGGACGAGCCTTAAGAGTCAAGAAGTTAACACATAAATTCGTAGGACCATATCAGATATCACATCATAGAGGACCAGTAGCCTATGAATTAGCGCTATGATGAATCCACTTTTTATTATATTTTTACTTGCCTTTTTGGTGCTTCTTGATAGAAAAAATGGACTTAGTGCAAATAATATAGAAATCACATTTTGAGTAAATATCATAGGTTTATTCATTTTTGGTTAATTTGCATTTAATCACATAGATATAGATTGTAATTTTAATTATCTTGATAATTTTGCAGAGTCCCCAAGTTAATTTTGAGAAATCTTCGCCCTTGGATGAAAGTTGCCCCCAAAGTAGCCACTTTTAGGAGCAAAAGTGGCAACTACAACAAGTCTGGGCATTAAAGGTTCCAAAGTAGCCACTTTCAAGCCCAAAAGTGGCAACTCCACAAGCTCCAGGGACGCCAATTTTGAAGCATGATGTGCATGGCCACTATTGTCTTTCAAAGTGGCTACGCGCATCCAAACTTTCCACTTTCAAGACTAATAGTGGCAACTCCAGAAGCTCCAGGGACGCTAATTCTGAAGCATTTCTGCACGTGGACACTATTGGCTCTCATAGTAGCCACACGCACCAGAGTAGCCACTTTCAGCACAAAAAGTGGCAACTCTAGAGAATTGGCAAATTTACGAGAAATGCACGTGGATGCTTTCAAGGCCCAAAGCGGACACTTTCAAAGGCAAAAGTGGACACTTTGATGACATGTCTCCCACTATAAATAGATTTTAGGAATTAGGATATGGGACTTTTGACACTTTACACAATTTTCCTTTGCCAAATTGGGATAATTTCTTACGACATTGGAGTCTTGGGTGACAGCCAAGGGTCCTCTATAGGTTTTAATTTCCAATTTCTCTTTTGATTTTTGTTGAATTTACATTAATGTTGTTTATGTTCTTGCATTTCTTTCTCTCATTTTGTGAAGCCCAACCACATGGAGGGCTAAACTTCCTTGTAATTCCTAGTCAATGCACATGAATCTTGAATTCTTGGGATTAATCGCAATATAAATCTTTCTTTCCTTAAATTTATTGACCCCAATCTTTGAATGAAATGGAATTTGCATGAAGGGAACATTACTTAATGAACCCTAATTTACCTAATGAAATTCTAATTCAAAATTGCTTAATTTTGATTAATCCTTGAGGTTGCTTAATCTTAGGGATAGAGATTGGAGCCCATTAAGATGCTTAATTTTAATTGGGATATTAAAGTTAGTCTTCGCTTGTTAGAATAACTTAATTCAAGGGAAAGAAAGAGGATTATTGAATCATTTGAAAGAATAATGATGTAGCTCATTGCTTGACTAGGGATTACTCATTTTAATTGATTGAATTTCATTAATTCACATTTCGTTCTTGATTTAAATATGGAAATTGACAAACCTCCCCCCAATTTACTTGCTTTAAAATCCATGTTTACACTTGTTCAATGTATGTTCCCAACCAAAAATTCCTTGGAGATGACCTAGGATAACACCCTAGTACTGCATTCATTTCTTTGCATATTTGATGAGGATTAACGACAATCTTTTGCATGACGAGTAGCTAAAATTCGTTTCATCAAATTGGCGCCATTGCTGGGGAGTTTTTGGTGCTGAACTTATGTTGAACATGCTTGGTACTCTGTTTTTGTGTCTTACATGTTAGTGTGTTTGTTTCATTTTGAGTTTTTGTGTTGTGTTGAAAGTCATACGAATTTTGTGATCTGTTTCTGCATTGTTGTTGCAAGATTTTCTACATCATTTTCTTCATTCAAGTGTCACAATTTTTCAATTATTCGCTTTCAATTTTCTGCACTCATTTTGCTGCATATTACTCTGTTTTTTTTTGCATTTTTGCTGCATAATTCTGCAGAGAGATTTTAAATTGTTCTTGTTATTTCATTTACTCAATTTGCTTTCAATTTAGTTAGTTGATATTTAGTGCATGACCCGATTAAACCCTGGGGATTTGTATCCATTAGACCAGGAGATTGTTAGGACTTTTCATAGGAATATTAGGACACATAGGGATCATTCTGAACACTCTGAATCATCATCATCACTTACTGCATCTTTGCAATCTATGACACCAATTTCTGTTTACTCTTCTCCATTTTCACTTAACTCTAGTATTGGAGCAATGGCAGGTGATGAGAGGACTCTTAAGGAGCTAGCTGCACCAGATGTTACATACCAAACATTATGCATCCAATATCTAGATGTGGACGCTCCTTTTGTTTTGAAGATCGGACTAATTCACCTTCTACCTAAATTCCATGGTTTTGCAGATGTGGACACTTGAAGGAGTTTCATATTGTGTGCTTCACCATGTGACCTCAAGGTGTCCCAGAGGAGCATGTCAAATTGAAGGCCTTCCCTTTCTCATTAATGGACACTGCAAAGGACTGGTTGTACTACCTTCCACCGGGATCAATAACAAGTTGGGAAAACCTCAAAAGACTCTTTCTAGAGAAGTTATTTCCAGCCTCCCGAGCTGCATCCATAAGAAAGGAAATTTGTGGAATTAGGCAGCTAGAAAGAGAAACTCTCTATGAATACTGGGAGAGGTTTAAAAGACTATGTGCCAGCTGCCCCCACCACCAAATCAGCGATCAATTGCTAATCCAGTACTTCTATGAGGGATTACACCCAATGGATAGGAGTATGATCGATGCAGCGAGTGGAGGAGCCTTGGTAGATAAGACCCCTGTGGCAGCTAGGAACTTGATAGAAAACATGGCTGCCAACTCCCAGCAATTTGCAACTAGACAGAATTCCTGTGTTACTAGAGGTGTGCATGAAGTTCAAGCTGCAGAACCAAACAAATTGGAGCACAAGATTGATGAGCTTGCCTTCATGGTAAAGCAATTAGCTGCAATACAAAAGAGTGCTGTCTCTGCAACACCTCCATCACCAGTTCCAGCTATATTTTGTTGAATATGCTCAGCTGCAAATCATTATACAGACAGCTACCCCACATTGCAGGAGTCAGACACTCCTGAAGGTAACCCCCAAGCCTATGCTGCAAATATTTACACTAACAAATTTCTTTTTCAGCAGCCGCAGCAACAACCAAACTGGGACCTTTCTTCAAACCAGTATAACCCGGGCTAGAGAAATCATCCAAACTTGAGGTGGGGAGGAAATTTCAACCAGCAAAATCAGCAAAGCAACAACTACCAAGCTGCTCAAGGTAGGCCACATTAGCCACGCCAATGTAATGATCAATAACATGGGCAACAACCTCACCAACAGCAGCAAGCGTCCTCATCCCAAGCCTCTTCTTGTCATAAGAATGAGCCGTCATTGGAGGAGCTTGTGAAGCAAATGGCCATGAGTAACATTAATTTTCAACAGCAAACAGAGGCCAGTATCAGAACAATTGAGAACCAGATGGGACAGTTGGCTTCCTCTATAAATCAAATTCAGTCCCAAGGTTCAGGCAACCTCCCAGCACAGACAGTCACAAACCCAAAGAATGTCAGTGCAATTACTCTGCGGTCTGGGAAGGTAATGCAAGAGCCTGAAATCCCTAGGGAAAAGGAGATCCCACGCCCCTTGGTTGATGAAAGGGAGGAAGAAAATGCACCCACCACTCAAGAAGTGGTAGAAGAAGCTGAAAGGGCAATTCCACCACCTTTTCCTCAAAGAGTTATGATCACCAAACCAAGTAAGAAAGCTGAGGAGAGTGACAAAGAAATCTTGGACACCTTCAGAAAGGTTGAGGTAAATATACCCTTGCTGGAGGCAATTAAACAAATACCCAAGTATGCCAAGTTCTTGAAAGATTTGTGTACACATAGAAGGCGTCTGAAGGGTAATGAGAGAGTCAACATGGGTAGGAATGTTTCTGTACTTTTTGAGAAACAGAGAACCACAATGCCTAAGAAGTGTAAAGACCCAGGAACATTTACTATTCCATGCATCATTGGTAATAATAGGATAGACAATGCAATGTTAGATCTAGGAGCATCCATTAATGTTATGCCATTGTCTATTTTTTCTTCTCTATCTCTTGGTCCCTTGCAGCCCACAGGTGTAGTAATTTAGTTGGCCAATAGAAGCACAACACATCCAGCTGGACTTGTTGAAGATGTGTTAGTGAAGGTGAATGACCTTATATTCCCAGCTGACTTCTACATCCTTGACATGCAAGAAGAAGAGTCACTTAAAAATTCTGCACTGATCATTTTGGGAAGACTGTTCTTGAAGACTGCAAGAACGAAGATTGATGTACATGCCAGTTCACTCACCATGGAATTTGGGGATAACATTGTGCGCTTCAACATATTGGATGCCATGAAACATCCGATTGAAGAACATTCTGTCTTCCATATTGATGTATTTGATGCATTAGTGGATGAGAGCTGGACCGAAATTTTGAGAAACTCTTTTCTTAATTTTTCCCATTGTGTAGATGCTTTTGTTTGTGAATCATATGAAAACTCTTTGTATGATACTTGTGCTGAAAATTCTAATTATTTGAATGAAAGCTCTGAAATTTTTAATGTTGATGAAGTTGATGATTCAATAGGGGTAGAATGTGAAGTATTGGATGTAGCAAATACAGTTGAATCTAACCCCTTTGATTTGAATGTTGCAGAAATTTTGTCAAATGAAAATGTTAAATCACTTCCCTCTATAGAGCGACCTCCCACATTGGAGTTAAAGCCTCTACCGGAGCATTTGAAATATGTCTATTTGGAACCAAATGAAAAGCTCCCAGTTATCATCTCCACCAAGCTTGATAGTGATCAAGAGGAGAAGTTGCTAGAAGTGATCAAAAAGCACAAAAGAGCTATTAGATGGACACTTGCTGATATACTAGGAATTAGCCCCTCTATGTGCATGCACAGAATTTTGTTGGAAGAGGATGCTAAACCGGTGAGACAACCTCAAAGGAGGGTGAATCCCATCATCCTAGATGTGGTGAAGAAGGAGGTAACCAAGTTGCTTCAAGCTGGGATCATATACCCAATCTCTGATAGCACCTGGGTTAGCCCTGTGCAAGTGGTCCCAAAGAAATCTGGACTTACTATGGTCAGGAATGAGAAGAATGAAATGATACCTACCAGAGTCCAGAACAGCTGGAGGGTCTGCATAGACTACAGGCGGCTGAACCAAGCAACAAGGAAGGACCACTTTCCACTACCCTTCATTGATCAAATGCTTGAAAGATTGGCAGGTAAGACCCACTATTGCTTTCTAGATGGCTACTCTGGTTATTTCCAAATCTGTATCGCTCCTCAAGACCAAGAGAAAACCACATTTACATGTCCCTTTGGCACCTTCGCTTATCGAAGAATGCCTTTTGGCCTACGTAATGCTCCTGGCACATTCCAGAGATGCATGTTGAGTATTTTTTCTGATTTAGTGGAGCATTGCATAGAGGTCTTCATGGATGATTTCACAGTTTATGGCACATCCTTTCATGCATGTTTAGTCAATTTAGAAAAAGTCTTGAAGAGGTGTATTGAAACTAACCTTGTACTTAACTTTGAGAAATGCCATTTCATGGTAAAGCAGGGTGTAGTTCTAGGACACATAATCTCTGAAAAAGGAATTGAGGTTGATCCTGCAAAATTGGATGTTATTTCACAACTTCCTTACCCCTTATGCGTGAGGGAGGTTCATTCTTTTTTGGTCCATGCAGGATTTTACAGGAGGTTCATCCAGAATTTCTCCAAGATTGCAATTCCTCTTTCGAAGTTGCTGCAAAAAGATGTTGAATTCGACTTTGATAAGGACTGCAAGGAGGCTTTCAACTTCCTTAAAAAAGCCTTAACCACCACATCAATTATCCAATCTCCAGATTGGTCAATACCCTTCGAACTGATGTGTGATGCCTCAAATTATGCAGTGGGAGCTGTCCTTACACAGCGGGTTGGTAATGTCCCTCATGTCATTTATTATGCTTTTAGGACCTTGGACACTGCACAATCCAATTACACCACAACTGAAAAGGAATTGTTGGCCATAGTGTTTGCATTAGATAAATTCAGATCATATCTGTTAGGATCAAAAGTTGTGGTGTTCATTGATCATTCTGCTTTGAAGTTTTTGCTAAAAAAGATAGATTCTAAACCCAGGATAATAAGGTGGATGCTCTTACTTCAAGAATTTGACATGGAGATTAAAGATAGAAGTGGAGCACAAAACTTGGTAGCAGACCATTTAAGCAGAATAGAGGGAGTCCTTGAACCTATTCCCCTCAAGGATGATTTCCCTGATGAACAACTCTTAGAGTTGTGCACATCACATGTACCTTGGTATGCTGATTTAGTTAATTTTTTGGTTTCAGGAATTTTCCCTATAAATGCATCAAAAATTCAAAGGGACAAAATTAAGAGCAATGCCAAACATTATGTGTGGGACGACCTTTACTTATAGAAGTTCTGTAATGATCAAGTGATCAGAAGATGCGTCCCTGATGAAGAGATCCCATCCATATTGCAATTTTGCCACAATTCGGTTGTTGGAGGACACCTTGGACCTCAAAGAACTGCAAGAAAGGTGTTGGACTCAGGATTGTACTGGCCCTCCATTTTCAAAGACTCTTGGCGAACATATTCTGTCTGTGAGAGCTGCCAGAAGTCAGGAGGAATGAGCACTTAGAGACAGGAAATGCCTCAGCAACCTATCCTATACTGTGACATCTTTGATGTCTGGGGTATTGACTTCATGGGCCCCTTTCCTCTTCTTTTGGTTTCTTGTACATTTTACTTGCTGTTGACTATGTTTCAAAATGGGTAGAAGCTAAAGCTACCAAGACTAATGATGCTAGAGTTGTTGCAGAATTTGTTTGCTCCAACCTATTTTGCAGGTTTGGCATCCCACGTGCCATCATTAGTGACCAAGGAAGTCATTTTTGCAACAAGACAATGGAAGTTCTGCTGAGAAAATATGGAGTTCTGCACAAAGTTTCCACAGCCTACCACCCGCAAACAAATGGCCAGGCAGAACTTTCAAATAGAGAAATAAAGAAAATACTTGAAAGAGTTGTGCAACCACATAGAAAAGATTGGAGCCGCAGGCTAGATGATGCATTGTGGGCACACAGGACTGCATTTAAAGCACCTTTGGGCATGTCTCCTTACAGAATAATGTTTGGTAAAGCCTGCCATTTACCAGTGGAGATAGAGCACAAGGCATACTGGGCAGTGAAAGCTTGTAATCTGCACTATGACTCAGCTGGAGAGCAAAGAAAGCTTCAATTGCAAGAGCTAGAAGAGTTACGTCTAGAGGCATATGAAAATTGCAGAATTTATAAGGAGAAAACCAAGAGGTACCACGACAAGTTGATAACCAGGAAAGAATTTTGTGTTGGTCAAAAAGTGCTCTTGTTCAACTCCCGCCTCAAATTCATGCCTGGAAAGCTTCGCTCAAGGTGGATTGGTCCATTTATAGTCACACAAGTATCTCCTAATGGTGCAGTGGAAATCAAGAGTGAATCCACTACCAAATCTTTCACAGTGAATGAACATTGCCTGAAACATTTTTTAGAGAACTCAGCTCCTTTGGAGGAGATTGAAGAGGTGGATGTGTACTCCCCCATCATTTATTCCAACCAAGACCCTTGCCATGAGTAAATCACTTCGCACAAGCTAATGACGTTAAAGAAGCGCTCTGTGAGAGGTAACTCATAAGTGAATAAGCAATTTTGTTTTTCCCTTATTTCTCCTTTGCATTCCTTCAATTACATTTTTTTTTGTCTTCATCTGAGGTGTAATGAGCTAAGCAATTTCTGATATGCTTCAATTTTGTGTAAATAACTCTTTGTGGATTCATAATTTTGTAGGAATTCTAGCAGCAGCAGCACTTTGGGCACTCATTCTTGCTAGGTACAATTCATCCTTCATGAAAGTGGCCAGTCTCATAGGCTATAGTGACTACTTTGGCTCAAGGTAAGCAACTCCTTCTCTGTAGTTCCCACTTTTAAGAGTGGGAGTGTCCACTTTGGCGCCCAGGAGCTTGGTCATTTTGCGCGTGGACACTTTAGAGCTCCATAGTGGCCACGCGCAAATCTCCTTGCATGGTAGCCTCTCTGGAGTTCCCACTTTGAAGCTCCATAGTCACCACGCGCACTTGTCCCACAAAATGACTCTCTAGAGTTCCCACTTTCCCAATCCATAGTCACCACGCGCAAATGGAGTGCCACACACCCTCACTAGAGTTCCCACTTTGAAGCTTCATAGTCACCACGCGCATATGCATACACACACACCCTCACCGTAGTTGTCACTTTCTTGGATGAAAGTAGCCACGCGCAAATTGGAATCAAATTTTAGCCTCTTAGGTGCTCCCATTTTTCTTGTTTGGAGTAGGCACGTACACCATTTGCACTATTTCCCTTGGGCCCAACCCAAAGTAGGCATTAATTCTTTTGAAAGTGAACACGCTCACTATTTCACACACTCCTCCCACTTCACGATGTACCTCACACCACCCAACGCCCAGCACGCACCATTTTCACACACCATTTTCACATCCCCATTTCACACACCCACTCACACCCACTCACTCCTAGGTCCAAAACACACTTTCCCTCACCACACCCAAGGCTTCAAGCAAGGTAATTCTCTCAATTTCTCTCCATTTATGGTTAGGGTTCATAGATTCCCCAATTTGGGGCTTTTCAATTTTACTCTTTTTTTTATTGAAATTGAGGTGTAATTCTTGTGTAATTGAGCATTCTTACATGAATTAGAGAGGGTGAGGTCCTTAAATTGCACCCAATAGGGTGTATTATCCCCACCCAATTAGGCGTTCCCACTTTTGCCTCCAATAGTGGCCACGCCCACTTCCTTGTTACTATTACTTCCATTTATCATTTTTATTATGCCTCCCTTCTTTCATTTTTATGCTATAAACATGCCAATAATGCTATTAAACTTCTTGTTCATGTATGTTAGTGCTTGAATTTGGTTCGTGCCCAATTTCATTTAGTTTTGACCCCTCCATTTTGCTGTTTTGCTTTTCAAATTCCATGCCATTTTACTTTTGCTGCACTTGATCCTCATGCATATTACAAAATTAACCATGATTATTGCTCTTTCTGGGTGTTGAACATGCTTTTCGTGACTTTAATTTCACTAATTGCTGCATTATGATCTTTGGGTAAAAGCCTTAAAAGCCATATTCTGCTACCCATTGGATTTCTATACATAGTGAACGTATGCCACACCATTCTCTGTGCTTAATTGTTCTTGCCTATACCATTTGAGCTCGATGTTTGTAAGCTATGTACATGATTGAAATTGGTTGCCCTCTGAGTCATATGTAGTACTATACACCCTGTTGCACACAAATTACTTAGGATGGTATCAAATTATTTTTGCAGCCCTTGGTTTGATTGCTTGCTTTTGTGTGTTACTATGGAAGGTTGACCCAATTTTCCTGCACTACCCATTCACATATTCTTTCTTCTCTGCAGAAAATGTCAAGCAATCCTAGAAGGAGCACACCTAGAACCAAAAGGAGTAGGATAGCTGAAGCCTCATCATCTCAACCCCCTCCTACTCATGACCCGAGGTTTAGGTCCCCAGAGCATGAACAATATTTCAAAGAGAACATCCTACGGCGCCAGATCGTCCAGGATACGAATTTTGAAATCTAGCAGGGGACATTTCCACAGTTTCAGGAGGAGATAGATAGGCGTGGTTGGGGACTTTTCACCTTCTGTGCAGGCAATGGGTGGAAGGACATCACCCAGGAATTCTATGCTAATGCCCTGCGCCTGGAAGATGACATTTACCCCCCAGGCACACCATGGTCAGGGGTAAGCAAGTTAGCTTCAGTCCAGCCACCATCCAGAGGCTTTTAAACATCCCTCCTCTGCAGAAGCAACCTGGCCAGCTGGATTTTACTGTATTCTGCAAACGAAAGGAAAAAGATTACAGCCTATACTTCAAGCAATCTGCATTGAAAGAGAAAATTGGGAATTTGATTGTAAAATGCAGCCCAAGAATCTGACCACTAAACACCTTCTCCCTCCTGCCAAGGTGTGGAGTATCTTCGTTGTCAGCTCATTCATGCTAGTCATTCACACCTCCACCATTGCAGTAAAGAGGCCAGAACTCATCTATGCTATTCTCACTGGCATGCCCATCCATGTTGGGAAGGTCATCAGCAGCGCCATGCTGGAAGTCCTTAAAAGGAGCAGAGATTCTTTAGCTTTTCCTTCTCTAATCACTATGTTGTGCCAGGATGCAGGTGTTGATTTTGGAGATTACCAGCAGAGAATTAGAGCACTTCCTCCCATTTCCACTGCCTTGTTGAAGGACCTATTTAAGCCAAAGAAGTCTTCAGACCCAGGTCTCACCCTGCCAGCCGAATACAAGAAGGAGACCCCTGCAACACTCAAGGAGCAGCTGCAGCAGATAGCACAGAGGCAGACTGCCATCCACTCTGGTCAGACCAGCATGCTCCTCCTCATGGAGACCATGATGCTGAACATTGGCAAGAAGATGGGGATGACTTCAGACCAGATCTATCAGGCCCACCATTTCCCCACCCCTTTCCTCCGAGCTGCTGTTCAAAATGACCTGCCTCCATTCAATCCTAATGCACCCAGAGATGTCCCTAACTCCAGTTCCTCAGAGGAAGTAGAAGAAGTAGAGGAAGATGAAGAAGCCACTTCATCCACCTCTAATGAAGATGCCATTTAGTTCGCTTTTTGTGTTTTCTTTTATTTCTCTGCGTGTACTTATTTTCTTTTATTTTCCCAAGTAATTAGGAACCATTTGTCCTTTTATTGTCTTCCCTTTCCTGCTTTTATGTTACTTTCCTTCAAACAGTTATGTTACCTCCCTTTCGTTCTTTTACTGAACTCTTGTTATCATTGTGCAGAGATGCCCTCAGTTCCATCAAGAGGAGCATCATCTTACCTTAAACTTTGAATACATCATCTATAAAAAGGAGGGTGAACTCTTTGTCTCTATTTTGCATTTATTTGTAGCTTACTTTTCCTGCACCGTACTTGATAAAAGACAAAAATATTTCCTCATTTCAATTATTCTCTTTTCCTTTTAATCTAGTTCTCTTTTATGTTTTGCTTTTATGCTCTAAATTGCATTCCCCATTCAACTATTACTCATTCTCATTTTTGTACATATTTATTGTCCCTACCATTTTGAACATATTTTCTTGTTGGGTGAATTGTACTCTCATTTTGCAAGTTATTATCACTTTTACCATGGTAGTAAATTGGGCCTTTCTTCTTCTTTTCTGTGTGCATATTACATGTATTTTTGCATTCATCTTCTAGAACTTGCCTTGTTTCTTAATTAAATATGCATTGGGCAATTTTTCATCTAGATGATTGAGGCCTTCTTTGCACATACCCTTCTCCCTCACCCTTGTACTTCAATTCCTTGTTCCCTACTTCTTGTTTTTGCCAAACTTAGTCAACAAAAATAATAGAGGTATTTCTTTTGAGTTGCCTCAAGATTAAGTGCAAGAAACTAAGTTTGGGGTATTGATTATGCTTGTAGTGCTTGAGGACAAGCAATGTCTTAAGTTTGGGGTGGTGGACAGCATATATGTTCATAATACATGTCAAAAAAAGTGGACAGCATATATGTTCATAATACATGTAAAAAAAAAAATGATTGTCAAAGTCCATGATATCACAAAAATATGAATGAATGGATGAAAAAAGGAGAAAAGAAAGAAAGAAAAATATAGCAAGGCATTTGAGTTGAAAAATGATTTCCACATAAGGCAAATTAAAAAAAAATGTGGTGAAAGAATGCTTGAACCTCTTAAGCTACATCATTTAAGGCATTCCACTCTAGTTGTTGCACTAAATCACTCAAAAGAACTCCTTCCTCTTGAGTACCCACTTGATCTTGTGACCCTCCTTGATTAAATTTGAGCCTATCCTAACCTCATTTGTGACCAACAAAGCCCTCATGATAGGTGGTTCATTGTGTCTAGGCAAAGGAGATTGAGAATATGGGCAAGCCTATGGTAGGGTGAGGCTAAATGCATGGATTGAGGGAAAACACTTAGCCTGAAATGTTATTGAGTGATGAGTGAAACACCACCTTGTGAGATGGATAGTTTCTTTGCATTATGTGAGTCACATGAAACCTTGATTGATTCTTTTGTTTCAATTTAGTGGGACTTTGCATGGAACATTTGACATGAATATGATTCCTCTGTTGAATGAGTCTATGGTTGTGAAGATGTTGGAAGTGCTAATTAAAGCATGAAGTTGAAATGAAAATCTCTAAAAAAAAAAAAAATTTCTTGCCCTTTTCATTTGATTTGCTTGAATTTTGATTTGCTTGAGGACAAGCAAAAGTTTAAGTTTGGGGTTGTGATGAATCCACTTTTTATTATATTTTTACTTGCCCTTTTGGTGCTTCTTGATAGAAAAAATGGACTTAGATAATGCAAATAATATAAAAATCACATTTTGAGTAAATATCATAGGTTTATTCATTTTTGGTTAATTTGCATTTAATCACATAGATATAGATTGCAATTTTAATTATCTTGATAATTTTGCAGAGTCCCCAAGTTAATTTTGAGAAATCTTGGCCCTTGGATGAAAGTTGTCCCCAAAGTAGCCACTTTTAGGAGCAAAAGTGGCAACTACAGCAAGTCTGGGCATTAAAGGTTCCAAAGTAGCCACTTTCAAACCCAAAAGTGGCAACTCCAGAAGCTCCAGGGACGCTAATTTTGAAGCATGATACGCGTGGCCACTATTGCCTTTCAAAGTGGCTACGCGCATCCAAAGTTCCCACTTTCAAGACTAATAGTGGCAACTCCAGAAGCTCCAAGGACGCTAATTCTGAAGCATTTCTGCGCGTGGACACTATTGGCTCTCATAGTAGCCACGCGCACCAAAGTAGCCACTTTCAGCACAAAAAGTGGCAACTCCAAAGAATTGGCAAATTTACAGAAATGCGCGTGGATGCTTTCAAGGCCCAAAGTGGACACTTTCAAAGGCAAAAGTGGACACTTTGATGACATGTCTCCTATTATAAATAGATTTTAGGAATTAGGGTACGGGACTTTTGACACTTTACACAATTTTCCTTTGCCAAATTGGGATAATTTCTTACGACATTGGAGTCTTGGGTGATAGCCAAGGGTCCTCTATAGGTTTTAATTTCCAATTTTCCTTTTGATTTTTGTTGAATTTACATTAATATTGTTTACGTTCTTGCATTTCTTTCTCTCATTTGTGAAGCCCATCCACATGGAGGGCTAAACTTCCTTGTAATTCCTAGTCAATGCACATGAATCTTGAATTCTTGGGATTAATCGCAATATAAATCTTTCTTTCCTTGAATTTATTGACCCCAATCTTTGAATGAAATGGAATTTGCATGAAGGGAACATTGCTTAATGAACCCTAATTTACCTAACGAAATTCTAATTCAAAATTGCTTAATTTTGATTAATCCTTGAGGTTGCTTAATCTTAGGGATAGAGATTGGAGCCCATTAAGATGCTTAATTTTAATTGGGATATTAAAGTTAGTCTTCGTTTGTTAGATTAACTTAATTCAAGGGAAAGAAAGGGGATTATTGAATCGTTTGAAAGAATAATGATGGAGTTTATTGCTTGACTAGGGATTACTCATTTTAATTGATTGAATTTCATTAATTCACATTTCGTTCTTGATTTAAATCTGGAAATTGACAAACCTCCCCCAATTTACTTGCTTTAAAATCCATGTTTACACTTGTTCGATGTATGTTCCCAACCAAAAATTCCTTGGAGATGACCTAGGATAACACCCTAGTACTGCATTCATTTCTTTGCATATTTGATGAGGATTAATGACAATCTTTTGCATGACGAGTAGCTAAAATTCGTTTCATCACGCTACCACCTCAGTTGTCTAGAATACATAATGTTTTCCATGTGTCGCAGCTAAGGAAGTATGTTCTAGATTCGTCTCATATAATCAAGCCCGATGTTCTGCAGTTACGAGATGATTTGTCTGTGGAGGTCCCAGCTGCTCGTATTGAGAAAACTAGAGTTAAGGAACTTAGAGGCAAGTCTATTTGGTTAGTAAAGGTTGTTTGGGACCCAATAACTAGTGATGCCATATGGGACTTAGAGGAAAGAATGAGAGAGTTATACCCTCATCTTTTCTCTGAGGGATGAAATTTTTGAGGACAAAAATTTATTTTTGGAGGAGAATTGTCAGGCTAGTGATTTATTATTGAATAATCTATAATATTTTATATTTGTTCAATGTTAATTGAAGGAATATTTGGTATTGGAATAGATTTAGATGGAGTTTAAAAAAAAAATAAAGGTGAACAGTATCATATGAATAATGTCAATGAACAGTAAAACTGCCTATGAACAGTGCAAACCGCATACAAACCGCGTATGTATAGTGACTGCTAACATCATCAGTGACATCATCCTGAAGTCATAGCTGACGTAACATACGCGTACAGTACGTGTACAGTACGCGTGTACAGTGTTTCTGGCATGAATAGTGTCCTGAATAGTGTTTCCGGCGTGAACAATAAGGCGATGAACAGTAATTCCGTGGTGAACAGTAAATTTCAAAAAATTTCTATAAAGGGAGGCTTCATACAGAATTTTCATTTCTTTACTCATATCCAAGGTTCTCAAAGGTTCTAAGGCCATATACTGCCATTTTCTCCCATAATAAACCCTCTTAAACTTAGATTTCTCGCCAGATCTGAGATTCTACGTCTATTCTAAAGGATTTGAAGTAAGTTTCTATAAGTTTGAAGTTATATTTACCGTTCGTTTCTCTTCTTCTTCTCTTGCTTATAGATAGTTGATGATATCTTAGGAGAAACTCCATTCTAAAGCCGAATCTTCGGTGAATCTTGCGTTAAAACAAGTAATATTCGATAGATCTGGTGTGAATCATCATTCTGAGGTAAGGGGAGCTTACTTTAGCCTATGAACTACGTTTTGAACGGTTTAATATGTTATTTCAAGATGTTTTGATATGATTTTGTTAGATCTATGGAATAAAAGCTATTTTCTAAGCTGTAACTGTTGTTAATTGATTTAAAATGTTGAGATTTTGGCTGATCTATTATAAACTTTACTTAGTTGAGCTGTTAAAATAATTTTGGCGGTGTGCATCGTGCTGAGATATATGTTTTGCATCATTATAGAGCCGAGTTACATGTTTAGGTGGGTAGACGTGTAACGGTAAGTTCATGCTTGAAATTTCTTTGTGCTGTCTGGATCCAGATACCAGAATGGGTCGCTCCTGGACCGGCTCGGTTCCTTCTGGATTACTTAGGCTGTGAAACCAGTTAGAAACCGTTTTCACGCTGTGCATTAGATGGGCTGGAAATGCATGGGGCTATTGCTGTGAGAAATATTTTGCTCTATATATATGATTTTATTTTATTTTTTTAGTAAGCTCACATTTGCATTTCTTTCTATGTCGTTATGTGCGTGTGTACTGCGATGATCGTACGGTGGTACGTGAGCAGATGTAGCAAGTGTTGCATCTACTTCACAGGCTGAGGGGCTAGTGGAAAAATGTTAGAAGCTGGAGTCGAGTAATATTGCATCAAATTCCTTTTTCTTTATAATTTGAGACCTCATGTAGAGGGAGTTATGTAGTATAATTTTGGGTATTTTGAATATTATGAACTAAATGTAATATTATATTATTCTATTGGATATTAGTTGTAAGAAACTTTATTTTATTTTGAATGAGAAGTGAATTTATACTTATATTCTCTATTATTTATTTATCTTAAATAAGTATGTGATATAGAAATAATGTTCTCAGTTCCTTATAAAAGGGGTCGTGACACTTGCTACAATGACAAGATGGCAGATTCATCCTTCTCTCCCAGTGCCCTCTCGCTGCAGCAAGAATCCTGTCGCTATAGCGAGAAAGGCACAGTTTCATGCCTCATGCCTAAGGGCCTCTCGTTACAGTGAGAATACCCTGCAGCTGCATTCATACTTGGCCTGTTTTCAGCCCAATCAATCCAATCTTGTTATATATATATATTTATATATACACACACACACATCCATATACATATATCAATAATAATTTATATTACAAAATTCAGGACATTACAACTCTCCCCTCCTTTAGGGAATTTCATCTCCAAAATTCAATTCAACATACACAAATTACACAAACAATTCCAGGTACAACTCTCTCATCCTACTCTCTGTTTCCCATGTGGCATCTCCCTCATCACTCAAGCTCCATATTACCTTCACCAATGAGATCTCTTTGCCCCTCAGCTGTTTAACACGGTGATCTGCTATCCTTACAGGATGCATGTTATATGACAAGTCTTCTACACTTGGACCGAGTCAAGATCAATCACATGTGAAGGATCTAGCACATATTGCCTGAGTTGTGACACATGGAACACCAGATGTAGATTCAAGAGATTCGGAGGCAACGCTATTCAGTATGCAACAGGACCAATTCTATTCAGCACTTTGAATGGCCTAATGAACTTAAGAGATAGCTTCTGAGATTTCAAAGCTCTCCCAACTCTGGTCATAGGTGAGACCTTCAAAAACACATGGTCATCCACCTGAAACTCCAAAGGCTTCCTCCTATTATCATAATAACTCTTCTGTCGATCTTGGGCAGCCTTCATATTCTCTCTGATCATTTTGATCTGTTTGTTTTGCTTTTGAATCATATCCGGCGCACACAGAATCGTTTCCCCAGTTTCATACCAACACAACGAAGTTCTGCACCTCTGCCAATACAAAGCCTCAAATGGTGCCATCCCAATACTAGCATGGTAACTATTATTGTAAGTAAACTCTACCAATGGCAGGCATTCCTCCCAAGTCCCCTGTTGATCGAGCACACAAGCCCTCAATAAGTCCTCCAGTAGGACTGAATACTTAGATCGGTCTGGCTGTCAGTCTGTGGGTGATAAGTCGAGCTCAGTCTCAGCTTAGTCCCCAACTCCCGTTGCAGGCTCTCCCAAAACCTTGAGGTAAACCTCGGATCTCTATCTGATACCACACTGATCAGTACTCCATGCAACCTGACTATCACCCGTACATACAAGTTCGCCAACCTCTCTAACTTATACTTCATGTTAATTTGGAGAAAGTATGCAGCCTTAGTCAACCAATCCATTATCACCCAAATGACATCATGATTGTTCCTGGTCTTCAGCAACCCAGACACAAAGTCCATGGAAATACTATCCCATTTCCACTCAGGGATCTCCAACGGCTGTAACAACCCAGGTGGACGCTAGTGTTCTACCTTCGCCTTCTGGCAAGTTAGGCATCTAGCTACATATTCAGTCACATCCCTCTTCATTAATCTTTGACACACGTGTCGACCAATTAATAAACCCCTTAATTGAACTTAAAATTTACCATTGCAATTGATCTTACTATGTAAAACATAATATTTTTCCTCTCGTGAAGTTTAGATGAAATGCGCGTAGCATTGTGTTGCGAAGATAAGAATGGAATGATATTCAGCAAAAATATGGTCAAGAGTTTAAGTCAGGAAATGAGTGTGAGGCTTGTAGTGCTCTTACTCTTAGTTGTTATGCGTAATTCAAGAAAGCTCCACCACCCTCATTTTCGTAAGATTTTTCAAATTGCCTCCATCTTCCACACTTCTAGTGTACCTCTGAACTATCTACACTCGTCCTAACAATTTACCTTTCTCATTTTATTTCTCCTTTCATACTTCCCATTTTATTTCTATGTTTTTCATTCTAGCTCTATTCCTCTCATTAGTCATCATAACCTAAACTCATTATTTTCTATTAACATATTATTCATCCTTTCATCTCTCTATTTTGCTCTAGTTCATTATTATATCATACATCAATCCATCGTTGCCAAAGGTTGGTCACTCCTGGACTCAGTCCACAACACATACATATATGCACAAAATAAAGGTCATACACATTCTCAATCACAAAAAAAAACAGGTTTTCATCCAATATATATATACATAATCACGCTCACAACATTTTCATGAGCACAAACATACCATGTTCTTAGTAATGAGGTAGAGCTCACCTTACCTCAAAAGACAAGTTCAATGAAGGAGAGAGTGAAAATGGGTGGTCCAAAGGATAAAATCATGCTACACCTTATAAAGTGGAATACTCTTTGAGAAGAGATGAAATAGAAAACATAGAGATGAAAACAAGAAGCCAAGGTCTAAGATACTCACAAAGGATATGCATATGAGGATTAAAATTACTATCCACGTTGGTATGAAACTAAATATAAGTATTTTTAAAAAATGTAGGTATAAAAATGGGTATTATAATACCCTATCCATACTTTACCCATTATTAATCCACTCTTATCCCCACAACACTACGTGCATTTCATCTAAACTTCACTAGAGGAACAATATTACATTTAAATGGCTAGATATAGGTACGTGGGTTCTATTCTAATGATTAACATCATTAGAACCTGCATTTTAGTGAAGATTGCGAGTTTTATGATGTTCTAGAACATACATGTTCATTGCTCTGGGATTGAAAATGACCCTTTCTTAAGGAAGCCATTTAAATTCATTTGTACAACATAACGAAAATGAAAATGAACGAAAATGGAACCGTTTGATAAAAGCAAAACAAGTTTAAAAAAATGGGAAAAATGATGTAATGAAAGTAGATCAAAAGAAGGAACATAAGAAGTTATTGTAGAAATGCCTTATTATAAAACTAAAATTAGTTAATAGTCTATGCAATATACACGTTTTTTTTTTCTAAAATAAATATACAATAAAAGTATATGAATCATTATTTAAAATTTAAAGTTATACTCAAGGGTTAAATTTAATTTTAGAGGTAATTGTAACTTGGCAAAGATGGGACAAGGACTTTGAAAAATGAAACCGTAGCTAAATGCGATGAGATTAAGCCAGTCAACTCGCTGACCCATTATGGACGGTGAATATTAGCGAATTGGATCAAGAGAGTTTGAGCGAAAATAATTTGAATTAAATTAGACATAAAATTGTAATGAATTAAGCTATTTTTAAAAGTGGAGTATTTAAATCTAAAGGTTTCAAAGATGATAAAAGAAGTGTAAAAATATTAAGTTTGACATGTTAGAAGCCATTTATTTGTATTTATGAAAAAATCATGTAAAAGAAACAATAAGGTTTAGATGTGTCCATAGAAAGTTACTTTAGTATTTTTGTTTTTTTTATAAATATGAATCATTTTAAGCTACACTTTTTGTTTATTGTAATTTTTTTATTAAGATTGTTTTTTATATTTCTTTATTTATTGTTATTTCTTTATAATTGTTCTTCTTTTTCTTTTTCTATTTCTCATTCAAATGCCATCCACTTATCTTCATTAATTTGTTTTCTAAAATCACATTAATAAAGAATTCATTAAAAGAATATAAAATTCA
Source organism: Abrus pulchellus subsp. cantoniensis (assembly GCA_024086825.1). Taxonomy (NCBI): domain Eukaryota; kingdom Viridiplantae; phylum Streptophyta; class Magnoliopsida; order Fabales; family Fabaceae; genus Abrus; species Abrus pulchellus. The sequence goes on along the minus strand of CM044050.1, from coordinate 20,987,346 downwards.
AACACAGATTATTCTGTATCTGTTTAGCATATAGAATTGAGTATGGAATTGGACGTTAGAATTGGAATTGGGCTTCAGAATTCTAATTATCATGTTTGGATGTTCATTTGGAATTGAGATAATGATTCCATGGACCAATTCTATGAAATTCTATTATAATTAAATTTGGCTCACTTCAATTCCTAATATCATAATTCACAAATACACTATCGCGTATCGTGTCTCCTTCTTGTCTCCTCCTCATCTCTGTAGTTACTCATCTTCGTAGTTCTTGTTTCTTTCCCAATCCTTTCTTTCTCTTCTTTATTCTCTCTTTCCCCTATGCATCTTTCTTCCTTTACTTATGCGCTGTTAATTCTCTGTATTTTCATCTATTTTTAACTTTATTCTAACATTGATTATTAATACCACTTCTTTTATATGTTCTCTCATTTTTTCTCTATTATCTTCTTTCTCGTTTTACATTGATTATTAATAAAAGTAATTTTTTTCTATTCCTCTTCCTCTTATTCTTCCTATTTTTCTTTTATGCTTTTTATTCTTTCTTTCTTCTTTTTTTACATTTGTTTCCTATTTTTCTTTTACATCTTCTTCTTTCTTTCTCATTTTTTACATTTGTTAGACGTTTAATATATTTACTTTATTGTATCATATTACTATTATGCGCTTACTGCAAATTGTTTATGTTAATTATATAATAAATTGTTTAATACTTTTCTTGAATTGTTAGATGTCATAGAAAATATTAGAAATTAATTCTACAGAGTGTGGCAAAGACATAGTCGAAGGTTTTCGCAATTATATCATAAAACGGATGAAATTGTTATAATCAATTAAGTGTTATTAAACGATGTTTTTTTTAGCTTTGCAATATTTTACTATTATGTAAGCGTAGAGGAATTTATTACAATATTTTTACTTATTTTAACTCATGGTTTCAAAATAAGAGTTCTTGAAAGCACTTATTCAATTTTGAGAATTAAATTATATTTGTGAGCATTTGTATGCTTTCATCTAATTTATAAGATAGTTCATAACATAATATTAAATTTTAATGATTAAATATAAAAAGATAAATTTACTGTGTCATAATTTTTGAAAAAAAATATTAAGTTATCATCTTTAACAATTTATTTTTTAATTATTTTGTATTTTTAATTACTACAATATTTTTGAAAAAATTATTAAATAAAATTTTAATACAAAATTAAATTATTTTTTAAAAATTTAAATCTTACATCACACTTTAGAATTTGATTTCGAATTTAAAATTTTAATTCTACATTTTAATTCCTTGAATATGTCAAACGTAAAATTGTAATTCTAAACCAATTCCAATTATGATGAAATTGAAATTAAAATTACAATTCTAAATGTCAATTTTGATTTCATGCACGAAACGAATCCTTAAATTTATTTATTTATTGAAAACAAAAATCATCGTACACAACTATGTATTTGGAGAAATTTTATACATTTTTCCTTTTGTGCTTTGATTCCTTATTACCAAAGATATTAAAAAGGCAAATAATGTTATTATAATTGGCAAAGTGTTGCAGTTGAGGAAGACACTATATCATATACGTACAATATGGTATATGTATTTGATTTTGATTTTCGCGGAAAGTATTATGAATTCCTTGTTTGTAAATTAGTATAAATAAGAACACATATCCCAACAAAAATATAATTTGACAAAGTAAGGAGGAAGTCAACCTTTAGTATAAAATCAACATAACAATGTATTTAATCAAAATAAATAAAACATAACTATAATATATCATTATAACCTCCGCATCCAATTTATTTGTTACAATAACCCTAACTATTTGGAAAACGGTCAAATGGTTGAGGTGATCAAAACACTGTTGTGATACATCGCATCAGAATAAATTGAGCATGAATGCTGAGAAACTAGTTGTTGTCATACCAAGATTGCTTCTGAAGATAAGCAATTGTGTTCTTGTCTACCTGGAACGCTTTAGTAAGAACCTCTGGAGAAATAGGTGGATTAGCTTTAAATAAAGCATTTGCAACAATGATAAGCCCTGGATTTTGGCTACTGAGAGCAGCAATGGCAACAGCGTTTCCGTATCCCACATTGAGCTGGAAATGAATGAGACCAATTGGGAACACAAAAACATCACCCTTATTAAGCACTTTGGTGAAGAGACGATTATTGTTTTGATTAGAGGCGACAAATCCAACAAAAAGAGTGCCTTCAAGGACTATAAGGATCTCAGTGCCTCGAGGGTGAATATGGGGAGGGTTTAAACCCTTAGGTGCAAAATCTATACGAGCCAAAGATACACCAAGTGTGTTTAGTCCTGGTAGTTGATCAACAAAGACCGGAGTCACTTGTGAGCCCAGTGGGTTGTTTGCATTTCCGGGATCCACATGTTTGAAGAAATCTTCAGCCTTCACAAGTTTGGGGTCTTTGCAGAATTTTCCATTCACAAACACTGCAAATTAACAAGGAACATTTTTTAAACAATACGTTCTTGTTATTACGAGAATCTTAAAATTTATGTAGCAAGACATGTTAGGAACGTTTGTACATACCACCATCGGTTTCGTTGATTGCCACACAGAAGTCTTGTAAAGGACTGGGGTCATATCCAAAGACAAGAGAGGATGCCAAAGCCAAGGTGGCAACAAGGAAGTAGACAACCTTCATTTCTAATGATTCTTCTTAAGTAATTGTGTTTTGAATTGAATTTTGATCATGTGAAGCACTGAAGCTAGCTATTTATAAGGATTGGCTGCCAAATTACTCTTACCTTACGCAATTAATTCTTTAATTTATTTGATGAACCTTTCCTTAGCAACTGCATTTGTGCTTGATCAAAGAGTAGACTAAGGAGATGCTCCATATTTTGAAAGTTTCAGTATTACCTCTTCAAGTTGCCTTTCCACACGCACTAGTTGTTCCAGTCATATTATTTTATAATGGAAAGCTATTATCAGTTAAATCCAAGGCCTGTTTGGACTCTTTCTCAAATTTTCAGAGTGGTTAAATAGTTTTCCCTTTTTCAAACTCACCTTTTTCTTCTTGCTGCGTGTTATGAATTATAGCATAGTTTAGATACGATCGTAATGAGTAGTTGGTGGAATAGGGATTATTTTATCAAAGATAGGGTCAAAATCTCACTTGTATATGTTAGCAAGGCAAAAGCCTTAAATTGTTTCTGTATAACTTGTTTTCTTACCCTATTGTAATATTCTAATGACACAACATCGTTTAAAGGATTGGGTCAAATCGATTCGTTGACTTTGCAAACGCTTTTGTCGTTACGTCGGCCTTTATATGAATCGATATGGAAAAGGATATATATCTGCAATAACATTATCAGTCGACTGGATCTAATCCTTGAAATGATTAATTCTTTTATTTTAAAAAAAAGACAAAATAGATGGTTAAGATTGTCCCTGAATTAAGTTAATTGAAATTTTCGCCGTAGAGGATCTAAATCCATGAATCGATTGTCACTGTTGTCAGAGATTAAGATTTTTCCTTGATTAACATTTTCTCTAAAATTTTATTATTATTAGCTACTTATTCTGACAAAATTCTAATTTTATTTATCCTATATTTTTCAAATTTATCAATTCTTTTTAAGAAGTGAAACAAACAGCCCCTTAATATCCAAATTACCGTTTTCTATTTTGCCTTACAAAATCCATTTCCCATGGCGTAAGAAAACAAGTCCAGCGAATTGCAACCGGAGTCTTAAATGCGACCGTGTGAAAAATAATTCATTGATGGTCCGATTGTAACCCAAACTCTTACAAAATTTCCATATTCCACCAACTACTTTTGACGAAGATGTTTAAACTTGAAATAGTAACAGAAAGCCAAAAACAGATGGTTCGGAAAATAAGTTTAAATACTGTAAACTGTTACCGTCAGGTCTGAAAATTTGAGACAAAGTCTAAACTGTATTTTTGAATTAGTTTACGAGCTTTTCGTAATAAAATAATATTACAGTCACGACTACTCTTTGATTAAGTGGACGAGGTATTACTGAAACGTTTGCTTTTTCTTGTGAAGCATCTCCTTAGTCTACTCTTTGATCAAGCACGCATGTAGTTGTTAAGGACTCGTTCATCATCAAATGGAGTGTTAATTATGCTTAAGAGATAAACAGAAAACCAATTCAACTTTCATCCTTATAAATAGCAAGTTTTACCTGAGTTAAATTTATCAATTCTTACTCGCAATTGCATGCACACGCAGAACCATTTACAATAGTTCTACGGAAAAAATGAAACAAGTCTACTTTCTTGTTGCTGTCTTGGCTTTGGCATCCTCCCTTGCCTCTGCTTATGACCCCACTCCTCTGCAGGATTTTTGTGTGGCAATCAATGAAACTGATGGAGGTATGTGCAAGCATTCCTCAAAAGTCTACTTACACTCATTTTAAGTTTGTTTCTTTATAATATTAAAATCACGTCCAGAATTAGTGTAATTAATGATAGTTAGTTTTTAGTGTGGGTGAGATGAGTAAGATAGTTGAAATATGTTAGTAGGAATAGTTGAAAATAGTAGTTGAAGAAGTTTTAGTAAGAGACTCAAGAGATGGAGAATTGATGTCTTGATTACTTCTTCTTCATGTCTTTTATAATGAGGTAGCATGTCTATTTATAGGCATAATCCACCATTTGGTTCAATATACTAGAGTTATCTAGAAACTTGAAGATTTACAATATTCTAGAATTTTCTCTAGAAGCATCTACATACTAGAAGATACAACTAGTTTTTTTCTAGATTATTCTTAGTATTTTTTCTAGACTATTCTAGAAATTTGTATCAATTTCTAATACTCCTCCTTGATGCAAATTTCTGTAACTCCAAGCTTCGTGCGTAGCTGTTCAAATTTTGGTCTTGGTAGTGCTTTAGTAAAAATGTCTGCAATTTGATCTTCAGTTGTGCAATACTCGAGCTTGATTTCTTTAGTTCCTTCTGCTTCCCTGATAAAATGATATTTGATTGCTATGTGTTTTGTTCTACTATGATGCACTGGATTCTTTGTCATTGCTATAGCTGATTTGTTATCGCAGTAGATTGTAGTAGGCTCATTTTGTTTTTCTCCCATTTCTTCAAGTATTCTTCGTAACCATATTGCTTGACTTGTAGTCTCAGCAGCTGCTACATATTCTGCTTCTGCTGTTGATTGCGCAACTATTGCTTGTTTCTTTGAAGCCCATGAGATTGTTCCTGATCCTAGTGAAAAGGCATAACCAGATGTGCTTTTCATGTCGTCGATCGATCCTGCCCAGTCACTGTCGGTGTAGCCAAGTAGCTTTGAGTTGCTCATAGTTTGGTACCATATACCAAATGCATGAATCTTGAAAGAAGACTTACAGCATACGTTATGTCTGGTCGTGTGGCTGTGAGATATAGTAAGCTTCCAATCAAACTTCTGTAACGTGATGCATCAGCTTCCAGTGCACCATCATTTTTCTTCAATTTCTCATTTGTCACCAATGGAGTACTGACCGTCTTACATCCATTCATCTTAAATTTCTTGAGTAGTGCTTCAACATATTTCTTCTGTGAGATAAATATTTCTTCTTTCTTTTGTTTTACCTCTATTCCGAGGAAGTAGTTCATTAAGCCAAGGTCGGTCATTTCAAAAGTCTTCATCATATCTTCTTTGAACTTAGCTATCATCTTCACATTGTTTCCTGTGCAGATAAGATCATCTACATACAAGGAGACAATGAGTATATCATACTGACCTTGGATCTTGGTGTATAAAGTTGCTTCACTTTTGCTCCTCCTGAATCCTTGGTCTGCAAAGTATTGATCAATTTTGCTGTACCATGCTCGTGGAGCTTGCTTCAATCCATATAGAGCTTTTTTCAGTCTTAGTACTTTGCCTTCATTACCTTTGCTGACGAAACCTTGCGGTTGCTCTACATAAATCTCTTCTTGAAGAATCCCATTGAGAAAGGCAGATTTTACATCGAGTTGATAAATGTTCCATCCTTTTTGTGCAGCAAGAGCAATCAGAGTTCTTATAGTATCCAGGCGAGCAACTGGAGCAAATGTCTCATTGTAATCAACTCCAAGTTGTTGTGAGTATCCTTTAGCTACCAGTCTTGCCTTGTACTTTTGTATGATGCCATCGGGATTAAGCTTGGTCTTATAGACCCATTTTACCCCAATGATATCTTTATCTGTGGGGCAATCTACTAGCTCCCATGTGTTATTTTTCTCAATCATTTTTATCTCTTCTTTCATTGCCTTGACCCATACTTCTTTTTTTGACGCTGCTTCAAAGCTCTCAGGTTCAGTTATGGCCAGGTTACAGGTCTCGTATATATCTACCAAAGATCTAACTCGTCTTGGAGTAGACTCTGGTGAGGAATGTTGTTGTTGTGGAGGTGAAAAATTTTCACCTGAGACTTCTTCAATTTCTTGAGGTTGCTGCATTGGTATGGAAACATTTTTCTGAACCTTTTCATCTTTCCAATTCCAAGCAGCATTTTCATCAACTTCAACATCTCGACTAATGGTGAGCTTCTTGGTTTGCAAGTTGTAGACTCGATATCCTTTTGACTGTGTGCTATATCCTAAGAAGATACCTCGTACAGTTTTGTCTTCTAGTTTGTGTCTCTTCTCTTCTGGAATGTGTATGTAGCAAATTGATCCGAAAACCCTTAGATGTTTTGCTGATGGTTTTTGCCCACTCCAAGCTTCAATTGGAGTTTTATCTTGGACAGCCTTAGTTGGACATCTGTTAAGTATGTAGACAGCAGTATAAACTGCTTCAGCCCAGAAAGTATTTGGCAATTCTTTCTCCTTCAGCATGGATCTAGCCATCTCCATTACCGTGCGATTTTTCCTCTCAGTTACTCCATTTTGTTGTGGAGTATATGCGACAGTAAGTTGTCGTTGAATGCCTTCATCCTCACAAAATTTATCAAACTCTTGAGATGTATACTCTTTGCCACGATCACTTCTTAATACTTTTATCTGTTTACCACTTTGTTTCTCGACAAGGGCCTTAAACTTCTTGAAAATTCCAAAGACTTCTGACTTTGCTTTGATGAAGTAGACCCAAGTCATTCTAGAAAAATCATCTATGAAAAGGATAAAATACCTATTATCATGTAGTGATAGTGTCCGCATTGGTCCGCAAATATCTGTATGAATAAGTTCCAATAAGTCTTTTGCTCTCAAAGCTTTTCCAGTAGAAAATGGCAATCGATGTTGCTTGCCAAGGAGACATCCTTCACAAGCTTCATTATTTTCTTCAAGATATGGAAGATCCTTCATCATATTCTTTTGATGCAATAGCTTTAAGGCATGAGTATTGAAGTGGCCAAATCTTCGATGCCAAAGTCGTGAAGTATCAACTTCTACTTTCATGGCAATGTTAGTGCCTTGTTGAAAGTTTATTGGAAAACTTCGATTTCTTTTCTCCATATTTACTTGGCCGATCTCTTGCTTTTTGCTGTCATATATCTTACATGTGTCCCCTTTGAAGTGAAGAGAATAACCTTTCTCCATCATTTGGCCAACACTCAAGAGATTTTCCTTGAGGTTGGGAACTAGTAAGACATCAGTAATAAGTTTCGTACCTTTCTTTGTCTCCACCATAACAGTGCCTTTGCCTTTTGACTCAGCGATAGTACCGTTCCCCATTCGAACTTTCACTTTGATGGATTCGTCGATATCCTTGAAGATGTTTATATCTTTGGCCATGTGATTGCTGCAACCGCTATCCAAGTACCAATTTCCGCTTGTTTCAGTACTGGGATCTTGGGTAGCATAGAAAAGATGTGGTTCTCGATCACCCTCTTCAGCGAAATTTCCTTGATACTTGTTTTTGTTGCGACAATACTTTTCCACATGTCCAAATTTCTTGCAGTGTCGGCATTGTGGTTTTCCACGATACCGACATTCTTCTTCAGCATGATTTGTCCTCTTACAAATACCACATGGAGGGTATTTATCTTGATTGTTTCTAGAGAAATTTCTAGAATTCTCTTTGTTTCTAGAAGTTTCTCCATTATTCTTTCTTGCTTCATTTCCTTTATTCTGAGACCGTAATTTGAGCTTTGATTGAAAGGCATTTTCTATTGAGTCTTCATCATGCCTTTTCAACCTTTGCTCATAAGCTTCAAGGGACCCTACCAACTCATCACTGATAGAGTAGATAGGTCCTTTGTTTGCTCAATAGTGGTGACAATTGGATCATACTTACGGGGAATTGTAATCAGTAATTTCTCGACAACTTTTTTGTCAAGAATATTTTCTCCGTAAGCTCTCATTTGATTAACTATTTCTTTTATTTTAGAATAGTAATCCTTGACGGTCTCAAACTCTTTCATTTTTAATAATTCAAACTCTCGTCGTAGAGTTTGGAGTTTTATAGTGCGTACCTTTTCGCTTCCTTCAAACTCCTCCTGCAGCGTACTCCATGCTTCTTTGGCTGTTGTAGCACCCATTATTCTTGGAAAAATTGTATCAGTCACAGCTTGTTGTAGAGTAAACAAGGCCTTTGAATCCTTTTGTTTATTCTCCTTCAATTCTTTTCTTTGAGCTGCAGTAAGGGATGATATGTCTGAGGGAGTAGTAAATCCTTCTTCCACAACATCCCACAAATCTTGGAAAGTGAAATATGTTTTCATTTTTATGCTCCAAAAATCATAATTTTCACCATTGAAAATGGGGACGGGAAGAGATGATGCTTGAGTAGTGCTAGCCATGAGTTAGGAAATTTTTGGAAGTAGTTTATTTAATTTTGAAATAGTATGGTAATATTTCTACGCCCAGTAGATGACCGAACGTAGCTCTGATGCCACTGATAGTTAGTTTTTAGTGTGGGTGAGATGAGTAAGATAGTTGAAATATGTTAGTAGGAATAGTTGAAAATAGTAGTTGAAGAAGTTTTAGTAAGAGACTCAAGAGATGGAGAATTGATGTCTTGATTACTTCTTCTTCATGTCTTTTACAATGAGGTAGCATGTCTATTTATAGGCATCATCCACCATTTGGTTCAATATACTAGAGTTATCTAGAAACTTGAAGATTTACAATATTCTAGAATTTTCTCTAGAAGCATCTACATACTAGAAGATACAACTAGTTTTTTTCTAGATTATTCTTAGTATTTTTTCTAGACTATTCTAGAAATTTGTATCAATTTCTAATAATTAAAAAGCTTTGCCTCGTTGATGATTTGCAGTATTTGTGAACGGAAAATTCTGCAAAGATCCCAAGCTTGTTAAAGCTGAAGATTTCTTCATACATGTGGAACCTGGGAACACTGCTAACCCATTGGGCTCACAAGTAACTCCGGTCTTTGTGGATCAACTACCAGGATTAAATACACTCGGCATATCTTTGGCTCGCATAGATTTTGCACCCAAGGGTTTGAACCCTCCCCACACACACCCTCGTGGCACAGAGATTCTTATAGTCCTTGAAGGTACTCTTTATGTTGGATTTGTCACATCAAATCAGGACAATAATCGTCTCTTTACCAAAGTGTTGAACAAGGGCGACGTCTTTGTGTTTCCAATTGGCCTCATCCATTTTCAACTGAATGTGGGATATGGCAATGCTGTTGCGATTTCTGGTCTTAGCAGTCAAAATCCAGGAACTATAATTATTGCAAATGCTTTGTTTAAAGCTAATCCACCTATTTCTCCTGAAGTTCTTTCCAAAGCTTTTCAAGTCGACAAGAAAGTAATTGATCAGCTTCAGAAGAATTCCTGGTACGACAACAACTAATTTCGGAACATGGACTGTTGACTCACATTTGTTATTGAAATTTGAGTTCAGTTAACCTTATGTATTTGACCTTCTTCAAATAATTACTATTATCATAAATAAAATGTACGTGGGTCATACTTATATAACGTAGTTGTTTACGTGGAGTGTGTTTTGATTCAATACACACTTTTTGTGAGCTTTTTAACAAAAGAACTACATTTCGCCCCTCTCTTTTTTTAAGAGATTTTTTTATAAATTTTAGGCTTATATATTTACAAGAAATGACACGTCAGGGTGTTAGATAAAAATTACAAAGGTTCTGTATCGTAACAAGTAATAAAGACGAGACTAGAGTATCGTCTTCTTTAATGTATGTTTTGGAACTTTAAGACATTAAAAAGGCATTTTCTTTGGAATTAATAAGGGGTTCTTAATTAATTAAGCCCCTCAAGTTACGGGATACAAAGATATCAGAACCTTTGTTCATTGATACGAAGATACTATTAAGATAAACAAAATGAAAAAATTATGATAAAAGACTCTGAATTCAATAATTTTGCATAACCTTCTACAGAGTTAAACGTGGGAGACTCTCTTGGTAGTCGGTATAGATTTTGGTGTAGAATTTTAGCATGTAGAGAATTTTACGTGCAGTATATGGTGCAAAAAAGTCTCTCGTCATGTAAAGTTTCATGTTATTTATAGACAAATGAATATCAATCGCTTTCCTCCTTTTGTGAGCACTTCTTAGTAACTGCATTTTGTGTGTGCTTCTCTCCAACTGTTGTCGCCCATTATCCATGACCGCTCATGATCATGCCGTATCCATAACCATTGTCGTTCATTATTATTTCTTCGTGTCTCTGACCTTTAACTAGTGGTAACCGTTGGTAACTGCTGCTTTGGTAGTCGTTTCAAACCTTGTAGTTCTTTCAACATGTTTCTCCGCTTTTTTAGCTTCATCCTGCCTCTTTGACTTAGAGTAATTTCCCTTGTCAATTCCCTTTTCGGCAAGTTTTAAGAAAAATTCGTGAGCTCCATCCTTTCTCTTGGACGTAGAAAAATTTCTCTTGTTAATTCCTATTTCGACAAATTTCAAGAAAAATTTGTGAGCTTTATCTTGTCTCGTGAACTTAAAGTAATTTTATTGTTAGTTCCTAATCTTTTTTTTTTGTCTTAAAACTGCTTATTTTATTTGTACAAACAAAGAATAAAATAAAATTTTTTGTATATGACAAGCATTGTAAATAGAGTAAATAAAATACAATTTTGTCAATAAGATTATTTACAAAATTTGTTAATCATGGAATATTAATTAAATAACAGTAAATTTAAATATCATAATAATCAGGAAACAAATTTTCAAATCTGGATCCTAAACATGCATTATATATATCAAGTGTAAAAATTTATAAACTGTTTGTTAAAATATATTGGACTTAAGATAACAATTACACAACCAAAATAATTACATCACAAAAATAATTCAACTTCTAGAGCAATCCTAAAAATTATCCAAAAACTGAGGATCCAGTGCTAGTCATCTTTATGTCATCCTTCTATCTCTGCTAAATCCTCTTAATTGAGATCATCATCTTATTCAAGATATAAATCTCCTAATTCAGCTGCAACCTCAACACCCGTGACTCGCTCACCGGTAACTCGGGTCAACATTTTAAGATGGTTATGATCATGGTATATGAATAAATATGTGAAGGTTGTTAGGGTCTTAACTATATCTCTATAAATATATAAATATAACATATAGTGGATTCTACTTATAGAAAAATCAAAAGAAACACTATAATATAGTTCCATCTCCAATATAATAATATTCCTAGGTATGTCATCAATATGTACAGCCAACTTAAAATAACATGTCCTTTGGTACTCATTAAATACATAATTAAGTCTACAATATATAAAACTATCTATTAATCTAATTCTTTCTTATGGCACCATTATCATGTTTCCTTGAAAATTTTAGTATGGATGAGCATTTATTCTATCATTTTACAAATAAGCATATTACATGAAATCATAATATGACATAAAGAAACATAATCATTTCAATAACCAATTCACAGAACAACCATAATCACATATTCATACCAACAATTTGTTATGACTTATTTACTTTTCTCCTAAAATACATACTCCCAGTGCCTTATGATCACAGACAATGATGCGTCTAGCATTTCTTGAGGTCTTACTCAACTAGGCAAAGAGCCATCTGTTAGCACATGTACACGGATACAATGCATACAATAACGAACCCTTACCAAAGGTATAGTCAAGAGTCTAGTCAGGAAATGAGTGTAAGGCCATGTGATGCATTCACTTTTAGAAAGAGTGTGTACAAATACATAAATTTCGTTCACCGCCCTATGTTTCTCCTAGATTTTTATTGTCCTTAGACTCTATACCTCCAGTGTATCTTTGTAACTATTCACACCAGATCTATTCGATGTCCAACACTTATACTTGTATTGAGAATCTCCTCATTCTTCACTCATAAGATTATGCTTATTAAAGCACTTCCATGCTAAGTTCACATCACTCATTTCTTTAGAGCTTAGTTTCACTCATTAAATCATTCAGACAACATCATACTTTATAATAGCCGCAAAATGCTCATATACATATCTCGACATATAGTCTATGTATTCCAACTTACAAATACAACATCATGCTTCATCATACAGCTCATATAGACATATTTCATATAATTACACCATAATCATTTATCATATTTTCGTAACACTCCACATTGAGCACATATATATACATACATATATATATATATATATATATATATTACATGTAAACGTATCATAGTCATTCAAGCCACACAATCTAACAAGTATATTCTCAGCTATCATTCATAAATATTATACTCCAAACACATATTTTCACAAAATCCCTATGTCATAGCGCTCCAATGAATACAAAATAAACACTTTAATAGAACGATAAAACAGAGCACTCCTTACCCCAAGGTGAGTATGTGAAGAGATTGACGAAGATTTGAGTTCAACCACAGAAGTTCTCTTGAGTATCAAGAGATATTCGTGAGAAATTAAAATACGAGAAATGATTAGAGAAAATGAAGTTTAATCCAGAGAAACTTACTTGAAGTAATTTAGATTTAACGTCCAAGCTTGGATTTGAGGAGTAATCAAAGTTTGAGAGAGTTTTATTTGAGAGAAGGAAGTGAGAGTTCAGAGAAAGTGAGAAGAGAACATGAGGTTTGGAATGAAATGAAATTTTCAGCTTAAAATCTCTTAGATACCCTAGCCCCGCATGCTCACGCTTGAGCGGAAAAATTCTCGCCTGTGCAAGGTATAACTCGCCTAAGCGAGAACATCAGAAAATGGCCTCGCCAAGAATTTTTGCATATGCTCGCTTGAGCGAGGTCGAGCTCGCCTATGTGAGATAACGTCCAGAGAGTTGGACATATTTCTTGTGAGTCCTCGCCTAGGTTACTTAGCTCGCCTAGGTGAGATCATTGTTCGCCTAACGAGATCACCTCTCGCTTGTACGAGGTCATAGTTGGGATAAATTTATCCTATCTGACTTGAGTGAGAATCATCTCGCTTGAGCGAGTTTGCACTGAAATCATGTGGTTTTAGGCGCTCAATCTCATTTAAGCAAGATCTGTCTCGCCTGAGCGAGATCCCTACACCAGACTTTCCACCAAAACATCCTTAACTCATTCCAATATAGTCTAACACTATATAATACCAAACAATCATTAATTTATCAAATAATTGGAAGAAGAGGGTGTTACAAAAGGCACCTTCTTTTTGACAAAATTAAAGGCTCTTTTCATGACCGTTCAATACTTCTCAAAATGTAGCCTTCTCTTCGACAAAGAATGAGATTCTTCGTCGCGACCCTTCAAAACTCCTTGAAACGTGTCAAAGTGTAGTATCTTTGACAAGTTTTTTAAACTTAGATTTTTCACAGGTCATCGGCTCGTTAGGATGTGAGAACCTAGGGTTCTATTTTCTTTTGGTCAAACAGTGTGTCCATGCCACTGATCTTCGAGTTGAGTTTCTCCTTAAAAAGGCATAGTCTATTTCCAACTACGAAAATCTGATAAGAGCTTTGGTAACTTAGAAAAAATATTCCCCAAAAAAATAGGATAGTAGTAATGTATTCTTTCTCCAACATCAATATGGTACTGGATTATTCACAAGTTTCATTAAAAGCTTGATAAATGCTTAATTAACCTTTTACGTAATTACCCATTCACAAAAGATTATGTAGGTGGAAAGCTATTTAGCATGATATCACTCAAAAAGAATTTCAAAATTATTATAAGTTTGCATGGGCTTATTTACCAAAATAATAATAAAAGTTTATTTATTAAGATACTATTACACTAAAATTATATTTTGTTTGAAGTTGTTTTTGTCATATAATTTTATGTTTTGTATGTAGTAAAGGCGATACTTGTAACGTCCTGGATTTTATAATAATATTTTGATTATTAATATAAAAATATGAATTGTTATATGTTTGTGTGTTGAGTTATATGATGATGATGTGTATTGAATGATGGTGTGAATACTTGTGTGTGAATGTATGGGGATAAACATATGAGTATAAATGTGAATATTGATTTTGGGTTAAGATGGGGATGTGTTTGACTTGTTTTTGGTTTGGATTGATTGAGGAAAATAGGTTAAGAGTATGCTGCAGAGCATTCTCGCTGTAGCAAGAAGGCCTTGGGCGTGGAGCATGATTCTCTTGCACTCTCGCTATAGCGAAAAGCTTTTTGCTACAGCAAGAGGACAACATAGGAGGGTGCATTTCTAGATGCAGTCTCGCTGTAGATCGAGGGTCTCGTTATAGCGAGATTCTGTAGAAACCAAAGAACAATTTCCTCTGATATTTTGCTATAATGAGAGGGGATATCGTTGCAACGAGAGTGTCACGACTCTTGGGATCTTTCCTCTTCACCTTTCTTTCGATTCTGTCAATTCTTAGCCCTGTTTCACCGATTAAACTGCCTCTAAAGCCGTTTGTGAATAAGATTAAAGGTTGAGGTTGTGTTTGGGATGTTTGAAGGTAAGTTTTATGAACTAAGGTTTTGGTCTTTCATCCTTTTTTTTATTTTCTTGGTTTATCATGGAGTTTTCCATGTGTTTAGGATGAAAATCAATGTGGAGAACATTTCCATTGTTGATTTCGCATTTGGGTCTTCATTTCGAGGTAAAGGAGGACTCTACCCTATCTCATTGTACTTAAGAATTGCTTATTTGGTTGTGTATTGTTATGTGGTTAGGATAAAACATAGGAAGATATGTATTTTGATGAGAATGGTTTGGTTGTGATCAAATTTTGATGGAAATGTGGTGCGCCACATAATGTGGTTGATATTTGAGAAATGTGTGTGATGGATAGTGGATGTTGTGTGTGATGAAATGAATGATTGTAGGAAGATTATGATAAAAACTGTGTGATTAAATATTGTGTGGTGGAATATGGGTGTATGTACCTTTGATTAAGAATGAATGATGAGATAAATGAAATGTGTGTGTAGAAGACATGATGAATTGTGAATGTGATTGTGTTGGAATATGTTGGAAGAACAGTAAATGGTTCAGCGATACACAGGAGTATGGAAGATAGGGGCAGTAGAAATACCTTGGGGAAGAGAGAGTGGTGGTGACACCAACAGTAAGCATGAGTGCACCATACACCACACACTCTCCTCTTAACTCGGCCTCTGACTAACACCTTTGCTTGGGGATCCATGAATGAATTGAACTTACACCGGAATAAGAGGGATCCAGAGACTATGTATACAGTTGAGAATAGTTTAAAGGAATTGATTAGGACTACCTATAGCAACAAAATACATTTACTTTTTGGTGGCCTATCACTTAAAAACTCCAAAGTTAAGCATGCTTAACTTGGGGCAATTATGGGTGGGTCTGCGAAGTTTCTGGAAAGTGTGTGAGTAAGGATGAAACACACTTAAAAGTCTTGTATTGGTTTGTGAGGGACAAGGAGCGGCTGAGGGATCCAAAGACTAACAAAATGCATCAACGAGTATTGGTTGTGACTGTTTAATTTAACAAAAGATACACTAGAAAGCGATTCTGCATCATCTTATAAACCAACTCAAATTACTCTAACAAACATTTTAAAGAGCAATTAAAATATAACTGCCTTTCAAAAATGAATTTAGAAGGGGTTAGTAACCGTCACAACAACAAAAAAACATCATTTTGTGACTGTTTTTTAGTAATTGAATATTTTTGTCCAATATAGTGACTAATTTTTTATACTGAATACATTATTTATTTATTAAATTATATTTTTTTATAGGGTCCAAAGTAGAGACCAATTTATGATTGATTGATATAGTACTAAATTAATGTAAATTTTTTAGAAAATTAGAGATTAAATCGATTTAGGGACTAGTTTTTCGTCTAGTAAAATAAAAAATAAAATAATAGTCATTAAATAATGTAGCGACCAACATAATAACTGATTTTTTTAAGAAGTTAGTGATTGATTATCCATTAGTATTAGTGATTGATTTATAATTAATTTAAAAAATGTCTATTAATTGACACAGTGATTAACACATTGATTGATTTTCTTAAAACATTAGCAACAAATTATCATTCATTATTAGTGACTAATTTAAAAATTAATTTATAATTTATTAAAATAAAAATATAAAAATATTCATTAATCGTTGTAGTGACGGAATGTGTGTCTGATTTTCTTAGAACTTCAGTGATTGATTTCAAAATTGTTGAAATAAAAAACTAAAAACATATACATCAATTGATTTTGTAGTCAATTTTTTTTTTAAATTGATGAATTAAATTTTCTTATTGATATTATTTAAAAATATTTATTTAATATATTTTTCATTAATTAAAAACATCTTAAGGATTTTTTTCCCTAAATAGTACCGTTTTACTTTATATTCAATATCCAATAACATATAACAAACATATGGTTAAACTTAAATAAGTAATACTTTTATTTAAAATGTAAAATATATAATAATAAATCATCATATTTAATTTATTATTTGAAGAAAAATTCCTATTAAATTAATTTTTTATTATTTTTAGTTTATACTTTTAGTATTCACAAAAATTATTAATTTATTATATAAATAAAAATGACATGTACTAATTGAAATAATTTATTTTTCAAATTATAATTCTTAATTTTAAAATATTTATTTATTTTACTTTTATATAATAAAATAGAGTATTTTTTATTATTTATGAAATTTTTACAGAAATTTTTACTGAAAAGTAAAAATTATTGTTATTAATACAATCAAATAATTCAACGTACTTTATGCTTAAAATATTATTTTTAAATAAAAAATGATATGATAAATAATCTAACAAGCGTTTCTTTTTGTTAGGCTTAAAACACATTTTAAGAATTCTAACTTAGTCGAATTAACAACGAGGTTTAAGTTAAGATTTTTTAAAAATTGAAATTAAATTAAATTCATTTGTAAGCTAAATATGTGTGGAAGTATAGAATATTTTGTTTACTTTACTCAAACTTATACAAATTTAAAAGTAAGGAGAATTAAACAAAGTTAAAGGGAACATAAAATAACATTAATGTACACTATTTTAGTAAGTTCACAAGAGTTTCATAAATACAAATATCTTCAAAATAGATTAGGACTCATTCACGTAATTTGCAAAATACTAAATACTGTAAGTCTTAACAGGCAGTCCATCAACTAAAAGACTGAAGACAATACTAATCATCTCCATGCCATCTCTCAATCTCTGCAAGGTCTTTGAAATCGAGATCCTCGTCTGACCCGAGATAGAGGTATCTAGAGTATGCAGTAACTTCCACACCTGAAACCTGTCACGACCTATTTTTATAAAGAATCAATGACATTCCGTATTACCTTTCTTAATTCACTCTTTCATTTATTAGATACTACATACACGAATCCAAGAATATAAACTTATCGCAAATTGGATTTTTTTTTTTTTACATATAACACTAAACTTTACATAAAATTTATATATTTACAACACAATGATTCAATGGGGATTTCAAAATACAAGGGTTCAAAATGTAGTTACATTCCTTGGCAAATTAATAGCTCAACAGTCTAGACTTAATGCTTAAAATCTAATTCAACAAAATGATTAACACTGATCTTCCAAAAAAGCTAACTCCAATGTCTCTCAGCCAAACCTTCTAGTTTGAGAAGTGGATGCATTTCCTGTAACTTCTGCTCATGTACCATCGTACGATCAATGCAGCACACACATACCAACACAATAAAATGCAAGGGTGGGATAAAATTGACAACCTTAATAATGAAATATGAATGAATATAGATAAAATTAATTAAATAGCTCATAACAATCAACACACAGCATTACACAGCTTCAATAAAATAATGCAGCATGTTCAGCCCATTCTTAACCCATCTAATGCAAATATAGCGATTTAGTTTCCATTTGATTTCACAGCCTAAGTGATCTAGAGGAACTGTTTTTCAATCTGAGAGCGACCTATCCCGATATATAGATCCAGACACAACACAGGTTAGCATCCTAATCAGCTCTAAATAATGATAATGAATGTGATGTAGCACAACAAAATTAACATATTATAGCACAATAAATTTTCATTTTCAGCTTCAGCAATACAACAAAAACCACAATTTCATCCAGCTTTAACAACTCAGCCACATATATTTTCACAGCTAAACTCAGCATTTTCAGTATACAGCACACAATAAAACTAAGCATGTCAAAATATTAATTAAATATTCTAACATATATTTATATTCTCAACTTATTTATCATAATAGTTCAGTACATTATTTCTCACCATAGCATTGCAAACATTTATCATACAACAAGAAATACACTATCTGATAATAGAGAAATACAACAAGATTAACTTACACAGATCACTATTCTCAGCTAGAATGAAATCATTTATATAAACACTCAGCCCCTACTAAATGAACTAAATCAGATCAGGTAAGCTCCCCTTACCTGGAATAAGTTTAAGATCGTACTCCTAATGAGTCCCGCAGAGATATATCAATCGTTTGGGTTTGAAATACGACTTGAATGGCTCTGATCTACTCAGAACAACACGATTTAAGTCCATTTAGGAAAAGAGAAAAGAGACAAGTAAAAATTGAAAAATTGAGCTCCAAAAACTCACTTAGATCTTGCTAAGTTGAAAGATCTCACTTTAATCGAGAAGAAATTCGGCTTCGAGAAGATTTTATCTAAGGGTAATAGGAGAGAGAAAATGAGAGAGAAAATTTGCCTGGTGAGAAAATGAAGTTTTTGGGCGCTGAGGCCCTTTAAATACCCTTTTAGCCTGCGCGCTCTTGCTTAAGTGAGCTAACCCTCGCTTGAGCGAGATCTGCTCTCGCCTGGAAAAGCTCACCCTCGCCTAAGCGAGAAAACCAAGCATACATTGTACAGAGCTATCTATAAGCCTAATGCTATCTTTGGGTTCTGTCATCCTAGTTTCCTGAAAGTTTATGTAAGGATGAGCCTTTATTCTCATTACCTAACACATTCAAATACATGCATCAGTCATTAATTATTCAACTTATTACATTTTCTCTCTATTAATATTTGGAGTTCTCACTTTACACTTTCACTGCCCCTAGGATCCCTTAAGGTTTTCCTTAGCATAGATAGTTACTGGATAGCCGCAGTTACACGAATACAACATGTGCTGACCCGGTCCCATTTAACAAAAGCATGGTCAGGAATTTAAGTTAGGAAATGAGTGTGAGGCTTGTAGTGCTTTTACTCTCAGTTGTTATGTGCAATTGAAGAAAGCATCCACCACCCTCATTTTCCTAAGATTTTCCAAATCACCCCTATCTTTCACACTCCTAATGTACCTCTGAACTATCTACACTCGTCCTAACCATTTACCTTTCTCATTCTATTTCTCCTTTCATATTTCCCATTTTATTTCTATGCTTTTCATTTTGGCTCTACTCCTTTCATTAGTCATCATAGCCTAAACTCATTATTTTCTATTAATATATTATTCATCCCTTCATCTCTATATATTTCTCCAGTTCATGATTATATCATACATCAATCTATCATTGCTGAAGATTGGTCACTCCCGAACTCAGTCTACAACACACATACATATATACTCAAAATAAAGGTCATACACATTCTCAATCACAACAAAAATATGTTTTCATCAAAATAATCATGCATTACCTCACAACATTTTCATGAGCACAAACATACCACGTTCTTAGTAATGAAATAGAGCTCTCCGTACCTTAGAAGACAAGTTTAGTGAAGGAGTGAAAAGGGGTGGTCCAAAAGATAAAATTGTGCTACACCTTCTAAACTTCTTTGAGAAAAGATGAAATACAAAAAATAGAGATGAAAACGAGAAGTCAAGCTCTAAGATACTTACAAAGGATATGCATATGAGGATTAAAATTACTACCCACGTTGGTATAAGACTAAATACAGATGTTTTTAGAAAATACAGGTATGAAAATGGGTACTATAATACTCTATCCATACTATACCCATTATTATTCCACTCTTATTCTCACAACGCAATGCTATGTGCATTTCATCTAAACTTCACGAAAGGAATATTTTGTAAGTACATAATTATCTTGAATATATTAACTATTTCTTTATTTTCCCATCGCCTGGAAAGAACAAAAGAAATATCATGTTCTTTCTTCAATAATTTATGATCTCTAGTGGACCTCTCAGTAGGATTCGAACCCAGATAAAGTTCTGACCATCTGTCAGAGAAAAAAGAATGATTGGCTAGATATAGGTATGCCCGCATTTAGCGAAGATTGCAAGTTTTAATGATGTTCTAGAACATACATGTTCATTGCTCTGGGATTGAAAAGGACCCTTTCTTAAGGAAGCCATTTAAATTCATTTGTACAATATAACGAAAATGAAAATGAACGAAAATGGAACCATTTGATAAAAGCAAAACAAGTATAAAAAAAATAGAGAAATGATGTAATGAAAGTATAGCAAAAGAAGGAACATAAGAAGTTATTGTAGAAACACCTTATTATAAAACTAAAATTAGTTAATGGCCTATGCAATAAAATTTAAAGTCATACACGAAGGTGAAATTTAATTTGAGAGGTAATTGTAACTTGGCAAAGATGGGACAATGACTTTAAAAAATGAAACCGTAGTTATATGCAGTGAGATTGAGTCAGTCAACTCGCTGACCAATTATGGACAGTGAATATTAGCGAATTGGATCACGAAAGTGCGTAAACAATTCCAATTTGTAAACAAAAAAAAATGTTAAAATTTTGTAAAGCCTAAGTTTCTAGAGTATAACGGACATTGTAATTAATTAGATTGAACTAAATTATTTGAATTTAATTAGACATAAAATTGTAATGAATTAAGCTATTTTTAAAAGTGGAGTATTTAAATCTAAAAGTTTCAAAGATTATAAAAGAATTGTAAAAATGTTAAGTTCGACATATGTTGGAAGCCGTTTATTAGTATTTATAACTTAAAACATGAAAAATTCATGTAAAAGAAACGATAAGGTTTAGATATGTGTACATAGAAAGTTACTTTAGTATTTTTTATTTTTTTTATAAATATAGACTCATTTTAAGTTACACTTTTTGTTTATTGTAATTTTTTATTAAGATTGTTTTTTATATTTCTTTATTTATTGTTATTTCTTTATAATTGTTCTTCTTTTTCCTTTTATATTTCTCATTCAAATGCCATCCACGTATCTTAATTAATTTTTTTCTAAAATCACATTAATAAATAATTCATTAAAAGAATCTAAAATTCAAACACAGATTATTTTGTGTCTGTTTAGAATATGGAATTGAGTATGGAATTGGACGTTAGAATTGGAATTGAGCTTCAGAATTCTAATTATCATGTTTGGATGTCCATTTGAAATTGAGATAATAATTTCACGGATCAATTCTATGAAATTCTATTATAATTAAATTTGGCCAACTTTAATTCTTAACCTGAATCCTAGGAATTTGAATTCTTAATATCAAAATTCACAAATATGTTCTCGCGTATTGTGTCTCTTTCTCGTCTCTTCCTCGTCTTTGTAGCTTGATAAATCCACATTTTACTATATTTTTAGCCTAGTTTTTGTTAGTAAATAAAGAGTTAAATAGTAAATAAACTTGAAAATATCATAAAAATTGCATTAATATTCATAATTGTATAAATAATTTAGAATCTTACATTTTTGGTCCAATTCTGAACAATTTGACTTAAAATGACTTAATCCTTGTGTAGAAGCTTGAGCTGAGAATTTGAGTTGAAGATTGAAGTGAAGAAAGTAGAGGAATTGAGCTTTAAAGATGAAGAATCAAGTGTTATGTGTAAGGCATAACCACTCTGAGTACACAAAGTTAACACTTTGAAGAAGAAAATCCATGAAGACCAAGAGAGTAGCTACTTCAAGTGTTCAGAGTAGCTACGCCTAAGGCCAATTCACTTATGCACAGTTAAGCGCATAGCCACTTCAAGTGTTCAGAGTAGCTACACAGTTAAGCGCGTAGCCACTTCAAGTGTTCAGAGTAGCTACGTAGTTAAGTGCGTAGCCACTTCAGGTGCTGAGAGTAGCTACGCGTGAGACTTTTCTCATAAAAGACACTTGCGCAAAGACACTTCAACCATTTGAAGTGTCTACATAAAAGTAACAGAATTTTAAATATCAGTTCTAAGTGTCAACTTTGGATGATTGGAGTTCCTAATTCAGTTATAGAAGCTTCTAGAAGACCTTTCATGCTATAACCCTTATAGCTTAAAGTGTGGAAGTGGAAAAGACAGGAAAAATATTATAAATAAAAGTTAAGAGTTCAGAATTGGAGGTCTTTTGCCATTTTTTGTTTTCTTTTTATTTCTACATCTTAGGAGAGTTAGAGAGGGAGATTGAGGGCGACTTCCAAGCTCTGGACCTTGAGAAATCAGGCTGGGGATTAGATTTATGAAGAAATTTTGCAGCTCCTCTTTTTCTACTCTTTCTCTCTCTTTTTCTTTTAGGAACATGTTTTGATTTCTTTTTGTTAGGGATCCATGGATCCAGATTTGAAATTGTGATGTAATTTTGGATCTGGACCTTGAGGTTTTAATTGAATTGAGTATGTGATTCTGTTCTTAAAAAAGTTGTGAACTAATCCTTCATTCAATTGAACCTAGAAAAATCTTCATCAATGCAAATTGAGTTTATTTCTCAGATCCGAATCATATGCCTAGGTTATTAAGATCTTAGGAATAAGTTTCATAATCTAGTAATCCTGTAATTTTCAGAACTTAATGCAATTTTTTTATTGAATTTCACCTAAGGAATTAGGGAGGTTTAATTAGGTATTAGGATCAATGAGGCAAGGAATTGTCCTTTGGTTAAAGAAATAAAATTGATTATCAATCAATTAGAATTCTTAAGAGTCCAGCACATTATTATATTACAATAAAAAATCTGGTGAAGTGATTCCTAACTATTTTCCATATAGCATTTTAATACAAAATTCGTATTTCTGTTTTTGTTGTATTTTTCAAATATCTGCACTTTATTGCTTTTGTTTGTTAAATGATTCAAAATACTTCAAATTTGTTTGGCTCAACTATTTATTGATTTGTGAAGTGGTAATTGATAGACCTAATCCCTGAGGACGATACTTGAGACTTACATTGATTTCCAAATTTTATTACTTGCCACAACTACCTAGTACACTTGTTAGTTAGTTCTCCAATTTGTGTGACATAGTTACTCATCTTCATATTTCTTGCTCTTCCTTAAATACTTTCTTTCCCAATGCTTTCTTTTTCTTCTTTGTTCTGTCTTTCCCCTATGCATCTTTCTTCCTTTACTTATGTTCTCTTAATTCTCTGTATTTTCTTCTCATTTTAACTTTACTCTAACGTTGATTATTAATACCACTTCTTTCATATGTTCTCTCATTTTTTTTCTTTATTATCTTCTTTCTCATTTTACATTGATTATTAATAAAAGTGATTTTTCTCTATTCCTCTTCCTCTTATTCTTCCTATTTTTCTTTTATGCTTTTATTCTTTCTTTCTCCTCTTTTTACATTTGTTTCTTATTTTTCTTTTACGTCTTCTTCTTTCTTTCTCATTTTTCACATTTGTTACACGTTCAATATGTTTACATTATTGTGTCGTATTACTATTATGCACTTACTGCAAATTATTTACGTTAATTGTATAATAAATTGTTTAATACTTTTCTTGAATTATTAGATGTCATAGAAAATATTAGAAATTAATTCAAGAACTCTTGAAGATAAGAGAAACAAAAAAGAGAAAACTAGTGCTAGGTGTAATAGAGTGTGATAAAGACATAATTGAAGGTATACACAATTATATCATAAAACTGATGAAATTGCTATAATCAATTAAGTCTTATTAAATAAGTTTTTTTTTAGCTTTGCAATATTTTACTATTATATAAGCGTAGCAGAATTTGTTGCAATGTTTCTACTTATTTTAGCTCATGGTCTCAAAATAAGAGTTCTTGAAAGCACTTATTCAATTTTGATAATTAAATTATATTTGTGATCATTTGTATGCTTTCATCTAATTTATAAGAAAGATAGTTTCATAACATAATATTAAATTTTAATGATAAATTAAACATATAAAGACAAATTTACTGTGTCATAATTTTTGAAAATATATTAAGTTATCATCTTTAACAATTTATTTATTAATTATTTTGTATTTTTAATTACTACAATATTTTTGAAAAAATTATTAAATAAAATTTTAATGCAAAATTGAATTATTTTTTAAAAATTTAGATCTTATATCACACTGTAGAATTTGATTTCAACTTAAAATTTTAATTCTACATTTTAATTCTTTAAATATGCCAAACGTAAAATTGTAATTCTAAACCAATTCCAATTTTGATGGAATTCGAATTAAAATTACAATTCTAAATGTCAATTTTGATTTCATGCACCAAACCAACCTTAAATTTATTTATTTATTAAAAAAAACCCACCGTAAAAACTATGTATTTGGAGGAATATTATACATTTTCCTTTTGTATTTTGGTTCCTTATTATCAAAGATATTAAAAAGGCAAATAATGTTATTATTGTTCCTGTTAAGGCAACACAGGTCTTCAAGTCTCTGCTCTGACGTGCTGACGTTTCTCTAACCGTTGCTGACGTGGGAGGGTACCTGTAAAAGGCACTCCGATGCTGAAGTCAGGATTCGGTTCTGAGCAATAAATGCTATTTAATAATGAAAAGTCAACCCTTTACTTGTACTTTTACCTTCCTTATATAGGCGCTGTAATGGGCCAGTGGGCTTGTCAAGCCAGTCTTCATTTTAGCCCTTTATTTAAAGTAAATAATATCTTGATTATTACCCCTAATTGGGTTAATTAACTTATAATCCTGACAATGGATATCCGGCTACCTAGGCCGAATAGGTACTCAATTTCCTTTCACTTCAAGTAGGATCGAGTTGGTTTTTATCTAGTACACTAGCCCCTCAAGCCCGAAGAGGTACGAAGCGAGGGCTTTAAATAGTGTTAGGTCGTGGATTTGAACAAGGCCAAGGGGGGAGTACTCGGTTAGAGTAAATTTGAACAAGACCAAGGTGGGAGTACTCGGTTATAGTAAATTTGAACAAGACCGAGGGGGGAGTACTGTAACGCCTTATATTTCTTTCCTTAATATATGATAAATTTTCATAAAAATTTGCTTTGTAACGCCTTATATTTCTTTCCTTAATAAATTTTCATAAAAATTTAAATGGTAAAGTAAATTTTTCTTTCAAAAACTCTCTAATAAGAAAGAGATATTGAAAGGATATAAGGTTCATCGAGTAAAATTTCATTAATTCATAAGTACTTTAGAAAAACAAAGATTCTAAAATTTTATCAGCAACAAAAAGAAATAGTAGTTTTACAACTGTTTCAAAAGAATGCTATAGAACTAAAAATATCCATTACATAACTCAAAATAACTAAGTCCTATAGCAGTTCTCATCCATCCATGCACTATGAGCCTGGTACTATTCGTCCTGGTTTCCCGAAAAATGTTGTCTAAGGGTGAGTCTCTACCCTATCACTCATACATCACACATATTCATCACAAAACACATCTTATCTCGATTAAAGAAAACATCATGGCATTTGCATATCACAGTGTTATATAAAGCATGTTCTCATCTCAACACACAAACACATATTATATTCCACAGATTCATAATATGTTTTACTTTTAACCGCGCTTACCGCGCCTTGTGGCCACAGTTATCTGATGCCTCTATCCTAAGGTCTTACACATCCATGTAAATAGTCGCTGGATGGCCCAATGCAATACGGATACAACGCATGCAATAGACGGTCCCTTAGCAAAGGTAATGGTCATGAGTCAAGTCAGGAAACGAGTGTGCGGCCATATGGTGCATTCAACACAATATTCTGTGCACAATCCCGAATGTCACTCACCACCCTACATTTCCCCAAGATATCCCATATCGTCTCCATCTTCCACTTCCCCAGTGTATCTCTGTAACTATTTACATCATATCCTTTTCTATCTCATACTCTTTCAAGTATATTCACATGTTCACATATGCCATTTCTCATATTCACACATATTTTTCATTATATTTCCACATACCTTTCATCATATACATCAAACCATAGCATATTCACAATACACATCATTTTTACATGAAACACAATATATTTAAACATGAAACATCCATCTCTTTGTATATTTCATATCACAAAATCATAAAATCATATCAACCATCCTCAATATACCTTATCATGCCCTATTTGAACATAATATCACATTTTCACCATGTATTCATCATAAAATCACATAAACAGCCAATTATTCCATATATAATCACATACATGACAGGATCTATGAGAATACAAGTAATAAACATAACAAAATGATAAAGTAGACCCCCCTTACCTCAAAACAGAGCTTTTACAAAGATTTAACCAAAGATTTAACTCTAGAACGGGGTTTTTCCTAAAAACACCACGAACATCTATAAGAAAAAGAAGAAGAAGAGAAACGAACGGTATATCTAACTTCAATCTTAGAGAAACTTACTTGAAATCCTTTAGAACGGATGTAGAATCACAGATCTGAAGAAAAATCTATGTTTAGAAGGTTTAGTATGGGAGAAAATAGCGAGATATAGCCTTAGAACCTTTGAGAACCTTGGATAGGAGTGAAGAAATGAAAATTTCGTCTGAAACCGCCTTTTTATAGAAAATTTTTAAAATTTACTGTTCACCGTCGGAAACACTGTTCACCGCCTTACTGTACATACGCAGTTTCACTGTTCATACGCGGTTCACTGTTCATACGCGGTTTCACTGTTCATAAGCGGTTTTACTGTTCATTTTTTTAAAAAAATATAAATTCAATCCAAATCTATTCCAATTATACTTTAACAAACCTCATTTTATTTTGTTGTTCGCAATCTAACACTAGCAAGTGCACTAGGATTGCAGCAAGTAATGAGTAAATTTAAGATCCAAATATTGTCTCCACAAGGAATTTAGGTTTCAAATACCACTTCATAGAATTATAACCATTTAAGCTTTTTCGAAATTGAAGGAGAGTAGTAACATGTAATAACAGCAAATCAGAACAATTAAAAGTATAATGAACTTGTAGAAAACAGAACAATGAACAAATAATTATGTGATAACAGAGAAAGAAACCATAGCTAGGGAATTGCTTCACCAAAACTCCAATGTTTAATGAATAAAGTTCTAAATTAACAAGCATTTGGAAAGAAAGACAATCAGTTTCACGTTCTATTATTTAGAGGTTAATTCCTTAACTCAGTGAACCTAACATTCAATTAAAACATTCTAATTCCTTAGATCTGATTTAATTCAACATTGCTTTAAGTATAAGAAACCAAAAGATTGCAAGATCAAAGTTCCTTATCCCTAAGAAAACTATAATCTTGGTGATTGGTTTAGATCTGAAGAACAAATTCAATTTCCATTGACAAGAGTTCCTCTGAAATTAGTTAATCAAATTTCCATTCAATTTCTACATAAACTGCAGAATCAATCACTCAATCTATTCCAAAGCTTGAAATCCAGATCCAAAATCAATTCAACATATTCATTTCAGATCTACAATCCCTAGCTATGAACAAATTACACAGCCATGGCAGTAGAGAAAAGAAAAGAAAGAGAAGAAGAGAAGAAGAAAATCAGAATCGCCATGGAAGCTTGCTCCACTCCAATTCCTCTTCGTGAAGTTCTGAGATTCGAATCCCCACTCCTCTCTCTCACTTCCTCTAACAAGAATCTAACTAAAAAAACTGAAAATGAACAGAATCCTCTCTTTTCGGATCGTTTCTAGTATTTATAGAATTTCCCAGATTTTTACGTCATCACTTTTATGAGAAATAGTAGTTACGCAGAGGGTTTATGGTTGAGCGTTAACACTTTTCCTAGTAATAGTGGCCACGTGCAACTTCCTGATATTGAGAGCTCTCTGGAACTATCACTCTTGCTGATAAAAGTGACAACGCAGAGCCAAAGTAGTTGCGCTTTATCACTCTTACAGATAAAAGTGACTACGCGCAACTCGCCAAGTTGAAGACTCTATGGAACGATCACTTTTGATGACAATAGTGGTTACGCAGAGCTTTCCTGATATTTTGCCTCTCTAGAACTATCACTTTTAATGATAAAAATGGTAATGCCCAGGCTTCACTTCTTCTTTGAGCTCTGAAGTGATCACTTTTACTGACAATAGTGATCACGCCCAGTCTGCATTTTCTTATTCTTGTGCTTTTGGAGTCCAGACTTGCTTCTTTCCTCTTCCTTGTCATCAAACCTCAATGGATACGATCCTTGCTCAAATTATTCCTTCAAAAACAAGATTAAAAACTTAATTCCTAAGCAAAAATTTCACAATTGCTAAAATAACTACAAATTTAAACAAAACTTCAATTCTTTCTCTTTTTCTGAGTTTTTCTGCTTTCTTTATATATTTTTCTTATCAAATGTGTTAGAATTATGCTAAAATATCAGTCAAAATATAGATTCATCACTACCCCAAACTTAAATTTTTGCTTGTCCTCAAGCAAATCAAACTAAACCAAGGGTAATTCTTCCAATTTTCAAAAACCAATTCACAAACTGCTATATCAGAATTTTCCAATTTGTAATTATGTGTTTTCTACATAGTTTTCATTTAAGATGTTCTTCCAATTACTCAGCATGGCAATCACAATACATTCCTCAAGTTTTAAGCAATAATTGCTATCTAAGTCAATATATATCAGCCAAGTTCATGTGAGAAACATTAAAAATCATAATCACTTCTCACTGGACAGTGTTTCCCTTATTTTTCAGCAGTGTTTAGGTACTGTTTTCTCTCTTTAATCATCAATTCAACTACACTCTACCATATGCTTGCCCAATTTCTCCATCTCCTCTGCTTAGTATAGCCAATCACACATCAAGAGGACTTTTTACAGTTTATAACAGGGCTTAGGTTAAGGTAGATACTGAACAAAATAAGAAACAAGTTGCAATTTCAAAAGATCATAGGCATTTTGAGTGAGTGACTTTAAAACTAGTCTAGTTTAGCATCAATTCACATTAAATCCCTCAATTATGCAAAAAACAAATTGTTTTTGTGTAGCAGAATTTTCATTTTCCTTTTTCTTCTCTTGCTTCCATTTACTCTTTTTTTTTCCTTGAATTTCTTTTTCTTTTTCTCTGCAACAGTTTACTGCGAATTTATTCTTTTTGATCTCCATTTTCCTCTTTTCAACTCAGATTCTATTTTTGAACTCATGTTTTACTCTTTCCACAGTTTTGCTGCATAATTTTTCATTTTTTTGCAGCACTTTTGTTCTTTCTTTCTGACTTTTTGAACTCAAACTTAGATAGCTTGCTATTCCCCACCCCAAACTTAGAACCTTGCTTGTCCTCAAGCAATTAAAATGTGGATGCCACCCCAAACTTAGTTTTAAAACTCATTCTTGATTAAACTCACTATGCCTCTTTTCCTTTGAATGGTAAAATTGGTTTTTCAGCAAGGCTTATAGTGAGGTAATTTCAAGAAAAGGGATATTAAGTTCAAAGGGGTGAACTAAGACAAAGAATCATAAGGGAAGGCATTTTTGGCTAACTAAGGATATCAATCATGGCCTCTATCATGTGGGTGAAAACTGTAACATGCATATTCAATTAAGAACAGGGGCAAGTTCTAGAGAATGCAGCCAAATATGATTAATCACACAAGAAAAAGAATTAGACAGCTCAAATCTCACTAGGTAATTATAAGTGATCATGTGGATTAATGAAAACATAATGCACTTTTCAGAAATATATGCACCTAGTGGCAAGACTGCCTCATTTTGAAAACTGTGATTTCATTTTGAGAATGGGAAAAACAACTTAAAAAGAAATTCACATAGAATTCACAGTCAGCAGTTTATTATTTATTCTAGTATTTTAGTGTTTTTCAAAAACAATTCAGTGTAATGTGAGGCTAACGCATGAATAAGAGGTAGAGAATGAAATCCCCCTTTCATGGCAGCTTGTGCAAGAGTCACCATCCAATGTGTGTGAGTGTTGTGTGTGTGACATTCTCTGCACAAAAACACCAGAATTCCATCAATTTGCAGCAAGAGAAAGGTAATTAGTTAGAAAACTAATATAAATGCAGAACGAGTATGTGAAATTTAACCCAAATTGTACCAATTAGTGATTACAACCCAAAAAGTTTAAAACTACCAGAAATTTACAAACTCCTAATAACAGAAAATAAATTCCTAAACTAGTCTTCTGCTGCATCTTCTTCCTCTGAGCTTTCCTCTTCAGAACCTTCTTCTTCTTCTTCTTCTTCCACTACCTCTTCAAATGGTGGCTGAGGAAAGTGGGTTCTGTATATTGGCATATTCTTGAAAACAGAAGAACAAAGGCACTGGGCATTCTCTGCCAAGTCTGGAGTATGATACATTTCATCTTTGCTGATTCCCAATTTCTGACCAATATTCAGCATAATACATTCCATTAACATAATTCCAGCTTTGAGGCTATTGTGCAGCTCAGTCTGCCTTTTAGCCAATTGATTCTGCCCTTCAGCTAGCTGCTTCAGAGTGTCCTTCATCATCATCGGTTTCTCTTTCTTGAATTATGAAGGAATTGGGGCTGCAGAGGTGCAGGAAACAGTTGTATAAGTCTCTTTTATCAGAGCTGTAGAAATGGATGGTGCAGCTCTAATTTTCTCTTGGTAATCACCAAACTCTACTCCTGCGTCTTCACAAAGTAATGTAATTACTGAAGGGAAGGCTAATGAATCCCTTTTTGTCTTCAGTATTCCCAAAATGCATTCACTTATTACTTCTCCCACATCTATGTAGATGTCGAAGACTATGGCAAAAAGCAGAGCAGCCCTCTTCACAGCTAGTGTGGAGCTATGTTTGACAAGCATGAAAGAATTTAAGATAAACATGCTCCATACTTTGGTAAAGGGCAGAAGATTTTTGGTGACAATGTGCTTTGGCTTCTTAGACTGGTTAAGCTCCCATGTGGTGCCTGATTTCCCAATCCTTTCCAGAATTTGCACAAAATCAATATCTGGACTTTCCTTAAATGTTTTGAAGTCCACTTGTGCAGCATGTTATGCAGAATTAATTTCCAGCACCCTATTGATGTTTGTTGGAGAGAAGTCAATCCTCATGCCTTTGACCATGGAGCTGAACTTAGGGATTCCTTTTCCTTTAAACCTCATGGCATTGGGATAGAATTCCTGAGTGATTTCCCTACAACCCAGGCCAGCTGTTGCATAGAAGAATTCCCAGCCTCTTCTCTGGATTTCCTCCTTGAATTCAGGGTAATTGTTCCCAGCTATTTGGAATGCTCTGTTAGGAACAATTTTTCTTCTTAGAATGTTGGCTCTGAAAAAGTTTTCATGAGCCAAACTTCTGAATCTTGGATCATGTGTGGCAAGTAGTGAAGATCCTGAGGGTGCAGCTGTTCTTGGTGGGGGTGATGGTGTAGGTGAAGGTGGAGGGGATCATGTCTGAAGTGGTGGAGAAGGTGAAGGTTCAGATGCAGGTGTAGAGGACCTTGTTTGAGGTGAAGGAGAAGGTGAGGGTTCAGAGATCTGAATAGGTGAGGAACTTGAGACACCATCAGTTCTGGTCCTCTTTGATGCTGCAGCTTGGAGATTTCGGCTGGATCTTCTTGTTGGAGTTGTGGAAGATGCAGCTCGCTTCTTCTTAGGAGTGGTAGAAGATGCAGCTCGTTTCTTCTTAGGAGGACCTATAGGTGTGTTGAATGAAGTCCTAACCATTTTGTACTTTTCTTGCAGAAAGGAGTAATTGTCAGTTTAAAATTTTAGAACCATAGAATAATCCTATACTGCAGAAAGTGCAATCAAGCAGTTTGCAGAAATTTAAATTTTCTAATACTTCACATCATGCAATCTGCTAATAATATCATTCACATTCAAATACCAACACCCAATTGCATAACTTAGTCAAAACATGCACAATTTAACAGTAGAATTTCAGAGCGCACACTCTAATAAAATATCAGGGTAACGCAGAAAGATTATTACATGCCTTGACCAGATTTTCAAAACAATTCTGTACTGTCAGTAAAAATTCACAGGTTGTAATTATTTTGCAATCAAGTATGCACTTCAGATATTCTTAATTTAATGTCTAACTCAATTTCAGCATAGTTATGCATTCTAATTTCCAATTCCACAGTTTCAGAAAATTCTGTTGCAATCAGTTCAGATTCTGCAGAGATTTGGTTCATATAGTGCAATGCGATTTCAACCATCCCATCAAACTAACATACATGACAGAGAACAGCTATTTAGAGTATTATTCATTCTATTTTGAACCAAATAGCCTCAGAGTGTGAATTTAAGTTTGCTGTCAGAACATGTATTATACAGATGCACAGTATAGATGCACGACATTAATCCATCACATTCAGAAAAAATTAGATACTCCTAATTTGGAAATTCAGGATGTGTTCACTGTCATATAGAATTAGGGTAGCGCAGAGCAATATTTTCAAGTTTCAACCAATTTTCAAACATATTTTGCAACCCAATCATTCTCAGCAAAAAGTTATTCTATCAAAGTAATGTAGAATTGATTGTCCTGGTATTTTCCAAACATTCGATTATATTACATGCAGTGTATGGTTGCAGTTAATCTCATTCAACAATCTTAGTTCAAACATTTTCACTGAATTCTTTTTAGGTCATCCCAATTTCTGCAGAAATTTTATTCAAATATGTACAATGCAGATTCAAATGCTCAATAAATGACAGGGAAGACTTCTTCAGTGTATTGTTCCTACAGTGCCTCAGTACCCCATTCCACAATTTTCCAAAAACTTCAAATGCAGAAAACCCTAACTACAGTTACAGAGGGATGAGGGTAAGTGTACCTTGCAAGAAGATGTAGTATTGAATGAGAAATGCTGGTTGATTCTAGGTCGATGCACACAGAGAGTGAGGTTTGCAGAGAAAACTTAGAAAGAGATGAAGTTTTAAGCAAGAAAAGTGTGTGTGCGTGCTCAGGTTAGGGATTATATATGGTTACGTTGGGCACGTGACAATTTTTTTTTAAACAAAAATGAACGTTGTAAAATTAATTGTTCCCAGCGTAATCACTATTATTCGTAAGAGTGAATGTTCCAGAAAGTGGATTTTTCAGAGTGAGGCGCGCGTTATCACTATTGCTGAGCAAAGTGATAACGCGCAACAAAGTGATAACTTTTTTCAATAAAAGTACTAACGCAGAAATATTGGAAGTTTACTTACCTGTGCGTAGTCACTTTTGCCAATAAAAGGGAACGATCCAGAGAGCTAGTTTTCCCATCTGTCTCTATGTGATCACTTTTATCAGAA
This sequence comes from Abrus pulchellus subsp. cantoniensis, assembly GCA_024086825.1. Lineage (NCBI taxonomy): Eukaryota > Viridiplantae > Streptophyta > Magnoliopsida > Fabales > Fabaceae > Abrus > Abrus pulchellus. The sequence continues at coordinate 20,953,669 of CM044050.1, read as the reverse complement.
AAAGTGATTGTTCCAGCATGGATCCTCCAAATTGAATTCTCTGCGTAGCTTCTTTTCTGCAAAATAGTGACTCCTCTCATTAATCAAATACCTCTAAAACCTCAATAAATTCAATTTTCACTTTCGAATCTATCAAATACACACTCTAAACATTGAATCTCAATTCAAGTATCCCAATTGTGCCTCAGAAATCAGATTTAGCAGAATATTCACATACATTATGCAGAAACTTCCAGAAATTGGTAAAATCTGATTATACAGAATCTTAAACTCTTAACTACACATTCACCTCATCAATTCTCAATTTAAGCACCCAAATACACCTCAGAAAATTAGATTCAACAGTATTTGTGCAGAGTTTTTATAGAATAACAGAAATTTATAGAACATTAATATGCAGAATTCTAAAAATACTATAGAAAGCTTAAACTGGGTTAGAAATGTGAGTTGCCTCTCACAAAGCGCTTCTTTAATGTCACTAGCTTGACATTAGTTGTTCCTCACTCAAGAGGAACCAATTTCAAGCATGATATGTTTCTTACAAACTCTTCTCCATGATAGATCTTCAATCTTTGGCCATTAACTACAAGTAGGACCGAGTTGGTCTTTATCTAGTACAATTATAATTTGCAAAGTGTTGTAGATGAGGAAGACACTATATCATATACGTACAATATGGTATATGTATTTGACTTTGATTTTCACGGAAAGCATTATGAATTCCTTGTTTGTAAATTAGTATAAATAAGAACACATATCCCAACTAAAATATAATTTGACAAAGTAAGGAGGAAGTCAAACTTTAGTATAAAATCAACATAACAATGTATTTAATCAAAATAAATAAAACATAACTATAATATATCATTATAACCTCCGCATCCAATTTATTTGTTACAATAACCCTAACTATTTGGAAAACGATCAAATGGTTGAGGTGATCAAAACACTGTTGTGACATATCGCATCAGAATAAATTGAGCACGAATGCTGAGAAACTAGTTGTTGTCATACCAAGATTGCTTCTGAAGATAAGCAATTGTGTTCTTGTCTACCTGGAACGCTTTAGTAAGAACCTCTGGAGAAATAGGTGGATTAGCTTTAAATAAAGCATTTGCAACAATGATAAGCCCTGGATTTTGGCTACTGAGAGCAGCAATGGCAACAGCGTTTCCGTATCCCACATTGAGCTGGAAATGAATGAGACCAATTGGGAACACAAAAACATCACCCTTATTAAGTACTTTGGTGAAGAGACGATTATTGTTTTGATTAGAGGCGACAAATCCAACAAAAAGAGTGCCTTCAAGGACTATAAGGATCTCAGTGCCTCGAGGGTGAATATGGGGAGGGTTTAAACCCTTAGGTGCAAAATCTATGCGAGCCAAAGATACACCAAGTGTGTTTAGTCCTGGTAGTTGATCAACAAAGACCGGAGTCACTTGTGAGCCCAGTGGGTTGTTTGCATTTCCGGGATCCACATGTTTGAAGAAATCTTCAGCCTTCACAAGTTTGGGGCCTTTGCAGAATTTTCCATTCACAAACACTGCAAATTAACAAGGAACATTTTTTAAACAATACGTTCTTGTTATTACGAGAATCTTAAAATTTATGTAGCAAGACATGTTAGGAACGTTTGTACATACCACCATCGGTTTCGTTGATTGCCACACAAAAGTCTTGTAAAGGACTGGGGTCATAAGCAAAGACAAGAGAGGATGCCAAAGCTAAGGTAGCTACAAGAAAGTAGACAACTTTCATTTTTGCCTCTCGATCAATACCACTCTTTAATGATTCTATGTTTTAATCGATTTTGGGAATTGATATTTGATCATGCGAAGCTTGCTATTTATAAGAATGAAAGCATTGAATTGGCTTGCAGTTTATCTCATGCAATTAATTATTTATTTGAAGATGAACCATTCCCTAACAACTAGATACATGCTTGATCAAATATTAGACTGTGGAAAATGTTTCAGTATTACCCCGTCAACTTGGCTTTGTACCTAGTAGGTTTTCTCATAATAGTATTTTATAATGGACGGTTTATCAGCTAAATCCAAGAGTTTAGACTTTGTCTCATTTCTTCAGACTTGATCCAAATAGTTACTCTTTTGGAAACTCGCCTTGTTTTACATGCTTTATCATAATACCTTAGAACCGTCGTCATGAGCAGTTGGAGAAACAGCGATTATTTTATAATGGATTCGGTGAAAGTCGAACTATCACTAATATAAATTTGCAAGGCAAAAGACTTACATTATTTATATCCATTCAACGATTATTTAAAGGTTCTAATTGCAATTAGATATGCTAACGTAGATTCATCGGAACTTATACTCAATTAACACAAAAGTGTAAAAAGATAAACAGCACATTCAAATATATATACAAAGAGAGAGTCAAAATCTTTCGAATTATCACTGGTATAAATTCGCAAGGCGAACACTATAATAATTATCAACCTACTTAGCCACCGATGATAATTATAATTTTAAAACTTTTTACAAAAATAGCAATCGAATTAACGACTAAAAGATTCGGTGGCAAACATAAAATATGAATTTAGTTGCTAAATTGCACGTAATAAATTAGCAACCAAAATTATTTGTTGCAAAAGTCACTATATCATAAATGAGCTTTTAGAACGTTAACTTGGACAGCGGTTAGTAAAAACTGCTTTGTAACTATATAAAGAAACATCCAAATAGTTATTCTCTAATCTCATTCTTAGAGAGCGGTTAATAAAGAACTGCTCTCTAATGTTGCTAAAGTCATTTATAAATGAAACATGTTTCTTCTCTAATCTCTAATGTTTCTTCTCTGCTCTCTTATGTTCTCTTCATCTTCTCTGTTTAGTCTGTTCTCTTCGTCTTCTCTCGCTCACAAATTGAATTTTTTTTTTATCTGTAGGTACCTCTTTATTCTCTTTTAGTTTGCTCTCTTCATCTTCTCTACACTAACAAATTAGTTTTTTTTTCACATTTGTATGTAATTCTTCGTTCTCTCTTTCTTTCTTTTTATCTCTATTAATGTTAAAAATCATCCTATTAATTTGTTCACTTTTTTCTTTGCTTACTTGTATTTAGTTCATGCAGATGTGGACTGTTGTTTGGTTAACACCAAATGTATAAACTCAAGATTCAATTTTAATTTGTGATAAAAATGAAGAAAACTCACAAAAATCAATTAAACGTAATAATAAATTAATTTTATTTTGCATTAGAAAATTCAAAAAGAAATCAATTTCAAATTTTAGATTCGCTGTGTATATCTATACTTTAGAAATCCACGCATAATCGCTCTCTAATCTTACACCTATACTTTAGAGAGCGGTTACGAAACCACTCTCAGATCTCCGTTCTGGTGTAGTGATTGAGATAAATATTTGATCGCTAATTCAATGTTAACTTGCTGAAAGTGAATTACCCACCACATTTTTTTTATTTGCCAAATTAGTGACCGTATTAACAACAAAATTTTTCAATCGCTTAACTAGCAATCAAATTTTTGGCAGCTAATATATTATTTTAATTTATGAAAATAATTCTAGAACTTTGTACACACAGAACTTCAGATATGGGACTTGAAGATTCAAAGCAAATCAAACAAAATAAAAGCTTGGGTTTGTAACACCTTAAATTTAATTTCAATTAAATAAGAGTTTCACAAATTCGGACAATTAAATTTTCATAAAATACATTGAAATAAGGGAAGGATTACAAATTAATATCAAATGACTGCTACAAGACTAGTTTAGTTTCAACAATTTCAAAATAAAAGTTAAGTCCTATAGCAGTCCATCCATCCCTTCCTGAGTTCGGTGCTGATCGTCTTAATTACCTGAAAAATGAATGTAAGGGTGAGTACTCTACACTACCCAAAAACACACAATCAATGTAGAGTCCCACCTCCAGAACATGTTTAATACATTAAACACACACAATCACAAGTAACATTATCACACAGCTCATGTCAATTTAACACCGATTCACTCACGGGATCGGCAACAATTCACATCCATCATTACAATACATAAACCCATGCATATGCACACCAGCCACCTCACTATAGTACTGTGATCATAGATTTACACTACGAATGGTCGCCGGTCACCCCCGCCTCACAGATACCATGTGGGCAGTCACGGGTCTTTCAGCAAAGGTAATGGTCAGAGGTCTAGTCAGGAAGAGAATGTGTGGCCCGTGGTGCACCCGTTCCACAGTCGGTGTCACCACCACTCCCTCTTCCCCAAGATATTTCTACCGTCCTCATCTTCCACAGTCCAGTGTATCGCTGAACCATTCACAACACATTACAACAGCGCTACATGCCCCATTCACATACATTTCATTCACGCACGCAATATTCATGCTTGCACATGGCACACAACCTATATTCAATTCACAATACTTGGCACATAGCCCACATTTTATCCACAATATATGGCACAGAGCCTTCATTCATTCACAATAACATTAATTTACCAATCGCTAGCTTTTTATCACACACAATCACACCCACGGGGCCTAACTATTCCAGCATACATCACATGACACACCAATTTCCATCAAACACACAATTCCTACTTTCTATCTCAGCCACATTGCATTAATTAACAAAACACACAAGAATTACAACACATTTTAGATAGATAAAGTCCCCCTTACCTCGGATTGACGTCTCTCATGCTAAATCCACCAAGAAGTGCTTCCTCTCACGGATTTCGTCCTAAACACATGGAGAAATTCCATGAGAACCCAGGGAAACCACAAAAACAGAGAAAGAGGATGAAAAATTGAAACCCTAACCATGAAAACTCACCTCCAAGCTTTCCCCACACGGATTCAACCTTCAATCAAGCTCTCGAACGGCTTTGGAGGCAATTAATCAGTGGAATAGGGCTTTGGGTCAAGAGGATTGAAGAGATTTAGGAGGGAATTTGAGAAATGAATCACAAATCCCTAAAGCCCTTTTAAAACCCCTCAGATCGCGATACTTTCACTGTAGCGACGCCCTTTGTCGCCATAGCGAAAATCTCAGACAGAATTGCATCCTGGTGTCTGCAGAATCTCGCTACAGCGAGACTGCACCCAGAAATGCACCCCAAACTGTCGCTCTCTCGCTACAGCGAGACGACGACAGTTCTTGTCCTTCCTCCCAGGGCCCTCTTGCTGCAGCGAGAATTCTCTCACTGCAGCGAGAACAACCCAGTAACACTCAGGGAGAAAGGCATGCGTCTGTCGCCTTCTCGCTGTAGTGAGAGAGGTCTCGCTGTAGCGAGAAAATGACAGTCTGGGCTGCATTTCTGGGTGCAGTCTCGCTGTAGTGAGATTCTACAGAAATCAGAGTGCAATTTCTTCTGAGTTTTTCGCTCTACGAGAGGGCGTGTCGCTGCAGCGAGGAAACCTTGCTGCAGCAAGAACATGTTGCTGTAGCGAGAATGTCGCGAATCAGACTATATTTAAGGGTTCTTAGAGAGCTGCGAGAGGGTTATTTCAAAACCCTCGACCCCTCTCTTCTTCCTTTCGCATTTTCGGCCAATTTCTGCCCCAAATTACTAGAAAACCCTAACCTGTTGCGTGATTCTAGGCCAAGGGGAGTGATTGAAGCCATTTTGGGCAAGTTCTATGGTTTCCTTTGAGATTTCTTGAATTTCTTCAAATCCCCATTCGATTTTCTGAGCTTGGCTGCGTTTGTAAGGAAATTCTTGCGAATTCTAGACTTGAATAACCAAGAACACCTTGAAAAACACCAGATTGAGGTAACAGGAGCTTGCCCTAGGTCATTTTGATGATTTGGGAGTGATGTGAGGTGTTAAGAGAGGGCTAGAACTGCGTTTTTGAAATGAAATTGTTGTATTGATGTGATTGATTGTTGTTGAACCCTTGGAGAAGTAATTTGATAGCCGAATGATTGAGTATTATGGTTGTATGCTGTGAAAAACCCTAGGGAGGATGACCCACTATGCTGAATATGTCGTGTAGTAAATTCCTGGGCTATTTGTTGAGTTAATAGTGCTGTATATTGCTGAAAATTTGCTAAATTAGTTGAGCTGTTACATGATTACTATTGCTAAAATTATTAATATGCTGATTGCCACATCATATTAGAGCTGAACAGGGCTGTCATGATAGGCACTGTTTCACATGCTAGGTGGGTAGTCATGTGGCTTTAGAAAGCTGAGTTGTACTATCTAGATCCAGATACCGGAATGGGTCGCTGTTGGACCAGCGCAGTTCCTTTGAACCTGCTGAATGTGCTGATAAAGGCTAGATGGACACTGTTTCTCATTTCTGCATGAACATGAGCTGGGCTGGGCTGAATGGGCTGAAATTGGTGTTTCTTGCTGATTTGCTGCGATTATTTTACTTGATATGATGTTTCTTTCGTAAGCTCACCTTTGCATTGCTGTTGTTGTGATGTTTGTGCTGCGATGATCGTACCTCGGTACGTGAGCAGATCAGGCGGGTGAGGCTTCGGCTTCCCAAGCTGACAGGAGTAGCTGATGGAGAAACGGAGGTTTAGACATTAGGTTATGTTAGAACTTCTCATGTATTCGACTTTTGTTGTAATTATTATTTGTAATGACAAACTAAGTCATATTTTGTAATACTTATATTGTTTAAGAATTATTCTCAATCAATACATGTTGATTTCCTTGATGATTTTCCATGAATGCCTAATTAATAGTGATTATTATGTATTGCTGAGATTTAAGGGATTATGTTTATGACCTTGCCCTTGGGGTCGTGACATTCCTCATGTTAAATCCACCAAGAAGTGCTCCCCCTCAGGGATTTCATGCTAAACACATGGAAAAAATTCATGAGAACCTAGGGAAACCACGAAAACAGAGAAAGGGGATGAAAAATCGAAATGCTAACCATGAAAACTCACCTCTAAGCATTTCCCACACAGATTCAACCTTCAATCAAGCTCCCGAACGGCTTTGGAGGCAATTAATTGGTGAAATAGGGCTTTGGGTCGAGAGGATTGAAGAGATTTAGGTGGGAATTTGAGAAATGAATCTCAAATTCCTAAACCCCCTTTTAAAACCCCTCAGATCGCGATACTCTCGCTACAACGAGAAATTCTCGCTGCAGCGACGCCCTCTGTCGCCACAGCAAAAATCTCAGACGAAATTGCATCCTGGTTTCTGCAGAATCTCGCTACAGCGAGACCCTCTCACTACAGCGAGATTGCACCTAGAAATGCACCCCAAATTGTCACTCTCTCGCTACAGCGAGACGTCTCTCACTACAGCGAGAAGGCGACAGTTCTGGTCCTTCCTCCCATGGCCCTCTCGCTACAGCGAGAACAGCCCAGTAACACGCCCTTCACGTAAGCACTTAGCCCAATTCAGCCCAACCAGTTATGCATACACACACACACACAGATATATATATATATATATATATATATATATATATATATATTCACAACATATATCTAAAAATACACACATGAATATACATTTAGATTTATATAAATAACAATAATTAATATTACAAAATTTGGGGCGTTACAACTCTCCCCTCCTTTTAAGGAATTTCATCCTCGAAGTTCAACCAGACACACAATCTACAAAAATAATCCCGGGTACAAATCACTCATTCTACTCTCCGTTTCCCATGTGGCATCTCCCTCATCACTTGAGCTCCAAATTACCTTCACCAATGATATCTCTTTACCCCTCAGCTTTTTAATACGGTGATTCGCAATCCTCACTAGGTACATGTCATACGACAAGCCTTCTCTTATTTGAACTGGGTCAAGATCTACCACATGGGAACGATCCAGCACAGATTGCCTAAGCTGCAACACATGGAACACCAGATGTAGATTCGAGAGATTCAGAGGCAACGCGATCCGATATGCAGCAGGACCAATTCTACACAGCACTTCGAATGACCCAATAAACTTAGGGGACAACTTCCGAGACTTCAGAGCTCTCCCCACTTCGGTTATAGGTGAGACCTTTAGAAACACATGGTCCCCCACTTGGAACTCTAACGGTTTTCTCCTCTTATCATAGTAGCTCTTTTTCCTGTCTTGTGCAACCTTCATTTTCTCTTTTATCATTCTGATTTGCTCATTCTGGCTTTGGATCATATCCGGTGCACATAGAGTCGCCTCTCCGGTTTCATACAAAGACAACGAGGTCCTGCATCTCCGCTCATACAAGGCCTCAAACGGTGCCATTCTAATGCTAGCATGGTAACTATTGTTATACGTGAATTCCACTAGCGGCAAGCACTCTTCCCAAGTCCCCTACTGCTCGAGCACACAAGCCCTCAACAAATCCTCCAGAGATTGGATGGTCCGCTCATTTTGACCGTCAGTCTGAGGGTGATGAGCCGAGCTCAGTCTCAACTTACTCCCCAATGCCCGTTGTAGGCTCTCCCAAAACCTCGAGGTAAACCTCGGGTCTCTATCTGATACCATACTAGTCGGCACTCCATGCGGCCTGACTATCTCCCACACATCCGTAAGTCTTTCCAATTTATACTTCATGTTGATCGAAAGAAAGTGTGCAGCCTTGGTCAATCGATCCACTATCACCCAGATGGCATCCGGTTGTTCCTAGTCTTAGGCAGTCCAGAAACAAAGTCCATTGAAATACAACCCAGGTGGATGCTGGTGTTCTACCTTCGCTTTTTGGCAAGTTAGGCATTTAGTCACATATTCAACCACGTCTTTCTTCATTCCATTCCACCAAAAACTCTTCCAGAGATTCTGATATATTTTAGTTGCACCAGGGTGAAAACTCATCCTGCTCTTATGTGCTTCCTCAAGCACCATTTGTCTCAACTCATCCACTTGAGGAATGCACACTCAGTTCCAGAACTTAATCACTCCATTCTCATCACGGTGGAACTCCAAGTCCTTTCCCTCATTCTTCTGCTTCATCATGTCTTGCAGGAAGGCATCTCCCTGCTAAGCATCTCGGACGTACACCAGAAAGTCGTTGTGAATCGTCGTCGCTCCGAGATACAAACTCCCTGGCCTCACCTCCATGGCCAAATTCATGTCCCGAAATTCGTCAATCAACTCCATCTCTTTCACCATCATCGCTGCCACATGCAATGATTTCTGACTCAATGCATCGGCTACCACATTTGCCTTGCCAGGATGGTAAGACAATGTGAAGTCGTAGTCCTCGAGGAATTCCATCCATCTCCTCTGCCGCATATTCAGCTCCTTTTGATCAAATAGATACTTCAAGCTTTTGTGATCACTAAACACCTCGAACCTCGCCCCATATAGGTAATGCCTCCATACCTTAAGAGCAAAAACCACCGCGGCCAATTCCAAATCGTGAGTCGGATAGTTGACTTCATGTGAGCACAATTGCCTTGAGACATAGGCAACCACTCGCCCGTCTTGCATCAAAACACAACCAAGTCCTTTTCCAGATGCATCACAATACACATCAAACTTCCACTCTGGGTCAGGTAGAGCCAACACCGGCGCTGAGGTCAATCTTATTTTCAGCTCCAAGAAACTAGCTTCACACCCCTTGGTCCACTTGAATTCTTTTCCCTTGCGAGTCAGCTTCGTTAAAGGCAACGCTATCTTAGAAAATCCCTCAATGAATTTCCTATAATAGCCTGCCAATCGAGGAAACTGCGCACCTCTGTCACATCCATCGGCCTCGGCCACTCAGCTACTGCTTCCACTTTTGCAGGGTCTACCATGATTCCTTCCTTTGACACTACATGTCCCAGAAACTGGATCTTTGACAGCCAGAACTCACAGTTGGAGAATTTCGCATACAGTTGTCTCCCCCTCAAAATTTGCAAGACAATCCTCAAGTGCTCGGCATGCTCTTCTTGAGTGTTTGAATAAATAAGGATGTCTCGTCAATGAACACTACCACAAACTTATCTAAAAACTCGTGGAAGATCCTGTTCATGTAGTCCATGAACACTGCAGGCGCATTAGTCACCCTAAACGGCATCACCAAATACTCATAGTGACTATACCGTGTTCTGAACGCCGTCTTAGATACATTTGCATCCTTCACTCAGATTAGATAGTACCCCGACCTCAGGTCAATCTTTGAGAACACTGCTGCTCCGCTTAATTGGTCCATCAAGTCATCGATCCTCAGAAGTGGATACTTGTTCTTGACTGTTACCTTGTTCAATTGCCGGTAATCCACACACATCCTCATGTTTCCATCCTTCTTCTTCACTAAGAGCACTGGTGCTCCCCACGGCGACACACTCGGTCTCACGAACCGTTTCTGCAATAAGTCTTCTACTTGCTTTTTGACCGCTGCCAACTCCACTGGTGACATCCTATAAGGCACTACAGAAATTGCGCTTGCTCCTGGAATGAGGTCGATAGCAAACTCTATCTCCCTCTCAGGTGGCAGTTCAGAGACATCTTCAAGAAACACCTCTAAGAAATCCCTCACCACCGGAATATATTTCGACTCCACCACACTTTTGGCCTCCACCGAAAACATCACCAAAAAGGCCTTGGCGTTCACCGTGTTCTCCCATGCACCTTGACTTATAAGCCTTGGAACCTCTGCCATTGTCGCCCTGAAGATCAAAGTCTTCTCCCTACAGTCCAGCAGCACATGGTTGGCAGCAAGCCAATCCATTCCCAGAATTACATCCAATTGAGAAAGAGGTAAACAAATTAAGTCCACCTCAAACTCCCTACCGTGTACCATCATTGCGCATCCCAGACACACCCATGACGTCACAACTGGCTTACCCATAAGGGTAGTCACCACAACATTACACGGCAATTCCATCACATACAAATTTAGACACTTCACATAGTCCACAGATATAAAGGAGTGCGTAGCACCCGACTCAAACAACACATCAAGTAGTCTGCCTTTAACTATACATTTACCTCGGATCAGCTCTTCGGATTGTGAAGCCTCTGCCCCACTCATAGTAAAAATTCTACCAGGAATGCTCAGCTTCTGCCTCGTACTCTGTCCCGTACTTCCTCTCAATTTCGGCCTTTGAGCTGTACTTGTACTGCCTCCCCTCTTGGTGGCCCAGCACTCGTTGGCAATGTGACGCCTAAAAATAGCAGGATTTTTTTTCAAGTACGAACATAAGCTCTCTCTTCATAGAGAGTTTTAATCATACAAATAATATTCCGTATTCCATAGACAATCATCGTTTCACTTCCCAATTTCAACCACACAGTGGGATAAAGACAAACATAACTCGTGACATAAAGGTACCTCAAGGTATTTAAACATCAATTTGGCAGAAATAGTAAAATATTCAGATAGCGTCGAGAGCAACAAACATTAACCCAATCTATCAAACAGAATCACAACATAAGTAAACCAAACGCCCTACGAGCAATCCCACTAGGACAGAAACAAACAACAAACATCACTCATAAGGTGAATAATCCTTAATAGGATCAGACTCCTGAGAAGATGTCGGGGAAGCAAAGCTAGAAGAAGCAGCGTCCTCAGTGTCCTCTTCAATCCATCCAGCAGTGTGAGGTGGCGAATGGACTATAGTGAAGGGCGAATAGGTGTTTGGGTAAGTAGGGAGCATGTGGGGTAGTACATCATCATTCCTCACTGAGGGTTCTGCCATATGGACATCTTGTAATGCCTTATATTTCTTTTCTCAATATATACTAAATTTTCATAAAAAGTTAAATAGTAGAGTAAATTTTTCTTTCAAAAACTCTCTAAATAGAAACAGACATGGAAATGATATAAGGTTCAAAGAGTAAAATTTCATTAATTCATAAGTACTTTGAAAAAACAAAGATTCTAAAATTTTCATCAGCAACAAAAATAAATAGTAGTTTTACAACGATTTCAAAAGAATGCTATAGAACTGAAATTATCCATTACATAACTCAAAATAACTAAGTCCTATAGTAGTTCTCATCCATCCATGCACTGTGAGCCTGGTACTATCGTCCTGTTTTCCTGAAAAATGTTATGTAAGGGTGAGTCTCTACCCTACCACTCATACATAACACATATTCATCACAAAACACATCTTATCACAATTAAAGAAAACATCATGATATTACATATCACAGTGTCATATAAAACATATTCTCATCTCAACACATATTATATTTCATAGATTCACAATTTCTTTTACTTTCATCCGCGCTTACAACGCCCTGTGGCCACAGTTATCTGATGCCTCTATTCTGAGGTCTTACACATCTATGTAAATAGTCGTCGGATGGCCCAATGCAATACGGATACAACGCATGTAATAGACGGCCCCTTAGCAAAGGTAATGGTCAGGAGTCAAGTCGAGAAATGAGTGTGTGGCCATGTGGTGCATTCGAACACAATATTCTATGCACAATCCCGAATGTCACTCACCACTCTACATTTCCCCAAGATATCCCATATCGTCTCCATCTTCCACTCCCCAGTGTATCTCTGTAACTATTTACATCATATCCTTTTCCATTTCATACTCTTTCGAGCATATTCACATGTTCACATATGCCATTTATTATGTTCACACATATTTTTCATTATATTTCCACATACTTTTCATCATATCCATCGAACCATGGCATATTCACAATACACATCATTTTAACATGAAACATAATATATTCAGATATGAAACATCCACGTCTTTGTATATTTCATATCCCAAAATCAAAAAAAATCATATCAACCATCCTCAATATAGCTTATCATGCCTTATTTAAACATAATATCACATTTTCACCATGTATTCATCATAAAATCACATAAATAGCCAATTATTCTCACTTTTCACCGATTATTTCTCATTAAACAAGGATTATTCCACATATAATCACATACATGACAAGATCTGTGAGAATACAAGTAATAAACATAACAAAATGATAAAGTAGAGCCTCCCCTTACCTCAAAACAGAGCTTTTACAAATATTTTAACCGAAGATTTAACTCTAGAACGGAGGTTTTCCGAAGAACACCATGAACATCTATAAGAAAAAGAAGAAGAAGAGAAATGAATAGTAAATCTAACTTCAAACTTAGAGAAACTTACTTGAAATCCTTTAGAACGGACGTAGAATCACAGATCTGAAGATAAATCTAAGTTTAGGAGGTTTAGTATGGGAGAAAATGGCGAGATATGACCTTAGAAGCTTCGAGAACCTTGGATGGGAATGAAAATTTCATGTGAAGCCCCCTTATTTATAGAAATTTTTTTGAAGATATCAGCGTCAATGTGATGTAAGCGATGATGTCAGCGTCAATCGTGATGTAAGCGATGATGTCAGCATGATGCAAGCGATGATGTCAGCATCAACATGATGTAAGCAATGATGTCAGCATGATGCAAGTGATGACATCAGCATGATGTCATCGATGATGTAAGCGTGATGTCGCCAATGACATCAGTGTTATGTCACTGTTGACATCAGGGGTTACTGTACATACACGGTTTCTTTCTGCTCACAAAGTACTACAGATTTTTCTTATTAATATACTATAGGCATGACACAAAGCATAGGATGTTACAATTCTCCCCTCCTTTAAAGAATTTCATCCCCGAAATTCGCTAAGTTACAAAAAGATCAGGATATAATTCTCTCATCTTATTCTCAGTTTCCCACGTGGCATCTCCCTCATCACTAGTATTCCATATTACTTTAACTAGTGAAATGTCCTTACCATCTTTTCATCATAAAATCACATAAACAGCCAATTATTCTCACTTTTCACCGATTATTTCTCATAAAACAAGGATTATTCCATATATAATCACATACATGACAAGATCTATAAGAATACAAGTAATAAACATAACAAAATGATAAAGTAGAGCCCCCTTACCTCAAAACAGAGCTTTTACAAAGATTTTAACCGAAGATTTAACTCTAGAACGGAGGTTTTCCTAAGAACACCATGAACATCTATAAGAAAAAGAAGAAGAAGAGAAACGAACAGTAAATCTATCAGCATCAATGTGATGTAAGCGATGATGTCAGCGTCAATCGTGATGTAAGCGATGATGTCACCATGATGCAAGCGATGATGTCAGCATGATGCAAGCGATGATGTCAGCGTCAATCGTGATGTAAGCAATGATGTCAGCATGATGTAAGTGATGACATCAGCATAATGTCATCGATGATGTAAGCGATGATGTCAGCGTGAGATCACCGATGACATAAGCGATGATGTCAGCATGAGGTCAGCATGATGTCACCGATGACATAAGCGTGATGTCGTCGATGACATCAGCGTTATGTCACTGTTGACATCAAAGGTTACTGTATATACACGGTTTCTTTCTGCTCACAAAGTACTATAGATTTTTCTTATTAATATACTATAGGTATGACACAAAGCATAGGATGTTACAATTCTCCCCTCCTTTAAGGAATTTCGTCCCGAAATTCGCTAAGTTACAAAAAGATCAGGATATAATTCTCTCATCTTATTCTCAGTTTCCCATGTGGCATCTCCCTCATCACTAGTATTCCATATTACTTTAACTAGTGAAATGTCCTTACCCCTTAATTTCTTAACACGGTGATCAATAATTTTCACCGGTTGTACATCATATGACAAATTCTCTCTCACTTGAACAGGATCAAGTTCTATCACATGAGTAGGGTCAGGAATATACTTTCTAAGCTGAGATACATGAAATACAGGATGCAAGTTTGAGAGATTTGGAGGCAAAGCAATCTCATAAGCAACAGGACCAACTTTACTTAGCACTTCAAATGGCCCAATAAACTTAGGAGATAATTTCTTGGATTTTAGAGCTCTTCTAACTCCAGTTACAGGTGAAACTTTTAAAAACACATGATCATTTACCTGAAACTCCAAAGATTTTTTCCTTTTATCATAGTAACTCCTTTGCCTATCTTGTGCTATTTTCATCTTTTCTCTGATCAGTTTGATTTGCTCATGTTGCTTTTGAACCATATCTGGTGCATATAGGATCGCTTCTCCAGTTTCATACCAACATAAAGGGGTTCTGCACTTTCTCCCATACAGAGCCTCAAATGGAGCCATTCCAATGCTTGCATGATAACTGTTATTATACGTGAATTCCACCAAAGGCAAACATTCTTCCCAAGTTCCTTGTTGTTCCATCACACAAGCTCTCAACAAATCCTCCAAGGACTGTATTATTCTTTCAGTCTGACCATCAGTTTGTGGATGATAAGCTGAACTAAGTTTTAACTTAGTACCCAAAGCTTTCTGCAGACTCTCCCAAAATCTTGATGTAAACCTTGGATCTCTGTCTGACACAATACTAGTTGGCACTCTATGCAATCTGACTATCTCTCTCACATACATATCTGCCAGCTTCTCCAACTTGTACTTCATATTAATGGAAAGAAAATGAGCTGCTTTAGTCAATCTATCTACTATCACCCAAATTGCATCATGATTACTCTTGGTTTTTGGCAAACCAGACACAAAATCCATAGAAATACTATCCCATTTCCACTCAGAAATTTCTAATGGCTGCAACATCCCAGGTGAACGTTGATGTTCTACCTTCGCCTTTTGACAAGTTAAACACTTTGCTACATATTCAGCCACATCCTTCTTCATTCTATTCCACCAAAAATTTTTACGAAGGTCTTGATACATTTTTGTCGTACCAGGATGAAAACTCATTCTACTTTTATGAGCTTCCTCAAGTATCATCTGCTTAAGCTTATCATTAGAAGGAATACACACACGGTTCTTGAACTTAATCAGTCCATTTTCATCACAATGGAACTCTAAATCCTTTCCTTCACCCCTCTGCCTCATCATTTCCTGCAAGAACACATCTTCTTGTTGAGCATTACGTACCCTAACCAGGAAATCATTGTTGATTGTCAAAGTCCCAAGATACAAACTCTGAGGTCGCACCTGCACTGCCAAATTCATATCTCGAAACTTCTCAATCAACTCTAATTCTTTCACCATCATACTTGCCATATGCAAGGACTTCCTACTTAAAGCATCAGCAATCACATTTGCCTTCCCAGGATGATAAGACAATGTAAAATCATAATCCTTCAGAAATTCTATCCACCTTCTCTGCCTCATATTTAACTCTTTCTGATCAAACAAGTACTTCAAACTCTTATGACCACTAAACACCTCAAATCTCGCCCCGAATAATGTCTCCATATCTTTAGGGCAAAAACCACTGTGGCTAATTCTAGGTCATGAGTAGGATAATTAACTTCATGAGGACGCAACTGCCTCGAAGCATAAGCGACTACCCTTCCATCCTGCATCAAGACACAACCAAGCCCTTGCCCAGATGCATCACAATACACATCAAACTTCTGTTCTGGATTAGGCAAAACTAAGACAGGGGCAGATGTTAACTTTTCTTTCAGCTTTTGGAAACTAGCTTCACACTCTTCATTCCACACAAACTCCTTTCCTTTTCTTGTTAACTTTGTCGAAGGAAAAGCTATTTTAGAAAATCCTTCAATGAATTTCCTATAATAGCCAGCTAGTCCCAGAAAACTACAAATTTCTGTTGGATTAGTAGGCCTTGGCCATTGAGCCACTGCCTCCACCTTTACTGGATCCACCATAATGCCATCTTTCGATACCACATGTCCCAAAAATTGGATTTGTGGTAACCAAAATTCACACTTAGAGAATTTTGCATACAACTGTCTTTCTCTTAGTATCTGCAAAACAATTCTCAATTGTTCTGCATGTTCTTCATGAGTCTTGGAATAAATTAGAATATCATCTATAAATACTACAACAAATTTATCCAAAAACTCATGAAAAATTCTATTCATGTAGTCCATGAATACTGCAGGAGCATTAGTCACACCAAATGGTATAGCTAGATACTCATAGTGGCCATAGCGGGTTCTAAACGCTGTCTTGGGGATATCCTCACTCTTGACTCTAATCTGATGATAACCAGATCGTAAATCAATCTTTGAAAATACAGAAGCTCCTCTTAGCTGATCCATCAAATCATCAATTCGAGGAATAGGATACTTGTTCTTTATTGTTACCTTATTCAACTGCCTATAATCAACACACATCTTCATACTCCAATCTTTCTTTTTCACCAAAAGAACAGGTGCTCCCCAAGGTGACACACTTGGCCTTATAAACCTTTTCTGCAATAATTCTTCTACCTGTTTCTTTACCTCAGCCAACTCCACTGGTGACATCCTATATGGTGCAACAGAAATAGGAGTTGCTCCCGGAATAAGATCAATAGTAAACTCAATCTCTCTTTCCGGTGGCAATTCAGTAACATCATCAGGGAAAACTTCTAAAAAATCTCTAACCACTGGGATATACTCAGGCTTCATTTTCTTTTCAGTCTCAATTGAAAATAGAACCATGAAAGCCTTAGCACTCATTACATTTTCCAATGGATCTGGACTTAAGAGTCTAGCACTTTCTGATACTTTAGTGCCAAAAATCAAAACTTTCTCTTTACAATCCAATAGAACATGGTTGGATGACAACCAATCCATTCCCAGAATTATATCAAGTTGGGAAAGAGGTAAACAAATCAAATCTATACTAAAAATCCTACCATGTACCATCACAGGACAGCCTAAACACACAGAAGAAGTTGCTACGGGCTTACCCGTAGGAGTAGATATAATAACATCACAAGACAATTCAGATACAGGTAATTCTAAACATCTCATACAATCCACAGAAATAAAGGAATGAGTAGCACCAGAATCAAACAACACATCTACAAGTCGGTCTTTTATGATACATTTACCTCTAATAAGCTCCTCTGATTTTGAAGCCTCAGCTCCACTCATAGCAAAAACTTTGCCTTTCACATTTGGCTTTGTTCCAGTGCTTGCTCTAGATTCAGGTCTTTGTTCCACACTCATGCTTTTGCTCTTTCGTGGAACAAACCAACAGACACTAGCAGAGTGTCCCATTTTCCCACAAATGTCACATGTTGGTGGAAGTTGAGGACAATTCTTTTTAATATGAGGTCCACCATACTTGAAACATTTTAGTAGCCTTCTGAAAGAACCAGAACCACCACTACTATCTTCTTGAGATACAGTCCCCTTCACTTGAGACTGATTTGGACTAGAGTAAGGTCCTCTAGAAAATCTTGGAGGCCTTCAGTCTTGTCTCATAGGTCCACCGATTCTGGTATCCACTGTCTTACCCTTAGTATTGGCTTCAAATATTCTGCATTTACTCACTAGAGTGGGTAAATCTGTCAATTGGAATACACTAACGGCAGCTCGAATATCTGGCCTTAACCCATGCTCAAATTGAGCACATAGATCTTCCTCTCCATCATTATGTTGATAGTGAGGCCAGTATTTCATCAATTCATGAAATTTAGCAGCATATTCTCCTACAGACATATTTCCTTGTTTCAACTCAAGGAACGCCCTAGCCTTCTGTTTCTTTAAATCTCTTGGAAAATAATTTCCCAGAAAGGTTGCCTTGAATGTCTCCCAAGGAATATAACCATCTTCTTACAGTAGAGTTTGACTAGCAAATCTCCACCAGTCCTCAGCTTCTCCACTCAGCATATAAGTAGCATAAGTTACTTTATGCTCCTCTCTACATCCTATGGCATAGAAAATCTTCTCCACATCTGCTATCCACCTCTGAGCTCCCTCAGGATCAAACTTTCCTTCAAATTTTGGAGGGTTATGCTTAGTAAAAGAAGAAAGTCCTCTATAGTCGGCTGGTTCAGCCTCCTGGTTATGTGCCAAAGTCTCTAAGACTTGGGTCATGCATTCCAGGAGTTCATTTGTAGCACCAGCAGATCTACCTCTACCAGCCATAGCTCTAATCTCGCAATAAACTCAAATCACTTATTAATCTATCATTCACATACACATAGATAAATCTAGTGCACGTAATTCACATCTAATAAGTCATATTAGCAAATAATCATTTCATATTCTAGTATATCTACTACACAACATAGACATGTTAGTCCCATACCCCAGTCTGGTCTGGATGAACTGCTCTGATACCAAAATTGTAACGCCTTATATTTCTTTTCTCAATATATACTAAATTTTCATAAAAAGTTAAATAGTAGAGTAAATTTTTTTCTTTCAAAAACTCTCTAAATAGAAACAGACATGGAAATGATATAAGGTTCAAAGAGTAAAATTTCATTAATTCATAAGTACTTTGGAAAAACAAAGATTCTAAAATTTTCATCAGCAACAAAAATAAATAGTAGTTTTACAACAGTTTCAAAAGAATGGTATAGAACTGAAATTATCCATTACATAACTCAAAATAACTAAGTCCTATAGCAGTTCTTATCCATCCATGCACTGTGAGCCTGGTACTATTCATCCTGTTTTCCTGAAAAATGTTATGTAAGGGTGAGTCTCTACCCTACCACTCATACATAACACATGTTCATCACAAAACACATATTATCACAATTAAAGAAAACATCATGACATTACATATCACAGTGTCATATAAAACATATTCTCATCTCAACACATATTATATTCCATAGATTTACAATTTCTTTTACTTTCATCCGTGCTTACAGCGCCCTATGGCCACAGTTATCCGATGCCTCTATCCCGAGGTCTTACACATTTATGTAAATAGTCGCCGGATGGCCCAATGCAATACGGATACAACGCATGCAATAGACGGCCCCTTAGCAAAGGTAATGGTCAGGAGTCAAGTAGAGAAATGAGTGTGTGGCCATGTGGTGCATTCGAACACAA
The DNA here is from genome assembly GCA_024086825.1 of Abrus pulchellus subsp. cantoniensis. NCBI lineage: Eukaryota > Viridiplantae > Streptophyta > Magnoliopsida > Fabales > Fabaceae > Abrus > Abrus pulchellus. Next base: position 20,933,989 of record CM044050.1, on the reverse strand, counting down.
TATTCCGTGCACAATCCCGAATGTCACTCACCACCCTACATTTTCCCAAGATAGCTCATATCGTCTCCATCTTCCACTCCCCAGTGTATCTCTGTAACTATTTACATCATATCCTTTTCCATTTCATACTCTTTCGAGCATATTCACATGTTCACATATGCCATTTATCATGTTCACACATATTTTTCATTATATTTCCACATACTTTTCATCATATCCATCAAACCATGGCATATTCACAATACACATCATTTTAACATGAAACACAATATATTCAGATATGAAACATCCATCTCTTTGTATATTTCATATCACAAAATCATAAAAATCATATCAACCATCCTCAATGTACCTTATCATGCCTTATTTGAACATAATATCACATTTTCACCATGTATTCATCATAAAATCACATAAACAGCCAATTATTCTCACTTTTCACCGATTATTTCTCATAAAACAAGGATTATTCCATATATAATCACATACATGACAAGATCTATAAGAATACAAGTAATAAACATAACAAAATGATAAAGTAGAGCCCCCCTTACCTCAAAACAGAGCTTTTACAAAGATTTTAACCGAAGATTTAACTCTAGAACGGAGGTTTTCCTAAGAACACCATGAACATCTATAAGAAAAAGAAGAAGAAGAGAAACGAACAGTAAATCTAACTTCAAACTTAGAGAAACTTACTTGAAATCCTTTAGAACGGACGTAGAATCACAGATCTGAAGAAAAATCTAAGTTTAGGAGGTTTAGTATGGGAGAAAATGGCGAGATATGACCTTAGAACCTTCGAGAACCTTGGATGGGAATGAAAATTTCATGTGAAGCCCCCCTATTTATAGAAAATTTTTTGAAGATATTAGCGTCAATGTAATGTAAGCGATGATGTCAGCGTCAATCGTGATGTAAGCGATGATGTCAGCATGATGCAAGCGATGATGTCAGCGTCAATCGTGATGTAAGCAATGATGTCAGCATGATGCAAGTGATGACATCAGCATAATGTCATCGATGATGTAAGCGATGATGTCAGCGTGAGATCACCGATGACATAAGCGATGATGTCAGCATGAGGTCAGCATGATGTCACCGATGACATAAGCGTGATGTCGTCGATGACATCAGCGTTATGTCACTGTTGACATCAAGGGTTACTGTATATACACGGTTTCTTTCTGCTCACAAAGTACTATAGATTTTTCTTATTAATATACTATAGGTATGACACAAAGCATAGGATGTTACAAAATCCACACATTTTTCTGATAAAATTTAACATGCAAGTTCAGATTTGAAGTTCTTCAAACATGCAATCCAATATACACTATTTTTCAAAGGGAAAATAAGCAAAAACAGCCAAGAAAGGGACATGCAAACACATCTATGGTGGGAACTCCCCCTTGCCTTGAATGTGTCAAAAATTTGAGAGCAAAAGGAGTTAATCTTGGCTGGTTCTTCAAAAGAAAGGTGCTGGACCGAGAGGATGAGTTTCAAACTTTAATCTTTCTCCTCTTGGTTAGGTTGTCTTCCTCGGTTCTTTGAAGAGAAAAGGGGAAAAGCTTCAAAATGGTTAAGATCAAAGTGAAAAAGGAAGTTTTGGGAGCTTTTGGTGTTAGGCTTCCATGGTTCTTCAAATCAAAGAAGGAAAAAGGATGAGAAAGCTTACCTCCTTGAAGGAATGGTCACGGTTTTGAAGAATCAAGCAAGAGAATGCAAGGGTGAAAGCTTGGAGCTCCTTGGCTTGTCTTGAAAGGTTGAGAAGATGAGAAATTTTGAAGGGATTTAGGGAGAAAGGGTCTCGGTTTCTTTGAAGAAAATGGAGAGAATAGGAACTTGAAAGAATTTTGAGAGAAAGAGTGGGAGGCTCACGGTTTTTAGAGTGAAAAAAGAGAGGAAATAAGGTAGCTTGACCTATTTATATGAAGTGTTCAATTTTCCTTTGCCAATGTAACTTAATGCTCACGGTTTGGGCTTGTGGGACAAGATTCAAATGCCAAAACTGCACAAGATTGCGGGTTTTAATGATGTTCTAGAACATACATGTTCATTGCTCTGGGATGAAAATGACCCTTTCTTAAGGAAGCCATTTAAATTCATTTGTACAATATAACGAAAATGAAAATAAACGAAAATGGAACCGTTTGATAAATGCAAAACAAGTATAAAAAAAATGGAAAAATGATGTAATATACACGTTTAATAAAATGATGTAAAATGGAACCGTTTGATAAAAGCAAAACGCCTTATTATAAAACTAAAATTAGTTAATAGTCTATGCAATATACATGTTTTTTATTCTAAAATAAATATACAATAAAAGTATATGAATCATTATTTAAAATTTAAAGTCATACTCAAGGGTTAAATTTAATTTTAGAGGTAATTGTAACTTGGCAAAGATGGGACAAGGACTTTGAAAAATGAAACCGTAGTTAAATGCGATGAGATTGAGCCAGTCAACTCGCTGATCCATTATGGACAGTGAATATTAGCGAATTGGATCAAGAGAGTTTGAGCGAAAATAATTTGAATTTAATTAGAAATAAAATTGTAATGAATTAAGCTATTTTTAAAAGTGGAGTATTTAAATCTAAAGGTTTCAAAGATGATAAAAGAAGTGTAAAAATGTTAAGTTTGACATGTTAGAAGCCGTTTATTAGTATTTATGGAAAAATCATGTAAAAGAACCGATAAGGTTTAGATGTGTCCATAGAAAGTTACTTTAGTATTTTTTTTTTTTTTTATAAATATAGACTCATTTTAAGCTACACTTTTTGTTTATTGTAATTTTTTTATTAAGATTGTTTTTTATATTTCTTTATTTATTGTTATGTCTTTATAATTGTTCTTCTTTTTCTTTTTCTATTTCTCATTCAAATGCCATCCGCTGATCTTCATTAATTTGTTTTCTAAAATCACTTTAATAAAGAATTCATTAAAAGAATCTAAAATTCAAACATAGATTATTCTGTGTCTGTTTAGCATATAGAATTGATTATGAAATTGGACGTTAGAATTGGAATTGGGCTTCAGAATTCTAATTATCATGTTTCGATGTCCATTTGGAATTGAGATAATGATTCGATGGACCAATTCTATGAAATTCTATTTTAACTAAATTTGGCTCACTTCAATTCCTAACCCGCACCCTAGGATTTTGAATTCCTAATATCATAATGCACAAATACACTATCGCGTATCGTGTCTCTTTCTTGTCTCCTCCTCATCTCTGTAGTTACTCATCTTCGTAGTTCTTGTTTCTTTCCCAATGCTTTCTTTCTCTTCTTTATTCTCTCTTTCCCCTATGCATCTTTCTTTCTTTACTTATGCTCTGTTAATTCTTTGTATTTTCATCTATTTTTAATTTTATTCTAACATTGATTATTAATACCACTTCTTTTATATGTTATCTCAATTTTTCTCTATTATCTTCTTTCTCATTTTACATTGATTATTAATAAAAGTAATTTTTTTCTATTCCCCTTCCTCTTATTTTTCCTATTTTTCTTTTATGCTTTTTATTCTTTCTTTCTTCTTTTTTTACATTTGCTTCCTATTTTTTTTTACGTCTACTTCTTTCTTTCTCATTTTTCACATTTGTTACACGTTTAATATATTTACGTTATTGTATCATATTACTATTTTGTGCTTACTGCAAATTGTTTATGTTAATTGTTTAATATTTTTCTTAAATTGTTAGATGTCGTAGAAAATATTAGAAATTAATTCAACAGAGTGCTAGGTACAACAGAGTGTGATAAAGACATAGTGGAAGGTTTTCACAATTATATCATAAAACGGATGAAATTGTTATAATCAATTAAGTCTTATTAAACAAGTTTTTTTTAGCTTTGCAATATTTTACTATTATGTAAGCGTAGAAGAATTTGTTGCAATATTTTTACATATTTTAACTCGTGGTCTCAAAATAAGAGTTATTGAAAGCACTTATTCAATTTTGAGAATTAAATTATATTTGTGAACATTTGTATGCTTTCATCTAATTTATAAGAAAGATAGTTCATAACATAATATTAAATTTTAATGATTAAACATAAGAAGATAAATTTACTGTGTCATAATTTTTGAAAAAAATATTAAGTTATCATCTTTAACAATTTATTTTTTAATTATTTTGTATTTTTAATTACTACAATATTTTTGAAAAAATTATTAAATAAAATTTTAATACAAAATTAAATTATTTTTTAAAAATTTAAATCTTACATCACACTTTAGAATTTGATTTCGAACTTAAAATTTTAATTCTACATTTTAATTCCTTGAATATGTCAAACGTAAAATTGTAATTCTAAACCAATTCCAATTATGATGAAATTGAAATTAAAATTACAATTCTAAATGTCAATTTTGATTTCATGCACGAAACGAATCCTTAAATTTATTTATTTATTGAAAACAAAAATCATCGTACACAACTATGTATTTGGAGAAATTTTATACATTTTTCCTTTTTGTACTTTGATTCCTTATTACCAAAGATATTAAAAAGGCAAATAATGTTATTATAATTGGCAAAGTGTTGCAGTTGAGGAAGACACTATATCATATACGTACAATATGGTATATGTATTTGATTTTGATTTTCGCGGAAAGTATTATGAATTCCTTGTTTGTAAATTAGTATAAATAAGAACACATATCCCAACAAAAATATAATTTGACAAAGTAAGGAGGAAGTCAACCTTTAGTATAAAATCAACATAACAATGTATTTAATCAAAATAAATAAAACATAACTATAATATATCATTATAACCTCCGCATCCAATTTATTTGTTACAATAACCCTAACTATTTGGAAAACGGTCAAATGGTTGAGGTGATCAAAACACTGTTGTGATACATCGCATCAGAATAAATTGAGCATGAATGCTGAGAAACTAGTTGTTGTCATACCAAGATTGCTTCTGAAGATAAGCAATTGTGTTCTTGTCTACCTGGAACGCTTTAGTAAGAACCTCTGGAGAAATAGGTGGATTAGCTTTAAATAAAGCATTTGCAACAATGATAAGCCCTGGATTTTGGCTACTGAGAGCAGCAATGGCAACAGCGTTTCCGTATCCCACATTGAGCTGGAAATGAATGAGACCAATTGGGAACACAAAAACATCACCCTTATTAAGCACTTTGGTGAAGAGACGATTATTGTTTTGATTAGAGGCGACAAATCCAACAAAAAGAGTGCCTTCAAGGACTATAAGGATCTCAGTGCCTCGAGGGTGAATATGGGGAGGGTTTAAACCCTTAGGTGCAAAATCTATACGAGCCAAAGATACACCAAGTGTGTTTAGTCCTGGTAGTTGATCAACAAAGACCGGAGTCACTTGTGAGCCCAGTGGGTTGTTTGCATTTCCGGGATCCACATGTTTGAAGAAATCTTCAGCCTTCACAAGTTTGGGGTCTTTGCAGAATTTTCCATTCACAAACACTGCAAATTAACAAGGAACATTTTTTAAACAATACGTTCTTGTTATTACGAGAATCTTAAAATTTATGTAGCAAGACATGTTAGGAACGTTTGTACATACCACCATCGGTTTCGTTGATTGCCACACAGAAGTCTTGTAAAGGACTGGGGTCATATCCAAAGACAAGAGAGGATGCCAAAGCCAAGGTGGCAACAAGGAAGTAGACAACCTTCATTTCTAATGATTCTTCTTAAGTAATTGTGTTTTGAATTGAATTTTGATCATGTGAAGCACTGAAGCTAGCTATTTATAAGAATTGGCTGCCAAATTACTCTTACCTTACGCAATTAATTCTTTAATTTATTTGATGAACCTTTCCTTAGCAACTGCATTTGTGCTTGATCAAAGAGTAGACTAAGGAGATGCTCCATATTTTGAAAGTTTCAGTATTACCTCTTCAAGTTGCCTTTCCACACGCACTAGTTGTTCCAGTCATATTATTTTATAATGGAAAGCTATTATCAGTTAAATCCAAGGCCTGTTTGGACTCTTTCTCAAATTTTCAGAGTGGTTAAATAGTTTTCCCTTTTTCAAACTCACCTTTTTCTTCTTGCTGCGTGTTATGAATTATAGCATAGTTTAGATACGATCGTAATGAGTAGTTGGTGGAATAGGGATTATTTTATCAAAGATAGGGTCAAAATCTCACTTGTATATGTTAGCAAGGCAAAAGCCTTAAATTGTTTCTGTATAACTTGTTTTCTTACCCTATTGTAATATTCTAATGACACAACATCGTTTAAAGGATTGGGTCAAATCGATTCGTTGACTTTGCAAACGCTTTTGTCGTTACGTCGGCCTTTATATGAATCGATATGGAAAAGGATATATATCTGCAATAACATTATCAGTCGACTGGATCTAATCCTTGAAATGATTAATTCTTTTATTTTAAAAAAAAGACAAAATAGATGGTTAAGATTGTCCCTGAATTAAGTTAATTGAAATTTTCGCCGTAGAGGATCTAAATCCATGAATCGATTGTCACTGTTGTCAGAGATTAAGATTTTTCCTTGATTAACATTTTCTCTAAAATTTTATTATTATTAGCTACTTATTCTGACAAAATTCTAATTTTATTTATCCTATATTTTTCAAATTTATCAATTCTTTTTAAGAAGTGAAACAAACAGCCCCTTAATATCCAAATTACCGTTTTCTATTTTGCCTTACAAAATCCATTTCCCATGGCGTAAGAAAACAAGTCCAGCGAATTGCAACCGGAGTCTTAAATGCGACCGTGTGAAAAATAATTCATTGATGGTCCGATTGTAACCCAAACTCTTACAAAATTTCCATATTCCACCAACTACTTTTGACGAAGATGTTTAAACTTGAAATAGTAACAGAAAGCCAAAAACAGATGGTTCGGAAAATAAGTTTAAATACTGTAAACTGTTACCGTCAGGTCTGAAAATTTGAGACAAAGTCTAAACTGTATTTTTGAATTAGTTTACGAGCTTTTCGTAATAAAATAATATTACAGTCACGACTACTCTTTGATTAAGTGGACGAGGTATTACTGAAACGTTTGCTTTTTCTTGTGAAGCATCTCCTTAGTCTACTCTTTGATCAAGCACGCACGTTCATCATCAAATGGAGTGTTAATTATGCTTAAGAGATAAACAGAAAACCAATTCAACTTTCATCCTTATAAATAGCAAGTTTTACCTGAGTTAAATTTATCAATTCTTACTCGCAATTGCATGCACACGCAGAACCATTTACAATAGTTCTACGGAAAAAATGAAACAAGTCTACTTTCTTGTTGCTGTCTTGGCTTTGGCATCCTCCCTTGCCTCTGCTTATGACCCCACTCCTCTGCAGGATTTTTGTGTGGCAATCAATGAAACTGATGGAGGTATGTGCAAGCATTCCTCAAAAGTCTACTTACACTCATTTTAAGTTTGTTTCTTTATAATATTAAAATCACGTCCAGAATTAGTGTAATTAAAAAGCTTTGCCTCGTTGATGATTTGCAGTATTTGTGAACGGAAAATTCTGCAAAGATCCCAAGCTTGTTAAAGCTGAAGATTTCTTCATACATGTGGAACCTGGGAACACTGCTAACCCATTGGGCTCACAAGTAACTCCGGTCTTTGTGGATCAACTACCAGGATTAAATACACTCGGCATATCTTTGGCTCGCATAGATTTTGCACCCAAGGGTTTGAACCCTCCCCACACACACCCTCGTGGCACAGAGATTCTTATAGTCCTTGAAGGTACTCTTTATGTTGGATTTGTCACATCAAATCAGGACAATAATCGTCTCTTTACCAAAGTGTTGAACAAGGGCGACGTCTTTGTGTTTCCAATTGGCCTCATCCATTTTCAACTGAATGTGGGATATGGCAATGCTGTTGCGATTTCTGGTCTTAGCAGTCAAAATCCAGGAACTATAATTATTGCAAATGCTTTGTTTAAAGCTAATCCACCTATTTCTCCTGAAGTTCTTTCCAAAGCTTTTCAAGTCGACAAGAAAGTAATTGATCAGCTTCAGAAGAATTCCTGGTACGACAACAACTAATTTCGGAACATGGACTGTTGACTCACATTTGTTATTGAAATTTGAGTTCAGTTAACCTTATGTATTTGACCTTCAAATAATTACTATTATCATAAATAAAATGTACGTGGGTCATACTTATATAACGTAGTTGTTTACGTGGAGTGTGTTTTGATTCAATACACACTTTTTGTGAGCTTTAACAAAAGAACTACATTTCGCCCCTCTCTTTTTTTAAGAGATTTTTTTATACATTTTAGGCTTATATATTTACAAGAAATGACACGTCAGGGTGTTAGATAAAAATTACAAAAGTTCTGTATCGTAACAAGTAATAAAGACGAGACTAGAGTATCGTCTTCTTTAATGTATGTTTTGGAACTTTAAGACATTAAAAAGGCATTTTCTTTGGAATTAATAAGGGGTTCTTAATTAATTAAGCCCCTCAAGTTACGGGATACAAAGATATTAGAACCTTTGTTCATTGATACGAAGATACAATGAAGATAAACAAAATAAATTCCGCTTTTATATAACTATGCAACAAAAAACAAAGTTAGAAAATTAGAGAATTGATACAACAATGAACAATAAAGATAGAAAATGGAGGAATTTTTTAATGGAGCTTCAAACTTTGTTTCCATCGAACCATAGACTTCAATTCGAAGAACCTTATAAGGAAAACACAGAAAACAAAATCTTGGATAGAGACAAATGAAAAAAAAAATGATAAAAGACTCCAAATTCAACAAATTTGCATAACCTTCTACGGAGTTAAACGTGGGAGACTCTTGGTAGTCGGTATCTATTTTGATGTAGAATTTTAGCATGTAGAGAATTTTACGTGCAGTATATGGTGCAAAAAGTCTCTCGTAATGTAAAGTTTCATGTTATTTATAGACAAATGAATATCAATCGCTTTCCTCCTTTTGCGAGCACTTCTTAGTAACTGCATTTTGTGTGTGCTTTCTTCGTGTCTCTGACCTTTAACTAGTGGTAACCGCTGGTAACTGCTGCTTTGGTAGTCGCTTCAAACCTTGTAGTTCTTTCAACATGTTTCTCCGCTTTTTTAGCTCCATCCTACCTCTTTGACTTAGAGTAATTTCCCTGTCAATTCCTTTTTTGGCAAGTTTTAAGAAAAATTCGTGAGCTTCATCCTATTTTGTGGACTTGAAAAATTTCTCTACTTAATTCTTGTTTCGATAAGTTTCAAGAAAAATTTGTGAGCTTCATCTTGTCTCGTGGACTTAAAGTAATTTCCATGTCAGTTCCTAATCTTTTCTTTTTTGTCTTAAAACTGCTTATTTTATTTGTACAAACAAAGAATAAAATAAGAATATGACAAGCATTGTGAATACGAGTAAATAAAATATATTTTTGTGAATAAGATTATTTACAAAATTTGTTAATCATGGAATATTAATTAAAGAATAGTAAATTTAAAGATCATAATAGACCAGAAACAAATTTTCAAATTTGGATACTAAACATGCATTATATATATCAAGTATAAAAATTTACAAACTATTTGTCAAAATATATGAGACTTAAGATAATAATCACACAACCAAAATAATTACATCACAAAAATAATTTAAGTTTCAGAGCAATCCTAAAAATTATCCAAAAGCAATCCTAAATATTATCCAAACACTGAGGACCCACTGCTAGTCATCTTCATGTCATCCTTCTATCTCTGCTAAATCCTCTTAATCGAGATCATCATTTGATTCGAGATATAAATCTCCTAAGTCAGCCGCAACCTCAACACCCATGACTCGCTCACCGATAACTCGGGTCAACTTCCAAGATGGTTATGATCATGGTATATTAATAAATATGTGAAGGTTGTTGGGGTCTTAACTGTACCTCTATAAATATATAAACGTAATATATGGTGGATTCTAATTATAGAAAAATCAAAGGGACGCTATAATATAGTTCCATCTCCAACATAATAATATTCCTAGGTATGTCATCAATATGTACGGCCAACTTAAAATAACATGTCCTTTGGTACTCATTAAATATATAATTAAGTCTACAATGTATAGAACTGTCTATTAATCTAATTCTTTCCTGTGACGCTATTATCATGTTTTCCTAAAAATTTTAGTAAGGATGAGTGTCTATTCTATCATTTTACAAATAAGCATATTACATGAAATCATAATATGACATAAAGAAACATAATCATTTCAATAACCAATTCACAGAACAACCGTAATCACATACTCATACCAATATTATTTACTTTTCTCCTAAAATACACACTCCTAGTGCCCTATGATCACAGACAATGATGCGTCCAGCATTACTTGAGGTTTTAGTCAACTAGGCAAATAGTCGCCTGTTAGCCCATGTACACGGATACAATGCATACAATAACGAACCCCTTAGCAAAGGTATAGTCAAGAGTCTAGTCACGAAACGAGTGTGAGGCCATGTGATGCATTCACTCTTGGAAAGAGTGTGTACAAATACATAAATTTCGTTTACCACCCTACGTTTCCCCTAAATTTTTTATCGTCTCCATACTCTATACTCCTAGTGTATCTCTGTAACTATTCACACTAGATCCATTCGATGTTCAACACTTATACTTGTATTGAGAATCCGTTTATTCTCCACTCATAAGATCATGCTTAGTAAAGCACTTCCATGCTAAGTTCACATCACTCATTTCTTTAGAGCTTAGTTTCACTCATTAAATCATTTAGACAACATCATACTTTATAATAGCTGCAAAATGCTCATATACATATATCGACATATAGTCTATGTATTCCAACTTACAAATACAACGTCATGCATCATCATCATCTCATATAAACATATTTCATATAATCATAACACTCCACATTGAGGACTTATATATATATATATATATATATATATATATATATATATATATATTACATGTAAACATATCAACCATTCAAGCCACACAACCTAACAAGTATATTCTCGGCTATCATTCATAAATATTATACTCCAAAACACGTATTTTCACAAAATCCATATGTCATAGTGCTCTAATGAGCATACACAACAAGAAAATTATGGTTTACCCATGGTTAATTATGATATTAACGAGGGTTTAAACCGTCGTAAATGACGTTACCCGCGGTTGATAAAACCGTAGTTAATTTAAGCATGGCAAATAGATTACCGGCGGTTTTGAACAACCGCAGGTAATTTTGGTATTTGTCGCGGTTAAACCAACCTCTGTTAATTAACAACGGTTTCAAATAACTTTCGTAAATTTTAGGCAGTTCAGTAACCATCGTTAATTGCCCGCTGTTCATTGACCATCATTAATTGCCGCGGTTCCATAACCATCGTTAATTACTTATGGTTTAGGAATCGTCGTTAAATTCCCGCGGTTCAGAAACCATTGTTAGTTAGCCTGGGTTTGGTAACCATCGTAAAATACCAGCATTTTATAAACCACCATTAAATTTCGCATGGATTACCCACGGTTTGAAACCCTCGTTAATTTGCCAGAATTGCCAGCAGTTTTGAAACCCTCATTAAATGCATGTGAATATATAAAATTTGAATAATTAAAATATAGCATATTTTTAATTCACCTGTATATCATATAATATTACATAAAATTCAAATAATTTCGTTTAATTGATAAACATAACAAATTTTAAAAACCACAAACACTTATATAAAATCAAAAGTGATACATAAAGATCTTATAATACAAACTTATAATATAAAACATGTCATGTCTTTCATTCATAGATGAACTACTGCTATAATCCCTAAGAAAACTACTCTTTAGCTGGAGAATTTGAAGGAGAATGATCAGTCACATTAGTTGGTTGTGCACTTCCTTGATTAGACACCTGAAATGTAGTAATTAAGAACAAGTTCAAAATTTGAATTGTATGTAATTTATTTAATACATTATTAAAACAATTAAATTTAAAAGGATTACCAGTGAACTTTGAAACATAGCTAAGTCTGGAGGTAGTTGACCTTGAATGTTCTGAATGAAAAAATTCATCATTACATCAAATTTTTTATTTTGTTCATCCATTTGAGACTTTAAAACAGTTACTTGATTTTGCAATTCCCTATAAGAAGGAAGAGATGAGGACATTCCACTATATGAACGAGCAGGATATCCAAAGACTTGAGATGGACAAGGACCCAATCCCAAACCTCGGACACGGCCACAATGCTCTTTACTTTCTAAAACATGAGCTAATGAATCTTGAGTAGATATTTCTTGGGATAAAGATCTGCTTGATTCATATTCTTGAATTTTTTCCTACAAAAGCACCATTAAAATAGTCAAGCTCAAATTACACAAATAACCAAATGTTAATGTTAACATACTTGTGTTTTGTGTTTAAAGATAAAAGCAACATATCTCAATACCAAATATAAAAGTGTATATCATGTAGCAAGTAGTTCAATAAAACATAACATACACTAATTTCTTTGGCCTCCTGGCTAACAAAATGTCCATTTGCATGTTTATGTGTAATAGTCCATACTTCTCCCCTGCTAACTTTTCAACCAAACTCTAGTTCCTACAAAGTTGAAAAAAAAATGTGAATTTTACGTTAACTACAAAATTATATTTTCATTATTTATAATTTATGCTTACCATCTCTGCCCCTTTTTTGTGCAATGCTTTTAGATCCACTAGTGTGAGGAATTATCTGTTTCTTTCTATTATCTCTATTTTTCTGGGCATTTTCCTAATAATCAACAATGAAAATATTATTCTCAATCACAAAAATCATAAGGTAAGAAATATGTTATTTTACCTTTGTTTTTGAACTTAGATGGTAATCAACAAAAGAAGCCCAATGGTCTCTATTTACTCCTTCTGGGACTATCTCAATCAACTAATCTCTGTTACGTGTACTATCATCCCTTTGTTACCACAATTCTTGCCTATACTCTCTCCACTTTGAGTTAAGTGATTTGAAGATATAACTCTTATGAAGGTCAAAGTCAACTTCAAACTTAGGCTGCAAAATAAAATAAAAATTAATTGATGTTCATAGTATTTTATAATTGAGGCTCAAATTATTAAAACATAAGGTTTGGTTTAGCATGTGTGAGTTAAGTAATTCTAACCTGAATGGTGTGATTGAATACATATTCTTTGTAATCTTTGGGAACTTTTTTCCAGCTAGTATAATTGATTGGGAATAGCTGAAAGTCCCTTGCAACAGGACCTAAGAACCTATTCAACTATCCTGCACCATCTCCAATTGGTTGTCCTTCATCATTCCAATTCAATGTGATTTTTTCATTGGGAGGAAGACACCAAACATCATTGATTGTGAGTTGTTTCGTCTTTCTTGTGCCATTTTCATCTCTGAATCAAAAGTTAGCATATAGATTTAAAAATATTAAATTTAAGTGCATTATAATAGGTAGTAATTTTACCAACTGTGTCAACAAGCCAAGCTCTTTTATGCAATGTTGATTGTGAAGGTTGCACTTGGGACTCTATTTCTCCTTCCTCTTCACTGTCATACTGTAACTCTATTGAAGGTTGAGCACTAGATTGAGGTACATGTATAGATGAAGACTGAGCATGCAACTGTGGTGTGGGTACTGATGGAGGCTGAATATGTAACTATGGTGCAGATGGAGGCTCAATATTCAACTGAAGTGCAGTTGGAGGTTGAGTATGAAACTGTTGTGCTGAATTACTTCTTTTCTTAAAAACCAGCTTTGGGTGAATTCCTATAAAGCAACAAGTAGTGTCACTATTAGTAACTTTTTATGAGAAATATTCATTATATAAATTGACTGAATTGTATTTATAAGAGCATAAAGGAATTATACTGTCATGAGATACAGGTGAAGGTTGTGTGTCAGACTGAGTTGTAAATGGAGGCATTGTACTTGATTGAGGTGCTGAATTAGTCTTCTTAGTAGAAAATACCTTCATGTTCGTAATTCCTAAAAAGAAATAAATACATTGGTAAAAAATTATCCAATCAATGCACATAACTATTAAGATCTCAGTAGTTGAATATATAGATGAAGTATTCCTTAAAATGACTCAGCAATCCACCCCCTTGAACTAGCTTTTAGGTTTAATTTAAGTTCAATCAGTTCTGGATTCTGTTAGGACATCAAATCCTATTCTAGTCCTGTTGTTGGGTCAGCCATAGACATCCAATCCTGTCAATGCCAAGTTCTATATGTCTACTTTTGGGTGAAAAAGGTAGAGGGTTTAAGATTCACCTTTGGTTGAGTATATAGACAAAGTACCCTAACAATTTGACAATCCTTTTCCCTCTAGCTGTTATGACCCCGTTTATAAGGAACCGAGAACATTGTTTCTACACCACATACTTATTTAAAATAGGTAAATAATAGAGAATATAAGTATAAAATTCACTTTTCATTCAAAGTAAAATAAAGTTCCTTACAACAATTATCCAACAGAACAACATAATATTACATTTAGTTCATAATATTCAAAATATCCAAAATTATACTACGTAGCTCCCTCTACATGAGGTCTCAAAATATAAAGAAAAAGAGACTTCAATGCAAGATTACTCAACTCCAACTTCTAACATTTCTCCACTGGCCCCTCAACCTGTGAAGTAGATGCAACACCTCCTACATCTGCTCACGTACCACCGTACGATCATTGCAGTACACACACAACGACATAGAAAGAAATGTAAGGGTGAACTTACCAAACATAAAATAAAATCATATATATAGAGCAAAATATTTCTCACAGCAATAACCCCATGCATTTCCAGCCCATGTAATGCACAACATGAAAACGGTTTCCAATTGGTTTCACATCCTAAGTAATTCAGAAGGAACCGAGCTGGTCCGGGAGCGACCCATTCCGATATCTGGATCCAGACAGCATAGCACAGCAGCTTAGCATGAACTTACCGTTACATGTCTACCCACCTAAACATATAACTCAGCTCTATAATGATGCAAAACATATATCTCAGCATGATGCACACCGCCAAAATTATTTTAACAGCTCAACTAAGGCAAGTTTATAATAGATCAGCCAAAATCTCAGCATTTTAAATCAATTAACAGCAGCTACAACTTAGAAAATAGCTTTTATTCAATAGATCTAACAAAATCATATCAAAACATCTTGAAATAGCATATTAAACCGTTCAAAAAGAAGTTCATTGGTTAAAGTAAGCTCCCCTTACCTCAGAACGATGATTCACACTAGATCTACCGAATATTACTTGTTTTAACGCAAGATTCACCGAAGATTCAGTTTTAGAACGGAGTTTCTCCTAAGATATCATCAACTATCTATAAGAAAGAGAAGAAGAAGAGAAACGAACAATAAATCTAACTTCAAACTTATAGTAACTTATTTCAAATCCTTCAGAATAGACGTAGAATCTCAGATCTAGCAAAAAATCTAAGTTTAGGAGGTTTAATATGAGAGAAAATAGTGGTATATAGCCTTGGAACCTTTAAGAACCTTGTAGAGGAATAAAGAAATGAAAATTTTGTGTGAAGCCCCCTTTTTATAGAAAATTTTCAAAATTTACTGTTCACCACTAGAAACACTGTTCATCGTCGGAAACACAACACTGTTCACTGCCTTACTGTTCACGCCGGTCTTTATTCATCTTCTTCTTCTCTTTCTTTCTCTTTTCATTTTGAAATGGAATTCTAAACTCTTTGTAGTTAGGGATTTATGGATCTGAAATGGAAGTGTTAAATTGATTTTGGATCTAAACTTTGAGTGCTGGATTGGATAGAGTAATTGATTTTGCTTTTCAAGTAGTTATTGAATAGAAATTTGATTAACTAATCACAGAGAAGCTTTTATAAATGGAAGTTGAATTTGTTTCTCAAATCTGAATCAATTACCAAGATTATTGATTTCTTAGGGATAAGACATCATAACCTTACAATCTTTTGGTTTCCAATGCTTAATGCAACATTTAATTGAACTAGATCTAAGGAATTAGAATCATTAAATTGAATGTTAGATTCATTGAGTTAAGGAATTAACCTTTGATTAACACATCGTGAAACTGATTGTCATTCGATCCAAATGCTTTACTCTATTTCCATATAGAAATTCGTATCTTTTGCTCTGCTTCAATTTCTGCATTCTTTACTGGTTTATTGGTTTTCAAACATTACAACTTCCAAATGAATTGCTTTAGGCTCAACTAATTATGGACTTGTGAAGTGATATTTGAGAATTCTATTCCCTGAGGATGATATTTGTGACTCAAACATAGTTCTAAAAATTTTATAACTTGTTACAATAACACTAGTATACTTGCTAGTCAAAATTACTTTTATTGAGAAAGTGACAAGTATTATAAGTCAATAATTTTATAAAAGTTTATTTTATAGTTTTTAAAAGTTACTTTAAATATACAAACAAGTTTACGTGTATATTTAATAAATTATATTTAAGATGGTTGAATTTGTATTATTTTAATACATATTATTTATGATTATAAAATTAAATTAGAGTAATTTTTAAATTATTATTTAAAATAGTTTTATTATATTACACATAGTTTATTATATTTAAAAGACTTTGAATAGCATAATTAAAATTTGACTTTAACGATGCACATTTTATAAAAAGTTATTTAAGATATATGAATAATTTAAACATGATATGAATAAGGTTATTAACCTCGAACACGTGGTTTTTGTTGTTTTAAGTGCAACATGACGTGGATTAATTATATAAATTAAGGCACCAAAAAATCAACATGGGATCCTCAATTATTCTCAATTCCCAATTGTAACTCAAGCTTAAAGTAAAATTCTACATCGAGAATGAGATTAGGATCTGTTGAAAAAATTACATAGAGGAGAGCCTAAAACCGATTTTGATAGAACTAAATCCAGTTTTAAAAAATAAAATATAAATTATGTCCAGACCAAAAATAAAGTGGACTGGGTATCTCATTCTTTTTTAAAATCTGGAGTTTTTAATCTAGTTTAGTTTAGGTTATAGACTGGATCTAGATTTTTTGCCCACCCCTAAAGTTATCAATCCGAGGTATAGGATATTTGTTTTTAATCGTCACCTTATTTAGTTGACGATAATCTACACATATCTTCATAGTCCCATCCTTTTTCTTTACTAAAAGTACCGGTGCTCCCCAAGGTGATACGTCTCACAAATCATTTTTGCAATAATTCCTCCATCTGCTTTTTGACTTCAGCCAATTCTACAGGTGACATTCTTACGGAGCTATAGAAATTGGACTTGCTCCTGGAATAAGCTCAATCACAAATTCAATCTCCCTTTCTGGAAAAATTTCTGGAAATTCTTGTACAACTGGAATATTTTCCTTCTTCACACTCCTTTCAACTTCTAATGAGAGCAATATCATAAATGTCTTGGTATTGGTCATATTACTCTGATTACTCATACTCAAGAGCTCATAATTTTCCAGCGTATTAGTATCAAATATCAAAACTTTTTCTTTACAGTCTAACAAAACATGGTTGAATGATAACCAATCCATTCCTAGAACAATGTCCAATTGAGATAATGGTAAACAAATCAAATCTACTTTAAAAGTTCTACCATGAATCATTATAGTACATCCCAAGCATACAAAAAACGTCACAATAGACTTGTCTATAGGAATAGATACAACAATATTATACGTCACAGGAGATACAGCTAAACCAAGACATTTCATACAATTCACAGAAATAAATGAATGCGTAGCACCAGAATCGATCAAGACATCTAAAAGCCTTTCATTTATTATACATTTACCTCTTATTAGCTCATCTAATTTTCTTACTTTAGCCCTACTCATGGCAAATACTTTGCCTTGTGTAGTTTGTTTTACTCCACTGCTACCTTTGGATACAAGTCTATTACTTCCACTTCTCTGAGGAGTAGACCAACAAGTACTTGCAAAATGTCCTATCCTTCCACAAATACTACAAGCAGATAGTGGTTGTGGACAGTTTCATACTGTATGAGGCCCTCCACATCAAAAACATTTAACTAAACCTCTTGGGGCATTAAAGCTACCACTGTTGCTTCCATGAGGAACAGTCCCTCTTGATTGGAACGGACCAGCTCCAGGATAAGGTTCCTTTTAGAATTTGCCTAAAAAATTCTGCACTTGCTAACTAAAGTTGGCAAATCAGTTAATTGAAATACACTACCTACTATCCAGATGTTAAGCCTCAACCCATACTCAAATTCAGCGTATAAGTCTTCATCTCCATCTTAATGCTGGAAATGAGGCCAATGTTTCAGAAGCTCGTGAAATTTAGCAACATATTCTTCTACAAACATGTTTCCTTGTTTCAACTCAAGGAATTCTCTAGCTTTCTGTTTCTTGAAATCTCTAGAAAAATAATTTCCTAGGAAGCTTGCCTTGAATGCCTCCCAAGAAATATATCCATCTTCTTATGGTAGAGCTAACTGGCAAACCTCCACTAATCCTTTGCTTCTCCAACTAACATATAGGTGACATAAACCAACTTGTGCTCCTCATGACAACCCATGGTATTGAAAATCTTTTCAATATCAGTTATCCATTATTGGGCTCCCTCTGGATCAAATTTTCCTTCAAACATTAGAGGGTTATGTTTGGTAAATAAGGAAAGCCCTCTATATTCTGCTGGTTCAGTGTTCAAAGGGCAAGTGTACCCATCGAGAAGTAATAAAGATTTCTTAAATTAAGTTCCCGAAATATCGTCCCACAAGGGTTGTTTTCCAATTACTAAGAATTTCCTAATTCAATTGCTTAAGCTTCAAAGATACGAGATTAATTAAAAACAAGAATTTATAAAATCAATTATAAAACTAAGAGCAAGGAATAAAATGCACATCTTGGTTAAACTTATACGAGAGGAACCTAGGGCATATGGGTTTTCTCATTCAATCCTTTATTTTATTTTTCTATTTAACTCTAAATCCAATTTTCTTGTGATTACCAATCATTCATATGAATACTATTAATACCCAATGGTCATGCAATATTCATATCATTTTCTCTAAATTAATATCCCCAATGGTCATGCAAGACATCAATTTGAGAAAGCTTAAGGAACCTATGAACTTGTTAATTTAATAATGATTAGAAGAAAAAGATTGGTTTGATCCACCTAATCCTTTATCCCGTTTTACCCTATAGATCTATTAATTAACCAAGGTACTGTCGCCTGACGATATAATTAATTAGGATTAAGAAAGAAGCGCAATAGGATAAAATCTAATCACAAAGCGGAAATCAAATTTAGATTTAAACATCATAATTCTATAAATTCATGAACAATAGTTCACATAGCCCTAGCTATAGACTTAGTTACTCATGCTAAATAAAAGAACTAAAACAATCATAAACAAAGCCATAATCAAAAGAAATAGCAAACTAGAGTATGAGATGTGTTCCCGGTCTTCAAGTATGATCTCTTGAAGCTCTAAGTCTTGCCAAGCATGTGCCAAGGATGTCATGCAAGAGAGACGAGATGAGAAGTGTATCTGAAAGCCAAAGACTAGATGTAAAAACCAGTTCCCATTACGATGCTTGAGATCTTCTTTTAATAGGATTTGAAAACCCTAAAGATTCTTCATAATTGGGCTTCCTGCAGATGAGCATAGCCGTGCAAGGCCTTAAGCACGACCGTGCATGGGCTCAAAGCACCCCCATGCTTATTGAAAGGGTCTGAGCGTGCTGACTACTTCGAAGCTCTAATTTTCCATCAATTTGGGCCCAAAATGCACCCAATATTCACTTGCGGCCTCTTTATACCAAACTGCACAATTAATATATAAAAACCAAATAAAATAAAGGTCAAATATGAATATATAAGCTATAAAATAGGGCCTAATTACAAACTTATCAACTCCCCCATACTTATCTGTTTGCTTGTCCTCAAGCAAAGTGTTGGCTAAGAGAATAACATAATAACTTGAAACATAATACCACCCAAGGAACCCGAGATGAAGGGGATAAGGAGAGCAACAAGAGTAATATCACTGAGTATAAGCAATCAAAAGGATTCCTAATTAGTATCTTATATTTCCATACTTTTTACTCAAACATCAAACTGAGGTACTCTACTTTCCTCTCTCACTAAGGGACAAAATAAGATATCACTCAGTTCTCCTAAAGAAAAGTGTATTACCATAAGCTTAACTATAAACTAACTCTCCACTAAATAAATTAAATGCAAGTAAAAATCATGAGGTCTTTTCAGGTTATAATGTGGCCAAGGGTTATAATAATTGAGGTGAGATAAATGAAAGAAAGGGGATATACAAAGGGGTAATAAATTATAACAATTATAACATCTCCTAAGTTTACAAATGAAGCTCTTGGAGTAATTTTTAATTTTTTGCATGTAAATAATATCTTTACTCCTCTCTCCTTTCAATCATATATAACCCTTTTTCTTTTCTTTTCTTTTTTGTTTTATTTTTTATTTTCTTTCTCATACTTTCTTTCTTTCTTTTTGTAAATGAGAGATATAGAGGACAATTTATCAAATAATTCAACAACGCAATTGCTTCATTCATAAACTCAAGGTCATCAAAATATTTTGTAAATTTAATGCGAGGGACCAAGAAAATCAATAAAGCTCAAAGTAGGCAACTAGTTATATCTCGAACACGTTGAAGGCTAAGAATAAAAATCCTATTATGCCTCAATCACATTAAAACATGAAATTAAAAAAAAGAAGTCTTAAGTCGGTTCCAAGTCAAGTTCTAGAGCACAAATTCTAAGGAGATAAACATGTAAAACAATAAGGAAAAGGGTACAATTAATTAGATTAAGATAAGAATCCTCTTTAAGGCTCGAAACTCACATTTGTGGGTTAAAGTTTAACGTAGAGCATAAAAGTAAGGAACTTAACTAATTATTAGTTTCCAAATGAAAGTATAATGCCAATAATAATTACTCAACATGCTCTTCTATTTGGAAAAATTGGGTTCCATGAGGGAAAAAGTTTTAAATTATCATAACAAAATAGCATAGACACTTTACTCAAGAACATGCAATAACAATTATATAATCAAGAACTACTCCCCCATACTTAAAGCAAAATATTGTCCTCAATGTTTGAAAGCAATCAAATTAAAAGCATGCAAGGAGGGCAATTGAATAGAAAGGAAAGAGGTTCCTTAATAATTCTTGGCACGACGGCTTCGGGTGAGGGAGCACGACCATGCTGAAATCTTAAGCACGCCCATGCTTATGATGTAAAGCTTCTCTCACAACTGCGACTGAATGCATGGCTGTGTATGGGATGAGCACGGGAGTGCTTTCAGATCAGAGCTCAAAAATGTGTGCGGGAACAATCAACTATGTTCTTGCAATCTTTCAATATTCTTATTCTTTATTCTAAAAATAAAATAACAATAGCAAAATTAAAATAAACAAAAAGAAATAAAATTTAAATAAAATAAAAAACACAGGTTGTCTCCTAGAGCTCTTGTTTAACGTCATGAGCCTGCCGTTTCTGTTAAATCATGGTGGGAAAAAGGTATGAGTCTCAAAGGTGACTCCCTTGATATGCAATTGTCTCCCTAGTAACTTTGCCTCCCCAACATCTATTACATCAGAAAAAATATTCATAAGATGGGGATTAGAATAAAGAGAAGAAAATTTAAGCTTTGAATTATGAGGCTTATTAATGGATAGTTTAAGCTTTTGTCTTTTCTTCTTCTTATATTACTTCCTCCTTGGCCTTCTTCTTGTGGTTCCATGCTTTATATAAATTGGAGGAGGAGAAGCAACATCTATAGTGCTTACAAAGTGACAAGACTCTTGGCTAGAAGGGTACTTGAAAGAATTGAAAACTTGAAATACAACTTCCTCATCATCTAGCCTTAGTGTAAGCTTCCCTTCTTGTACGTTTATGATGGCCCTAGCAGTGGCCAAGAACGGTCTCTCTAGTATGATGAGGATATCATCATCTTCCTCCATGTCAAGTATCACAAAGTTAGTAGGAAATATAAACTCTCCAACTTTTACAAGTACGTTCTCCATTATGCCTTTGGGGTATATGGTCGACCTATCTGCCAACTAAAGTGACATGGAGGTCGGCTTAGGTTTATGCATTCCAAGCGTCCTGAAAACAGAATAAGGCATAAAATTAATACTTGCTCCAATATGAGTTTTTCCAATTGTGCAAGGAATAGTAAAACTCCCTGGGTCCTTAAGCTTAGGTGGAAGCTTTTTAAGGACTATAGCTGAGCATTCTTGGGTGAGCTTCGCAGTTTCATGTGCTCTCAACTTTCTTTTATTGGTCAAAATCTCCTTTAAATATTTAGCATATTTGGGCATGTTGGAGATAGCATCAATGAAAGGCATATTGATATGCACTTTGCCTAATATGTCTAAGAACTTGTGAAACTCTTCATCATAAGGAGGGTGACCTTGCAGCCGTTGTGCGAAAGGTATCTTAGGCTCATAGGACTTTGGTTGAACAAGAGGCTCTTCCTTCTTTTCTTTTTCAGGCTCCTCGCTTGAACCACGGTCTTGGTCGTAGTGATGCACGACTGTGCTTTTATCACTGTCATGGGCGTGCTTATATAAGCATGGTCGTGCTTCTATTATAGCAGAGGCGTGCTCATCAGTAAGCACGGGTGTGCATGTGGAATCAGCATAGGCGTGCTTCTTAACAAGCATGGCCATGCATGTGCCTCTATTCTGCGATTCTTGTAATTTCTTTCCACTTTTAAGGGTGATGGCATTGCATTGCTCCCTTGGATTAGGTTCAGCCCGAGATGGCAATGTTCCCATCACTCTTTAACTTAGAAGGTTCATAATTTGCTCCAATTGTGCACTCATCTTAGAAGAGTTGGCTTGTATTTTAGATTTGACCTCTGCGAACTTTTTATCAGTTCTCTCAATATGTTGGTCCAATTTGGATTCAAGCTCTATCATCCTCTTATCAGAGTAATGCACATATTGCATCATCTGTTCTTGAAAGTTGGACTGAGATCTAGGAGCTACTTTTCCTTTTGGTCTTGCTCCCTGACTTTGTATATGAGGAGGGCGATAAACACTTGAATTTTGGTTTCCAAAGCCATTTCCCCAAGAATTAGGAGGATTACTCTTCCACCCTAAACTATGATTACCCATGAAGTTTGCCTCTTCTTGCTTAAATTCTGGGCTTGTAGGAGCTCTTACAGGTTGGTCTTGAGCCTTCATTAAAGATTCTAGTTACTTTGCAAGGGCTGCCATTTGGTTCATTAGTGGACTACTGATGAATCCACACTTTATAGATATTTTTTTTGGTTTTTATAAAGTTTTAATAGAAAAAATAGACTTAGAGATTGTAAATAACATTAAAATCTCATTTAGGTAAAAAAACAATAGCTTTCTTAATTTTTGTCTTATTTCCATTAATTTCTGTGAATATATTTTGCAATTTTGATCATTTGAATAATTGTGCAGGGAATTCTAGACAAATTTCATGAACTTTTGGCTCCTAGGAAAAATATGAACTGAGAGTAATCACTCTCAGATACCAAAGTGATCACTCCAGCGAGCTGATTCCAAGGGATAGGCCAGAGTAACCACTTTCAGAAGCAGCAGTGATCATTCCAGAAGCTCCAGACCCCAAGTCCTTGCGCGTAAACACTCTCAGAAGTGAGAGTGATCACTCCAGAGACGCCCAGAATGAAGTGCCTTACGCGTAAACACTCTCGGAAGTGAGAGTAATCACTCCAGAAAACTCCAGACTCAAAGTGTCTACGCGTAATCACTCTCTGAAGTGAGAGTGATCACTCTAAAAAGGGAAAAATCTAAAGTTACTGTGCGTAAACACTCCTGTTTACAGAGTGATCACTATGGGCCATGTCAGACTTAGTATATATAGGTTTTTAGAAATTAGGGTATGAATATTTTCATAATTTTAGAGTCTTTTGCCACTTTGGGAGCATTTTGCAGAGCTTAGGATCCTTGGGTGACAGCCAAGGTCAATCTATTGGGTTTGATTTACAATTTCTCTTCACTTTTCTTTAATTCTTGCATTAATGTCATTGAATTCCTTTATCTTTCATATTAATTTTGTAAGACCCATCCTCCTGGAGGGCTAAACTTTCTTGTAATCCTTAGTGAGTTCATGTATTCTTGAATTCCTGGGTATAAATGTCAATATAATTCCCTTTCCTTCATGAATATATATTCCCCAACTCTTTGAATTGAATTAATGTTTAAATGAGGGGGACATTGCTTAATTAACCCTAATTCATTTTAATGAAATTCTTAACTTGGTTTGCTTAATCCTAAGTTAGTTTCTAAGGTTGCGTAATCTTAGGGAAAAGGGTTGGAGTCCATGTAAATTGCTTAATTCATATAGGACTTTAAGGTTAATTCATGCCTTTTGAGTTACCCTAATTCAGAGGAAGAGGAAAAGTATTGAATCTTGAGAGGGATAGGGATAGAATTACATGAACAACCTAAGGATTGCACATTTTATTGATTTGATTCATTAATTTCATCACTTGCCTTTACATTAAAATTGGAATCACACAAAACCCCCTTGTTTTAATTGCTTTCATAGTAAATGTTCACAACATATTCAATGTATGTTACAAACTAAAGTCATTGGAGACAACCTAGGTTTGCACCCTAGATTACATAATTTTTTCTGCTTATTTTGATGAAGGTTGACGACAAATCTTTTTGCAAATGAAGAAAAATCTTTTGTTCATCAACTGCTGCTTTCTACTTGGTGGACTAGGGTGGTCTCTTTCCTCTTGATGTCGTAAGAGTCAGCGGTGTGCCACTGAAAGCTAAAAGATGCCATCTCATCTATTAGCTTGTATGCATCATCTAGATCTTTTCTTATGAGGGACCTCCTGTTACAGCATCAATCATAGCCCTAGTGGTGATTGATAGGCCACTCTATGAGATGTGTTCCCGGTCTTCAAGTATGATCGCTTGAAGATCCAAGTCTCGCCACTCATGTGCCAAGGATCCCGTGCAAGAAAGACAAGAAGAGAAGTGTATCCGAAAGCCAAAGACTAGATGTAAAAACCAGTTCCCTTTACGATGCTTGAGATTTCCTTTTAATAGGGTTTGAAAACCCTAAAGATTCTTCATAATTGGGCTTCCCGCAGATGAGCATGACCGTGCATGGGCTCAAACACCCCTGTGCTTATTGAAAGGGTCTGGGCGTGTTAACTGCTGCGAAGCTCTAATTTTCCATCAATTTGGGCCCAAAATGCACCCAATATCCACTTGCGACCTCTTTATACCAAACTGCACAGTTAATATATAAATTAGTGTAAAACCCAAATAAAATAAAGGTCAAATATGAATATATAAGTTGTAAAATAGGGCCTAATTACAGACTTATCTTTCAGCACCCTAGTTTTGCACCATAGTCTCTCAGACTTGAGCCATGCACGCCAGGAGCTCGTTTGTTGCACTAGCAGATCTACCTCTCTACCAGCCATATCTCTAATCTCGAAAAGAACCAAATAACTTATTAGCTTATTATTTGTATATACATAAATATACTTAGCTTAAACTAATCACATAATAGATATTTAACAATTCACTTCATAGTTTAATAAAAAACCAACTATGGGTACACAACACAAACGAATTAGTCTCATACCCCAGTCTAGTCTGGATGAATTGCTCTGATACTAATTTGTAACATCTTTCATTTTTTCAGGCTAAATATATGTTCATTTTCATAAATCTTTAAAATACTGATTAACTTTTCTGTAAAACCGTTATCAAAATTGATAGAGAAAAGACTTTTCATACTAGTAAATTTGTCTACAAGACGAAATTTTGAAAGATGACTGCATGAAATATTACAATTTAGTATATACGCAACATTGTTTGAAATATGTCAAAATTTACAGCAGTTCATACTCAGTCTCACATACTAGGGATCAAAACTATTCATCTATATCATGTCAGCCCTCAATTTCTGCCAAGTCTTCAGTAGTTAAATCACCAATCTCCAAGATAGGTGTCACCAGAGTTTGCCATTAATTCTATGCTAGAGAATCTTTCAAACGTATAACTGTTAGGTCTTCCTAGCAAATCATGATCATGATAAGTGAATACGTTATTCATGATTCGAGAAGGCCTTTCTATTCCCCAGTATAGATAAAAGCAGAGAGTTTGATGAATTTGACCACCAATTGAGAAATTAAAAGGAACTGTATAATGATAGACTACTTCTAAGCTATATTCTTGATTTTCTTCAAAATGTACCCTAAAATATACATGTACTACACGTCTATATTCACTAAATACATAATTTAATCTACTACTAGCAAAAACATCTACGACATCAATCCGCATGGGATGGTTCCTATCTTTACTACTTGTTGGATGGTGTAAGGGTAAGCATCTATCCAATTTACAATACAATGCAAAGATATTATCACATTATTACACAACATATATATGTTGACAATCTTTCTTCATTAAAACTCATTACTCATACATATATCATCAAAGTTGATATTCAAACATGCTCTCATGAACTATACATATAACTCACATCATACAATTATAGAATAGAGCTTCCCTTACCTTATAATAAAGATCTAAACAAACTTTGATGGTGAAAGACGTCCCTAAATAGCTCTTTTACCTAGATAACATGAATTTATCTCTTAAGGACAAGATTAAAAGAAAATGAACAGTAAAAACACTATTAAACTCAGAGAAACTTACTTAGAATCGTGTAGAATGAACGGAGAGGAGTCTAATCGGTATTTAGAGAGGTTTTATTTGAAAAATGTGGAGAGAGTTCAGAGAGATGAAAGTGGGACATGAGAGAAAGTGAAAAACGAACTTCTTATGCATAAAAGTCCTTATATATCCTCAAAATCGCTCTATTCTCGCTACAATGACCCATTATCACTACAGAGAGATATTGTCGCTACAGCGAGACTCTCTCTCATTGCAGCAAAAATATCAGACAAAATTGCACCATGTTTTCTGCACTTTTTGCTATAGGGAGGGACCTCTCGCTACAGCAAAAAATCCTCGCTGTAGCGGGAATGCTCCAAAATGTTCCATTTTCATAGCCTTTCTCTCGCTACAGTGAAATTATCTTGCTATAGTGAGAACCTTATAGTTCAATCACTTCAAAAACTCTCCCAACATGTATATTTATCAAATAACAATTTTTTTAATTGATATAGAAACAAGGATGTTACAGCCCTTGTGTCAGGCTAGTGATTTATTATTGAGTAATCTATAATATTTTATACTTGTTCAATGTTAATTGAAGGATTATTTGGTACTGGAATAGATTTAGATGGAGTTTGAAATTATATTAAAAAAAAAAGTAAACAGTACTGTATGAACAGTGCCGAATGAATAGTAAAATCGCCTATGAACAGTGCAAACCGCGTACAAACCGTGTATGAACAGTAAAAACCGCGTATGTACAGTGACTACTGACGTCATCAGTGACATCATCATGACGTCACTGCTGACGTCATATACGCGTACAGTGCGTGTACAGTATGTGTGCACAGTATTTTCTGGCGTGAATAGTGTCCTAAACAGTGTTTCTGGCGTGAACAGTAAGGCGGCGAACAGTGTTTCCTGCGATGAACAGTAAATTCTGGTGGTAAACAGTAAATTTCAAAAATTTTCTATAAAAAAGGGGGCTTCACACAAAATTTTTATTTCTTCATTCCTCTTCAAGGTTCTCAAAGGTTCTAAGGCCGTATACTACCTTTTTCTCTCATACTAAACCCTCCTAAACTTAAATTTCTCGCCAGATCTGAGATTCTACGTCTATTCTGAAGGATTTGAAGTAAGTTTCTTTAAGTTTGAAGCTAGATTTACTGTTCGTTTCTCTTCTCCTTTTCTTTCTCATAGAAGTTCATGGTGTTCTTAGGAGAAACTTTGTTCTAAAGCCAAATCTTCGGTGAATCTCACTATAAAACAAGTAATATTCGGTAGATCTAGTGTGAATCATCGTTCTGAGGTAAGGGGAGCTTACTTTAGCATATAATCTATGTTTTGGACGGTTGATATATTATTACAAGAAGTTTTGATATGAATTTTGATAGATCTTTTGAATAAAAGCTATTTTCTAAGCTGTAACTGCTGTTAATTGATTTAAAATACTGAGATTTTGGCTTATCTATTATAAACTTGCCTTAGCTGAGTTGTTAAAATAATTTTGGCAGTGTGCATCATGCTGAGATATATGTTTTGCATCATTATAGAGCCGAGTTACATGTTTAGGTGGGTAGACGTGTAACGGTAAGTTAATGCTGAGCTGCTGTGCTGTCTGGATCCAGATACCGAAATGGGTCACTCCCGGACCGGCTCGGTTCCTTCTGGATTACTTAGGCTGTGAAACCAGTTGGAAACCATTTTCATGCTGTGCATTAGATGGGCTGGAAATGCATGGGGTTATTGTTGTGAGAAATATTTTGCTCTACATATATGATTTTATTTTATTTTTGTAAGCTCACCCTTGCATTTCTTTCTATGTCGTTGTGTGGGTGTGTACTGCGATGATCGTACGGTGGTACGTGAGCAGATGTAGCAGGTGTTGCATCTACTTCACAGGCTGAAGGGCCAGTGAAGAAATGTTAGAAGCTGGGGTATCAAAGTCCTTTTTCCCTTATATTTTGAGACCTTATATAGAGGGAGCTATATAGTATAATTTTGGGTATTTTGAATATTATGAACTAAATGTAATATTATGTTGTTCTGTTGGATATTTGTTGTAAGAAACTTTGTTTTATTTTAATTGAGAAGAGAATTTCATACTTATATTCTCTATTATTTATTTATCTTAAATAAGTATGTGATGTACAAACAATGTTCTCGGTTCCTTACAAAAAGGGGTCATGACACCTTGTATGGAAAAATAGGAATTTTGGTGCAGGTTGTCTCACTGTAGTGAGATATTTCACAATGTAACGAGAAAGAGCGTATAGAATTAGGCATTTTGATCCTCTCTCATTGTAGCTAGGATATTCTCGCTGTAGCGAGGAGTTCTTGCTGTAGTTAGAATGACAGACGACAAAGGAAAATTTTGTCTAATTTTTTTGCTGCTGTGAGAAAGAGGGTTGTTGTAGCGAGAATATCGCGAGTTAAGGGGTATTTAAGGGCCTTTAACCTAGAAAACATGGATTACAATCCAAAATCTTGACCTCCCTTCTATTTTCTTTGATCTCTTTGTCACGACCCCTTTTATAAGGAACAAAGACCATTATTTCTACCCCACTTACTTATTTAAGATAGATAAATAATGGTGAATATAAGTATAAAATTCACTTTTCATTCAAAATAAACAAAGTTCCTTACAACAAATACCCAACAAAACAACATAATATTAAATTTAGTTCATAATACTCAAAATACACAAAAAATATACTACATAACTCATAGAGGTCTCAAAATATAAGGAAAATGACTTTAATGTAAAATTACTTGACTCTAGCCTTCTGACAATTCTCCACTGGCCCTTCAACCTGTGAAATAGATGCAATACTTGCTACATCTGCTCACATACCGCCGT
This sequence comes from Abrus pulchellus subsp. cantoniensis, assembly GCA_024086825.1. Classification (NCBI taxonomy): domain Eukaryota; kingdom Viridiplantae; phylum Streptophyta; class Magnoliopsida; order Fabales; family Fabaceae; genus Abrus; species Abrus pulchellus. The sequence continues at coordinate 20,904,487 of CM044050.1, read as the reverse complement.
ACGATCATCGCAGTACACACGCACACAACAACATAGACAAAAATGCAAGGGTTACAAAATATAAATCATATACATAGAGAGCAAAATATTACTCACAACAATAGCCCTATGCATTTTCAGCCCATCTAATGCAAAACATGAAAATGGTTTCAACTAGTATTGTAGTCTAAGTAATCCAGAAGGAACCGATCCAGTCCAGGAGCAACCTATTCTGGTATTTGGATCCAAACAGCACAACATAACACAACTCAACATGCTCTATCGTTACATGTCTACCCACTAAACGTGTAACTTGGCTCTATAATGACGCAAGACACATATCTCAGTATGATGCAGCATAGACAAATCATATTCTCAATAGCTCAGCTAAAATAATTCATAATATTTCAGTCAATCTCAGTATTTTAAATCAATTAACAACAGTTACAGCTTAGAAAATAGCTTTTATCTAAGAGATTTGACAAAATCATCTCAAAACTTCTTATAATAGCATACCAAATCGTTTCAAACTTCGTTTAATAGATAAAGTAAGCTTCTTTTATCTTAGAATAGCGGTTCACACCAGATCTATCGAACATTACTTATTTTAAGGCAAGATCCATCAAAGATTTAGCTCTACAACAAACTTTTTCCTAAAATATCATTAACTATCTATAAGAAAGAGAATAAGAAGAGAAACGAATAATAAATATAACTTTGAACTTAAAGAAACTTACTTAAAATCCTTAAGAACAGACGTAGAATCTCAGATCTAGTGAGAAATCTAAGTTTAGGAAGGTTTAGTATGAGAGAAAATGGTGGTATATAGCCTTGGATCTCTCAAGAACCTTTGAGAAGTGAAAAAAATGAAAATTTAGTGCAAGGCCCCTTATTTATAGGCCAATTTTTGGAAAAAAAAACTTTGGTACTGTTCACGCCAACTTTACTGTTCATGTCGAATTCATTGTTCACACCGACTTTACTATTCATGTTTTTTTTTAATATAATTTTAAACTTCATCTAAATCTATTTCAAAACCAAATAATCCTTCAATTAATATTTAACAAGTACAAAACATTACACGTTACTCAATAATAAATTACAGGCCTGACACTCTCACCCTCTCTTCTAAAAAATTATCCTCCAAACTTTAATCTTCCTTCGAATATGGGCTTAGGAGCTCAACCATTCAGATCAAAGTAAGTTTCTTAGAGTTCGGTTCTCCAACTTCATTCTTATTTCTCCATTTTATCTGATCTAAAGTTTTGTACTTTGTGATACTCAAGGAAATCTTAACCCTTAACCCGATATTCTCTCTCGGAATATTGTGTTTCTTTCTTGGATCTCTAGGAAAACTTGATCTGCGATACTCATTTCAAGGTACAGGGAGTTAATCCCAAACCCTAAGTCTTATTTATGTAGTTTAACATAGAAAACTCAACTGTTTGATTCTAAGTAATGAAACTGTAAGGTTTTTACGTAAAGTCATGGTGTAAAAAATGAATTTCCTGTGAGCAAACCCCCTTCTGAACCCTAACTTTGGTATTTCATTTTGGGTAATAGAACCCTAATGATTCTCTAAATTGTATTACTAAAAATAAAATTTTGGGTATGAGGAACAAATAATTCAATCCAAAGATCATTTAGATAAAATTTTATAGTGAAAAGATGAGTAACTAAGCTTCTGAAGAAATTTTAAAATTTACTATTATTTATGTATGAACAAGTGATATTTAACTTTAAGATAGATGACTTTGCTATTACTGAGAAAGTGTATATGCCAAATTATACGATTGGGCTGAGTCCAGAGGTGTCCAACCTCCGGCACATTGAATTGATCTGTGCGATGTGAAATTGTTTGAGGATTTTCTGTGTTAGATGAATGTTGTTAATGACTGAGGTATGTTGAAATGGGTTAAATTAGGTTATTGATGAAGAGTGTTTAACTGTCATTAAATAAAGAAAGAGTTTTATGTATGAAATGAAATGATATGACATGATGGTGGAATTGTTGGAAATGTGATTATAATATGTGAGACAAAATAGATTAATGGATATGATTATGATGCAGGTATTGTGGTCCATCAAAAGGTATACTCATAATACATATATATTAATACATTAAGTTATATGATCAAGACTCATGTATTATAACATGTTGATCTATGAGAAGGATATGGAAAAGAATAAGAATAGTTGAGAAATGCTGAGAATAAGTATAGATAGTTACAGAGATACACTGGGGGTATAGAGTTCAAAGAAGATTTGAGAAATCTTGGAAAAATGAGGGTGGTGAATGCTAATTGTAAATAGGTGCATGATGATTTGCTGAAAGTAAAAGCATTCATAGGCCACACACTTATTTCCTGACGAGACTTCTGACTATACATTTGCTAAAAAGGGATAATTCGGCACACGTGTGTGTATTCGTGTTGCTATGGCTAACTAGCAGCTATGTATGCTATGAACTCTTCAAGGGATCCCATGGGCAATGAATGTGAAATTATGATGAATATGAAGTAGTATAAATTTTTTTTAATTATAATGTATGCATTGTAACATATCGATTAATGTTGTTATGATATATGTGTTGTAATACATTGACAAGTGCGATTAGGACACATGTATTGTGACATATTGATTGACGTGATAGAATACATGTATTTCGATATATAGATTAGTGTAGAAAAATGTATGTCATAAATAATTACAAAAATGATTGATTTGTTGAATGTGTACTCTGCTCGGATAATGATTTGTGTGTTGAGTGTTATTGTTAATTGATGTGTTAGAAATGTGTTAGTCAATATTTCCTGTACTATATAAAATTTATGTCAAATAAAGATATTTAGTGGGGTGGGAGATACTCACCCTTACTAATATTTTCAGGTAATGAAAGTAAAGCGATAAAAAGAGCTGGTCCATTCTGTAACACCTTATGATTATAAATTTTAAATAAAATGAATTTCGGAAGAATGTTAACAAGATAGAGGTTTTCATTCAAACAGTAGTTCAAAAACTCAATTTTATAAAATGGTTCTTAATAGGAAATGATTACAAGTTCACTTCATAGCTTGCTATAGGACTCAAATATACATTAAATTTTCAAAATAAACTTCTAAGTCCTATAGCAGTGTCATCCATCCTTCCTTCAGGGGCTCCGGTGCTAATCGTCTTAGTTACCTGAAAAATAAACGTAAAGGTGAGTCCTTTACACTAGTATAAACATACAGACAAGCATTAGACTCATCTGACCCATTATACATAAATTCTAATCATATTAGGAGCATACACCAATGATCATCATGCATCCAAATTCTCAATTACCATAGGTGTACTCACTGTATCAATTACAAATCCATGCATTTACACAAACACTCTTGCGCTCACTGCACGTAACCACACTCACTGTGGTACTGTGATCACAGATTCCTGATGCCCTCAACCTCAGGGACTTACTCAGTTATGCTATGGATGGTCGCCCGAATAGCTCCTGCTCCACGGATACAACATGTGCGGTATTGAGCCCCCCAAGCAAAGGTGTTAGTCAAAGGACGAGTCAGGAGGAGAGTGTGTGGCCTATGGTGCACCCACGCTTACTGTTGGTGTCACCACCACCCTCTCTTTCCCAAGGTATTACTATCGCCCCCATCTTCCACACCCTCAGTGTAACTCTGAACCATTCATAGTCCCAACACTAACCCGTGTGCGACCAATTTGACATATGGTCGCACACAGGTCAAAATACACCTAATTACTATAGTACGAGGTAAGCAACTAGGGTCATTTCTCAAAGAATCACAAGGACAAATTAATCTATTTAGAGAGCATACAAGACAGGGGGTTTGTTTATAAAAGAAACACAAACGCACTTAATTATAATTAGAATGAAGAGTGAACAGAAATTGAAATTCCAATCCAAGAATTAAGAAGAACAATGACTACTCTATCACCGGATTTTTAAGAGAATACATCAACAAGCAATTTGGTAATTAACAATGAATTCAAATGAAACCTCAATTCGAACTTAGCATTCACATGAAAACCTCCATGCATTTGATTAACACATAATCATTTAAATTCATAAAACTCTAGAACCTAATTGAATTGTGCCAATTTAGTTTACCAATGTCGTTAATCGTAGTTTTCAAATCTGAAAATCCAATTCATGTTCCTTAAATCTGAATTACATACATCAATCAAATAATACGTAATCAACCAGATGCATAACCATCAATCCAAATGAATAACTTCAATCCGAAAATATAATTAGCAAAAGGAGAAAATAAGGAAGAGATGAAACCGAAATTTGTTATTGAATTTATGCCAATGTGAGACCAATCTTCAAGAGTGTCACGTCCCTTTTAATCCTTGAATTAGATGGAAATCTAAGCCTCCATGAATGGAGGGAAATAAGTCGTAAAGGTGAGAGGGGCTGAGAGAGAGAGAAGAGGAAGGAGAGATAGCAAAAGAAAAAAAAACTAAATTCAAAATTCAAAAATTCTGTTCGTCCCTTTCTTCTATTATTTCGGCTATGAAAACGGCCTCCTTTTGATTAGTGGCATGAAGGACAATTGTAGCCTTAGATGTCAGCTTCAAAACGCCACTAGAATGGGTTTAATTGGATGTCTGTGGACTGAGATATGGCCCAAATACTGCACCTTGCTCAGGATCTATGACTGCAGCGTTCTGACTTTTTTTCAAGCCCAGTTTCAGCTTCTTATCATCAGAATTGGTTTCTGACCTCTTCATAGGAATTGTGTGTCTTTCTCTTAGCTTTCCTAAAAATAAAAAATCACAATGAAAGGAGTTCTACAACTCAATATATGGTCCAGAAACCAAAACAGTATCAGAATTTGCCAAATACTAGAAAAATTAAATAAAGCCCAAATAAAATTCAAACATCATAAAATGATCCAATTCAACCAATTAGGCACAAAAGAGGATTAATGAGCTAGGAATGAGGGGAAATAAGGTTATAAAAATCCAATTGATCAAACACCCAAACACATCATCATTCATCATTCAACATGCCATCCACACTCACTTTCAACCAGTCACATTATTCAAATTGCAATCAAGGGCATATAAACACAATTTCATTCATATTACAACCAACTATTTCATCACAACCGTCACACATTATGCTCAACATATTCACAATCATATTTCTATCATACACACATCATTTCCTTGCTTCCAATGGCAACCAACACAATCACATCACTCAATTTCACACAATATGCCGGAGGTCGGACACCCCCGAACTCAACCCAATTCATACAATTCATCAATACACATAACCTCGTCTCCTATTTCTATAACATTACTATATTCATTCCAATAAACTAATTCCTAACAAAGATAACTAGAGTAAAGTACTCCCCTTACCTCAAAAACGAAGACCTAATGTGATACAATAGTAGAATCGGCTCCCCACACAAATTTCGTCCCTAAAACACACAGAAATTCCAAGGGAATTTAAGGAAAACCTCATAAAATGAAAGGGAGGGACGAAAACTGAAACCCTAGCCATAGAACTTACTTCCAAGAGCTCCAAACACTTCCCCAAATGCTCAATCTAGCTTCCAATCAGTCTTGGAGGGGTCCCAAATGGTCGGAATAGGCTGGGTGTAGAGAATCGTGGAAGAGGGAAAGGAAAAATCATGAAAATACCCCACTCTTCGAGCCCTATCCCCTTCAAATACCCCTCTGGTCACGACACGCTCACTACAACAACTCCTCTCGCTGCAACGACGCCTTCTGTCCCTACAACGAAAAATTGAGACATTTCTGCACTCTGGTTTCTGCAGAATTTTGCTACAGCGAGACCTTCTCGCTACAGTAAGACTGCACCTAGAAATGCACCCTAAACTGTCGCTCTGTCGCTACAGTGAGAAGACGACAATCGCATGCCTTTTCCCAGGGGACTCTTGCTACAGTGAGAGACCTTCTCGCTACAGTGAGAATGTCTTGCACCAGGACTTAACCTGTTTTCTCCCAGTCCTATTTTAGCCACAATCCAACGCATACAGGCTTATATGCACATATACACACACATCTCCACATCCACATTTATTCACATTTACATAAAGCCACCACCAATATACAAACACACAATATATATATATATATATATATATATATATATATATATATACACACGATTAATTAATAATACAAAACTCGGGGCATTACACATTCTATGATCATAATCCAATAGTATTAGAAGGAAGACTACTCTGTAGGGATTAGGACAGTTTGAGAAATTATAATATTGTATCCTAATTACATTTCATGTTGACCAAGTTATGTAAATATTTTTTAATGTCAAATTTTGGAATTTATAATGCTTTAATTAATTTTGCTATAAAAAATAATTTGGAGATATTCTTAATGATATTCTAAACTTATATGTATACAATGTGAATCAAATAATTTGCTAGATGTAAAATTAAGTTTTATCTATTACTTTAAAGTCTTGAAATTATTTCTTTAGGAGTTTAAATACTATGAAATCTTATATAATTTTTATAGAAGGAATGTAAGTTTTTTTTTTATTGAATTCTTAAATCCATGAAATAGAACAAAATTATTTTATTTTCCCCTTTATTATAAAAATTTATTTATCTACTTTTATACAAAAATGAGGATGTTACATTTATGAGTTGGTACATGTGCAAGGTGTTACATGCTTTGATATGATGAAGCTTTTTTGTGAAGAGCTCACAAGACATTGATATTGCTACAATTTATATGACAGTTGAGCACTGGGGAAAAGAATTATATGACATAGTGGGGAAGGAAAACATATTGGAGGCTATACGGCAACATTGGTTGAGTGCCTCCAACATCAACCTTTAGATAGGTAATTGTTTTTTTCCATTTGTGTAATTATAGGAAGCGAAATACTTTATGTTCATTTCCTTATTTAATGCATTTCAGATTTTTTTTCGCACTGCAAGATATTTGTGTGAAGCTTACTTGCATTGGACAAATAAGGCAATTAGATTTTCATTTATATCTTCTTATGAAATGGACAAAAAGTTCAATCTAAACCCACAACAACATATCTCTAAAATGTTGAAGTGTCATATGGGTGAAGATCACTTGGTTCTTTCACCTTACAATGTTGGGTAAGTCATTCTTATGAGCATTTCATTTTGTTTTATACATTTTGTAATCTAAAACATATATTTTTGTTATTGGTAGGGAACATTGTGTCCTGATTGCCATAAACACCTCTAATGAGAGAATGTATTATATTAATCCTCTACGCAAATCACTAAAGATCAGAATACATATGCAGAACCTATTTAATAAGTAAGCATGCATGCATTTCAATAGTCTATCTTGCATAAGTGGTTGTTGAAACGTAACTTACTTGATTCATCCACTATTATTAGTGCTCTTGTCACATATCGAGCAGAGAGGCAAGTGCAGTCCTCTAGGACAAAGATGAATCAAAGAAGATGGGTTACTGTACAGGTATATATATGATACAAAATACCTTTTTTACTTTAAACTTATAACACTACTGTATATAAATGTGTTAATTCTGGTTTTTATGTTTTTTTCCTCCATAGTGTCCAAAACAATCAAATAACAATGACTGTGCATTTTATGTGTAGCTTTGCACCATGGCCAAACTACAATTCCATATAATTCTAGATCCTAAAATTTCTTGACGAGAGAATTTATCAAGTGTAAAAGAAGTGGTGTGCATATATGTACCATAGATATTTAAAGGACACATTAAAAATAATAGAATCTTAGTGCATTCTTTTTCATAGCATTTATGATTTTTGTAATTTACCTAAGGCAACAAGTGTATAAATTCTTTTTCTCATAGTGGTTCTCTGTAATTGTTTACTGCACAGATGTATTTTTGTTGCATTGTTTACTTTAATTTAGGATATTAGTATATATGTTCCCAATTGCTGATTGGATTTCTGATTTTAAATTGTGGAATGCTTTCATATTCTGCTATATCAGAGGCCATTTTATACATGTTTATTCCGTTTGCACTGCTCATAGGCAGGAACATTGTTTATTAGGTACGCTAAAATTTGAAATATGAAAAGTTTTAATAAAAAATTTCAAATTTTTCCTAAGCTTAAAGAGTGGTTAATGGAAGATTGTTCTTAGAGGTGCACTTTAGAGATTGGTTACTATGCTAGAAACAAGCTTTTGAAGTGCTAACTTAGATAGCGATTAGTAAAAAACCATTTTGTAACAATACATTTAGAGAGCGGTTAGCGTTAAACCACTCTCAGATCAATACTTTTGAGAGTGGTTCTCTGTTAACTGCTCTCTAAAATATACATTAGAGAGTAGTTAGTGTTGAACTGCTAATTTCATCCTTATATATTTCATTCTCATTTCATTTCTCTTTCCATATTTCCCCTCTCATCTCTATATTTCTCACTATCTATTTATTAACATATTATTCATGCTTTTATCTCTTTCTTTTTCTAGTTCATTATTATATCACACATAAATCAATCATTGCCGAGAGTTATTTCCCTTAGACTCAGTCCACCATGTACATGCATATACAGTCAAAATAAAAATCATACACATCATTAAACACCGCAAAAAAGGCTTCAAACATAACAAAAACATGTTTTCATCTAACATATACTTAAAATCATACATTTCATCAGAACATCTTCATGAATACAAGCATACCACTTCCTTAGTAACAAAATAAAGCTCTCCTTACCTTAAAATGAAAGTTTAGCAAAGGGATTTTGAAGGATCTTACTCAAAAAGGCTGAGTTCTTCCTAAATATCACAAGAGTTTCCAGTTAGAGGAGGACAAACAGAAAATAACCAAAGAACAAGGGAAGTGATCTTCTAAACTTTGATCAAAGAAAAGTTGGAATTTTTCCAAGGATTTGCTGAGAAAATGAGGAGAGAAGATAGAGAGAATGTATGAGGGTCGTGACTTGGATTATAATCCAAGTTTCTCAACTTGAAAACCCTTAAATACCCCCTCAACTCGCGACATTATCACTATAGCAAGCCAATTCTCGTTACAGCGAAACTTTCTCTCACTACAGCAAAACTTTCTCTCGCTAAAGTTAAAAAATAGATAAAATTGCACTTTACTGTCTGTCATTCTAGCTACAGCGAGAGATCTTCGCTACAGCGAGAAGACCCTTGCTACAGTGAGAGAGCATTAGAATGCCTGATTCTGGACACTGTCTCCTAATTTCAAGCAACATGCATTAACAACTCATACCAGATTCAAAATTAATAAATAATAAAAATAGGGGTGTTACAACCGCTCTCTAAATAATTTTTCTAAATGAAACATGCTCACTCAACTCATGAATCTCATCGTCTTTCTAACAAAGTTGGTCTCTTTTACCTCTGTAAGTTCTTTTCGTTTTTTATGCATTAACAAAGTTTGTGTCTATCGCATTCACTTTTATAGGTTTTTGATGAATCCATATTTTTACTGATATTCTAGCATAATTCTAACACATTTGATAAGAAAAATATATGAAGAAAGCAGAAAAACTCAGAAAAAGAGAAGGAATTGAAGTTTGTTTAAATATGTAGTTGTTTTAGCAATTATGGAAATTTTGCTTAGAAATTGAGTTTTTAATCTTGTTTTTGAAGGAATAAATTGAGCAAGGATCATGAAAATGGAGGCTTGATGACAAGGAAGAGGAAAGAAGAAAGTTTGGACTCTAAAATCACAAGACCAAGAAAGTGCAGACTGGGCGTGATCACTATTGTCAGTGAAAGTGATCACTCCAGAGGTCAAAGAAGAAAAAAGCTTGGGCGTTAGCACTTCTGCTAGGAAAAGTGAGAGATCCTGTGAAGTCTCAGACTCAACATGCTAGGCGTTATCACTTTTATCAGGAAAAGTGAGCGTTCCAGAGAGGCAAATATCAGGAAAAGCTCTGCGTAACCACTATTATCAGCGAAAGTGAACGTTCCAGCGAGCCTTCATCATGGAGATTTGCGCGTAATCACTTTTTCTCATAAAAGTGATCACGCGCAACCACTTGAGCTCTGCGTTGTCACTTTTATCAACAAGAGTGATAGTTCCAGAGAGCGGCCAATATTAGGAAAGTCGCGCGTGGCCACTTTTTCTCATAAAAGTGTTAACGTGCAACAATAAACCTTCTGCGTAGTTACTATTTTTCATAAAAGTGATGACGCGCAAATTTGGGAAATTTTATAAATACCAGAAACGTTCCCAAATTTGGGGATTCTGTTCATTTTCAGTTTTGTTAGTTAGATTCTCGTTAGAGGAAGTGAAAGAGAGGAGTGGGGATTCGAATCTTGGAGCTTCACGAAGAGGAATTGGAGTGGAGCAAACTTCCATGGCGTTTCTGAGTTTCTTCTTCTCTTCTTCTCTTTCTTTTTCTTTCTCTCCTGTCATGGCCATCTAATTTCAAGCTTTAGAATAGATTGAGTGATTGATTATGCACTTCACGTGGAAATTGAATGGAAATTTGATTAACTAAATTCAGAGGAACTCTTGTCAATGGAAATCGAATTTGTTCTTTAGATCTAAACCAATCACCGAGATTATAGTTTTCTTAGGGATAAGAGGCTTTGATCTTGCAATCTTCTGGTTTCTTACACTTAAAGTAATATTGAATTGAATCACATCTAAGGAATTAGAATGGTTTAGTTGAATGTTAGGTTCACTAAGTTAATGAATTAACCTCTGAATAATATAACGTGAAACTGACTGTCATTCTTTCCAATTGCTTGTTAATTCAGAACTTTATTGATTAAACATTGGAGTTTTGGTGAAGCAATTCCCTAGCTATGGTCTCTCCCTCTGTTATCACCTAATTGTTTGTTCATTGTTCTGTTTCTGCAAGTTGCTTTTACTTTCAATTGTTCTGTTTTGCTGTTATTACATGTTACTACTCTCCTTCCAATTTCGGAAAGCTCAAATGGTTATAATTCTATGAAGTGGTACTTGAAATCTAAATTCCTTGTGGAGACGATATTTGGATCTTAAATTTACTCATTACTTGCTGCAATCCTAGTGCACTTGCTAGTGTTAGATTGCAAACAACAGTTTTCTTCGTCTTCTATGCTTTCTTCATCTTCTCAGCGCTAATAAATTGGTTTTGTTCACATTTGTAGGTACCTTTTTCACAGTTCTTTCCACTCTCTATCTTTTTCTTTTTCTCTTTATTAATGGTAAAGCATTCATTCTCCTTTTCTTTTATTTTTTCTTTGTTAACAGTGAATTATCTTACTAATTTATTCTCTTTTTCTCTACTTACTTGTGTTTGGTTCATGCAGACGTGGGCTATTTGATTAACACAGCGTATGAACTAGAGGTTATTTGTGATATAAAGAAATTTTGAGTGTTTTAGACTTATAAATTAAAATTTAAACGTAACAATAAATTAATTTTAGTTTGGTACAGAAAATACGTAAATAAATAAATTTCAATTTCAGATTCGTAGTTTTACATTCACACTTTGGAGAGCGATTCTGCATGAAACCACTCTCCAATCTTACACCCATATTTTGGAGAGCGGTTCCGCGCAGATCCGCTTTCAAATCTTAACATTTAAGAGCAGTTGTTTAACTGCTTTCTTATATGTATCACATTGGATAACACGAGATTTTTGAGTAGTTTTAAAAGCTCTCAAATTTAAAACAGAACCCTCTCTTATCTTATTTCTGGCGCAGTGGGTTCCTGAAAAATCGCTGTTAGAAATACACTTATGAGAGTGGTTCCAAAATAACTACTCTCAAAAGTTGACTTTACAGAGCGATTAAAATGGAATCGCTCTCATAAGTTTCACATTAGGGAGCGGTTAAGTATGAATCACTCTTGGTTCTATACCTTTGGATAGCAGTTCAATATAGAACCGCTCTATATTCTACCGCTCTACAAAGTTCTGACTTCTGAGAGTGGTTAAGCGGGTAACCGCTCTCTAAACTCTACTTCTGAGAATGGTTGGACAAGGAACCGCTCTCCAAGTATTAACATCTGAGAGCGATTAGCTCTTAAATATAATACATTAGATAGCGCACAAATTTAGAGCGCTATTAACCGCTTTCTAAGAAAAGGAGGAACCGCCTTCAAATCTCATTTTTGGCATAGTGTCATATATCATAACTTCCACCAAAATGTCATGATATTTTACTTTTTTGGCATTAATTAATATAACAATAGACTATACTAAATTACTAATGAATGCATTAAAATTAAACTTACTAATTCTTGATGTACATATATAATTAATAAATAATAAAGAGCATAAATAAGGAGACAATACATTTTCAAACTTACTTCATATTATTTAGAATCTACAAAAATATTGAATTGTATAGGCATCACTTTATCCTTGACTTTACACATAAAATAAGAAAAGAAATCTGAAAATATTATTAGTTTGTCTAGGTTAGCAAGCTTGGTCATTATTTGGTCTAATTGTCATTTTTTTCAAGAAAGACATCTCTAACCTTTTTAAGAAAAAAAAAGGGTTAATAAGGTAATATCCTCAACTTAAATAGGGTTAAAAAAAAATATTGAATTAAAGTCATCTTTTATTTGTTTAATTTGGTTATTATATGTATTACATTTTAGTTTGCGAAACTATCTTCTTCTTTTTTTAATTTCTCATAAAATAGGGTTGAAAAGTAGATCTTATTATTGGAGGTCTTTCTGTAGCTTCATATTCTCTTTTATTAATATTCTACAACATCTTTTCCATAATTCACAGTCTGATTTGTTTAAATTAATAACATATTTATTTATTAATCATACTGTATATTTAAATTAATAAGTATTGAATAAAAAATAATTTCTTTTAAATTAAATTTAAAAGCATTAGAGATACCTTCAACTATTGATAAAGTAAACAAAGGAGGATAGCTAATTAAACAGTAGCCAAAGAAAACAAATTACACCACAACTATGATAAGACACAATAGCTTATATAGATCAAACTTTGAAGAATAAAACTTATGAAGCCAAACAGACCGAATGACAGCAAACAATGTAATCATCCAAGGTTTCAGAAGTTTTCTATTTTTCATGAACTCTAAATTAGACTCAAAGTGCTCCTTGCAACTATAGAACTACTCAGCATGAACTCCTGTCCAAGTTTGTGTTTTGGACCACACCATAGAGGGAAAATGTCATACGAGGAATAAATGTGATGTGGATTGGATTTTATGCTCACATACAAAAAGGGGCATAACTGCACATCAAATCCAACAATGACATTTCTTTCTGCAAGATATTTAGAAGGATAAGTATTTGCAGAATTAGTGTTCAAAGACAAATACGTAATAGAGGCAAAGAAAGTGTCAGGGCTGTAATTTCGTAAAAATTTAAGAATATTTGGTTGATCTTATGATAGCCAAACCGGAGGAGGATTGAAGAAGGTTGAGTGTGGAAATAGTTGGCTGATGCTTTCATCTTCAAGATTAAATACACCAATATCATGACCACCCTATGCATAATAGTCAAAGTGGTAACTCAGATTGTTGTCGGTGAAATATATACAATTCCTTGCATAATTCCCCTTTTCATCAGCGAAAGGCGGTTTCCAGGTAGATAAATTATATCCGAGTATTAAGACGTAACTTCCCAAATTAAACTTTCTGAACCACTGACCTGTACTTTGATCTAATTCAAATATATCAAATCCAGCAGTCTTGTAAAGATCTCTTAATTGCCGATTTCCATAGTCCACATATCTCAGAACCATTAATAGATGGCCGTCAGGATTCCGAACCAAATATTTAATTCTACTGCAAATAGTAATAGATGTTTGTGGTCGTTTCACATTCCTAATTCTTCCACCAGATACTGTTTTCATGTCAAACTCAAACTCATAAAGGTAACCGTATTCATCAATAGCATAAATCTTACTTTGATGAAATATGACATCTCGAATGCCAGATCTTCGCCCTCTATATATATCTATAAATGGAAGATTTGTCCATTTATCATCACCAAACCTATAAAAAGCCAATTCAGGATACCACCCATAGATAGCCACAGCCATGAACTTGTCTTTGTCTTGGTCGTCAGGGGGAGAAGAGAGAACAACCTTTTCAATGAACTTCTTTTGCATATGAATGCTGTCAATGATAACAATAAAGGGGGGTTCATCTGAATCTTCCTTATCTACAGTTGAGTCTTTTACAGTGTATTCCTTGCCATGCTCATCAGGCTGATAACTGAGCACATTTGGAAAAGTTGACAATGGTGGAAGACCAAAGGAAGAACCGGTTAATGGATTCAACATTCGCAATTTTCCACCGGTTTCAACCACGATCAACCATCCGAAGGAAGTTCCGCGTATCTTTGTGTTCTTCAACTCGGGCAATCTCAAGTGATGGTCATAAACTTCCTCGTCAAACGGCAACACTAGCCATGGACCTCTCAGTGCTACGTTGGTTGGGATCTTAGGCAAAGCTTTGTTCCATGATTTGTTGACAGCACAAAGCCTAACATAGTCATCGTAGGAAGAAATATGTTTAGCTATCTCATCAAGCAAATCTGGATGAAGCTCTCCCCAGTATTGTCCAGGCTTCTCTTTACGAAAGGCCGTGATCGAGCAAAAAGACAAGATTCCAAAACGAGTGAATCGAATCCAAAAACACAGTGATTAGTTTGAGCGATGCCAAGCGGCCAAAAACAAGGCAACATTCAAGAATATTTAAGCAATGAAAAGAGTTATCCAACTCCTATAATCAAATCCCTTTGTTTTCGGTGAAAACTAACTGATACTGTGAGAATATCAAGCAACCAGTGAGAAAATTTCTCCCCACCTAAACAAAAAAATCCTAAAATAAAGATGAGATAAAACACAATTATCCATAGTATTTATCCTACTTGTTTTAGTTTTTCTATTTTGTTTTTTCTGGCGGTTAGTTCTATTCAACAAAATATACGGTCAACACAATAAAATTGGGAAGGATTTTCTTACCCTAAAAGTTTAAAAAATTTTATATTTAATTTGAATCTTTTATTTAAATTATATCTAATAAATTATAATTTATCTTTAAAATAAATAAAATACTTAAATTAAGTATAAAAATTTATAAACTTACATTAATATAAAAATATTTTATCTCATTATAATTATATAGTGTTAAAGTAAAATAATAATAATAATAATAATTTGAGTTCAAAGCTTAACGGTGTATTATTTTCTTTCTCAATACTTAATAAATTTGAATCTCTCCTCTTCCAAATATTCTTTAAAAGTAATTCATAATATAAATATCTTTGATTGAAATAAAAAAAAATTACACAGAGCTATATAAAAAAAATCACTTTCATAAAAAAAGATATTTCGTAGGATTATAATATAGATGGATGAGTATCCATTTACATTCCGTGTGTTTTGGTATACAGTATCTCGTAATAACTTTTATAGCTATAATAGAGTTTTATTAATTTGACCATTGAATTCAAAGTTCATACCAAATTTTATAAAATATAAAAATAGTTATTACTTCATCATGTCACTTTGTTTTGACAGATAATAAGTTATTAAAAATACAAATGAATGTAAATCATTAGAATATATAATATTGTTGTTCAATTTTTCTAAAATTTGCCATACTTGTTTGTTAATGTAATATTCCATAATTCAAGGTCTAATCAATTAAATTTAATTTTTATGAAAAATTATTGAGAGATATAGGTATATTGGACTTACACTTGGATATAAGTGGATCCCCATATATATATATATATATATATTTAAATTTATGATATCTAATCAACTCGTTAATTGATATTTGATTATTATGATTTTGAAATATTAAATTGAAATGTACGTTTGGTGGATAATTAAATTGAAAACTAACATGTAATTTTATAGCATAAAATCTAATCATCGTAATTTAGTTTTAATAATAATATTTTTTTGGTATCTGCCAAAAGTAATATTTTTTTTGTTATATTTTTAAGAATAATATTTATTAAAATGGAAATTTTAAATTGCCATGTGATTGCGGTAGATAAAATGAAGGCTATTTTGTGATTTTATAACACAATACTTCTTATAAATTGCAATTGTGATGTTGTTTCGGTGTATATATATAATAAGATCAAATTAAAATAGGATAATATTTATATAATAGATCAAATTATTACTGTTCAAACTAAATCAAATCAAAATAACATATAAGTTATGTAATTGATTAAAATATTATTGCTCAAACTAAACCAAATCAAAATAAGAGTAAAATTTAATAAAATTAAAATTAGAACAAATTTTTGGGATACAGCGAAATTAAATTAATAATATCAATGAAAATTATATCTAAACTATGTAATACGGCCAAATTAGTAAGGTCAAATCAAAATAATATCAAATTTAAAGTAATCTAGATTGAATTAGAGTATGTTATTTAGTTTGCAGCTTGTAAGTTTGTAATACATAAAAACATTAAAGTAATCTAGATTGAATTAGACTTCAAAGAAGCCCTGCAATTAGTATTGAGTATTCAAAGTTGTAACCATCCTTCCTTCCATCTGATTGATGCTATTAGAAATATTTTAAAAGGCATCCTTTTTATGAGGTTTAGGGATATGTTGAGAGAGAGAAATAGGTGTGCAACATGTTGGCCAAATTAGGTCTAAATTATGTTGATACAATCTCATACTTTGATAAGGACTCCCTCCCCTGGTTCCTTTTCTTAGCCTAGATTCTTTAGGAATATGAAACCTTAGATTGTGTAGATAGTTTTTTTGTTTGGTACCTATTTAATAGAAAAAAATATATCAAATTTATGTAATAGATTAAATTTTCATTGTTTAAACTTAATCATATTAAAATAAAAAATTCTAAAAATTGGTTCAAATATATTGATTTTTAAATTATAAAAAAAGTTAAATAAAAATTTATTTATAATTGAAGGAGTAGAGATAATATGAAAAATTAGATATTGTAATTTTTGTCAAGTAAGCATTCCTTTCAAAATCAAGGAGAAAGTTTACAATGTTTTAGCTTAAGGATTTTTTTATATAAATAATACATATTTTAAAAAAATTCATTAAATAAGGTAAAGTAATAACTAATTCCCTGTGTGAAGTTATTTTTTACTAAAGGAACCTATATAGATGATAATATTTTTTTAATATTATTTTAATAGACTATCGTTCTATGATATCCGATATAAATCTAGAGACCAACACGTGACTTCATGTAAACAGCACAGAAACATTAGACATTGGACAATGATGATTGAAACACACGTCCTAACCATATGTGTATCGTCCGAGATGTGGCCATAACTATGTCAGTGGTCAAAGAGCGTCAGCACTATTGGCTGGCAGAAGGCGATACTAAAGGAACTTAGCACGTGTCAAAATCTTCTGGTCTAACACTGCAAATACACCCTTTTATCCAAAATAGTTGGTTATAATTTTAGTATTTTAATTAAATAAATATTTAGTTAAACTTAATTTTTAATTAAAAAAGAATTTTTATAGTTTAAAAGTTTTATTTTGAAGAATCAATTAAAGTAGAAAAATATAAATAATTTATTCATGCATATTTAGTAATTTATTTTTCAGTATTGAGTAAATTTTTGTATTTGTATATGTTATTTAAAAATTATAAAGTTATTATTTTATTTTATAAAATTTGGAAAAGAAGATATCAAATGTAATATTAATAAAGAAAAATTAGTCTTTTGATCTCTTAACTTTAGGGTAAAATTTGTTGTATCTTTTAACTTTTTTTTTGTTCATTTTAGTAATACAACTTTTTAAAAAGTTTCAAATAAGTCCTCTTCCATTAAAAACCCTAACTTCCGTAAAGAGTTTTGTCATTTTGTGTTATGTGTACTATGCAGTACTGTTCATTGTCTTCTTCCTCAGATCTCCGATCTTATCTCTGACACCTTTTCTATTTCTTTCTCCCTTTCATCTTTATCTTTTTATACTCAAAACTTCATCTTCTTGCCACTAACACCAAATGTAACACCTTAATTTAAATTTCTAAAATAAATTGATTTCATAATAAATGGGAATAAGAAAATTTTTATTCAAGGATTCCCAATACATAGTTCGACAAAAGTATTTCAAAATAAGGATGAATTACAAATTTGAATCAAATCACTGCTACAGGACTAATTCAAATACATCAGAGTTTTCAAAATAATTTTTTAAGTCCTATAGCAGTTTTATCCATCCCTTCACTAAGTCCGGTGCTGATCGTCTTAGTCACCTAAAAAATAAATGTAAGGGTGAGTACTCTACACTATCACTCACACAAGCACAAAGACTCACCTTGCCCATTCCACACTTTTTTTAACATAATTTAAATCATGCATCAACAAGTACCAGACAATAATTTTATCATTCCATTCTTATTCACACACAGGTATGCTCACTGCACCATAAAAAAATTCACATAAAACACCCATGTGTGCTCACTGCATGTTAGCCATACTCACTGTGAATAAATTGATTTCATAATAAATGGGAATAAGAAAATTTTTATAATAAATGGGAATAAGAAAATTTTTATTCAAGGATTCCCAATACATAGTTCGACAAAAGTATTTCAAAATAAGGATGAATTACAAATTTGAATCAAATCACTGCTACAGGACTAATTCAAATACATCAGAGTTTTCAAAATAATTTTTTAAGTCCTATAGCAGTTTTATCCATCCCTTCACTAAGTCCGGTGCTGATCGTCTTAGTCACCTAAAAAATAAATGTAAGGGTGAGTACTCTACACTATCACTCACACAAGCACAAAGACTCACCTTGCCCATTCCACACTTTTTTTAACATAATTTAAATCATGCATCAACAAGTACCAGACAATAATTTTATCATTCCATTCTTATTCACACACAGGTATGCTCACTGCACCATAAAAAAATTCACATAAAACACCCATGTGTGCTCACTGCATGTTAGCCATACTCACTGTGGCATTGTGATCACAGATTCTTGATGCCCTCAACCTCAAGAACTTACTCAGTTTCACACCATGAATGGTCACAGGATAGCCCCTGCTCCACGGATACAACGTGTGTAGTACTGAGCCCCCAAGCAAAGGTGTTAGTCAGAGACTGAGTCAGGAGGAGAGTATGTGGCCTGTGGTGCACCCACGCTCACTGTTAGTATTTTACCTCAGTTTTTAATACACTTGGTATAGAAAATATGATTGAAAAAGCTAAAAAAAACTTATAAAAATGATGGAATGTTCAATTTATTTCTAAATAGTTTAGTTGTTTAGATTTTGTGAATTTCCTATGTAAAAATTACTGATTAGAACATATTTTGTAGGAAACTCTGAGCTGAGATCATAAGGCTGGAAGATCAAGAGAAAAGGTAGAAGAAAAGTAACAATTTTGTAGACAAAGAGCAAGGAATAATGAAGCTAAGTGCTGGGCATTATCACTATTTCTAAGGAAAGTGATCATTCTAGAGCCTAAGTTCAGAGTCTAACTTGTGCGTTTACACTTTTTCTAACAATAGTAACCACACCCATGAAGAAAGACTCTGTATTATCACTATTTCAAATAATAGTGATTGTTCCAAAGTAAAGTGAACACGCACAAGTCTGGATAGAAGCAATAAGCTGCGTGTGATCACTATTTTTGAGTAAAGTGATCACGTGCATGATCCAAAGGCAAAACAAGCTTTGCATTGTTACTTTTATCAATAAAAGTGATAATTTCAAAGAGCTTTCCAACAAAACAGGCTGCGTGTGACTCTTATTGTGAATAAAAGTGAACACGCGTATGCTATTTGAGGCAATCCATCTCTACGTTGCTACTATTATAAACAAAAGTGGTTGTTCCAGTCATGAAGGTTACCAGAAAGGCTTCTGTGTGGTTACTTTATGTTATAAAAGTAACCATAATAAAAGGTGAGAAATTCTATAAATATGAATTAGCTCAAAATTTTTGCATCTTTTGTTCATTTTTTCATTTTCTTGTCCTGAGTGAGTTTGAGAGAGAGAGAGATTGGAGACGAACACCAAGCTTCACTTCTTGAGGAATTAGATTGAAGATTGGATTGAAGATGATTCTTTGCTCATCTCCTTCTTCCCTTTCTTTCTCTTTTCACTTTGTAATGGCTGTCTAAACTCTTTGTAGTTAGGGATTTATGAATCTGAAATGGAAGTGTTAATTTGATTTTGGATCTAAACTTTTGAGTAGTTAATTCTATTAATAAAGTAGTTATTGGATGGAAATTCAATTTGCTTAACACAGACAAGCTTTTATCAATGGAAGTTGAAATTGTTTCTCATATTCGAATTAACTACCAAAATTATTGATTTCTTAGGAATAAGTCATCTTAATCTTGCAATCTTGTGATTTCTAATTCTTAATGCAACATTTAATTGAATCAAATTTAAGGAATTAGGATGGTTGAGTTGAATGTTAAGGTCATTGAGTTAAGGAATTAACCTTTGGCTATGAAATTGTGAAACTGATTGTCAATCAATTCAAATGCTTGAATGATCAGAATTTGATTGAGTTAATACTGAAGCTTTGGTGAAGTAAACCCCTAACTATGCTTCATATATCTGTTTCACCAAAAATTCGTGACTCTAGTTCTATTATATTTTCCACTTTCTGCACTTATCAATTTGCTTCCAAATGTTACAAATTCCAATTGAATTATGTTAGACTTAGTTAGTTATTAAATTGTGAAGTGATACTTGAGGAAACTATTTCCTGAGGATGATACTTAGGACTCAACTTGATTCCAAGATTTTATAACTTTCTACAACTATACTAGTACACTTGTTAGTTAAGTTCACTTTTAGTGTAACTATTCATAGAGTGACAACAGACCAATGGACAGGCTGAACTCTCTACCAGAGAAATAAAGAAGATACTTAAGAGAGTTATGCAGCCTCTGTTAGGCTTGTGATTTATTATTGAGTAATCTATAACATTTTATACTTGTTAAATGTTCATTGAAGGATTATTTGGTATTAGAATAGATTTAGATGGAGTTTGAAATTATTAAAAAAAAAGTGAATAGTATCATATGAACAGTGTCAATGAACAGTAAAACCGCCTATGAACAGTAAAACTGCATACAAACAATAAAAACCACATATGTACAGTGACCGCTGACATCATCCTGACGTCATCAGTGACATCATCTGCCAATGTCACATACGCGTATAGTGCGTATACAGTACGCGTGCACAGTATTTTCAGTGTGAATAGTATCCAGAACAATGTTTTCAGCATGAACAGTAAGGCAGTGAATAGTATTTCTGGCGATGAACAGTAATTCTGGCAGTGAACAATAAATTTCAAAAAATTTGTATAAAAAGGGGGCTTCACACGAAATTTCCATTTCTTCACTCATATCCAAGGTTCTCAAAGGTTCCAAGGCCATATACCACCATTTTCTCTCATATTAAACCCTCTTAAACTTAGATTTTTCACCAGATCTGAGATTCTACATCTATTCTGAAGGATTTGAAGTAAGTTTCTTTAAGTTTGAAGCTAGATTTACTGTTTGTTTCTCTTCTCTTTCTCTTTCTCATAGAAGTTCATGGTGTTCTTAGGAGAAACTCTGTTCTAAAGCCAAATCTTCGGTGAATCTTGTTATAAAACAAGTAATATTCGGTAGATCTAGTGTGAATCATCGTTCTAAGGTAAAGGGAGCTTACTTTAACCTATGAACTACGTTTTGAACAGTTTAATATGCTATTTCAAGATGTTTTGATATGATTTTGTTAGATCTATTGAATAAAAGCTAATTTCTAATTGTATTTGCTGTTAATTGATTTAAAATGCTGAGATTTTAGCTAATCTATTATAAACCTGCCTTAGCTGAGCTGTTAAAATAATTTTAGCAATGCTGCATCATGCTGAGATATATGTTTTGCATCATTATAGAGCCGAGTTACATGTTTAGGTGGGTAGACGTGTAACGGTAAGTTTATGCTGAGTTGCTGTGTTATGCTGTCTGGATCCAGATACCGGAATGGGTCGCTCCCAGGCCGGCTCGATTCCTTCTGGATTACTTAGGCTGTGAAACCAATTGAAAATTGTTTTTATGTTGTGCATTAGATGGGCTAGTAATGCATGGGGTTGTTACTATGAGTAATATTTCATTATATATACGATTTTATTTTATTTTTGTAAGCTCACCCTTGCATTTCTTTCTATGTCATTGTGTGTGTGTGTCTACTACGATGATCGTACAGTGGTACGTGAGCAGATGTAGCAGGTGTTGCATCTACTTCATAGGCAGAGGGGCCAGTGGAGAAATGTTAGAAGCTAGAATCAAGTAATTTTGCATCAAAGTCCTACTTCTTTATATTTTGAGACCTCATATAGAGAGAGTTACGTAGTATAATTTTGCGTATTTTGAATATTATGAACTAAATGTAATACTATGTTGATCTGTTGGATATTTGTTATAAGAAACTTTATTTTATTTTGAATGGGAAGTGAATTTTATACTTATATTCTCTATTATTTACCTATCTTAAATAAGAATGTGGCGTAGAAACAATGTTCTCGGTTCCTTATAAAAGGGGTCGTGACATTTTAGTGGTGTCAGAGCATGGTCTAGGTAAACCTACAAGGTGAGGTTGTTAGGCATCAGTTGTGCATATTAGACATATGGGTTTTAGCTGTGAATCATATATCATAATTTCTATTCATCAAGTTGTGAGGGAACGAGCTTGATCACCTCGGTTCTCAGACACGATAGATGTAGGAAACTTGGTATATGATACTTGGGTGAGCTATAGGCGAGTCATATTGCATGAATAAGAGGCTGTTAAGCTATGCTATAAATGATTGCTGAGATAAGTGTGTTTGCTATGCTGTGTGAATGCTGATATGATGTTATGCTCAGTGCTAAATTGATTAAATTGTTATGATATACTAAATATGAATATATCACTGTAAGCTAAATCTGTAAATATAGTTATGTGATGGTATTGTTGAATGTGTTAAACGTTAGTAAACTAAGCTAGTCATATATTAGGATGGCTAGACCAAGAAGATCTGCTATAATCCCTCCTCCTCCTGCTGACGTGAACCAAATGGCTCATGCCATGGAGGCCATGGCAGCCACTGTGAGGCAGAGTCTAGATATGATTCAGCAGCAGCAAGTTGCAAACCAAGCCGCTGCTGCAACACAGGCAGCAGCAGCTACTGCCTCAGCTGCACCTCCTCCTGAATACCAAGGGTTGTCAGAGTTCAAGAAGAACGATCCTCCTCAATTCACAGGGGTGGATGGACCAAATGCTGCTGAACTCTGGATCAGGAAGATTGAGAAGATCTTCCTAACCATGGGTTGCGTGGAGGAGAGAAAGGTGTTATATGCTATGTATATGCTGACAAGGAATACAGAGATGTGGTAGCACAAAGCTCGTGCTATGCTAGAGGCCCGAGGTGAAGTCATCACTTGGGCTGTATTTAGAAGTAGTTTTCTGGGAAAGTTTTTCCCTTCTCATGTTCTGCTGCCAATGAGCGGGAGTTTCTAAACTTAGTGTAGGGAAACTCATCAGTCTATAAGTATGCAATACAGTTTGAGCGGCTCTATAGATTTTATTCTCACCCGACCTCGGAGAAGTGGAGATGTAAGAGGTTTTCAGACGGGCTGAGAACTGACATAAAGACGATTTTGATTCCACTCAGGATCACGGAATTTGCTGACTTGATGGATCAAGCCACCATTATAGAGAGTCTTAATGCAGAGGATGTTGGTGGAGTTGGGAAGGCTCCATCTAGTAGAGCCGCTAGTAGCTATGGTAATGGAAGTAAGGGTGTTAAGAAGGGCTCCTACAGTTGGTCGCTACGCCAACAGCAATCTCGACCATCTCAGTCGAGGGGATCGGCAGCATCAGCCCCGGTGCTAGTAAGGACTGCTACTTCTGTATTTCAGCCTAGGGGAGCAACTTCTTTTGCCCCTAGAGCCTCAGTGCCGTAGATTGTTAGATGTTTCAGGTGTGGTGGGCCACACTACTTGAGCCAATGCCCACAGACTAATGTCAAAGTTTGCTTCTCGTGTCAGTAGCCAGGGCACCTTGCTAGGGACTGTCCTATGCCTAGTGGGGCAGTTTTGTCTTTTGCTAGCACCTTACACGCTGTGAGGCCTAAAGCAACTAGAGCTCTGATGACAACCAGATAGAGAGCAGAGGGACGTGTCTTCACTACTTCTGCATCAGAGGCAGCTCAGGCGACGGATCTCATTCAGGGGACAGCAGTAGTGACAGGTACTTCTCTTTCTGTATTGTTTGATTTTGGAGCCACGCACTCTTTTATTGTGGACATTTGTGTGAGAAACTTAGGGTTACTAGTGAGCAATCGAGGATTTGAATTGGTAGTATCAACACCTACTTTAAGTTCAATTAAGACTTCGACAGTTTGTGTTAGATGTCCCATAGTAATTGAGGGACGAAAGTACAAAGTAAATCTTATTTGTATTCCGATGTCAGGGTTAGATGTAATCCTGGTTATGGATTGGCTAACTGCCAATCGTGTGCTAATTGATTATGGCCGTAGGTGTTTAATCTTTCCTGAGCAGCAAGGTTGTGCGAAATTAATTTCTACTCGCCAAGTAGAAACATCCTTAGGTGAGGGAGTATCTTGTTTTGTTTTGTTGGGAGTTATGAATGCAGAAGTGGAGCAAAGCCTTCAGTCAATACCAGTAGTACGGGAATTCCATGAGATTTTCCCACAGGATATTCCTAGAATACCTCCACGTAGAGAGGTAGAGTTGGCTATAGATTTGATTCCTGGAACTGAGCCAGTGTCTATACCACCTTACAGAATGACGCCGAAAAAGTTGATGGATCTTAAGAAGCAGATCGAGGATCTAATGCAGAAACAGATGATTAGACTGAGTGTATCACCTTAGGGAGCACCAGTTCTCTTTGTGATAAAGAAGGACGAAAGTTCTAGATTATGTGTTGATTATCGCAAGTTGAATAAGTTGACAATTAAGAATAAGTACCCGTTGTCGCGGATCGATAATTTGATGGACTAGCTGAGAGGTGGTAAGGTATTATCTAAGATTGATTTGAAGTCTGGGTACCATCAGATCCTAGTGAAGGATGAAGATATTCCTAAGACTCATTTTCGCACTATATATGGCCACTATGAGTATATAGTGATGCCCTTTGGAGTCACAAATGCTCCAGTTGTGTTTATGGACTACATGAATCGGATCTTTAGACCTTTCCTGGATCGATTTGTGGTAGTCTTTATTGATGATATTTTAATTTATTCTAGTTCGTCAGAGGAACATGCAAAGCATTTGAGGACTGTACTTAGTGTTTTGAGGGAGAAACAGTTGTATGCTAAATTTTCTAAGTTTAAGTTTTGGCTAGAGGAAGTGAAGTTCCTTGGTCATGTTATTTCAGCTAAGGGAATTGCAGTTGATCCTTCCAAAGTTGAAGCAATGTTGCAGTGGGAAAGGCCTAAGACTGCCATAGAGATTCGTAGTTTTGTGGGCCTAGTAGGTTACTACCGAAGATTTATAGAGGGATTTGCGAAGATAGTGTTATTGGCAATCTAACACTAGCAAGTGCACTAAGATTGCAGCAAGTAATGAGTAAAATTAAGATCCAAATATCGTCTCCACAGGGAATTTAGGTTTCAAGTACCACTTCATAGAATTATAACCATTTGAGCTTTTTCAAAATTGGAAGGAGATTAGTAACATGTAATAACAGCAAAATAGAACAATTGACAGTAAAAGCAAATTGCCGAAATAGAACAATGAACAAACAATTAGGTGATAACAAAGAGAGATACCATAGCTAGGGAATTGCAGAAAACTATAATCTCGGTGATTGGTTCAGTTCTGAAGAACAAATTCAATTTCCATTGACAAGAGTTCCTCTAAATTTAGTTAATTAAATTTCCATTCAATTTCCACATAAAGTGCAGAATCAATCACTCAATCTATTCCAAAGCTTGAAATTTAGATCCAAAATCAATTCAATATGTTTGTTTCATATCTACAATCCCTAACTATGAAGAAATTATACAACCATGACAACAGAGAAAGAAAAAGAAAGAGAAGAAGAGAAGAAACTCAGAATCGCTATGGAAGCTTGCTCCACTCCAATTCCTCTTCGTGAAGCTCCAAGATTCGAATCCCTACTCCTCTCTCTCACTTCCTCTAACGAGAATCTAACTAACAAAACTAAAAATGAACAGAATCCCCTTTTTCCAGAACGTTTCTGGTATTTATAAAATTTCTCAGATTTGCGCATCATCACTTTTATGAAAAATAGTAACTACGCAGAAGGTTTATTGTTGCGCGTTAACACTTTTATGAGAAAAAGTGGCCACGCGCTACTTTCCTGATATTGGCCACTCTTTGGAACTATCACTCTTACTGATAAAAGTGACAACGCAGAGCTCAAGTGGTTGCGCGTGATCACTCTTATGAGAAAAAGTGATTACGCGCAACTCGCCAAAATGAAGGCTCTCTTGAATGTTCACTTTCGCTAATAATAGTGGTTATGCAAAGCTTTTCCTGATATTTGCCTCTCTGGAACACTCACTTTTATTGACAAAAGTGATAACGCCCAGCATGTTGTGTCTGAGACTTCATAGGATCTCTCACTCTTCCTAGCAGAAGTGATAATGCCCAGCTTTCTTCTTCTTTGAACTCTAGAGTGATCACTTTTACTGGCAATAGTGATCACGTCCAGTCTGTACTTTCTTAGTCTTGTGATTTTTGAGTTCAGACTTGCTTCTTTCCTCTTCCTTGTCATCAAGCCTCCATTTCCATGATCCTTGCTTAATTTATTCCTTCAAAAATAAGATTAAAAACTCAAATAGATCCCATCAATTCCAACATCAATGACAACAAGTCCAGCACCATCACCAACCATCTTCCTCACAACCAAGTGCATCCCAGAAAAATGAACCATCATTGGAGGAGCTCATGAAGCAATTGACCATGAACAATATCACTTTCTAGTAGAGAACTGAGGCTAGTATCAAAACTTTGGAGAATCAAATGTGACAGATTTTCTCTTCTCTAAACCAGATGCAATCTTAAGGCTCAAGGAACCTCCCTGCACAAACTATTGTAAATCCCAAAAATGTGAGTGCAATCACCCTGAGATTTGGAAAAGTGATGCAAGAGCCCACAATGCCTAAGGAGAAGGAAGACTCAAGCTGTACTCTAGCTACAATTGGTCAAAATGGAGAGGAAAAGACTCAAGAACAACCAGAATCCATACCTGCCCAACAAAAGGTGGCAGAAAATATTGAAAGGCCAATTCCTCTACCATTTCCTCAGAGAGTTATCCAGCCAAGCGAAAAGATTGAAGAGGCTGAAAAAGAGATTTTAGAGACCTTCAGGAAGGTAGAGGTGAACATACCTCTACTAGATGCAATCAAGCAAATACCCAAGTACGCCAAGTTCTTGAAAGATTTGTGTAATCACAGGAGGCATCTTAAAGGTAATAAGAAGGTAAATATGGGTAGAAATGTTTCTGTACTTTTTGAGAAACAAAGGTCCACAATGCCTGAGAAATGTAAGGACCTAGGAACATTCACCATTCTATGCATCATTGGTAATAATAGGATTGAGAATGCCATGTTAGATTTAGGAACATCTATAAATGTCATGCCATTGTCCATTTTTACTTCACTGTCTCTTGGCCCTCTACAGCCTACAGGTGTGGTTATTCAGTTAGCCATTAGAAACATAAGAAACCCAGCCAGGATTGTTAAAGATGTGCTAGTCAGAGTGAATGATCTCATCTTTCCAGCTGACTTCTACATCTTGGATATGCAAGAGGGAGAGTCAATGAAGGGTGTTGCACCAATCATTCTGAGAAGACCGTTCTTGAAGACTGTAAGAACAAATTGATGTGCATGTTGGGACACTTACTATGGAGTTTAGGGACAGTATAGTGTGCTTCAACATACTTGATGCTATGAAGCACCCATCTGAAGAACATCCTGTCTTCCAAATTGATTTATTTGATGATTTGATAGATGATAAATTTTTTGAATTTTTAGAAACATATTTTTTTTTAATTTTTCTGAATGTATAGATACCCCCATTTGTGAATATTGTAATAATTCCTCTTTGTGTGACACTTGTATTTCTGACTTTTTGAATATGAATTCTGCAAATTCAAATATTGAAGAGATTGAAAAATTAATAGGGGAAGAATGTGATGTTTTGAACTCAGCAATTACAATTGAATCTAACCCTTTTGATTTGAATGTTGCAGAGATTTCTTCTACTGAAAGTGCTAAATCACTTCCCTCTATGGAGCAACCTCCCACATTAGAGCTGAAGCCCTTTCCAGAACATTTGAAATATGCCTATCTAGAGGTAAATGAGAAGCTCCCAGTGATAATCTTCATCAAGCTGAATGTTGATCAAGAGGAGAAACTCCTAGAAGTGATAAAGAGGCATAAGAAAGCTATAGGCTGGACCCTTGATATTCCTAGAATTAGCCCCCCTTTGTGTATGCACAGAATATTTTTGGAGGAGGGTGTCAAACCAGTGAAGCAGCCTCAGAGGAGGGTGAATCCCATCATCTTGGACGTGGTGAAGAAGGAGGTCACCAAGTTACTATAGGCTGGGATTACCTACCCTATCTCAGACAACATTTGGGTCAGCCCAGTCCAAGTGGTCCCAAAGAAATCTGGTCTCACTGTGGTGAAGAATGAGAAAAATGAACTAATACCCACTAGAGTTCAGAATAGTTGGAGAGTCTGCATAGACTACAGGAGACTAAACCAAGCAACCTGGAAGGATCATTTTCCATTACCCTTCATTGATTAGATGCTGGAGAGGTTGGCTGGTAAGTCTCATTATTGTTTTCTTGATGGTTTTTTCAGTTATTTTGAAATTTGCATAGCACCGGACGACCAGGAAAAAACCACTTTTACATGTCCTTTTGCCACTTTTGCCTATTGGAGAATGCCCTTTGGCTTGTGCAATGCTCCTGGAACATTTCAAAGATGTATGTTAAGTATTTTTTTCTGATTTAGTGGAGCATTGTATAGAAGTCTTTATGGATGATTTCACTGTATATGGACCATCTTTTTCTGCATGCTTTGTTAACTTAAAAAAAGTTTTGAAAAGATGCATTGACACTAATCTTGTGCTAAATTTTGAAAAATGTCATTTCATGGCAGAACAAGGTGTAGTGTTAGGCCATATAATATCTGAAAAAGGAATTGGGTAGATCCTGCAAAATTAGATGTTATTGCACAATTGTCTTACCCCTCTTGTGTTTGAGAGGTTTGTGCTTTCCTTGGCCATGCAGGATTCTACATGAGATTCATTAAGAACTTCTCCAAAATTGTCATTCCCCTGTCCAAGCTTTTGCAAAAAGAGGCTGAGTTCAACTTTGATGAAAAGTGTAAAGAAACATTTAATATGCTTAAGGAAGCCCTGACCACCACGTCCATCAACCAACCTTCAGATTGGACCAAGCCGTTTGAATTGATGTATGATGCATCCAATTTTGCAGTAGGGGCTGCCTTGACACAGCGGGTTGGTAAGTTTCCTCATATCATTTATTATGCTTCTAGAACCTTGGACAATGTAATTACACCACAACTGAAAAAGAATTGTTGGCTATAGTCTTTGCACTGGACAAGTTTAGATCATATCTGTTAGGGTCATAAGTTATGGTTTTTACTGATCATTCTGCCTTAAAGTATTTGGTAAAAAAGACAGATTCTAAGCCCAGGCTCATAAGATGGATGCTCTTACTTTAAGAGTTTGATTGAGATCAAGGATAGAAGTGGAACTCAAAATTTGGTAGCTGACCACCTGAGCATGATAGAGGGAGTTCTTGACCATATTCCAATTTTAGATGACTTTCCTGATGACCAACTCTGAGAGTTGTATACTTCACAGGTACCCTAGTATGCTGATATTGTTAACCTTCTTGTTGCAGGGGCCTTTCCAGCAGGTGCACCAAAAGCTAAAAAGGAAAAGATAAAGAGTGATGCCAAACATTACGTTTGGGATGACCCTTATTCAGGGAAATTCTATAATGACCAAGTCATTAGAAGGTGCGTGCCTAATGAAGAAATCCCATCCATACTGCAGTTCTGCCATGCTTCAGCTGTAGGAGGTCATCAAGGACCTTAGAGGACAGCAAGGAAAGTGCTAGATGCGGGACTGTACTGGCCTTCAATTTTTAAGGACTCATGACAAGCATATTTCACCTGTGAAAGATGCCAAAGAGCGGGAGGAGTGATTACTTGGAGACAGGAGATGCCCCAATAGCCCATCCTCTATTGTGACATCTTTGATGTCTGGGGTATTGATTTTATGGATCCATTCCCTTCCTTTTTTGGTTTTCATTATATACTTCTTACTGTTGATTATGTTTCCAAATGGGTGGAAGCTAAAGCCACCAGAACTAATGATACTAGAGTTGTTGCAAAGTTTATTCATAGCAACTTGTTTTGCAGATTCGACATCCCTAGAGCCATCATTAGTGATCAAGGAAGTCAACTATGCAATAGGACTATGGATGTCTTGTTGAAGAAATATGGAGTTGTACACAAAGTTTCCACTACCTATCACCCACAAACGAATGGACAAGTTGAGCTTTCTAATAGAGACATCAAGAAAATACTTGAGAGAGTTGTGCAACTCCATAGGAAAGATTGGAGCACAGGCTTGATGATGCCTTGTGGGTGCACAGAATTGCATTCAAGACACCCTTGGGAATGTCACCATATAGGGTGGTCTATGGAAAAGCTTGTCATTTGCCAGTTGAGGTAGAACACAAGGCATACTAGGCAGTGAAGACTTGTAATATCCATACGACTTAGCTAAAGAGCAGAAGAAATTGCAGCTGCAAGAGTTGGAGGAGCTACATCTTGAGGCCTATGAGAACTCCAGAATTTACAAAGAAAATACCAAGAGGTACCATGACAAAATGATCTCAAGAAAAGAATTCTACATTGGTCAAAAAGTCCTTTTGTTCAATTCTCATTTGAAACTTATGCCTGGAAAGCTCAAATCAAGGTGGCTTGGACCCTTCATTGTTACAAAGGTATTTTCCCATGGTGTAGTGGAAATCATAAGTGACTCCACTAGCAAAAGCTTTATGGTGAATGGACACCGGTTGAAGTCATTCTTGCAAAATTCAGCTACCTTAGAAGAAGTTAAGGAGATTGACTTGCAATCACTATGCACCAACCTCCATCCCAACCCTTGGCCTGCATAACTCACTTTATACGTCAAGCTAGTGACGTTAAAGAAGCGCTGTGTGAGAGGCAACTCATAAGTTGATTAAGAATTTTTTGTTGTTCTTTACATTCAATAAGCATTTCATAATTGAGTTGTGATATGTATGATGAATTTGACATGATTTTTCTACATATTCTCAAATTTTTACAGTAGACAATTGTAAATCCTGAGCTTGATCTATGCATAAATCAAGAGAAGTTCAAGTGTATAGAGACATGGTCACCCCTGCCACACAACAATGACCCTTTAGGGAAGAAGTTTCAATTTCAATCATCAGAGGTGACCACTTTTATTTCATAGTAGTCACTTTCAGCTAAGGTATGTGATTCCACCCTCTGTAGTTCTCACTTTCCTTTCATAGTAATCACTTCCAAAGGCCTTTGGGCTCATGAGTCTCTGTAGTAGTTACTTTCATCTCATAGTAACCACGCGTAGGGACACAGAGATTTAGTGGGTTCTCTATAGTTGCCACTTTCATTCCATAGTGGACACTACAGAGACACCTCTCGGGCATAAATGCTGCACGTAGCTACTCTCATTTCATAGTAGCTACGTGCAACTCAATCAGGAATTTTGCCCTCTCTTTAGTAGTTACTTTCATCCCATAGTAACCATGCACAGCCTCAACTTGGAAAACACAGATGCACATGTCCACTATGGACTATGTCCAAGATAAAACTCCAATTGAAACTTGGAGTGAGCAAAAACCATCAGCAAAACATCTAAGGGTTTTTGGATCAATTTGCTACATATACATTCTAGAAAAGAAGAAACACAAACTTGAAGACAAAACCGTACGAGTTATCTTCCTGGATAGCACACAGTCAAAAGGATATCGAGTCTACAACTTGCAAACCAAGAAGCTCACCATTAGTCGAGATGTTGAAGTTGATGAAAATGCTGCTTGGAATTGGAAAGATGAAAAGGCTCAGAAAAATGTTTGCATACAAATGCAGCAACCTCAAGAAATTGAAGAAGTCTTAGGTGAGAATTTTTCACCTCCACAACAATAACATTCCTCACCAGAGTCTACTCCAAGACAAGTTAGATCTTTGGTAGATATATATATGAGACTTGTAACCTAGCCATAACTGAACCCAAGAGCTTTGAAGTAGCGTCAAAACAAAAAGTATGGGTTAAGATAATGGAAGAAGAGATAAAAATGATTGAGAAAAATAACACATCGGAGCTAGTAGATTGCCCCACAGATAAAGATATCATTGGGGTAAAATGGGTCTATAAGACCAAGCTTAATCCTGATGGCACAATACAAAAGTACAAGGCAAGGCTGGTAGCTAAAGGATACTCACAACAACCTAGAGTTGATTACAACGAGACATTTGCTCTAGTAGCCCGCCTGGATACTATAAGAACTCTAATTGCTCTTGCTGCACAAAAAGGATGGAACATTTACCAACTAGATGTAAAATCTGCCTTTCTCAATGGCATTCTTCAATAAGAAATTTATGTGGAGCAACCACAAGGCTTCGTCAGCAAAGGTAATGAAGGAAAAGTACTAAGATTGAAAAAAGCTTTATATGGATTGAAGCAAGCTCCACGAAAGGGGAACGACAAGCATTCTTCCCAAGTTCCCTACTGTTCGAGCACACAAGCCCTCAACAAGTCCTCTAAGGATTGGATGGTCCGCTTAGTCTGACCGTCAGTCTGTGGGTGATATGTTGAGCAAAGTCTCAACTTAGTCCCCAATGCCCGTTGCAGGCTCTCCCAAAACCTCGAGGTAAACCTCGGATCTCTATCTGACACCACACTAGTCGGCACTCCATGCAGCTTGACTATCTCCCGCACATATAACTCCACAAGTCTTTCCAACTTATACTTCATGTTGATCGGGAGAAAGTGTGCAGCTTTGGTTAACCGATCCACTATCACCCAGATGGCGTCATGGTTGTTCCTGGTCTTAGGCAACCCAGAAACAAAGTCCATGGAAATACTATCCCATTTCCACTTGGGGATCTCTAACGGTTGCAACAGCCCAGGTGGACGATGGTGCTCTACCTTCGCCTTCTGGAAAATTAGGCATTTAGCCACATATTCAGCCACATCCCTCTTCATTTCACTCCACCAAAAACTCTTTTGAAGATCCTGATACATTTTAGTTTGACCCGGGTGAAAACTCATCCTACTCTTATGCGCTTCCTCTAACACCATCTCAGCTCATCCACTTGAGGAATGCACACTTGGTTCCGAAACTTGATCACCCTGTTCTCATCACGGTGGAACTCCAAGTCTTTTCCCTCATCCTTCTAGCTTTTCATGTCTTGCAGGAAGGCATCTCCCTGCTGAGCATCTCGGACGTACACCAGGAAGTCGTTGTAAATCGTCATTGCTCCGAGATACAAACTTCCCAGCCTCACCTCCATAGCCAAATTCATGTCCCAAAATTCCTTAATTAACTCCATTTCTTTCACCATGATTGCTGCCACGTGCAACGATTTCCGGCTCAATGCATCGGCTACCACATTTGCCTTGCCAGGGTGGTAAGACAATGTAAAGTCATAGTCCTTGAGGAATTCTATCCATCTCCTCTGTCGCATATTTAGCTCCTTTTGATCAAACAAGTACTTCAAGCTTTTGTGGTCACTGAACACCTCAAACCTCGCTCCACACAGGTAGTGTCTCCATACCTTAAGAGAAAAATCCACCGCGGCTAACTCCAGATCGTGTGTCGGATAGTTGACTTCATGCGAGCGCAACTGCCTCGAGACATAGGCGACCACTCACCCATCTTGCATTAAAACATAACCAAGTCCTTGCCTGGATGCATCACAATACACATCAAAATTCCGTTCTGGGTTGGGCAGTGCTAACACCGGCGTCGAAGTCAATCTTATCTTTAGCTCCAAGAAAATAGCTTCACATCCCTTGGTCCACTTGAACTCCTTTCCCTTGCGAGTCAGCTTCATTAAGGGCAACGCTCTCTTAAAAAATCCCTCAATGAATTTCCTATAATAGCCCGCCAATCCAAGGAAACTGCGCACCTCTGTCACATTTGTCGGCCTCGGCCACTGCTTCCACTTTTGCAGGGTCTACCATGATTCCTTCCTTCGACACTACATGTCCCAAAAATTGGATCTCCAACAACCAGAACTCACACTTGGAGAATTTCGCATATAGTTGTCTCTCCCTTAGAATTTGCAAGACAATCCACAAGTGCTCGGCGTGCTCTTCTTGAGTCTTTGAATAAATTAGGATGTCATCGATGAACACCACCACAAACTTATCCAAAAACTCGTGGAAGATCCTGTTCATGTAGTCCATGAACATCGTAGACGCATTGGTTACCCCAAACGGTATCACCAAATACTCATAGTGACCATACCGCGTCCTGAACGCTGGCTTAGGTACATCTGCATCCTTCGCTCGAATTTAATGTTACCCCGACCTCAGGTCAATCTTTGAGAACGTTGCTGCTCTTCTTAATTGGTCCATCAAATCATTGATCCTCGGAAGCAGATACTTATTCTTGACCGTCACCTTATTCAATTGTCGGTAATCCACACACATCCTCATGCTTTCATCCTTCTTCTTCACCAAGAGCACTGGTGCTCCCCACGGTGACACACTCGGTCTTACAAACCGTTTCTGCAACAAATCTTCTACTTGCTTCTTAACCTCTGCCAACTCCACTGGTGACATCCTATAAGGTGCCACAGAAATTGGGCTTGCTCCCGAAATGAGGTCGATAGCAAACTCTATCTCCCTCTCAGGCAGTAGCTCAGAAACATCTTCGGGGAAAACCTCCAAGAAATCCCTTACTACCGGAATACACTCCGGCTCCACCACACTCTCGGTTTCCATCGAGAACATAACCATGAAAGCCTTGGCATTTACCGTGTTCTCCCACGCTCCCTGACTCATAAGTCTTGGAACCTTTGCTATTGTCGCACCGAAGATCAAAGTCTTCTCCCTACAGTCCATCAACACATGGTTGGCAGCAAGCCAATCCATTTCCAAAATTACATCCAGTTGAGAAAGAGGTAAACAAATCATGGCACACCCCAAACACACCCATGACGTCACAATCGGCTTACCCGTAGGAGTAGTCACCACAACATTACACGGCAATTCAGTCACATACAAGCCCAGACTCTTCACACAGTCCATAGATATAAAAAAGTTCATAGCACCCGAATGAAATAGCACATCAAGCAATCGACCCTTAATACTGCATTTACCTCGGATCAGCTCCTCTGACTGTGAAGCCTTTGCCCCACTCATAGCAAAGACTCTCTCGAGGATGCTCGGCTTCTGCCCCGTACTTCCTCTTGATTCTGGCCTCTGAGCTGCACTTGCACTACCACTTCTCTTAGCGGCCCAGCACTCATTGACGACGTGCCCCGACTTCCCATAGTTGCTACAAGTTATCCTCGGCTGTGGGCAGTCCTTCACCATGTGTGGCCCTCCATACCTGAAGCACTTGAGCAACCCTCTGAAAGAACTTGGTCTTGAGCCACTCCCATTACCCCTCTCTTGAGAAGAACTTCCTCGGGATTGTGAACTATTTGATCCCGAGTACGGTCCCCTTGAGAACCTAGGGGGTCTTCTATCTTGCCTCACTAGGCCAACTCCCCTAGTGTCCACCGTCTTCCCTCTTAAGTTGGCTTCAAAGATTCTGCTCTTGCTCACCAGAGTAGGCAAGTTCGTCAGTTGAAACACACTGACTGCAGCTCGGATATCTGGCCTCAATCTATGCTCAAATTGAGCACACAGATCCTCTTCTCCATCACCATGCTGATAATGAGGCTAGTACTTCATCAACTCTTGGAACTTAGCTGCATATTCCCCCACAGTCATACTTCCTTGTTTCAGTTCAAGGAACTCCCTAGCTTTCTGCGCCCTTAGATCTCGAGGAAAGTAGTTCCCTAGGAAGATGATCTTGAATGCTTCCCGCTGGACATAGCCATCTTCTTGTGGTAAGGTCTGACCGGCAAACCTCAACCAGTTCTCAGCCTCCCCACATAGCAAGTAGGTGGCATAGGCAGCCTTGTTCTCCTCACGACACCCCATTGCATTGAAGATCTTCTCCACATCAGCCACCCACCTTTGAGCTCCTTTGGGATTGAATCCACCCTCAAACTTTGGAGGATCGTGGCTAGTGAAGGCAGATAACCCTCTATACTTAGCTGGCTCTCTGCCTTGATTGTGCACCATGGCTTCCAGAATCTGAGTCATGCGTTCCATGAGGTCATTGGTGCCTCTAGCTCCTCTACCTCTACCTCTACCTCTACCAGACATATTCAATCTAGCTACATAATTTAACAGTCACAGTCCAGAACATCAAATCAATGATACATTTATATTTCAGGCAAACAAAATAATCAACACTTATCTTGGACGCTTCAGCCCGATACCCCAATCTGGTTTGGAGTAACTGCTCTGATACCAAAATTGTAACACTTTAAATTTAATTTCAATAAATAAGAAATTTTTGCAAATTTTCAAAATAATAAAATCTCCATTTTCAATCCAAGTTCATCAAACATTTCAAGTAAAGAAAGGGGTTACAAATACATCAAGCAGATGCTACAGGACTTCTTCAAATACAACAGTTTCAAATTAATATTCTAAGTCTTATAACAGTTCCATCCACCCCTTCACTGAGTCCGGTGCTGATCGTCTTGATTACTTAAAAAATGAATGTAAGGGTGAGTACTCTTCACTACCAAAACACACAAGTGGGCATAGAGTCTCACCTCCAAATCAAATTCAATACATTTATGCAGAACCAAACACAGACAACATTATCATTCAATATTGATGCACACATGGCACTAACAACAATTCACATTCAATCAACACAATTAACAATAATCTCATGCATATGCACGCTAGTCACATTCACTGCAGCACTGTGATTACAGATTTACACCATTAATGGTCGTCGATTACCCCTGCCTCACAGATACCATGTGGGCAGTCACGGGTCACTCAGCAAAGGTAGTGGTCAGAGGTCTAGTCAGGAAGAGAGTGTGTGGCCCGTGGTGCACCCATTCCGCAGTCGGTGTCACCACCACTCCCTCTTCTCCAAGGTATTTCTACCGTCCTCATCTTCCACACCCCCAATGTATCGCTGAACCATTTGTAACTCATTACAACGGCGCTAACACACCCATTCACACATATTTCATTCACACATGCAATATTCATACTTGTACACAACACACAGCCTATATTCAATTCATGACACATAACCCTTAGCCTATTTCCATTCATATTACACGGCCCTTAGGCCCACATTTCACACAATATTCATTCAATCATACGGCACGAGTGCCCATAACCATTCACAACATCCAGTACATAATTCACATCATATATCTCAGCAATTTCCTATCCTCTAACTCAGCAACATCACAACGTTCCATAGAATAACAGCAAATCACACATAAAAGAGTAGGGTAGAGTCTCCGCTACCTTGGATTGAAGACCCACGTCCGATCTCAACCACGAAAATGCTCTCCACACAGTTTTTGGCCTAAACACATGGAAGAATTCCATGAGAAGCCCGAAAATCACCAAAACAGAGGAAGGGGGAGGAAAATGAAAACCTTAACCGTTTAAAACTCACCTCTAAGCGTTCTCCATGCGAATCCGAGCTCCAATCTCGCTAACAAACGACTTTAGAGGCAATTAATCGGTGGAATCTCAGACAAATCTGCACTTTGGTTTCTGCAAAATCTTGCTACAGCGAGACTGCACCTAGAAATGCACCCCAAACTGTCGCTCTCTCGATACAGCAAGAAGGTGACAGTTTCAGGTCCTTCCTCCAGGGCCCTCTCACTACAGCGAAAATCCTCTCACTGCAGCGAGAACAGCCCAGTATCATGCCCTGCACTTAGGAACTTAGCCCATTTTCAGCCTATCCAGTCCAATCCAGTTATGCACACATATATACACACATCTATATACTTAATACACATAAACATCATTATCAAGTAAATCAACACACGCATATATGCATTTAGGATTATATAAATAACAATAATTAATATTACAAAATTCGGGGCGTTACATCATCCTTTCTCGTGGACTTGAAAAAATTTCTCTAGTTAATTCTTGTTTCGATAAGTTTCAAGAAAAATTTGTGAGCTTCATCTTGTCTCGTGGACTTAAAGTAATTTCCCTGTCAATTCCTAATCTTTTCTTTCTTGTCTTAAAACTGCTTATTTTATTTGTACAAAGAAAGAATAAAATAAGAATTTTTGTATATGACAAGCATTGTGAATACAAGTAAATAAAATATATTTTTGTGAATAAGATTATTTACAAAATTTGTTAATCATGGAATATTAATTAAATAATAGTAAATTTAAAGATCATAATAAACCAGAAACAAATTTTCAGATCTGGATACTAAACATGCATTAAATATATCAAGTATAAAAATTTACAAACTATTTGTCAAAATATATGAGACTTAAGATAATAATTACACAACCAAAATAATTACATCACAAAAATAATTTAAGTTCCAGAGCAATTCTAAAATATATCCAAACACTGAGGACCCAGTGCTAGTCATCTTCATGTCATCCTTCTATCTCTGCTAAATCCTCTTAATCGAGATCATCATTTGATTCGAGATATAACTCTCCTAAGTCAGCCGCAACCATAACACCCATGACTCGCTCACCGATAACTCGGGTCAACCTTCCAAGATGGTTATGATCATGGTATGTTGATAAATACATGAAGGTTGTTGGGGTCTTAACTGTACCTCTATAAATATATAAACGTAACATATGGTGGATTCTACTTATAGAAAAATCAAAGGGACGCTATAATATAGTTCCATCTCTAACATAATAATATTCCTAGGTATGTCATCAATATGTATAGCCAACTTAAAATAACATGTCCTTTGGTACTCATTAAATATATAATTAAGTCTACAATGTATAAAACTATCTATTAATCTAATTCTTTCCTGTGACGCCATTATCATGTTTCCCTAAAAATTTTAGTAAGGATGAGTATCTATTCTATCATTTTACAAATAAGCAAATTACATGAAATCATAATATGACATAAAGAAACATAATCATTTCAATAACCAATTCACAGAACAACCATAATCATATACTCATACCAACATTATTTACTTTTCTCCTTAGATACACACTCCAAGTGCCCTATGATCACAGATAATGATGCATCCAGCATTTCTTGATGTCTTAGTCAACTAGGCAAATAGTCGCCTGTTAGCCCATGTACACAGATACAATGCATACAATAACGAACCCCTTAGCAAAGGTATAGTCAAGAGTCTAGTCAGGAAACGAGTGTGAGGCCATGTGATGCATTCACTCTTGGAAAGAGTGTGTACAAATACATAAATTTTGTTTACCACCCTACGTTTCCCTTAGATTTTTTATCGCCTCCAGACTTTATACTCCTAGTGTATCTCTATAACTATTCAAACTAGATCTATTCGATGTCCAACACTTATACTTGTATTGAGAATCCTTCATTCTCCACTCATAAGATCATACTTAGTAAAGCACTTCCATGCTAAGTTCACACCACTCATTTCTTTAAAGTTAGTTTCACTCATTAAATCATTTAGACAACATCATACTTTATAATAGCTGCAAAATGCTCATATACATATCTCAACATATAGTCCATGTATTCCAACTTACAAATACAACATCATGCATCATCATACATCTCATATAAACATATTTCATATAATTACACTATAATCATTTATCATATTTTCATAACACTCCACATTGAGGACTTATATATATATATATATATATATATATATATATATATGTAAACATATCACAACCATTCAAGCCACGCAACCTAACAACTATATTCTCAGCTATCATTCATAAATATTATACTCCAAAACACATATTTTCACAAAATTCGTATGTCACAATGCTCTAATGAGCATAAAATAAACACTTTAATAGAATGACAAAATAGAGCTCTCTTTCT
Source organism: Abrus pulchellus subsp. cantoniensis (assembly GCA_024086825.1). Taxonomy (NCBI): domain Eukaryota; kingdom Viridiplantae; phylum Streptophyta; class Magnoliopsida; order Fabales; family Fabaceae; genus Abrus; species Abrus pulchellus. Next base: position 20,864,349 of record CM044050.1, on the reverse strand, counting down.
CCTTACCTCAAGGTGAGTATATGAAGAGAGATTGACAAAGATTTGAGTTCATCCATAGAAGTTCTCATGAGTACCAAAAGATATTCATGAGAAATTAAAATATGAGAAACGATTAGAGAAAACAAAGTTTAATCTAGAGAAACTTACTTGGAGTCATTTAGATTTAACGTCAAAGCTTGAATTTGAGAAGTAATTAGAGTTTGAGGGGAGTCATTTAGATTTAACGTCAAAGCTTGAATTTGAGAAGTAATTGGAGTTTGAGGGAGTTTTATTTGAGAGAAGGAAGTGAGAGTTTAAAGAAAGTGAGAAGAGAAAACAAGGTTTGGAATGAAATGAAATTTCCAGTAGAAAATCTCTTAAATACCCCTTAACCGTGCATGCTCATGCTTGAGCGAGGAACAGCTCACTTAAGCGACAAAATTCTCACCTGTGTAAGGTACAGTTCGCTTGAGCGAGAACACCAAAAAGTGGCCTCGCCAAGCATTTTTGCATATGCTCAAGGTCGAGCTCGCATGAGTGAGATGACGTCCAGAGAGTTGGATATTTTTCTTGTGAGTCCTCACTTAGGTGACTTAGCTCGCCTGGGTGAGATCATTTTTCGCCTAACGAGATCACCTCTCGCCTAAGCGAGGTAATAGTTGGGATAAATTTATCCTATTTGGCTTGAGTAAGTATCATCTCGCCTGAGCAGGATTGCCCTAAAATCATATGGTTTTAGGTGCTCAATCTCACTTAAGCGAGATCTGTCTCGCCTGAGCAAGATCCTCTGCACCAGACTTTCTACCAAAACATCTCCAACTCATTCCAATACACTCTAACACTATATAATACCAAACAATCATCAATTTATTAAATAATTAGAAGAAGAGGGTGTTATAAAAGGTGACCTTCTTTTCGACAAAATTAAAGGCTCTTTTCATAAACCTTCAACACTTCTCAAAAGGTAGCCTTCTTTTTTATAAAGAATAAGGCTCTTCCTCACGATCCTTCAAAACTCCTTGAAACATGTCAAAGAGTAGTATCTTCGACAAGTTTCTTAAACTTAGATTTTTCACAGGTCTTTGACTCGTTAGAATGTGAGAACCTAGGGTTTTCTTTGCTTTTAGTAGAACGGTGTGTCCATGCCACTAATCTTCGAGTTGAGCTTCTCCTTAAAAAGGTATAGTCTATTTCCAACCATGAAAATCTGATAAGAGTTTTGCTAACTTAGGAAAAATATTTCCCCAAACAAAAGGATAGTAGTAATGTATTCTTTCTCTAACAATCAATATGGTACTGGATTATTCACAAGTTTCAGATAAATGCTTAATTAACTTTTACGTAATTAGCCATTCACAAAAGATCATATAGGTGGAAAGTTAGTTAGCATGATATCACTCAAAAAGATTTTCAAAATTATTATAAGTTTGTATGGGCTTGTTTACTAAAACAATAATAAAATTTTATTTAGTAAGATACTATTACAGTAAAATTATATTTTGTTTGAAGTTGTTTTTATCTTATAATTTTATGTTTTACATGGAGCAGAATCAATACTTGTAACGTCCCAAATTTTGTAATAATAATTTGATTATTAATATAAATATGTGAATTGCTATATGTTTGTGTGTTGAGTTATATGATGATGATGTGTATTGAATGATGGTGGAATACTTATGTGTGAATGTATGTGAGTATAAATGTAAATATTGATTTTAGATTAAGATGGGGACTTGTTTGACTTGTGTTTGGTTTGGATTGATTGAGGAAAATAGGTTAAGAGTATGCTGCAGAACATTCTCACTGTAACGAGAAGGCCCTGGGCATGGAGCAAGATTCTATTGCACTCTCGCTGTAGCGTGATTCTGCAAAAACCAGAGTACAGTTTCCTTTGATATTTTCGATGTAGCGAGAGAGGGTGTCGCTGCAGCGAGAGTGTGGTGACTCCTACGTATTTGAGGGCATTCCCACTCTTTCCTCTTCACCTCTCTTTCAATTCTCTTGATTTCCAGCCCTGATTTTGTAGTCATTTTTTTTAAATTAATGAATTAAAAAGATCTTATTGATATTATTTAAAAATATTTTCTTAATATATTTTTCATTAATTAAAAACATCTTAAAGATTTTTTTTCCTAAATAGTACTGTTTTACTTTATATTCAACATCCAATAACATATAACAAACATATGGTTTAAGTTAAATAAGTAATACTTTTATTTAAAATGTAAAATATATAATAATAAATCATCATATTTAATTTATTATTCAAAGAAAAATTCTTGTTAAATTAATTTTTGATTATTTTTAGTTTATACTTTTAGTTAATTGAAATAATTTATTTTTCATATTATAATTCTCAATTTTAAAATATTTATTTATTTTCCTTTTATATAATAAAATAGAGTATTTTTTTATTATTTATGAAACTTGTACAAAAATTTTTACTGAAAATTAAAGATTATTATTATTATTATTACAATGAAATAATTCAACGTACTTTATGCTTAAAATATTTTTTTAAATAAAAAAATGATATGATGATTATCTAACAAGCGTTTCTTTTTGTTAGGCTTAAAACACATTTTAAAAATTCTAACTTAGTCGAATTAACAATGAGGTTTAAGTTAAGATTTTTAAAAAAGTACAAACACCTAAACCAATACCTAAAAAAAAAATACCTACTAATACTAAATTTAAAGGTATGATTTTTGAAGTAATACCTCTTATTGTATTACTCTCATTAATAATTTTATAGTTATAAATTTATTTGATGAAATTTCTTTTTGTATTATTTAAAGATGTCAAACAAGCATAATGTAATTTTGTTTGATATTTTCGCTGTGGTGAGAGAGAGCCTTGTTAGTAGCGACAGTCTTTCGCTGTAGCAAAAAAAGGCTCGTTGTAACAAGAATGTCGCGATTCTGAGGGTATTTAAGGATTTTCATGCATGAAAACTTCATTTCTTCATTTTCTCTCACGTCTAGACTTTTTTTCCTTTGAACTCTCTCTACATTTTCTCAGATAAAACCTCTCCAAACACCAATTATTCTCCAAATATGTTTATTTTAAGCAATTCTAGGTAAGTTTTCTTAAGTTTAATCATGTTTTTACCGTCTGTTTTCTTTGAATCTTGTTCTTAAGGAATAAATTAATATTATCTAGGTGAAACTGCTATTTTAGGACCTTTTTCATCATCAATCTCCATTTAAATCTTCATTGTAAGGAAGAGGGAGCTCTATTCTATCATTTTATGACGTAAGTTATATGTTGAGTTTGTGAGATCATGTTTATGTATCAATTTTGATGAGATATGTATGAGAAATGAGTGTTAATGAAGAAAGATTGCTAATATACATGTGTTTGATGGTTTGGTTAACTGATTATACTGTGTAAATATGAAATATATGATGAAACAACATAATATTATAGTTGAACAAGTTTAATGACTATCTGAAAATGATAAATATGTCATTGATGGTTTGTTGAATGATATGATTATTTAGTCTTGAAGTGCTATTAAGTACGATTTTATGATTAGATGATGAAATAAATATGAGTACTGAATGGAGTGGTGTAAATAGTTACAGAGATACACTAGGGGTATAGAGTTCAGGGATGATAAGGAAATCTCGAGAAAATGTAGGGTGGTAAGTGACATTCGCGATTATGCATATGTTATTGTTAAGTGCGAATGAGTCACATGGCCTCACACTCGTTTGAGTAAGGGGCTCGTGATTGCATACGTTGTATCTGTATTGTATGAGCTAATTGGCAACTATTTACATGATTGAGTAAGACCTCAAGAACTGCTGAAGGCGTAATGACTGTGATCACAGTGCACTTAAAATCCAAATTTGAGAAATGAAAGTGTCAACGAGATTGTGTGAATGTGAGTGATGAATGAGATATATAATATGTAGTAATTTAACATAAAATATAATCTAATTGTATAAGCATGATATTATTATGAAAATGTTATGATATCTTTACATCATCTTGTAAAATGGGATAGATGCTCCCCCTTACACCATCTACAGGTAGTAAAGATGACAACTCATCCTATGCAAATTGATGAAGTAGTCTATAATTATGAAGTTCTGTTTGTTTTCCCAATCAGTGGTCAAATTCATCAATCTCTTAGTTTTTATCTATACCAAGGAATTGAAAGGCCTCCTCGGATCATGAATAACATATTTACTTATCATGATCATGATTTGCTAGGAAGGCCTATTAGCTACACATTTGAGAGATTCCCTAGTATAGAAATGATGGCGGATTCTGGTGACGTTTATCTTGGAGAAGATGATGAATTAACTGTGAAGGACTTAGAGGAAAATGAAGGCTGGCAGGATATAGATGTTTAGTTTTAGGCAATATATGGGAATGAGTATGAACGTTTGTAAATTTTGACCTATGATGGATAATGATATATAAATATTAATTTGTATTATATCTCATGCAATTATCTTAAATTTATTTTGAATACGAATTAACTGTTATAAAAGATTTTTTTTTTTGTAAATTTGATTAATGGTTATACATAAAAGTTAATTTTCATCTATGATTAGTGTTTATCTTATTGCGCATAATTGTATGTTATAACATAACTCCAATTACTTATATTATCAGGTGACCGTATCTTAATTAGTTAATGAATCTATAGGATAAAACGAGACAAAGAATTAAGTAGACCAAACTAATCTTTCTCTTTCAATCGTTATTAAATTAACAAGTTCATAGTTGTTTTATCTTGAATTAATATCTTCAATGACCCTTGTGGATGTTAGTTCAGAGAAAAAAATGTTAATATTCTATGACCATTATGTGACACCCAGGCGCTAGGCAAGGGCGGGGAGTGATCACCAGTGAATTGTAACACGGACAATGAGCGGCTCTGGCAGGCTTCTAGGTGAGGGCGGGGAGTGATCGCTGGTATAGTGTGGGCACGGACAAGGAGCGGCTCCTGGCAGGCTTCCGACGGTAAGGGGCACATGAATGAATTGAACTTATATCGGAATGAGAGAGGGATCCAGAGACTGTGTATACAGTTAAGGATAGCTTAAAGGAATTAATTAAGACTACTTATACCAACAAAATGCATTTACTTTTCGGTGGCCCATCACTTAAGAACTCCTAAGTTAAGAGTGCTTAACTTGGAGCAATTATGGGATGGGTGACCTTCTGGGAAGTTCTCGGGAAGTGTGCGAGTGAAGACAAAGCATACTGAAAAGTCTCGTGTTGGTTTGTGGGGATAGTTCGTTAACAATCTCGAATAAGTTGTCGGGCTGTGACACATTAGGTAATAATAGTATTTGTAATGAATGATTGGTAATCACAAGAAAATCAGATTTAGAGTTAAACAAAAAAATAACAGAAAAGATTGAATAATAAAAATGCATATACTTTAAGTTCTTATTTTTAGCCAAAACGTGCATTGTGTTACTTATTTTTATTGATAATTGATTTTATAATTAAATTCTTATTTTTATTTAATTTTGCATCATTTAAACTCAAATAATTGAATTAGAAATTTTTTAGTAATTAGAAGCAATCTTTATGGGATGATAAATTTTAGAATTTAAATTAAGAATTCTATATTACTTTTTGACAGGTATACTTGCCCACTAAAGAAATTTTTAACGTTGTTCCAGGGATTGTCTTTCCAATATTAAAAAAATCTCATATTTAATTGATTTGAGCAATTTTTGTTTGTGTTATTTTAATTTTGTTTTATCTATTTTCAATTTTTTATTTTTATTTTATTTTTTTTGTATTTTTATAAAAAATTTCTATTATATGCTCACATATTCTAAGTCTCCTACAACTTGCTTATTTGATCTAGAGATTGAAAAAATTGTGCATAGGCAAAGGAAAGAGTTGAGAGAACAAAGAATGGTATAATAAATGAGATCAATTCAAGATTACACCATACCCACTACTAGAGGTGCTTTTGAAAGCATCCCTGCTCCTAATGTGGTTATTAAATTAATAACTTATAGGCTCTTTATATTTTATCTTCATTTTATCTTATGACCATTGGAGTGATAGTTTAGAAAAAATAATGTTAATACTAAATATCATTGAGTTTTATATTCCTTTTATTGTTAGAGGCTATGCTATTTTAATTTTTTATTTTATATTTAAATCATTCTTTTATTTAATTTCGCATCCGTTAAGTTTAAACTATTAAATTTAAAATTTTTTGATAATTTAAAACAATTCTTCTAGTACGATATTTCGAGAATTTATTTTAGAACTTTTCGACAGTACATTTGCCCACAAATAATAAAAGATTGAATTATACTAATTCTCATTAAATAAAGATAAAAAATATTTTAAAAATATGAAAAAATATATAAATATAATGAATTTAATTATAAATTATACCAGATAATATATATATTTTAAAATTCATACATAAAATAAATATAATAAATAATTATTGTAAAGATTTATTCTTATAAAAAATATATGATTAGAAATAATTTAATTAAATCTCCTATATAGTATTTAACCTTAATTTGATGTAAGATTCTTCTTAATTTTGGTCATATTAATGTCATTTTTTTAATTTAATATGCTCAAAATATTTAGAATTAGATAGTTTGAATTTATTTTATATTTTCACTTAAATAATATATTTCTAAAAATTACTATTAAATATATTTCGTGCATCGCAAGGGACCAAACCACTACTGTATATACATGGTCAGAGAACGTGATGTGCACACCAACCATTTTGTATTTTGTATTTTTTTTTTTTGCTAATAATTATTTTGTATTTTCATATCTAGATGTTATTCTAATGATCATAATAATTTTAATAAAAAAAATGATAAAATTTCATACATAAAATAACATAATGATAACTTATCTACATTTTATATATTTTTTAAATAATTTAATTTAATGACTGAAGTGTTGTACATGAAAAATTACTAGTTACTTAAATTTATATATATCAGCGATATTTCCGATTTGATTTTTTTTTTCACAAAATGCTAAATTTTAAACTTCAAGTTAAATTTATTTGGAACTATATCTCTACATAATAATTTATTATTGGAATTCCTTCGTACTAAGTTTTCTAAAAGGATATAAGATTAATAATAGTTTTTAACTCACATAGCAAGCAATCATACACTAAAACTTGTTTAAAAGAAGATAAAATGAGTCAAATAATTTTTACTATTTTTAATGATTTATGTACTTAATAACAATTCTAATAAAAGAAATTTAATGTTTTGTCTTTAAATCACCCAATGATTATAACAATTCTAATTAAAAAAATAAAATAGATAACTTATCAACATTTTTAATTATTAATTTTAAATAATTTAATTTAATGAGGTAAGTGTGGTACCCGAGAAAATTACTAGTTACCTAAATTTATGTATTTATGTATAAATTTATGCATTTTATTCGATATGTGATATACCAAACAATTCCAGAGATTCCCGAAAGGAATAAGATAATCTTAAAGAAACGTGCTGTTGTCATTGAAATTGAAAACGAATGTTTCAACTTTCACATCAAAAGAAGAACTGCACAGCGAAGACGTCAATAAAAAAATCGAATAACAGCGATATTTTGCAGAAATCTTCTTCATTTCATGCTTTTTCAAATGTGGAAAGAATAAATTAAAGGTAAATATTTAAGAAACCCTGAAAAATAAGAATATTTTATGCTCTTTTGTATACATGAAATAATTATAACTATTAATTTTAGTAATGTAATTAACGGTGTATTTAAAAAATATATAAATATTTTTTAATATTTTAATATAATATAAAGAAAATATTCAATATTCCTTTCAAATTTAGTAATACGGTAGCAAGTACCTAAATTAAACAGAAATTAATGGTCTCTTTTCTAGTCACACAATCCTTAATTAATTTCCATATACGCCAACTACTCTCAACAACCAAGTTTAAACTTTCTACCGCGTAACATGCAGAAAGATTAGATAAAGGAAAATTAACATTAAGTCTGAAGAATGGAGATCTAGTCTAAACTGATCTTTGAGATTAAATTATTATCAAGTTTGGATAACGAGTTTCCTATTATAAACTAATATTACAAGAACAACTACGTAATTGGTACAAGGTCAAGGGGACATGGTAAAACTAAAATATATATTTGCTTGACTTTGACTTTGATATGGGAATCTTCTTAATTAGTGTTTATAATGAAAAATAATAGTTTGTAAACAAATAATTTAAGAGCAATCTGGGGACTGAATTAGGTCCTCTTTAGGTTTTTTTAAGTGTGTTGTTAACGTTATAAAATAGAGGATTGGACAAAAATAGCAAATGATAATCATCTGAAGCTTACTCAGACATAGAAATCTTTACAAAAGTGTGCTTAAACAAGAACTGAAATTAAAATTACAGGAACGAGAAGAAAAATAAAGAAAATTAAAACTAAATGCGAGAATGTAAATAATGCAGGAAAATAAACGTACAACTCCTAGCAATGAACACAACACCATAAGTCTCCTGGTAACTGGTGTCTGGCGCAATGCAGGTTTTCAGCATGTAGAGGTTTTGGGTGCAGGTATCTGGGTGCAAAAAGTTGTAATACCTTAATTTAATTTTCTAGTAATAAATTCGCAAAATGGGAGTAGTAAAATTTTCATTTAAATAAAAAGATTCCCTCATAGAGTTTCACAAACAGTTCAAAACAATAAAGGATTACAATTTATATCAAAGACTGCTACAGGACTAATTTAGTTACATCACATTTCAAAATACAATCTATGCCCTATAGCAGTTTATCCTTCTTTTACTGAGTCCGGTGCTGATCGTCTTGGTCACCTGAAAAATAAATGTAAGGGTGATTACTCTACACTATCCAACATACACAAACATAGAGACTCATCTCAAATACTACATATTTACTAACATATTTAAATCATGCATTCACAAAACAAGTATCTCAATCTCAGTTATAATCATCATTTATCATCTATTCAAATTTAAAACACAACCAGTACACTCATTGCACCAACATTTCACACACGTGCGCTTTCCGCACCTAGCCACACTCATTGTGGCACTGTGATTATAATTTCACACAATGAATGGTCGCCGGTTACCCCCGCCCACAGATACTACGTAGGCAGTCATGGGTCACTCAGCAAAGGTAGTGGTCAGAGGTCTAGTTAGGAGGAGAGTGTGTAGCCAGTGGTGCACTCACAGTCACTGTTGGTGTCACCACTCTCTCTTCCCCAGTGTATTATTGAACCATTCACAGCATCATTACACCGGTATTCAACATGCCCTATTCACACACATTACTCATCAACAGCACATGGCACAATTATCCATAGTTATTAACATTACATGGCATAATTCATTCACACACATGGCACAAGTGCCCACATTCATTCACAGTATACAGCCCAATGGCCCACATTCATCTACCACACATGACACACATATCCATTTCATACACCTAACATTTTAACATGCCATCTATACTCATTTCCATCCATTTACATTATTCAAGGACACACAAACACACCTATTCACCTATGTTGGGTTCAACCATTCCACTTATCCTATTCAACATCAATTCTTTATAAAAATCCACTTAAATCACTTTCAAATCATCACAATCATACCCACCACATATTATCCATCTCAATCACATTACAAAACATAGTAATTAACAGGTTTTCAAGCAAAATGAGATAGAGTAGAGTCCCCTTTTACCTCAAATGAAGATCCACACACAAAATCGGCAATGAAAAGGCTCCCCACACGAACTTAGTCCTAAATACACAGAAATTTCTCGTGAGGACCAGGGAAAACCGAGAAATAAGAGAATGGGGATGAAAAACTGAAACCATAACCATTAAAACTTACCTCCAAGCGTTTTCCACACAATTTCGACCTTCAATCTTGCTCCCTGACGGCTTAGAGGCAATTTAATCGGTGAAATAAGGTGGGTCGAGAGAATCGAAGGGACCTTAAAGAGAGAAAAGGAAAAATAAGTTTCCCAAGCCCTAACCCCTTTTAAATCATGTCTGTCACAACACTCTTGCTAGCTTTGTCGCTACAGCGAGGGACCTCTGGCTACAGCGACAAGGCGACAGTTTCACCCCCTTCTCCCAGTGCCTTCTCGCTACAACGAGAATGGCACAGTTTCATGCCTCATGCCCAGGGCCCTCTTGCTACAGCGAGAATGCCCTACAACAACATTCACACTTAACCTGTATACTCATACACACACACACACACAGATATATATATATATATATATATATATCCAATCTATCCACTCCATTCACTTCATACACATATGTACATATATAATAAATACACAACACATCGATGTCCACGTAAACACTTATATTAATAAACAAGCTATATTACAAAATTCGGGGCATTACAAAAGTCATTCCCTAAAAAGTGAAACTTTAGAGTATTTATAGGTGGGAAGACCATCTTCGTTTTCCTTCTTTGACGAGCACTTCTTAGTAAGTGCCTTCAACTGCTGATGTCTATTATCCACGATTGCTTGTGATCGTGCTATTGGTTAGGGCCTCTTCTATAACTGCTATCCCCCACAATCTTGCAATAACTTTTGAATCTTACAATAGCTTTTGAGTCCTATCAGGACTTTTATTTTTTATATTTTTGAGCAGTTCTGAGAGAAATCTAAGAGGCTCATCTACCATGAACATGAGATGTGTCAACTAGTATTGGTTATGAATGTTCACTATAACACCAAATCACTAGAGAGCAATTCTAGATTATCTTCTAGACTAGTTCAAATTGTTCTAACAAGCACTTTAGAAAGCAATTAAAATATAATGATGTTTAAATATGACTGAAGAAGGAGTTAGTAAGTAACCGCCACTGCAAGAACAACACCATTTCTTGACGGTTTTCAGTGACTGAATATTTTTGTCCACTACAGTGACTAATTTTTTATACTAAATATATTATTTATTTATCAAACCATATTTTATTTTTTTAGCATTTGAAATAGAGATTGATTTATAATTGATTAATGTAATACTAAATCAGCGATAATTTTTTTTAAAATAAATTAGAGATTGAATTGATTTAGAGACTAGATTTTCAACTAGTAAAGTAAAAAATAAAGTAAGTCATTAAATAATATAGACTAACACAGTAACTTTTTTTTTTTTAATTAGTCACTAATTTGTCCATCAATATTAGTGACAGATTTATAATTTATTTTAAAAAATATTCATTAATCAACGTAGTGACCAACTTAATGATTGATTTTATTAGAAAATTAGCACCTAATTTAGCAGTGATTATTAATTACTACTTTAGAGACTAATTTATGATTTATTAAAATAAAAAAATACAAAAATATTCATTAATCATTATTGTGATCAAATTTTTGTCTAGTTGTCTCAGAAGACTTGTAACATCCTTAATTTTTTTTAATACAGTAGGAAAAATAATATTGGAGTCAAAAAGGGAAATAAAATTAAATACGTTTGCTCGCATACTACCAAGAGTGGATATGCAAACATTTTGTAACATCCCTAATACAGACTCAACAGCCCATCCCGCTTCCGCTGCGCGAAGTGACATGTGACCGTCTCTTTACACTTAGAAATGCATTAGCAATCTCATTCTCATTAGAGGGAGTTAACATCTAGAGATACTTTTACATTCTATAAACAAATTAATATACGCATATGCGAATTATAGTTCCTCTATATGGACATACAACACCTAGTTGTTGTTTACGAGCCATTCATACATAGCTTCCATCATTCATAGAAACACATGGAAATCTTTTTTTTTTTCTCAAATGTAAACCATGGTTTGAAAATAACACTATCATAAGTAAATACATAGAAAATCATTTGGTACAACATAATTCTATTTCTAATAGAGATATAGTAATTGAATAATTATAGAACCCAAGATACAACTCAAAATATTTATAACTCTATTTAAGCCTAATAGCTGTCCCAACACTATATCTATGCAAGGACGACAATCACAAAAGAAAATAATCAGAGGAAGTGTGCCCCTCTAAAGAATTCAACCATTTGTCTTCGAGGACTCAACAAGTTGTACTCAAGGTCACCAATAGACGAAGATACACTATCACGAGGTTGGATTGTAGAACTATTCGTTGGGCAAGTGTACCCATTGAAAGTAATAAAGAGTTTTAAAATAATTTTCCAAAATATCGTCCCACAAGGATTGATTTCCAGTTACTAAAAATTTCTTAATTTAATTGTTTGAGCCTAAAAGATGTGAAAATTAATAAGAACCAGAATTTATTATAAAATTAATTATGAATAAAAGCAAATAAAATAACACACGTCTTGGTTAAACATGTAAAAGAGGAACCTAAGGCGTACGGATTTTCTCATTTTCTCGTTCAATCCTTTATGTTCTTTTTCCATTTAACTCTAAATTTTATTTCCTTGTGATCACCAATTATTCATACAAATACTATTAATACTCAATGATCATGCAATATTAATATTCTTTTTCCTAAATTAATATCCCCAATGATCATTGATGAATCCATATTTTTACTAGTATTTTAATATAGTTTTAATCAATTTGATAAGGAAAATATGTTAGAGAAAGCAGAAAAACTCATAAAAATAGAATGATTAAAGATTTTCTTTAAATAAATAGTTATTTTAGCATTTGTGAATTTTCTGTGTAGAAATTAATAATTCAAGCATGTTATTGTAGAAAATTCTAAGCAAAGTTCATGAAGATGGAAGATCAATGGAAATATAGAAGAAAAGTAGCAAGTCTGAACTCCAAGAACAAGGTTTATGGAGTCTAAGCTGGGCGTGGTCACTATTATCAGTGAAAGTGAGTGTTCCAGAGCGTTTTTCAGAAGAATACAGTGTGCGTTGTCACTTTCGCTGGTGAAAGTGAGCGTTCCAGAGAAGTTCCAAACATTTCATGATGTGCATTATCACTTTCGCCGGCGAAAGTGAGCGCTCCAGAGAGACTCCATACATAGCGAGAAGCGTGTGGTCACTCTCGCCAACGAAAGTGAGTGTTCCAGAGAAACATTTAGCTTTGCAAGTTGCATGTGGCCACATTTCAAGCACTTACGAAGTCACATTTAAATAAACACGCAGTCATAACAAAATGCCCAATAAACAGTTACAAAATGCAGGCGGAGTCACAGAGATTCGTCGCAACATAATTTAAACACTAACGCTTAAAACGTCACTACTTCCTCAGTTTGTTCCCACCATTCCTCCAGTCAAGGTGATCGGAGGCCCTCGTTCCCTACAAGCACACATCGTATGTAATCCATCAGGAATATTCTCCATTTAACCATTTTGGTCCCTCAGGAACAAGTCCTTCCACGATCCTCGGTAATGCTTGCTCGCGTCAGGATTAATGGAGGTTTCGATGGCGACGTGTCCCGGCCGCGGTGAGCTATTTCGCACCATTGGGGCAACCCCCTCCACTACCCCCAAGGTCCTTCCCTCGAACCTGAACACTCACATCCCTCAGCTGTGCTAAACTGTGACCTTGACTCTCCATCTTCCATATCATGCACATAAGAGTTTCGTAACCGCATTCTCACTTCACTATTTTTGAATGCACATTAAATTTCCAAAGTTCACAAACCACATAACCAAATCCACACTCATAAGTGCTAATACATTCAAAGAAAAGAAGAACCATTCGTCCACATTCCGAGAATAAAAGAAAAGGAGAGAAGATGAAGATAGTTATAAAAATTTTGTTGAAATATCATAGTCGAAATGTACCTTCGTAAACAAAAATAATCATCAAAGAATCATGGAAATGACCACAAGTTTAATCACACATGCAATTCATTTCTACCACAAATATTTCGTAAAATAGTGATTAGGTGGTGAGAAAATCCGTTTAGGTTAAGTAAAAAAAAAGGGTTCCTTGGTCAAACAAAAATTTAAATCGAAAGAAAAGGGTGAGTTCTCTTTTCCATATACTTATTTTCCATTTTTGAAGGAGGAAGAAGAAAGAAGGTAGATGATTTCTTAGTTAAAATGAAGGAGGAGAAGGGTAGTCTATGAGAATCGAGAAGAAAACAAGGATTCATATAGAGATTTTAACATGCAATGAGATATCCGTTAAAAGTCATCATTTTTATTCAATAGTAAAGGCAAACAACCGAGACTCATGCAAGGATTTCAATATTATCAACATGCAAAACTATTTCAATCTCAATCAAGTTCACGCAAGTTATAAAACATGGATTTTTAGAATACTAACCAAATAAAATCACCACGAGATGAAGAAAAATAGTTTGCATGTAAATTTCATTGATGAAGATCAGAGACGAAAACAAGAAGAAGAGAGTGCATGCAGAGTTTACAAGTTAACGAATAACCACATGCATTCAAGCGCAAACAAGAGCTCCCCTAACCTTGTTTGGTTTGAGAAAGAGAGATAGAGTGGAAGGCTTGGCCTTGGTACTAGCAGGATCTTGGTCACGACTTGAGTCCTTGGTGTTTGGTCGCCTCCTTGAGCGGTTGGTGATGAAGTGTGTTGTCCACGAGAGAAGAGGGCATAGAGGGTTTGGTGTGAGGGTGAGAAGGTGTCGAAAGAGAAAAGAAGTAGTGAGGTTGAGAGTGTTTTTGAAAAATAAGGGGAAAAGGGCGTGTGAGGATTATAAGGTGTCCTTATATAGTGTGGCTTAAAGCTTTTGCCCATTCATCTTCCAAGGGCTGACGGTGAGGAGTTGCACAACAAGGGTTTTAGGGTTAGGTTAAGTGAAGTGACATATCTTTTTGCCTTTCTTGTTGAACAATCACGCCTCTTAGATGTCCAGGTGCATGTGACACGCCTTGTCAAGAGCATTGAATGCACAGAGTGAAAAAGGAGTAAGTCTTTAATGTCCCACACGTCTCCACAAGCTAGCCATCATGGTGGAGTAACCAAGTGGTGGGTTGACATGGACAAGAGTGAGTAATCAATGCGTGTTGGCGGCTAGGGTTCGTTTATGGAGGGAAATGGGTTCAAACCCTTCGTGTCTCACGAATTTGAAAGGGTGATGTCCTTTCGAGTAGCTAGTGAAAAGGTGATGCCTCTTGGACTCCTCAAGACAAGGTGTCGCCTTTCTCTTTGCCTTGGGCGTGTGGCTAGTGCCATAAAACAAGAAATAACTGCATGCAATTAATGAGGCATAGTTTCTAGAATAAATGTTGCTGTTTAAGTTTCTCGTGAGGTTAAATGCGGTTAAGAGGTAATTTAGGTAACTTGAATGATAGTTTAAATGAGGCAGGTGAGGTCCCCTCGGTTTAAACGCAATTACGACGCAGTTATTAGGGAAAAATAATGTGAATGGTTAGTTGGTTCATGCAATTAATGCAAGGTAATTAAGGAAGGTAAATATGATCAATATCTGGCATGGATTTGGGGAAGTAATGGCTTCATTTGAAACGTTCCAGGCTGATTAACACGTCTAAATAAATGCAGGTGGGTAATTAAATAAATCCAGTGGCAGTTAAATGGGGAAATGGAAGGTTATTCGAGTAAGTGGGAATGGAAAGGGCGTCCTTAATGATTGTCTGCAAGAATCATGCTAATTTATGACAATCCGGTCAACACCGATTAAATACGCATGAGAATCTAAAAAGTTTGCAATTAAGGGGTGAATATGCAATTAATGTCATGCACGGTTTTGGGTTTTAAATGCCTTAGGTGGCGACTTCTCAAGCTAACATCATCACTCCCTAAATGCGGCTGGCGGTTCCAATTATATGGGAAAGGGAATTTGTGCGTGTGTCTATTCATTTTCTCGAGAGGTTGAAGGTAAGTGGGAGGTAATTAAGGTAATTATGGTGCATGTAATGGCTAGGTGAAAGGGCTTCTCGTGAGAGTGATTAAGTATGGGGAATTTCTCAATAAATGATCTAAATGTCAAATGGGATTAAATTGGTCAGCTATAATAAAGGGCACGAGAATAGGAAGAGTTTATGTTTCGGGAAGGGATTTTGGGCTCTAATCTTCCTTTAATTCTCGGCTGCACCTTTTATGAGGGAATCTCAATTGATTGCAATTTAACATGTAACGGTTTAGGAAAGGACAAACGGCTACATTTAATTATGGTAACTAGAGAATTGATAATTGTATTAAATGCAATTATTTAGGCTCAAAATCTAGGTCATTATGGCCAGTTTCCCTCTCTCCTATCTCATGCATTAACGAAAATTGGTTGCCCTAATTAAGAGGGATATATTTGAACAAAATCATAAGGTATCTATTCGAATTTCTCCCTCCCCCTAGGCATTGAATGGCTTTTCGGCTACAAGACTTAAATGAGGAAAGATTGAAAAGTGTCTCTTCAAATTTTGTTTTGCACGTGGAATCTAGGGCAAAAGGGTGGCTTTCCTTAAGTGGCTAATTAAGGTTAGAGAGGAAAAGCCACACGTGTAGTTCTACTAGTTTAAGAAAATATCTAGCAAAAATTAAATAACATGAATCAAAAAAGATAATGTAAGCATTAATCGCAATGGTCATGAAGTAAAATGGGGTCCTCCTATTTGACCAAAAGACATTTTCACCCTAAGGTTAATCTCACTAACCTAGGGTTATTTAAGATAATTTCATCATGTAATTATTATAACACATGCACATAAAAATTCACATCAAACATTACCACAAAAATAACAAGCTCTATCGTGCAGCAGGGACCCTAGCAATTTAAATAATCATCATTAAAAGAGAACATTCATAAAATCAACAAATCCACAAAATTATAAAAAATGCACGAAAATCAATCAATATAATAATAGTAGTAATAATAAAGGCTAACTAAACTCGGATAACCCCAAGTACACAAATTAAAAATTGGGGATGTTACAAATTATGCATTGAGTTTGTAGTTTAATATTCTTACAAAAGATGATAAGATTCATATATTTATTTAGATGTGACACACTGCAGAACACTAAAACAACAGAAGATCTAGACACCAAAGAATAACGTATTCATAAAATCAACCTTAGGTCGAGGGTAATAGAATTCTCAATGACAACAATACTCTAGTCAGGTTCATTTGCAAAACTCAAAAGCTCTACCGAGGAAGGAAGAAGCAAAGTTGCATGCAATCAAATCAAACACTCACCATAATACTTCTCAGTTCATTACTTCATTCAAGGAATGAAAGAAAGCAAAGAAGAACTCCATGCATGCCTACTGATCATTGATTTAAACAAGGTAATCAACCAAACATACACAAAGTTGCATCACCACAGTCACAAAACAAGTCATTTTCATGCAGGTTGATCAACAAGTTTTAACGGAGTTTCACTCACCATTCAAAATATCCACCAAAACACCCCATCTATGTACTTTCCCCAACTCACTTATCAACAGGAATAAAAAAATTAAGGTTTTCTGAACATGTCCGAGAAGTCAAATAAAGGACATAGAAGCAAGAAATAAGATGATTATAACATGCAATAAGATTGTTATCAAGATCAGTCACCATGCAAGCAGATCGAAGCAAACTTTATTTACCAAATGATTCAAAAATTCATGCTTTACTCTCCAAGACTAAACTGAAAAGAAAAGTGAGATGCATTCAGGAAAAACAACATGCAGTACGGTTTCACTTAGTAACACCTATCACAACCAACAAGGAAAGCATATTCATATAGGTAACATGAAAATAACAAATCATCGGTGACCTGCAATGAACTTTACCCACAATCGCACCCATGCAAGCATCAAAGCATTAGTCAATGATTAGGTTTGATGAGAATATTGAGGGATGAAGAGAAAACCATCATGCAGGTAGTTTCAATGGCATTCATGAGTGGAGCGAGGAAAAAATACATGCAATAAATAATAACGCACATTCAAGTACAAACACATGGACCCCTTTACCTCAAATGCAATTGCATGCAAAAATCGCAGGTTAGTGTAGCATGTAGAAGCTTCCTTCCATCAAGTTCGTGTCTTCTTTTCTCTGAATATGGAAAAAGCATAGCATAATCTCGAGTTTGTAGTTCTCATTTTGGAGGAAAGGGCCAAAGAATATATCTTGGGCGTGCTAAAGATTTGAAGGGAAAAGGAGTTCTAAGATCTTTTGTAGAAGTGCAGTAGCAACAATTTGAGCATTAATGGTTTGTGCGTAGCTCTCAACTTGTCACACCCAACAGTTTCAGTTCTAGCATTGATGCTTTTTCATGTCTGCGAACGAAATGCAAACCAATCACCTCTAAGATCAATTGTGGAAAAAGCAGAGACGTGCAATCTTTTAGAACCAACCGTGCGCATTGGGAGTCGTGATGAGATGTGCGTGGATGTCTATAACAATGGCTATTACAACGGCAATTGTATTTGTAATGTGGAAATGCATAGACCAGCTTGAAGAGAACCAGCTGTGGACCTTGAAAGCTGACAAGACGATAAGGTCCAAGGGCAAGTGTTTAACCGCCTACGGTTCTAATCCAGGAAATTATGTCATGATATGTGATTGCAGCTCGGCAGTACCGGAGGCCACCTATTGGGATATATGGGACAATGGAACCATTATCAATTCAAAGTCAGGCTTAGCCTCGAGTGCTGAATCTAACACCATGGGAGAGACACTCACCGTGCAAACGAATGAGTATCTAATGCGACAGGGCTGGCGTACAGGCAATGACACAAGCCCTTTCGTAACTTCAATCGCCGGGTATTTGGATCTTTGCATGGAAGCTCACGGAAGTAACATGGGGCTGGCTGATTGTGACAGCAATAAGAAAGAGCAGCAATGGGCAGTTTACCCAGATGGTTCTATACGTCCAGTGCAAAATACAGACAACTGTTTAACTCCTGAAGAGTTCGAAGAAGGAGCTACCATTGTCATGATGGGTTGTAGCAATGCATGGGCTAGCCAACGATTGGTGTTTTAAAATGACGGTACCATTTATAGTTTATACTACGACATGGTGATGGATGTGAGACTCTCTGATCCAAGCCTTCAATAGATAATAATTTCGCCATACACTGGTGAGCCTAACTGAAAATGGGTTATCTTGTTTTAATGGCTTCATGTTTGAGGAGGCAAATGCTATGTGACTATGTAATACTTAAATAAGAGACAATATCTATCGACCTGCAAAAACTGTCACGCAGTTCATGCTGCCTTGCAATGTTTCTAATGTGCTTAACTAGTAAATCTATGGTTTAGCAACACCCTGGATCGATAAAATTAGAAAGTAAAGGTGATTGAATATATAATTATAACAAACTGTATGCGGTTCCTTCACCTCAAAATTACAAAATTAAAATTTACACAAATCAAAATCAGTAAATGAAAATCTATAATTTACAGTAAACCTACGATATAAATCTTAGATATATACACTAGCAACCCTTTTAACAAAAAAATAAAATAAAAATTAGGGAAGAGAGGGCGTACTCTAGCTTTTTCTAAAAGAAAATGCATAATTTGCACTGCAACTAATATGTCCCTTTGGCAAATATTCATCCATTCATAATTTGTATATCTCATTTAGTTTAATCTAGCAAGAGGTGTTAGAATCTGTCTAATAATAGAACAATTGATTTTTTAGTCATTATTAATGACTGATTTAAAGGCTGATTTATGATTTACTAAAATTAAAAATTAAAAAAAAAATTATTTACTAGTGTAGAGATCGAGTTAGCAGCGAATTTTATTAGAAAATTAAAACGCAAGTTATCGGTCATGTTTGGGATTCAGATACTAATTTCTAAACTAGTACATACGCCAAAAATGAGATCTAAGAGCGGTTCTGCTTGAACTAAGAGAGCGGTTAGTGGTGCTTTAAAATCACGTGCTATCCAATGTCGTCATTTTTGGAGAGCGGTTATTTAACCGCTCTGAAATGTACATTTTGGAGAGCGGTTACGCGGTTAACCGCTCTCAGAAGTTCACTAAAGAGAGCGGTTAAGCGCGTAACCGCTCTCACAAAATATAGTACTTTGGAGAGTGGTTAAATTAGAACCGCTCTTAGAAGTGAACTTTGGAGAGCGGTTGCTCTCCAAAGTTACGAAAAATTTTGAAATATTTTAATAAAACTGGCATAAAACCTTTTATTAGCATACCTGGTAAATTATACAGTATTTAGAACCAATTCAAACAGAATATAAAATTCAAACAGAGTCTGATATAGCAAAATTTCAGAGCTATTTGCACATTGAATTATTGAATTACAACTCACATGTACATATTACAATCAAATTAGAGTCTCATATTTACACATTTTGCCTAAGGTTGAAAGAAAATTGTCTAAATATTGTAAAAGAACACTAATAATCTATTATGCTTAATGTGTCCTTTAAATATCTATGGTACAGATATACACACCACTCCTTTTGCAATTGATAAATTTTGTTGTCAGGAAAAGTTGGCATCTGCACCTCTGAAAAGTACTGAAATACAAGGATAGGGAAAACAAAGCTTATTTAATTAAGTGAAATAATAAGCATATGGCAAACGAATTGGAAAGTGTAAGATTATTACATTTACTGGGATTACAGTTTGTCCATAGTGCAAAGCATCCCTAATGAATAGACACACATAATATCCACAGTCGTCATTATTTGTTTGCTTGGGACACTGTGGAAGATAAAAATCAAATAAAACAACATTAACTAAGAATGATATACAGTGTAATTACGATTTAGCTGAAAATTAAAAACATGAGATATGATATAGTCTTACCTGTACAGTGACCCATTTTATTTGACTCATCTTTGTATTGGAGGGCTGCACTCCCCTCTCTGCTCGATAAGTGACAAGAGCACTAAGAGTCGTACGTGAACCAAATAAATTAGATACATTTGAACCACTTAACATTAATCATAGTTGATTGACATAAATGAATGCTTACTTATTAAATAGGTTCTGCATATGTGTTCTGATCTTCAGCTACTTGCGTAGAGGGTCCATATAATAGATAGTCTCGTCAGCAGTATTGATGGCAACCAAGACCCAATGTTGCCTACCACGAGTATAAATATCATTTTAAGATTACTAAGTTATATGCTAAATTATAAAACATAAAGCAGAGTCTCAATGAGATCAATTGACTTACCCAACATTATAAGGTGCAAAAATCAAGTGATCTTCACCCATATGACGCTTCAACATTTCAGCTATATGTTGATGTGGGTTTGGATTGAGCGCTTCATCCATTTCATACGGAGATATAAATGAGAATCTCTTTGCCATTATCCCATGCAAATAAGCTTCACACAAATATCTTGTTTTGCACAAGTAGAATTGAATATTATTTAATAAAGAAGGCGTTAAAAGTTATAAATTGACTATGTAAGGAGTCCCCAGCCACTGTATGATATACTCTACCTCTTGCAACCAGGCGAAAAGGTTTGTTCAAGTATAGCATACAGTCATGATCACCCTACAAATGAAAGTTTGTTATATTACGCAATAATTAAATCAAAAGTATTAAACATTACAAGGTAAATGATGATTTACTGTAGCTTAAATACCTATGCAATCTCAACAGATGCAATTGGTGTGCAACTGCCTCTATGGCTGGTAAAAGGTACATCTACAGGCGTTTGGGGACCAATATCCGCCATTGGTTGCATTTGAGAAGTAATATTGAAAGGGGGTGTCATACATGGTGGTGGGGAATGAGTAGGGTTAAATGGCATCTAACCTGACATGAATGGGGGTAGTCGCTGACCCCCTGTCAACTGTGTCACTACATTGGTCAAATGCGCTACCCAATGCTTCATGTTCTGCCACTCGGTAGATGAAGGATGTGGACATGAACTTGGCCCAAATGCAGATTTTTGGGTCACCTCAAAACCTACAGCCCGAACGCGACCTGGATGCTCTCTTACACCAAGTGCTTGAGAGAGTATGTCATTTCGGGCTATTGATTCAGTCTCAGCATCTGGAGTGACCTGTGAAAAGGTTTCCTACAATAAAGATAACAATTAACCATGAGGTCATTGTAGGAGAATTCAAAATTAAACATAACATATTTGAAAATACTAACACATTAGTATTAACTACTTACAAATTTATTAACCATTTTTTTAACTTCTTCATCATCAATGCTACCTTTTTTATTTACCCTAGCAGCTTTCCAAAGGACATGTCAAGGTACTGAGGTCAAATTAGACCCAGATGTAGCAATCTACACAAAATTTCAGATTAAAATCCCTTGTTAATAGGTTTAACATAAGACAACACATTAGCATCACATTGTTACATAAGACACAAATATACATACCAAGTCTTGCTCTAACTGAGCATATCCCTTAGCTGACCTCCTGTATCTATACGACATTCCTTTCGCCCTTTGTGCATTAGCCTCACTTTCTTTTTGAAATTAGGCATTCAGAAACGTACCAAATCAATACTTATTTGTGATGGTGATAGTAATTTGAAATAATAATGTGTGACATGGTACCTTGAAAGCTTTTATGCAGCTTTGGTTGACAAAGTCCATCTAGTGATCAGTGACTGTGATGAATTTCTGATACTTCTCCGGAGGATGGGGGACACAATTTTCATCTTTGTCACATATATGTTTCCTTAAACGTGTCCGGAATGCACGAAGGTCCCGTCCAGCTAAAGACAGAACAAAATCTTTGTGAACAGGAGCCACCTCAAAAGTTTGCTACATTGGAAACAAAAAACAATATCAGATAAACCCTCTTGGGTAAACCAATATGCAATAACTAAAACGATTCATCTTGTGTACCTCAACTTGCTCCCAAATGTGGTCTATAACATTACTAGAGACATTTGTCCAATCAGAATAATTGATTGGCACTGTACTCCTAGTAACAGAGCCAATAAAATGTGCAAACTTTGATCTGTTAGGGTCTATTGGTTGACCCTTTCCATTCCAGCCAACCTATATGCAAATATAAACCATACAGACATTTTAGTGTATGATGATATTAGCATAAAAGATTCCTACAATATCATTACAAAATTCATTGATTGTGACAATTTACCTGTAGCTTTTGTCCTAACTTTCTTGATTTGCTAATGGACTTAAGTTTGGTAATCCCTCTACCCTTTTTCTTATTTGCCCTAGCGGAGTGATGAGGGGAACTCCCGTCCATGTTATCTGAAGAAGTCATCTCTGTAAGAAAAAAGGTAAAGGTTAACATTAAATAATTACATTCAAGGATAAAGTAAAATAATAAAAACAAAATATAACCAATTCAAATTTAATAATAGATGCACCTTTTTCTTTTTTTAGGAGCCTTACTAAGTTTCCTATGACCTTTTATTGAATGAAATGACAGATTTAATCAAATGCCCTCTTCATGATCATGTCTTGCATAAATATCCTCATCATCTGTTAATGTATCTGCAATTGACATGTGTTCAACACTCCTCAAAGGATCGTCCTCAACATTAACTTCTTCTTCTGTTAATTCTCCATCGGTGAAAGCACATTAGGACAATTGACCATGACTTGTCTACAGGATCTATGACATAGAACACCTATAGAGCCTGTGATGCAAGGATAAATGAATCATCTTGGTAACCGGTCTTTTTAAAATCCACCCTTATAAAGCCCATATCGTCAATTCGAACACCACTGTTGTTGTCTACCCACTTGCATCCAAAGATTGCTACACGAAAGTTAGTGTAATCCAACTCCTATATATGTTCAATGAATCCAAAGTATGACATATTTGCATATATTGGATTTTTATTCTTTGCACTGGAGATATGCAATGATTCAGCAACCAGAGTGACCCCACTATTCTGCATTGTGCTTTGGTCGTCATGCTATTTTGTGTAAAATGTGAACCTATTTACTAAGTACGAAGTGTATGAAAAGGCATCAATACAAGGACCTTTTGACAACCATCGAATCAATTCTGAAACTGATGTGTTCGTCTGTTTCAACTATTCACCAACATGTTCTTGTAGCCATCCAATGAATCGCACATTATGTTCTTTTGTTATCTAATTCTCACCTCTGGTAGGATTTCTACACTTTAGTGTCTCTTTGTGCAAGCTTATGTATGGTTCAATTTCAGGGGGTGTTTTGTAATACATACAAGTATGCTTGTTCCCATTGCAGTCTAGGGACCTCTATTTGTTGACAACCACTGCTACCTTCCCCTAAAGTCCTTCCTGTGTGACGTGATTTTGGAATGTCACATGATTCAACATTTGACAGATATTCAGAACAAAATTTCACTGCTTCTTCCACTAAATATCGTTCAGCAATACAACCTTCTGGTCTGCTTCTATTCTTAACATACCTTTTTAAAATCTTCATATATCTTTCAACGGGATACATCCATCGCATATATGCAGGGCCACACAATTTTGTCTCTTCCACTAAGTGAATAGTCAAATGAACCATGATATCAAAGAATGACGGTAAAAAATACATTTCTAGCTTACATAAAGTTTCAGCTATTTGGTTTTGCAAACTTGGTAATCTCCCAGGATCAATCACTTTGCTATATATTGCCTTGAAAAAGAAACACAACTTCGTGATTGCCATGCGAACCTTTTTAGGTAGAATAGACTGTATAACAACAGGAATTAAATTCTCTATTAATATATGGCAATCATGAGACTTCAATCCTTTCAACTTTAGGTCCTTAAGTGATACAAGACGTTTAATGTTTGATGAATACCCCTCTAGAACCTTAACTGAATAAAGAGTCTCACATAAAGCACGTTTCTCGTTTCTAGACAGGGTACATGTTGTTGGCGGTAAAAAGGTTCGCTTTCCCTTCTTCATTGGAGCCAAATCGGATCGTATTCCTAACTTCGCCAAGTAAAGTCTTGCATTAATGCCATCTTTCTTCTTTTCCACGATGTTTAATAACGTACCAATCACACTTTCACAAACATTTTTTTCAACATGCATAACATCAACAAAGTGTCTTACGTATAAAGATTCCCAGTATGGTGACTGAAAGAAAATTGACATCTTTTTCCAACCTGCGGTTGGAATTTGTTTGGCAAAAGGTTTTCCAAATGTTGTTCTTATGTGTTCAACCTCATCAAATATTTCTTCTCCACTCTTCAAATAAGGACATTGTCGTACTTCACAACTTCCATTAAAAGCTTTTTTCATTTTTCTGAAAGAATGATTTCTTGACAACCACCTATGATGCCCCATGAAAACATTTTTGTGACAATGGTCTAGTTTTATATAATCTATTTTTTCCTGACATATTGGACATCCACATTGACCTTTGATGCTGCAAGCAGAAAGATTTTCATATGCAGGAAAGTCATTAATTGTTCCATACAACATTGCCTTCACCGTGAAATTTTCATCTCTAAATCAGTCTTATAGTTCTATGCCATTATCCCACAACAACTTCAAATCTTCAATTAAAGGAGACAAGTACACATCAATGTCATTTCCAGGTTGTTTAGGACCAGAGATTAACAAAGAAAGCATCATATATTTTCGCTTCATGCAAAGCCATGGAGGTAGGTTATACATTATTAAGATAACGGGCCATGTACTATGGGTGCTACTTTGCATGCCATGTGGATTCATTCCATCAATTGCTAATGCAAAACGTATATTCCTTGTTTCAGTTGCACACTCTTCATGGTCATCGTCAAATTTTTTCCACTGTGGTAAATCTGTTGGATGCCTAAGCTTTCCATCTCTAATTCGGCCTTCAGCATGCCAAGTCATCTGCTTTGCATTATCTGCACTGCGAAAAAGACGTCTTAACCTCGATATTAGTGAAAAATACCACACGACCTTCGCAGGTGTTGTGTCTTTCTTTAGGTATCGTGATACATTACACTTTGGACATTTCCTTAGTGATGCATACTCATTTTGGAACAAAATACAGTCATTAGGACAAGCATGTATCTTTTCATGGGTCAATCTAATGGAAACAAGTACTTGTTTAGCCTCATATGTTTTCTTTGGTAGCACATTATCCTCCGGCAGCATCTCATGTAATAAACTTAGTAGCTCTGTGAAGCTCTTATCAGTCCATCCATTCGACGCTTTTAAGTTATAAAGCTTTAAAACAGAACTCAATCTTGTGAACTTTGTACATCCATTATACAATGGTGTTTCTGCATCATCTTTTAGCCTCTCAAACATCTTTGGACAATCTCTATGATCTTCTTCAACAACAGTTAGAATTTGTTCAGCATGATCACTCTCATTTGTTCTAAATGTCTCTGAGTAATTGACACTTGATTTCATGTTAGTTGATGTACTTCCACCTTGTATCTCACCGTGCTTTGTCTAACAAGCATAGTTTTCATCTATCCCATTGCACATTAGATGTTCTTCCAATTCTTCCGCATTTACTTGTAACATATTCAAACAACACCAACAAGGACAGGGAATAAGGTTGACATCAGTTGCATTCTTAATCATAAATCTAATAATCTCTTTGACTCCGTCTTCGTATTCTTCACTTAAATGATCAGCTACCATCCAACTTTGATCCATATTTGCTCCAACTACGGTTACGATCATTATAAATGTGAATGTTTTATTAACTCTCACATGGTAGGGCCCTATCCCATTTTAGAACAAACTTTTTCCAACCTTAATTAACAAATGCTACTTAAATGTTGTATTTTTTACTTGACAAAATTTGGGCAGCATTTCGCATTAGTCTCCTAGTATACAACTTGAAATATATGAGATGATTTACCTCAATCAAGTATGCACCAAGAGACAATGAGAAATGTTTCAAACTCAAATTTTGTTAAGTATTAAATACAACATTATGAGAAGCAAATGCTAACAAATTAATGAATAAGTTTGTTTACAAACTGTCCAACTTGGACAATTTGAGATTCAAAATAATGATTTATTAAAATATTATTAATATGGTTTCACTCAATTTTACAACGGTAAATCATAACCTACAAAGTTTCATCACTAACAATAATCATGCATCCATCACATTCTACAATACAACATCAAATTCATTTATACACAGAGGAAATATACATTTTGGGGGCAAAACAAACAAGAATATCAAAATTTTTAAATGCCTAATATCATAGGTTAACAAACACAACAGCATGCTCTTGCATTATAACTAACCAGCTGTGTCCTAATATCATGTTCAACAAATCCTAAAAAACCATTCCAACAACATTTCAGAGGTTAACAAACTAAGATTCAACCTGCCCATATCAACTTTTACAAAATAAAAAGTCATTTCATGCTCATTTGTTCACGCGGCAGCAATGGTCAACATGTAAACAATATTCAGTTCATACAAATTCTAAACACAATAGCATGCACTAACCTGGAATTAAGAAACGAGTGCAAATTTGTCGTAGTTCAGCAGGAGACTAGAAATGGAGGAGACGTTGTCACTGTTTAACGTCAAAAATAGAGGTACGTTCAAAAATGGATAACCCAGTTAGGGTTTTAAAAATACAACTTCTGAGAGCGGTTATGAAATAACGCGGTTATTTTACGACCGCTCTCATAAGTCCATTTTAGAGAACGGTTCCATATGAACTGCTCTCAGATGTCCATGTTAGAGAGCGGTTCCATTTGAACCGCTCTCATAGAGAACGGTTCTGTCGGAACCGCTCTCTTATATTTATATATAAAGCGGTTATTACTAACTGCTATCTAATTAGGTACTCGAAAAGCCTATTTCTGACGTAGTTAATAAAAAAAAATAACATAATAGTTATTAATTGAAATTAAATTATTGGTTAAAAACTTACCGACCGATATATTTGTCATCAATAGTGAATGATTTAAAAATTTATTTATAATTTATTAAAATAAAAAATATTAATTATTAATATTAGAGACTAAACTAGCAACGAATTTTATTAAAAATTAGAAACCAAATTATTAGTTACTTTTTTGTGATTGATTTAAAGACCAAATCCTGAATTAGTAAAATAAAACGTAACATAATAGATCAGTGACCGAATTAGAGACCGCTCTGGTCAGAAGTTTCGACTAATTTATCTATCACTATTAACGATAAAATTAAAAATTGATTTATGATTTATCAAAATAAAAAAATATAAAAAATTCATTTATTGACTTAGAGAAGAGATCGAATTGCCAATGAATTTTATAAAAAAAAATAATTAAAGAACAATTTATCAGATATTAAAATAGAAAGGTATAGAAATATTCATTAATCGACATAAATCTTAATTTCTTAATGTACAATAACAAATTTTTTAAAATGTAAAATATTTCACTTAATAAAATATTATATATAATAATTTTAATAAAAATTTATTATATATATATATATATAAAGTGCAATACTACACAAAAAATTTAAATTAATTAAAATAAAAATTTCTTCAAAATCATATTATTTTTCTAAAAATATTATTTAATTTATTATTATGTTTAATAAATCATGATGATAAAATAAATTATCTAATTTAAGCAAAAAGAATTATTTAATATACAATTTTAAAATAATTTACACGACTAATTCAACATGAATAATTAAATAAATATTAAATCTATTAATTAAATATTTTAATATAATTAATCAATAAATATTGAAGTAATTACCTGTTTTTGTATAATTATTAAAATTAATAAATTAGTCTTTTTTATTCTCTTCTCATTTTAATTTTTTTTATTATTGTTATTGTTGAAATATCCAATAACGTAAACAAATATATGGTTAAAGTTAAGTAAGTAATACTTTTCTTCAAAATGTAATTAAAGTATATAATAATAAATTATCATATTTAATTTGTTATTTGAATAAAATTGTTTGTTAAATTAAAATTTGATTATTTCGAAATAATCAAATTTTAATTTAACAAACAATTTGTATGATAATTATCATATTTATTAAAATTAAATATGATAATTATCATATGTGTATAAACAGAGTTTATTGCGTTTCTCCCCAACTACTTATTTAATAAGGTTATATCAACATCTGTTTAATAAACATCTTTATACACATATATAATTTGTAATAACAATTAAATTTTACTAAAATAAAATTTAAAATATAAATATCGTTAAAATTTTTAATTTTAAAACATAATCATATTTCTTAAATCTTATTCTTATTTTAAATATAAAATTAAAATTGTATATCTATATACCCAAATCAAAAGTAAAATTAAAATTTATAATAAAATTAAAAGGAAAAATGATTGAACTAAATCAATTTTATTATTATTTTTAGATAAAAATTATTTTATTTTAGTTTTTAGCAATATTATTTTAATATTATCTTAACATTTTCATTGTTTAAATATCCAATAAAATAGAACAAAAATATATAGTTATCAAATAAAACTTTCAAAAATTACTCTATATTTAGAAAATAAAAAATATACAAACAACAATGAAAAAAAATGTTTGTAGTAATTGAGTTAAATATAAAATTTTTAAAAAATAGAGTAGAAAAATGTGATAAAAAGTCAAATTTATACTATTAAATAATTTATTATAAAATGTATTTATGATATAATAATAAGTTTATATATATATATATACATGAATTATAATATTATATAATATTTATTTAAATTTAAAATAAAACTTAAAAAACATAGATCCCTAATTTGTAAAGTTGTGAAGCATTCACTTTGACTTGACGAAGGGTAGCTTGTCAAAACCACCATCCAAACACCATCAAAGAGCCCAAGGTTTCACATGATTGTCAATCAAGAGATTGCTTGCATTGAAAGACTTTCCAACTAGCCATTGTACCTGAGTTTGTGACAAATCCTTTTTCTTTGGAGGTATGCACAGTTTCCTCCTCGTCAATTCTCCCTCAGTGTTCGCATTCTTCCGCTTTCATTAACAATTTTTTTCGTTTTTTCTCAAGATCTGGTTATGCACGTAGCTTCTCCTCCTCCATTGGTCTGTGTTTACAGTGTTATAGGGTGCTATTCCTGTTAATGTAACCCTTCAAGCTATTGGTTACAAGTTCCTCTTTTGGTATGTTTTCCAAATTTGTTAGTGTTAACTGCTTAGCTATTCGTGCAAATATGTTTATCAAATTTGTTAGTATGGTTTCGCTTTGTTACACCATTTTTTTAATTATTGACTAAGTTGTATGAAACAAATGAGGTTTTATTCATAATTTGCTGAGTATTCAGTTTCTATTCATTTTCAATTTAACCCGGTGTGATAGGTTATTATAGAGTGCTGGAATTCCTGTCAGGAGAGACAAAAAATTATTATATATCTATTTTAATGTAAGTGCTGTGTATTCTGGAACTATATAAGGACTGAAAAATGGCCAAGAGACAAAAATATACCAAAATTGGCAATTAACAAAGTAATATCAAGAAAATGATAAGCACAGCTACAGTGCACATTAAAAGAGTTACAAGTGCTTGTGTAAGCGCCGTTGATAATAATAATAAAAAAAAGAGTTTACAAGTGTCAGTATATGGATTGATTGAAATAGAATGGTTAATGATCATTTCAGGTTTTTGAAATTGTGATCTGTTGCTTGTCACATATCGTATATCATTGTTTAACTAATCAAATGAAGACTAACCTGAGCAGTATATGTAGTATACCTGGACACGATATGGTTTTGAAGATGTAGTCAATAAATATAGTATATAGGTCTAGGTTATGGTTAATGGAATGATGCTGTAAGGAGACTCCATTCAAATTGTTCATTAGAATTTATGGAATAAAATATATTGAAATAGGAATTATGAAATCTTGGGTCTTCTTTACCCCATGATTTTCTTTTCTTGTGAATTTAGAATGCAACTATATATTTCAAAACCATTATCTTTCCTGATTGTAACTTGATATTCATTATGACGATTCCCTTTACAGTCTTGCACATTTATAATCTAATAATAATGATGATTATGGCACATGTAGTTGCAAGGATGGTGGCCTTATATTCACCTGAAAACAAACTTGGGGATCAAAATTTTGACCTGAAAGAAGCTTAAAACAAATTTATCTAAGTTATTAAACCTATAATATCTGAACTGGTACTCATACTAATCCCTCATGCAGTTTACTGTGATTTGCATTGGGTCAGACTGCATTGAATTACATCTAAGAAAAGGAAAACAACGCTCTTAAAAGTTTCACATTAAAGTAGTGTAATTTTTTAGAATTGTTCTGTCAGCATGTTCATCCTTCATCTATATACACCAGTGGTGATGCTACTTAGACTATTATGCTCTCTGCAGTTATATTTAATTCCAATCGTCTTAGCAGGCACTATTGCTGATGTTGCGACAAGGAATTTTCGTATAGCTCTACTGTATGTTGCCTGTTACATAGTTTTGTATATATAGTAAAAAGGCTCACATTTTCTTTTTGAATGCAGGAGAATTTCCCTCACTGGATTAGGTGTAAGAAGAGAGAAGATAAAAAGACCTTAAATTAGCCAAACAGCTATAATTTTTAGATGTTTTATTAGTGTTAATACTAATTTGATATCTATTACCTTTATTTTTTTATTCTAATTTCTCTGAGGAAAGCAAAAATCTAATTTCTCTAAGGAAAGCAAACACTTGAATGCATGCATACCAAACATTTCTCTAAGGAACCATAGGTGATGGTTTTTTGTGTAAGTGATGAATAAGATTATTAAAATATGTTAATTTAATAGTTAAAAATGATAGTTAAAAAAGTTTGAAAAATATACTCAAGAGATAGAGAATTGATAGCTTGATTATTTCTTCTTAGCATTTATAATATAATAACATGTCTATTTATATGCATCTTCTACCATTATATTTGAGTGATCTAATATTATAGTATTTATAATATTTTAGAACTATGATCTCTAAAATTATCTTATAATTAGAAGACACAAATAGTTTTTTCTAAATTGTTCACAATATTTTTTTAGACTATTCTAAAAATTTATATCATGTTTTAATACTCTTCCTTTATGCAAATATTTGTAACTCCAAGCATCATGCCAAACTGTCTAGCTAATAATCTTGGTGGTACTTTAATAAAAATGTTTGTAACTTAATCTTAAGTTGAACAGTAGGTGAGTTGAATTTCTTTAGATCCTACTACTTTTTTAATAAAGTGGTATTTGATTGTTATATGTTTTATTCTGCTATGATTCACTGAATTTGTTGTCATTGCTATAGCTACATTATTATTATAGTAAATTGTAGTAGGCTTATTTTTATTTTATTTCATTAAGTATTTTTTAATTATTATTTTTCTTTAATTTCTTATTTATTACTAATAGAGTACTAACAGTCTTACAATTATTTATCTTGAATTTCTTGAGTAGTACTTTAACGTATTTTTTTTGTGAGATAAATATTTATTCTTTTTTTTTTGTCTGTCTTACCTCAGTACCAAAGAAATAGTTCATAAAGACAAGGTTGATCATTTCACAAGTCTTCATCATATTTTCTTTAAATTTAACTATCATCTTCGTATTGTTTCTTATAAAAATATAGAGGTTCATCATTTTAGAAGGTGTTTAAAATATTTTTATATTTGCAAAATGCAAAACTTATATTATGTGGCTTCTATGTAAAAATAAAGAAAAGAGTTGATTGGTAGG
Source organism: Abrus pulchellus subsp. cantoniensis (assembly GCA_024086825.1). Lineage (NCBI taxonomy): Eukaryota > Viridiplantae > Streptophyta > Magnoliopsida > Fabales > Fabaceae > Abrus > Abrus pulchellus. The sequence continues at coordinate 20,831,914 of CM044050.1, read as the reverse complement.
TTGTCATTTAAAGCAAACAAAGAGGCAAAATTAATAATCGATAAACGTTAGATGTAACTATTTAATGTGAATTTTGTATAAGAAATGACTCGACAATGTGTTAAGATAAAAATTACAAAGGTTCTGTATCGTAACGAGTAATAGAGTAGAGTATCGTCTTCTTTAATGTTCTATGTGTTGGAATTTTAAGACATTTAAAAAAGCTATTTTGCATCTTCTTTAGAGTTAATAAGGGGTTCTTAAGGCTCTCAGGTTACCAAGTACAGTAGAAATCGCAAAAAAAAAAAAAATCTTTATAATTTGGGAAATATTCATATCTCTTTTTTTGTACTATTCTAAAATTTGGGATATTGAATAGTTATCAAATTGATTTAATTATTCATTCTGATCCATAACTTGGTCTATCAATATCAAGTTAAAGAGAATTTTATTTAGCCCATATTTTTGGAACTTGTCAGTTTAACTTTTTCTTGTATACTTTAGTATTTTCTTTTCTAATGAACTCACTTAAAATTTAAAATAAATGTCTTAAAAGTTTGAACAGAATTTCAACAACTTATACCTAGTTCTTGCCATTTGAAACCACCAGTCTTAGAAGTTCTTTGATTGTGAAAACTAAATTGCATAGAAACCTAAACTAGGCGCAAAATAATCGCCCCTTCCACAATTCATGCTGCTTCTCTGCCTTTTCACACCTCATTTTCTTCCCTCTTCCATAATCCTTACTCTTCTACACTGACTTCATCGGAATCTTTCACGAGCTCTTGTCTTTTCATCATCTTCGTCTTCGTTCTATTTTCAAGGAACTAGTTACTTTTGTTTTTCTTTTCTATCGATTAAATTCTGCCTCAACTAGTATATCGCATTTCATAGAGATAAAACTAGTTATAAAGCTTTTAAAAGTGTGATAGTTCAAAAATGCTAAATCTTGTATCACACATTGCAAATGCAAGACTACAACATGTGCGTATAATAAGTATTGTCTCTGCAACATGCAGTACTTCAAATGACAGGGCAAACAATCCAAGACAAGAAAATAGTTTTAAAAATATATTATTTTACGAAAATAGTTATATATATATATATATAATTATTGAATAAAATAATACCAATGCATAGTATAGATAAAGAGTAATCTTTTAAGAGATCAAAGTAAAGTTTTAAAATAATTATACATTTTATTTTTGAAATATATGAACTAAAAACTCTTTCAACATTTTGTGAACTTTTAAAACATCTTTATATATCCATGTATTTTTAGATTTTATCCTATGCTTATCTGGATTAAATTTGTTTATTTTTTAACTAAATTATCTAGGTATGCTTCATTATCTTGGTCATGATGAAGCCAACTCATTGGATAACCTAACAAGTTAGGTGCCAATGGAGATTTAATTGGGAAAAACCAAATGCAACACCTATTCTAGGCTTAGGTTATAATTTATTCTAATTTCCATTTATTATTTATTTTATTTAATAGAAATTTTTGCATGTCCAAACCCTAGCCTTACATGTGATTGGCCATGTAGAAGGAACATTTAAGGCTTGTAGTTCATACTTATTTACAAGAGATGCCATGAGTAGTTTTACAATTTTTTTGGATACTTTGGTAATTTACTTTTATTAGGATATTTTAGTAAATTAATTATTTACAAGGGATGCTGTAACACTCTCTTTTCATTTTTCAGTAATTATGTTTTATTTAATATTAAGTAGCATTAGAGTGTATTTAGAAGGGAGTATAGAAGATTTTTGTAAGGATTTTGGTGTAGAAGATCTCGCTCAGGCGAGGTAAATCTCGCCCAGGTGAGATTGAGCGTGCAGGAATACCGTGTTGCAGAGATATCTTGCTTAAGCAAGATGATTCTCGCTCAAGCGAGATAAGATAAATTTGGCCCAACTATCACCACGCCTAGGCAAGAGTGATCTCGCTCAGGCGAGGACCCATAGGCAAAATAACATGCTCTCTGGATACTATCTCGCTCAGGCTAGATGGAGCTCGCTCAAACGAGCGTATCATAAAATATTGGGCGAGAGCACTATTTGTATATCTCGCTCAAGCGATAGAGTCGTCGCTCAAGTGAGATGTTTTTTGTTCAAACAAGAGCATGCAAGGCTAGGGGATATTTAAGAGATTTTTCGCATGAGAAATTCATTTTATTTCAAACTCACATTCCTCTCTCAAGTTTTCTCTGAACTCTTTCTTCCTTTAACCAAGATAAAAGCCTCAAAAACTCCAATTTCTCTTCAAAGTCGAACTTGGACGTTGAAGTTAAGCGACTCCAAGTAAGTTTCTATGGATTAAACTTGATTTTCTCTTAACGTTTTTCCTATTTTTGTTTCTTATGGATATCTCTTGATACTCAGGAGAACTTTTCTTCGTGAACCTTGATCCTTTTCAATATCTCTCCATAAACTCGTTTTTGAGGTAAGGAGGGCTCTATTTTATCATTATATTACAATATTTATTTTGTGCTTATAGAGCATGGTTACATGAATATTTTATGAGAATATGTGGTTAAAATATATTTTGTGTGAATAATGGATGAAAATATGCTTGTTTGATTGTTTGGTTGTTTGGATTATGTGGTTGAAATATATGTGTATATGTATTATATGATGAGTACCTAATGTGGACAATGATTGAATTTGCTGAATGATTATTATGTGATTTTATAGAGTATGTATGAATAAGATGAAATGATAAAGTTTGAAATTGACCTAAAAAGATTTAACAAATGTTAATATATTATTGAGTGTATGAGTGGAATGAAATTAGTTTGAAAGTGCTTTACTAAGCACAATCTTATGAGTGCGAAGAAAGGATAACTCTGAGAATGACTCTAAGAGTCGAATATGGATGGGATCTAGTGTAAATAGTTACAGAGATACACTTGGGGTATAGAGTCTGGAGACGATGAAAATTTGGAGAAAACGTAGGATGGTGAGCGACATTTATGTAAGTGTGCACACTCTTTCTGAGAGCTAATACATCACATGGCCTCACACTCGTTTCCTAACAAGACTCTTGACTATGCCTTTACTAAGGGGCTCAATTATTGTACATGTTGTATCCGTGTGTATGGGCTAATCGGCGACTATTTACCTAGTTGAGTAAGACCTCAAGAAATGCTGGAGGCATCGATATCTATGATCACAGTGCACTGAGAATACGTATTGGAATAAGAGGATGAATAATAGATAATAAATTGTGAATGTTGTGTGTTTGAATATGTTTGCTATGTGAAATTAGTGTAAATATGGATATATTACATTTATACTATAAATTATGATTTTGTGATATAATGTTTGAAAAAAGATAGAATAGATGCTCATCCTTACTAGTAAATTCAGGAAATCAGAATAATGAAACATCAAGGAAGAATTAGACTAGTAGATAGATCAGTACATTTTAGGTTGAATTATGTATTTAATGAATATCAAAGAGTATGTTATTTTAAATTTGCTGTACTTGTAGAAGATGAACCTAGGGTTTTTGTTATGTTAAAAATGAATTTCTCTTGTAATGTCCTTTTTGACTTTCCTAGGAGTAAAATACACCAGACTCTGTGTATATATATGTATAGAGGTACGATTAGAACTCTGGCAGCCCTCACTTATCTTTTCACCTATCATGACCACGACTATCTCGGAAGACCAACCCGATGGACCTTCGAGCACATTACTGGCACAGAGGTCAGAGTTGATTCAAAAGATCATTATCTGGGTTCAGATAATGATCTAGATTCAGAAGATCTGACTGAAATAGAGAGCTTGCACGGGATTGATGAATAGGACTAGTCTTTAGTGTTGATGTATGAGTTGAGACTGCTATGGATTGAAATTTTGCATATATGATATAATTATTTTGGTGATATAATTATTATTTTAAGTCCAATATATATCTTGGCAAATAGTTTGTAGATTATTATACTCAATTTATGAAATGCATGTACAGTCTCTTAAATTCTGAATTTTGATTATGTTTAATACAACATTTAAAATTTTGTCGTACTGTAACACCTTAAATTTAATTTCAATTAAATAATAATTTCACAAATTCAAATAAGTAAATTTTCATAAGATATTTCCAAATAAGAGAAGGTTTACAAATTAATATCAAATAACTGTTACAGGACTAGTTCAATTACAACATTTTCAAAATAAAATCTAAGTCCTAAAGCAGTGCATCCATCCCTTCACTAAGTCCGTCTTGATTACCTAAAAAATCAATGTAAGAGTGAGTACTTTACACTACTCAAAACACAACAAGCATAGAGTCTCACCTTGCCTCTATTTTACTCAAAATGAAAATAAACAGCATTTCATACATTTCAATTTAACTTGACACCGATACACTCATAGCACCAATCAATCATGTACACTCGCACGCTCAAGGCACACCACCACGCTCACTGTGGCACTGTGATCACAGATTTTCACTATGGATGGTCGCCGGTTACCTCGACTCACGGATACCACGTGGGCAATCACGGGTCGCTCAACAAAGGTAGCGGTAAGAGGTCTAGTCAGGAAGAGAATGTGTTGCCCATGGTGCACCCATTCCACAGTCGGTGTCACCACTACTCTCTCCTCCCCAAGGTATTTCTACCATCCTCATCTTCCACACCCCCAGTGTATCGCTGAACCATTCATAGCACATTATAACGATGCTACACGCCCTATTCACATATATATTTCATTCACGCACGCAATATTCATGCTTGCACACGGCCCAATGGCTATATTCAATTCACATTACATGGCACATAGCCCACATTTTATCCACAATATACGACACATAGCCTTCATTTATTCAAAATAACATTAATTTACCAATCAATGGCATTCTATCACACACAGTCACCTCCACAGGGCCTAACTATTCCAGCACACATCACATTGCGCACCAAATTCCATCAAACACACAATTCCTACTCTCTATCTCAGCCACATTGCATTATTCATTGAAACAAGCAAGAATTTTCATACATTGAGATAGGGTAGAGTCCCCCTTTACCACAGATCGAAGTCTTACATGTTAAATCCACCAAGAAGTGCTCCCCTCATGGATTTTGTCCTAAACACATGGAGAAACTCCATGAGAACCCAGGGAAACCACGAAAATAGAGAAAGGGATGAAAAACCAAAACCCTAACCATTAAAAACACACCTCCAAGCGTTCTCCACTTAAATCTAACCTTCAATCTAGCTCACGAACGACTTTGGAGGCAATATAAACAGTAGAATAGGGTTTGAGAGTGAAGGGATCGGAGGAATTTCGAAGGAGAAGGGAGAAATGAAATCTCCCCGAACCTTAGCCCCTTTAAATCCTCTTTGGTCGCGACACTTTCGCTACAACGAGATATTCTTGCTGCAGCGACACCCTCTGTTGCTATAGTAAAAATCTTAGATGAAACTGCACCCTGGTTTCTGCAAAATCTCGCTACAGTGAGATGGAATCCAGAAATGCAGTCCCCTCTGCGCTCTCTCGCTATAGCGAGAAGGTGATAGTTTCGCCCTTTCCTCCCAAAGCTCTCTCGCTACAGCGAGAGTCTTCTTGTTACAGCGAGAGTTTTCTCGCTATATCGAGAGCTCCCTGCACCAGGCACTTAGCCTATTTTCAGCCTAACCAGTCCAATCCAATCAATCGTACCTCCACACACACACACACACACACACACACATATATATATATATATAATATTCATACTCATTACACAGGAAAACACCATCATTACGCATTCAATGCATATTTACAACATTAATTTACACTTATACACACATATATATATGCATTTAGATTTATATAAATAACAATAATTAATATTACAAAATTCGGGGCATTACAACTCTCCCCTCCTTTAAGGAATTTTGTCCCAAAATTCAACTAACCCTGCACATAAATTACCCAAACAACTCTGGGTATAACTCTCTCATTCTACTCTCTGTTTCCCATGTGGCATCTCCCTCATCACTTGAGCTCCAAATTACCTTCACCAATGATATCTCTTTACCCCTCAACTGTTTAACATGGTGATCAGCAATTCTCACCGGATACACGTCGTATGACAAATCTTCTCTTACTTGAACCGGGTCAAGATCAATCACATGAGAAGGATCCGACACATATTGCCTAAGTTGTGACATATAGAACATCGGATGTAGATTCGAGAGATTTGGAGGCAGCGCGATCCGATATGCATCAGAACCAATTCTACTCAGAACTTCGAACGACCCAATAAACTTAGGAGATAGTTTCTGAGACTTCAGATCTTTCTCCACTCCAATTATAGGTGAGACCTTCAGAAATATGTGGTCACCCACTTGAAACTCCAACGGCTTTCGCCTTTTATCATAATAGCTCTTTTGCCTATCTTGTGCAACCTTCATTTACTCTTTGATCATTTTGATCTGCTCAATCTGTCTTTGGACCATATCCGGCACACACAGAGTCGCCTCTCCGGTTTTATACCAACACAATAGAGTTCTGCACCTCCGCCCATACAAGGCCTCAAATGGCGCTATTCCAATATTGGCATGATAAATGTTGTTGTACGTGAATTCCACTAGCGGCAAGCACACTTCCCAAGTTCCCTGCTGCTTGAGCACACAAGCCCCTCAACAAGTCCTCCAGGGACTAGATGGTCCGTTCAGTCTGACCGTCAGTCTGTGGGTGATAAGCTGAGCTCAGTCTCAACTTAGTCCCCAATGCCCGTTGCAGGCTCTCCCAAAACCTCGAGGTAAACCTCAGATCTCTATCTAACACCACACTAGTTGGCATTCCATGCAGCCTGACTATCTCCCGCACATATAACTCCACAAGTCTTTCCAACTTATACTTCATGTTGATCGGGAGAAAGTGTGCAGCCTTGGTCAATCGATCCACTATCACTCAGATGGCGAAATGGTTGTTCCTGGTCTTAAGCAACCCAGAAACAAAGTCTATGGAAATATTATCCCATTTCCACTCAGGGATCTCTAACGGCTGTAACAACCCAAGTGGACGCTAGTGCTCTACCTTCGCCTTCTGGCATGTTAGGCATTTAGCCACATATTCGGCCACATCTCTCTTCATTCCATTCCACCAAAAACTCTTTCAGAGGTTCTGATACATTTTAGTTGCACCAGGGTGAAAACTCGTCCTGCTCTTATGTGCTTCCTCAAGCACCATCTGTCTCAGCTTATTCACTTGAGGAATGCACACTCTGTTCCAGAATTTAATCACCCTGTTCTCATCACGGTGGAACTCCAAGTCTTTTCCCTCATCCTTCTGCCTCATCATGTCTTGCAGGAAGGCATCTCCTTACTGAGCATCTCAGACGTACACCAAAAAGTCGTTATGAATCTTTGTCGCCCTAAGATATAAGCTCCCCGGTCTCACTTCCACGGCTAACTTCATATCTCGAAATTCCTCAATTAACTCCATTTCTTTCACCATCATTGCTGCCACGTGCAATGATTTCCTGCTCAATGCATTGGCTACCACATTTACCTTGCCAGGGTGGTAAGACAATGTGAAGTCGTAGTCCTTGAGGAATTCCATCAATCTCCTTGATGAATGGAATTTTTCATTTCATTTTGCAAAAAGATTTGTCGTCAACCTTTATCAAAATTTGCATAAAAATTTATGTAGTCTAAGATGCAAGCCTAGGTTGTCTCCAACGACTTTGGTTTGTAAAATACATTGTACATGTTGTAAACATTTACTATAAAAGCAATTAAAACAAGCGGTTTTATGTAATTCCAATTTTAATGTAAAGGCAAGTGATGAAATTAATGAATCCAATCAATGAAATGAGCAATCCTTAGTTTGTTCATTTAATTCTATCCCTACCCCTCTCAAGATTTAATACTTTTCCTTTTCCTCTGAATTAGGGTAACTCAAAAAGCAAGAATTAACCTTAACGTCCTATACAAATTAAGCAATTTGCATGGGCTCTAACTCTTTTCCCCAAGATTACGCAACCTTAGAAATTAACTTAGGATTAAGCAAACTAAGCTAAGAATTTCATTAAAATGAATTAGGGTTAATTAAGCAATGTCCCCCTCGTTCAACCATTAATTCAATTCAAAGAGTTGGAAAATGTAAATTCATGAAGGAAAGGGAATTATATTGACATTCATACCCAAGAATTCAAGAATCCATGAACTCACTAAGGATTACAAGAAAGCTTAGCCGTCCATAAGGATGGGTCTTACAAATTCAAGATGAAAATAAGGAAAATTCAACATCATCAATGCAAGAATTAAAGGAAAATGAAGAAAAATTGTAAATCAAACCCTAAGATTGGCCGTGGCTGTCACCCAAGGATCTAAGCTCTGCAAAATGCTCCCAAAGTGGCAAAAAGAATCTAAAGTTATGAAAATGCTCCGTACCCTAATTTCTCAAATCCTATTTATAGTGCATTTTTGCCCAAAGTAACTACTATGGTTTCATAGTGATGACGCGCAGTGCTCCATAGTAGTTACTCTCGCTCCATAGTGGTTACGCGCAGGTCCTGTGATTTGGGCCTCTCTGGAGTTATCACTTTGGCTTCTGATGAAACGAATTTAGCTACTCGTCACGCAAAAGATTGTCGTTAATCCTCATCAAATATGCAAAGAAATGAATGCAGTACTAGGGTGTTGTCCTGGGTCGTCTCCAAGGAATTTTTGGTTGGGAACATACATCGAACAAGTGTGAACATATATTTTAAAGCAAGTAAATTGGGGGGAGGTTTGTCAATTTCCAGATTTTAATCAAGTGCAAAATGTAAACTAGTGAAATTCAATCAATTAAAATGAGTAATTCCTAGTCAATCAATGAGTTCCATCATTATTCTTTCAAATGATGCAATAATCCCCTTTCTTTCCCTTGAATTAAGTTAATCTAACAAGCAAAAATTAACTTTAACATCCCAATTAAAATTAAGCATCTTAATGGGCTCCAATCTCTATCCCTAAGATTAAGCAACCTCAAAGATTAATCAAAAGTAAGCAATTTTGAATTAGAATTTCGTTGGGTAATTTAGGGTTCATTAAGCAATGTTCCCTTCATGCAAATTCCATTTCATTCAAAGATTGGGGTCAATAAATTCAAGGAAAGAAAGATTTGTATTGCAATTAATCCCAAGAATTCAAGATTCATGTGTATTGACTAGGAATTACAAGGAAGTTTAGCCCTCCATGTGGATGGGCTTCACAAATGAAAGAAAGAAATGCAAGAACATAAGCAACATTAATGTAAATTCAACAAAAATCAAAAGGGAAATTGGAAATTAAAACCTATAGAGGACCCTTGGCTGTCACCCAAAACTCCAATGTTCTGGGAAAATGTCTCAATTTGGCAAAGGAAAATTGTGTAAAGTGTAAAAAAGTCCCGTACCCTAATTCCTAAAATCTATTTATAGTGGATGACATGTCAGCAAAGTGTCCACTTTTGCCTTTGAAAGTGTCCACTTTGGGCCTTGAAAGTGTCCACGCGCAATTCTCGTAAATTTGTCAATTCTCGAGAGTTGCCACTATTGGACTTGAAAGTGGAAACTTTGGATGCGCGTAGCCACTTTGAAAGGCAATAGTGGCCACGCGCATCATGCTTCAGAGAGTGGCGTCCTGGGCTTCTTGGAGTTGCTACTATTGGACTTGAAAGTGGGAACTTTGGATGAGCGTAGCCACTATGAAAGGCAATAGTGGCCACGCGCAAAATGCTTCCAATTTGGCATCCTTGCAGCTCTCTGGAGTTGCCACTTTTAGACTTGAAAGTGGCTACTTTGGAACCTTTAATGCCTAAACTTGCTATAGTTGCCACTTTTGCTCCTAAAAGTGGCTACTTTGGAGGCAACTTTCATCCAAGGGTCAAGATATCTCAGAATTAACTTGGGGACTCTGCAAAATTATCAAGATAATTAAAATTGCAATCTATATCTATGTAATTAAATGCAAATTAACCAAAAATTAATAAACCTATGATATTTACTCAAAATGTGATTTCTATATTATTTTCACTATCTAAGTCCATTTTTTCTATCAAGGAGCACCAAAAAGGCAAGTAAAAATATAATAAAAAGTGGATTTATCAACTTCATAGTGATAATGCGTAGCGCTCCATAATAGTTACTCTCGCTCTATAGTGTTTACGCGCAAGTCCTATGTTTTTGGCCTCTTTGGAGTTGTCACTTTGGTATCAGAGTGATAACTTTGGCTGCTCCAGAGTGTCTACTATGGTTCCATAGTAGCTACGCATAAGTCTTGTGCTTTTTGGCCTATCTAGAGTTGTCACTATGGGTTCATAGTGATCACTTTGGTCTGCCCTTCTGGATCTAGCTTATTGTAGTGTTCACTATGGACTCTAAAGTGATCACTTTCATCTCAAACTTTCTCAAATGCTAAAAATCCATGGAATAATTCTAGAAACTTTTGCACAGTTATTCAAATGATCAAAATTGCAAACTATATCTATGTAAATCAATGTAATTTAACCAAAAACTAAGAAACCTATGATAAATTGACCAAAATGATGTTTTTATGTTATTTACAATTCCTAAGTTTACTTTTTCTATTAAGAAACATTAAAATGACAAGTAAAGAACTGATACAATGTGGATTCATCACAACCCCAAACTTAAACTTTTGCTTGTCCTCAAGCAAATAAAAAATTCAATAAAGTCACTTGTAAGCGGGTTAGATTTATCCAAAAATTTTCTTTCAAAATTTTCATTCCAAGATCAGACTCTAATTGACACTTCCAAAGTTTCCACAATCATGGATTCATTCAACAAAGAAATCATGGCCAAATCAATTATTTTCAAGCAAAGTCCCACTAAACTGAAACAAAAATCCAGCAAGGTTTCATGCAATCCAGACAGTGCAAAGAAATTATCTAGCTCACAGGATGGTGTTTCACTCTTCACTCAGCAATGTTTCAGGCTAAGTGTTTTCCCTCAATTCATGTATTTTGTCTCACCCTACCATATGCTTGCCCATATTTCTCAATCTCCTTTGCCTAGATACAATGAACCACCTATCAAGAGGACTTTGTTAGTCACAAATGTATTAAGTTAGGTTAAATTTTGATCAAGGAGGGTCAAAATCTCAAATGGGTTTTTTAAGAAACAGAAATTCCTTTGAGTGAGTGAGTACAACAACTAAGAGTGGAATGCATTAAATGATGCAGCAGTGAGATTCAAGCACTCTTTCACCATATTTTTCATTTACTTTACCTTGTGTGGAGAATCCTTTTTCTATCAAAATGACTTGCTGTATTTTTCTTTTTCTTTTTTTTTTTCATTCATTCATCATCAATTTTTTATAGACTTTGATAATCATTCTCTTCTTCAAATTCAAGCAAATTTTTTTTGGACATGTAATATTGACATGTAAAATGCTCACCACCCCAAAATTAAGAGTTTGTTTGTCCTCAAGTAACTACAATCATAATCAGCACCCAAAACTTAGATTATTGCATTCACTCTTGATGCAACTCAAAAGAGATACCTCTATTAAGGTAAGGAAAATATTTTTGCAGACTAAGTTTGGCAAAAGAAGGAATGTGGAAAAAGGGAAATTAGGTGCAATGGTGTTCTAGGGTGGGGGGTGTATGCAAAGAAGGCCTCAATCAGCTAGATGAAAAATTGCACAATGCATATTCAATTAAGAAACAGGGAAAGTTCTAGAGGATAGATGCAACAATACATGTAAATTGCACATAGAAAAGAATTTATGAGGCTCAACTCTTTATCATGGTAAAAAGTGATAATTACTTAACAATATGTGATCACAATTTACCTTACAAGAAAATATATGTAGCATGGTAAGAATGATAATATTCAAAAACAGAGAATGAGCATGAGTTGAATGGGAAGTGCAATCAAACTATAACTATGGAATTACAAAACTGAATTAGATGAAAAGAAAATTTAGGAAAATATTTTTCTATTTTCATGTAGTATTGTGCAAGGAATATAGACTAATAAAATATGAAATAGGAGCAAAGAGATCACCCACCCCCCTTTCATAGAAAGTAGATTCACAACTCAGGGGTCAAATTCATGCTTCTCTTGATAGGGCTGAGGGCATTTTCTGCACAAATATACACAGAATTCAGTATAGGGAGCAAATATGAAACCAAAAAATGGAATAGATTTATATAAGTGAAGATGTCTTAAATTGTTCAGAGTAAGAGTGATAAAACGAAAGTAAACTAGTAAAGATGGAAGGAGTAAAGTGAGATAATTATAAGGAAATGGTGGTGAACAGTAAATACAGGGAAATCGAAGAAGGTAAGTAAAAAAGTGGGTGCGGTGAAAAAGAAACTAAGGCTAAATAGCATCTTCATTAGAGCTGGAAAAGGTAAAGTCATCATCATCTTCCGCTGCTGCTGGGGGGTCTTCATGTAAGGCACTAGAGCTGCTTTCATTAGCTTCAGCTCTGGCAGGGGCAGTAGGAGGAAAGGGTGGAAGGTCACTCTGGACTGCTGCTCGTAGGTAAGGGGCACTGAATGTAGGGGCATCATAAAGCTGCGTGGTAGTCATCCCTAGCTTCTTCCCTATGTTCAGCAGCATCGTGTCCATAAGTGTCATGAGGGCCTTCTGTCCAGCATGAATGGAGTCCTGCCTCAGAGCAAGCTGCTTCATCTGCTCCCTCATCCTTATAGGAGTGTGATCAATTAGATTTTTATAACCTTATTTCCTCTCATTCCTAGTTCATTAATCCTCTTTTGTGCCTAATTGGTTTCAATTGGATCATTTTCTGATGTTTGAATTTTATTTGGGCTTTATTTAATTTTTCCAGCATTAGGCAAATTCTGATACTGTTTTGGTTTCTAGGTCATATATTGAGTTGTAGAGCTCATTTCATTATGATTCTTGATTTGTAGAAAAGATAAGAGAGAGGTGCACAATTCCTATGAGAGGTCAGAAACCAATTCTGATGATAAAAAGCTGAAACTGGGCCTGGAAAAAGTAAAAATGCTGCAGTCGCAGTTTCTGACCGTGGTGCAGTATTTGGGCCATATCTCAGTCCACATATGTCCGTTTAAGCCCATTCCAATTGCGTTTTGAAGCTAACATCCAGGGATACAATTTAGATTTAGATCAAAAATCGAAACGGATAGATCTTCATGGCAAAAAAAAAAACAGTAATATCTTCTCAGATTCAGCATGGATACTGAGCAGCAATTACAAGCATAACTTTCCCTCCAAAATTCAAACTTGAACAAATAAGGATTCCAGAGACAGCTATTGAGCAGAGGATTAATGTAATTGAATAATTATTAATTAGGTTTTACATTTTGACCCTTAGGAGCCTATATTTAAATTAGGGTAGCAGGCTGTAAAAAGGGTTAGCTAGTTAAGATAGTTTTTAGGTTTATGTTTTAGGGTTTTTTTCTGCTTTCTTCTACTTTACCTTTCATTTTCCTCCATTAATGGACGCTTAGACTTTCATCTAGTCCAAGGATTGAAAAAAGGCTGAGACACTCTTGAGGATCGGTTTCGCAATTTATTCAACAACAAATTCGGTTTCATCTCTTCCTTCTTTCTCCTTTTGCTAATTATGATTTCGAATTGAAGTTCTTCGTTTGGATTGATAATTGTGTAGTTGTTTGATTACATATTATTCGGTTGATGTATGTAATTAATTCTTGAATGAGTGTGAATTAGATTTTCAGGTTTGAGATATAAGATTAATGGCATTGGTGAATTAAATTAACACAAATCGATTAGGTTCTAGAGGTTTCTGAACTTTGAGCAAATTGTGTGTTAATCGAATGCATGAGGGTTCTCATGTGAATGCTTAATTTGAATTGAGGTTTCATTCAAATTTAATGTTAATAACTAATTTGTTGGTTGATGCATCTTCTTGGAATCCGGTGATAGAGTAGTTGTAGTTCTTCTAAATTCTTAGATTAGAGTTTTTAATTCTTGTTAACTTTTGATTCTAATTAGTGTTATTCTATAAATCAAACCCCTTTAATTTTATAATTATATAACGTTATCATCATTGGGAGATGACTCAGATTGCACCTCTTACTACATAATTTTTATTCAATTCGATTTTTATTAATTTGTCCGAGCGCGACACTTGCGATCAAATTTCGGCACCGTTGCTAGAGATGATGATGTTATTTGATTATATCATTATGTGTTAATTTGATTGCATTGCATATTCTGTTTTACGTTTTACATCTAATTAGGATTATGCATAATTAGAGTTTTTCATCGAATTAGGATTCGGCATAATTAGCATTTTTCATTTAGCATAATTGTGTCTATGCATTCTGCTTTAGTAGCCTTTGAATAGCATAGTAGGTAGTCATCTATCCTTGCTTAGTATTACATCATTCAATTCTCTATATTCTGTGTTGTATTTTTGCATTTTTGCATTCTGCATTCGTCAAAAAAGTACACGGCCGTGTATATGACCGTGTAGATCACTGCCCAACAATCCAAAAAAAAAAAAACTCTTACACAGAGATATACACGGTCAAGTACACGTCCATGTACATGACCATGTAGATCTTTGCCCAACAATTTTCAAAAACTACACGGGCGTGTATGTGAACGTGTATATCTCTGTCCAAACTCAAAAGTGGCATAACTTTTTCCATATCGCTCCAATTTCTTATTATAATATATGCATTTCATATAGCTCGACGAGATCTACATAATGTAAACTAGCTAGAGGCCGGTTGGTGGTTTCTAAAAAAAAAAATTTATTATTTCTTTTTTTATTTTGGTTTAGATATTATGGGTTTTAGAACTTTAAGGGAACTTGCTTCACTTGATATGTCTATTCAAACATTGTGCATCCAATATCCTAATATAGATACACCTTGTGTTCTAAAGTCTGGATTGATTCATTTGTTGCCCAAGTTTCATGGTCTTGCAGGTGAGGATCCATTTAAACACCTCAAAGAATTCCACATTGTGTGTATCACCATAGGACCAGCTGGAGTTCCTGAGAACCACATATAGTTGAAAGCATTCCTATTCTCATTGTAAGACACAGCCAAGGATTGGTTTTACTATTTACCACCTGGATCAGTCACTAGCTGGGATGGTCTAAAGAGGATATTCTTAGAAAATTTTTTCCCTGCATCCAAAGTGACTTCAATCAGAAAAGAAATTTGTGCTATAAGGAAAATGGACAAAGAGAGTTTGTATGAGTATTGGGAGAGATTCAAGAGGCTTTATGCAAGTTGTCCACATCATCAAATTATTGAACAACTTCTTATCCAATACTTTTATGAAGGTCTTATATCCATGGATAGACAGATGATTGATGCAGTCAGTGGAGGAGCTTTGGTAGATAAAACTCCTATTGCAGCAAGGCAATTAATTGAAAATATGGCTTCTAATAATCAGCAGTTCAGTACCAGAAGCAATCCAGTGGCCTTAACTAGAGGAGTTTATGAGATAGAAAATACTCATGTCGTTAATCATAGAAAACTAGAGGACAAGCTAAATGATTTAGTTTTTTTGATCAAGCAGTTGGCATTGTCACAAAGGGTTGCAAGGTTATGTGAGATATGTGCTTCACATGAACACCCCACTGATTCCTGTCCTACATTGTATGAACCTACAGGTTGGATGAGTCACCTGAACTTGAAATGGGGGAATTTTACACAGCAGCAACAACATCAACCTTCACCACAAACTGGTGCACCTTGCAAGAGTGATCCTTCCTTGGAAGAATTGATGAGGGAAATGGCAGTTAATGATCTAAATTTCCAGCAGAGAATAAAGGCAACTAAACAAAACTTGGGAAATTAGATTGGACAGTAGGCTTTTGCTTTGAATCACTTACAATCTCAAGGTTTTGGTAATCTGTCTGCACAACCAGTTGTCAATCCAAAGACTGTTAGTGCCACCACCTTGAGATTAGGAAAGGTCATTCAAAACTCTCAAGAGCAGCAACCAATGGATGAAGATCCTAATGCTACTGCTCCAGAAGTGATTGCAGTCAAACAAGTGCAGAATTTGCTTCTACTCTTCATGCTACCGCTACTAATGCAATAGAAAATTCTGAGCAAACTGTTCCTCACTTATTTCATTCGGTTTGACATATTAATTTCTTAGATAATTTAGTGGATGATAATTTGGCTGAGTTTTCAGATTATATTGATTATCCTAGCTTTGCCAATTACTCTAATTCCTTCACTTGCGATGCATGTAATGATTCTGCAAAATGTAGCATCTGTGTTGAGATTGATACATATGTTTATGGTAATTTTGATGAAGTTATTGCAGATTCTGAAAAAGTAAATCATGATGCATCCACGGCAGATCCAGCTCTAATTTTTACACTGCCTCCTTCTTTAAAGCTGCCTCCTGCATCTAAGTTGAAGCCATTTCCTAAGCAGTTGAAGTATGGATACTACATCACTATATATCCAAGAGTGCAGCAGCCAACATATAGCAAGAGTACACAATATTCTGCACATAAAAGTAAACAAGAACATGGAAAGAAGCTCATTGAGTTTATCAAATAGTTAAAAGTCTATCCACAATTATTTCTTCCATGTTCTCAATTAAATGAAGTGCTGCAAATTTATGAGAAAAAGGAGGAATATCTAGGGATACAACTGAAACCGCTGTCATCAAAAGTATCTCCTAGAATTAAGGATCATAAGGCGTCAAGTTAGTGACGTTAAAAGAGCGTTGTGTGAGAGGCAACTCACAGTTATTTTATTTTTTTAGAAGTTTTCAATTTATTCTTCCATGTTTTTGCAACTCGTTATGCACAAAGATTGTCGTTAATCCTCATCAAATATGCAAAGAAATGAATGCAATACTAAGATGTTGTCCTAGGTCGTCTCCAAGGAATTTTTGGTTGGGAACATACATCGAACAAGTGTAAACATATATTTTAAAGCAAGTAAATTGGGGGGAGGTTTGTCAATTTCCAGATTTTAATCAAGAGCAAAATGTAAACTAGTGAAATTCAATCAATTAAGAAGAGTAATCCCTAGTCAATCAATGAGTTCTATCCCTATTCTTTCAAATGATTCAATAATCTCATCTTCTTCCCTTGAATTAAGTTAATCTAACAAGCAAAAATTAACTTTAGCATCCCAATTAAAATTAAGCATCTTAATGGGCTCCAATCTCTATCCCTAAGATTAAGCAATCTCAAAGATTAATCAAAAGTAAGCAATTTTGGATTAGAATTTTGTTTGGGTAATTTAGGGTTCATTAAGCAATGTTCCCCTCATGTAAATTTCATTTCATTTGAAGATTGGGGTTAATAAATCCAAGGAAAGAAAGAGTAATATTGCCATTAAACCCAAGAATTCAAGAACCATGTGAGTTAACTAGGAATTACAAGAAAATTTAGTCCTCCATATGGATGGGCTTCACAAGTGAAAGAAAGGAATGCAGAAACATAAACAACATTAATGTAAAATCAATGAGAATCCAAGGGAAATTGGAAATTAAAACCTATAATGGATCTCTGGCTGTCACCCAAGGCTCCAAAGCTCTGGCAAGAAAAATGTCCTAATTTGGCAAAGAGAATGAAAGAAAAATAAAAGTCTAAGCCCCCATACCCTAATTCCTAAAATCTATTTATAGTGGAGGATATGTCAGCAAAGTGCCCACTTTTGCCTTTGAAAGTGTCCACTTTGGCTCTTGAGAGTGTCCACGTGCATATACGTTGGTTTGCAAGTTCTCTGGAGTTGCCACTTTTCATGCTGAAAGTAGCTACTTTGGATGCACGTAGCCACTATGAAAGACAATAGTGTCCACGCGTAAATTGCTTCTCAAGTGGCGTCCCTAGAGCTTTCTGGAGTTACTACTATGAAGGTTGAAAGTGGCTACTTTGGAGGCGCGTAGCCACTATGAAAGGCAATAGTGTCCACGCGCATCTTGCTTTCCAAATGGCATCCCTGGAGCTTTCTAGAGTTGCTACTATGAAGGTTGAAAGTAGCTACTTTGGAACCTTTAATGCCCAAATTTGCTGTAGTTGCTACTTTTGCTCCTGAAAGTGGCTACTTTAGGGTCAACTTTCATCCAAGGGCCAAGATTTCTCAAAATTAGCTTGGGGACTTTGCAAAATTATCTAGATAATTAAAATTGCAATCTATATCTATGTAATTAAATGCAAATTAACCAAAAATTAATAAACCTATGAAATTTACTCAAAATGTGATTTTTGTATTATTTACACTATCTAAGTCCATTTTTTTCTACCAAAGAGCACCAAAAAGGCAACTAAAAATATAATAAAAAGTGGATTCATCACAACCCCAAACTTAAA
The DNA here is from genome assembly GCA_024086825.1 of Abrus pulchellus subsp. cantoniensis. Lineage (NCBI taxonomy): Eukaryota > Viridiplantae > Streptophyta > Magnoliopsida > Fabales > Fabaceae > Abrus > Abrus pulchellus. Next base: position 20,813,677 of record CM044050.1, on the reverse strand, counting down.
CTTTTGCTAGTCCTCAAGTAAATCAAAATTCAAGCAAATTAAATGAAGAAGGTTAGATTTATCCCAAAAAAAAAAATTCAAAAATTTTCATTTCAACTACATGCTTTAATTAACACTTCCAACATCTTGACAACCATAGACTCATTCAACAGAGGAATCATATTCATGTCAAATATTCCATGCAAAGTCCCACTAAATTGAAACAAAAGAATCAAGCAAGGTTTCAAGTGACTCACATAATGCAAAGAAACTATCCATCTCACAAGGTGGTGTTTCACTTATCACTCAATAACAATTTAGGCTAAGTGTTTTCCCTCAATGCATGCATTTTGCCTCACCCTACCATAGGCTTGCCCATATTCTCAATCTCCTTTGCCTAGACACAATGAATCACCTATCATGAGGGCTTTGTTGGTCACAAATTGGGTTAGGATAGGCTCATATTTAATTAAGGAGGGTCACAAGATCAAGTGGGTATTCAAGAGGAGGGAGTTCTTTTGAGTGATTTAGTACAACAACTAGAGTAGAATGCCTTAAATGATGAAGCTTAAGAGGTTCAAGCATTCTTTCACCACATTTTTTTTTAATTTGCCTTATGTGGAAATCCTTTTTCAACTCAGATGCCTTGCTATATTTTTCTTTCTTTTTTTTCTCCTTTTTCATTCATTCAATCATATTTTTGTGATATAAATTTTTTTTTTTTTGACATCTATTATGAACATGTATGCTGTCCACCACCCCAAACTTAAGACATTGCTTGTCCTCAAGCAACTACAAGCATAATCAACACCCCAAACTTAGTTTCTTGCACTCAATCTTGAGGCAACTCAAAAGAAATACCTCTATTATTTTTGTTGACAAAGTTTGGAAAAAGTGGGGAAGGGTATGTGCAAAGAAGGCCTCAATCATACAGATGGAAAATTACACAATGCATATTTAATTAAGAAACAAGGCAAGTTCTAGAAGATGAATGCAAAAATGCATGTAATATGCACACAGAAAGGAACTAAAAAGGCCCAATTCACTACCATGGTAAAAGTGATAATAACTTGCAAAATGAGAGTACAATTCACCTGAGAAGAAAATATGCTCAAAATGGTAGGGACAGTAAATATGTATAAAAATGAGAATGAGTGAAAGTTGGATGGGAAATGCAATCAGAGCATAAAAGCAAAATTAGAAAAGGGAACTAGATTAAAAGGAAAAGAGAAGAAATGAAATGAGGAAAATATTTTTGTATTTTAGTTAGTACGGTGTAGGAAAAGTAAGCTACAAATAAATGCAAAATAGGGACAAAGAGTTCACCCCCCCTTTTATAGATGATGTACTCAAAGTTCAGGGGCACAATGATGCTCCTCCTGATGGAACTGAGGGCATCTAAGCAGAGAAAGAAAAGAAAACACGAAAGGTGGACTAAGTGGCATCTTCATCAGAGGTGGATGAGGTGGCATCTTCATCTTCCTCTGCTTCTACTGCTTCCTCTGAGGAGCTAGAGCTGGGGGCATCTCTAGGTGCATTGGGATTGAATAGAGGCAGGTCATTCTGAACAGCAGCTCGGAGGAAAGGGGCAGGGAAACGGGGGGTATAATAGATCTGGTCTGAAGTCATCCCCATCTTCTTGCCAATGTTCAGCATCATGGCCTCCACAAGAAGGAGCATGCTATTCTGACCAGAGTGGATGGCAGACTGCCTCTTTGCTATTTGCTGCAGTCGCTCCCTGATTGTTGCAGGGGTCTCCTTCTTGTATTCCGCTGGCAGAGTGAGGCCTGGGTCTGAAGACTTCTTTGGCTTAAATAGGTCCTTCACCAAGGTAGTGGAAATGGGAGGAAGTGCTTTAACTCTCTGCTGGTAGTCTCCAAAATCAACACTTGCATCCTGGCACAACATAGTGATTATAGAGGGAAAAGCTAAAGAATCTCTGCTCCTTTTAAGGACTTCTAGCATGGCACTGCTAATGACCTCCCCAACATCGATGGGCATGCTAGTGAGAATAGCATAGATGAGTTCTGCCCTCTTCACTGCAATGGTGGAGGTGTGGATGACTGGCATGAATGAGCTGACAACGAAGATACTCCACACCTTGGCAGCAGGGAGAAGGTGTTTGGTAGTCAGATTCTTGGGCTGCATTTTACAATCAAATTCCCAATTTTTTCTTGCAATGCATATTATTTGAAGTATAGGCTGGTAATCTTTGTCCTTCTGTCTGCAGAATGTAGTGAAATCTAGCTGGCTAGGTTGCTTCTCCAGAGGAGGGATGTTTAAAACCCTCTGGATGGTGGCTGGAGTGAAACTAACTTGCTTCCCCTAACCATGGTGTGCCTGGGGGGGTAAGTGTCAGCTTCCAGGCGCAGGGCATTAACTTAGAATTCCTGGGTGATGTCCTTCCACCCATTGCCTACACAGGAAGTGAAAAGTCCCCAGCCATGCCTGTTTATTTCCTCCTGAAACTGTTGAAATGTCCCCTGCTGGATTTCAAAATTCCTGTCCTAGACGATCTAGCGCCGCAGGATGTTCTCCTTGAAATACTGTTCGTGCTCTAGGGACCTGAACCTAGGGTCATGGGTAAGAGGGGGCTGAGATGAAGAGGCTTCAGCTAGCCTGCTCCTCTTGGTTCTGGGGGTGTTCCTTCTGGGAGTGATAGACATTATCCTGCAGAAAAGAAAGAGTATGTGAATGGCTAGTGTAGGAAAAATTGGGTCAACCCTCCATGGTAATGAACAACAGCAAGTAATCAAACCAATGAAAGGAGATGCAAATTATTTTGATGCAATCCGAAATGACTTGTACGCATAAAGGGTGGGTGTATAGTGCTACATATGACTCAAAGAGTATTCAATGTTGATCATGGTACATAGTCAAAACACACTGCAGTCCATGAAAGATGCTTTCTATGGGCAAAGCATAAGGCTCAAATGATACATACAATTGCAATTAAGTACAAAATAAATGGTGTGGCAAACGTTCATTTTGTATAGCAATTGACTGTAGAACACAATGTGGCTGCTAAGTTTAAGGGCCATAACACAGTAATAGTGAAATTAAAGTCATGAAAAACATGTTCAACACCCAGAAAGGCCAACAATCAGAGCTAATTATAGAAGGGGCATGAGAATCAAGTGCAGCAACAACAAAATAACATGGAATTTGAGAAGCAAAACAGCAAAATGGAGAAGTTAGAACTCAATGTAAATGGACATGAACCAAATTTAGACATCAACATGCATGAATATGAAAAGGAATGGCATGATGGGCATGTTTGAAAACATAAAAATAAGGGGAGGGGCATAACAAAAACAACAAATGAGATTCATAGCAAAGGGGAAATGGGCGTGGCCACTTTTGGGAACAAAAGTGGGAACGTAGAACTTGGTGGCAGCCAGACATGGCCATTAGGTGAAATTAAAGGACCTCACCCACTCTAATTCATACAAGAATGCTTAATTACACAAGAAATTCACATTAATTGCAACATATAAGGGCAAAATTAAAAAGCCCCAAATTAGGGGATCCAAGAACCCTATCCCATGAATTAAGAGAGGTGGAGAGATTTACCTTGCTTGGAACTTTGGGTGTGGCGGCAGAAGTGGCAATGTGAGGATTGGGGGTGCAAAAATTCAATTGGTAGGTGGAGCTTTGGGTGTGTCGTGAGTGTGTTGTGAGTGAATGGCGTGAGTGGGTGTTTGTGGGTGTGTGTCGTGAGTGTGTGTTGTGAGTGCGTGAGTTGGGCATGGTGACTTTCAAAGGTCTAAGGGGCTGCGCGCAGTGGGCTGGCCTAAGGAGTGGTGCGTGTGGCCACTTTCAAGTGAGAAAGTGGCAACTATAGTAAGTTCCTCTTTGTGGGCATATGCGCGTGGTAACTATTGGACTTGAAAGTGGGAATTACAGTGGGTTCCTTTTGTGGGCATATGCGCGTGGTAACTATTGGACTTGAAAGTGGCAACTACAGTGAAGCCAAAATTCAAGGCAAATTTGCGCGTGGTAACTGTTGGACTTAAAAGTGTCCACGCACAAATTATTGACCCCCTGGGTGTCAAAGTAGCCACTTTCACTCTTAAAAGTGGGAACTACAGAGAGAGAAACATGCTTACCTTGAGCCAAAGTGACCACTATGGCCTATGAAAGTGGCCACTCTCACGAAAAATGAATTGCACCAAGCATGAATGAGTACCCAAAGTGTTTGCTGCTGCCAAAGTCCCTGCAAAAATTCTGAGTCCACAAAAAAAATTATTTACACAAAATTGAATTGTATTAGAGACCTATCTACTCATCACAGCTAAAATGAAAACAAAAATTTAATTGTAAGAATGCAAAGGGAAGGAACAAAATTTCTTATTCACGTGTGAGTTGCCTCTCACAGAGCACTTCTTTAACGTCATTAGCTTGACCGGCAAAGTGATTTACTCATGACAGGGGTCTTGGTTGAAGGAAATGATGGGGGAGTACACATCCACCTCTTCAATCTCCTCCAAGAGAACTGAGTTCTCCAAAAAATGCTTCAGGCGATGTCCATTCACTGTGAAACATTTGTTAGTGGAGTCACTCTTGATTTCCACTGCACCATTAGGAAACACTTGTGTGACTATAAATGGACCAATCCACCTTGAGCGAAGCTTTCCAGGCATAAATTTGAGGCAGGAATTGAACAAGAGCACCTTTTGACCAACACAAAATTCTTTCCTAGCTATCAACTTGTCATGGTACCTCTTGGTTTTCTTCTTATAAATTCTGGAATTTTCATATGCCTCTAGACGTAACTCTTCCAGCTCTTGCAATTGAAGCTTTCTTTGCTCTCCAGCTGAGTCATAGTGCAGATTACAAGCCTTCACTGCCCAGTATGCCTTGTGCTCTATCTCCACTGGTAAATGGCAAGCTTTGCCAAAGACTATTCTAGAAGGAAACATGCTCAAAGGTGCTTTGAATGCAGTCCTGTGTGCCCACAAGGCATCATCTAGCCTGCGGCTTCAATCTTTTCTGTGGGGCTGCACAACTCTTTCAAGTATTTTCTTAATTTCTCTATTGGAGAGTTCGGCTTGGCCATTTGTTTGAGGGTGGTAGGCTGTGGAAACTTTGTGTAGAACTCCATATTTTCTCAGCAGAACTTCCATTTTCTTGTTGCAAAAATGACTTCCTTGGTCACTAATGATGGCACGTGGGATGCCAAACCTGCAAAATAAGTTGGAGCGAACAAATTCTGCAACAACTCGAGCATCATTAGTCTTGGTGGCTTTAGCTTCTACCCATTTTGAAACATAGTCAACAGCAAGTAAAATGTACAATAAACCAAAAGAAGAGGGAAAGGGGCCTATGAAGTTAATACCCCAGACATCAAACATGTCACAGTATAGGATAGGTTGCTGACGCATTTCCTGTCTCTTGGTGATTATTCCTCCTGACTTTTGGCAGCTCTCACAGACAGAGTATGTTCGCCAAGAGTCTTTGAAAATGGAGGGCCAGTACAATCCTGAGTCCAACACCTTTCTTGCCGTTCTTTGAGGTCCAAGGTGTCCTCCCACAACCGAATTGTGGCAAAACTGCAATATGGATGGGATCTCTTCTTGAGGGGAATAAGTTCAGGGACTCCCTCTATTCCTCTTAAATGGTCTGCTACCAAGTTTTGTGCTCCACTTCTATCTTTAATCTCCAAGTCAAATTCTTGAAGTAAGAGCATCCACCTTATTAGCCTGGGTTTAGAATCTGTCTTTTTTAGCAAAAACTTCAAAGCAGAATGATCAGTGAACACCACAACTTTTGATCCTAACAGATATGATCTGAATTTATCTAATGCAAACACTATGGCCATAATTCCTTTTCAGTTGTGGTGTAATTGGATTGTGCAGTGTCTAAGGTCCTAGAAGCATAATAAATGACATGAGGGACCTTACCAACCCGCTGTGCAAGGACAGCTCCCACTGCATAATTTGAGGCATCACACATCAACTCAAAGGGTATTGACCAATCTGGAGGTTGGATAATTGGTGTGGTGGTTAAGGCTTTTTTAAGGAAGTTGAAAGCCTCCTTGCAGTCCTCATCAAAGTTGAATTCAGCATCTTTTTGCAGCAGCTTCGAAAGAGGAATTGCAATCTTGGAGAAATTCTGGATGAACCTCCTGTAAAATCCTGCATGGCCCAAAAAAGAATGAACCTCCCTTACACATGAGGGGTAAGGAAGTTGTGAAATAACATCCAATTTTGCAGGATCAACCTCACTGCCTTTTTTAGAGATTATGTGGCCTAGAACTACACCCTGCTCTACCATGAAATGGCATTTCTCAAAGTTAAGTACAAGGTTAGTTTCACTACACCTCTTCAAGACTTTTTCTAAATTGACTAAATATGCATGAAAGGATGTGCCATAAACTGTGAAGTCGTCCATGAAGACCTTTACGCAATGCTCCACTAAATCATAAAAAATACTCAACATGCATCTTTGAAATGTGCCAGGAGCATTACATAGGCCAAAAGGCATTCTTCGATAATCGAAGGTGCCAAAGGGACATGTAAATGTGGTTTTCTCCTGGTCTTGAGGGGCAATACATATTTGGAAATAACCAGAGTAACCATCTAAAAAGTAATAGTGGGACTTACCTGCCAATCTTTTAAGTATTTGATCAATGAAGCGTAGTGGGAAGTGGTCTTTCCTTGTTGCCTGGTTCAGCCACCTATAGTCTATACAGACTCTCCAGTTGTTCTAGACTCTGGTAAGTATCATTTCATTCTTCTCATTCCTGACCACAGTAAGTCCAGATTTCTTTGGGACCACTTGCATAGGGCTAACCCAGCTGCTATCAGAGATTGGGTATATGATCCCAACTTGAAGAAACTTGGTGACTTCCTTCTTCACCACATCTAGGATGATGGGATTCACCCTCCTTTGAGGTTGTCTCACCGGTTTAGCATCCTCTTCCAACAAAATTCTGTGCATGCACATGGAGGGGCTAATTCCTGGTATATCAGCAAGTGTCCACCCAATGGCTCTTTTGTGCTTCTTGATCATGTCTAGCAATTTCTCCTCTTAATCACTATCAAGCTTAGTGGAGATGATAACTGGAAGCTTCTCATTTGGTTCCAAATAGACATATTTCAGATGCTCCGGTAGAGGCTTTAATTCTAATGTGGGAGGTTGCTCTATAGAGGCAAGTGATTTAGCATTTTCATTTGACAAAATCTCTGCAACATTCAAATCAAAGGGCTTAGATTCAACTGTATTTGCTAAATCCAATACTTCACATTCTACCCCTATGGAATCATCAACTTCATCAACATTAAAAATTTTAGAACTTTCATTCAAATAATCAGAATTTTCAGCACAAGTATCATACAAAGAATTTTCATATGATTCACAAACAAAAGCATCTACACAATGGGAAAAATTAAGGAAAGAATTTCTCAAAATTTTGGTCTAGCTCTCATCCACTAATGCATCAAATACATCAATATGGAAGACAGAATGTTCTTCAATTGGATGTTTCATGCCATCCAATATGTTGAAGCGCACAATGCTCTCCCCAAATTCCATGGTGAGTGAACCGGCATGTACATCAATCTTCATTCTTGCAGTCTTCAAGAATGGTTTTCCCAAAATGATTGGTGCAGAATTTTTGAGTGACTCCTCTTCTTGCATGTCAAGGATGTAGAAGTCAGTTGGAAAGATGAGGTCATTCACCTTCACTAACACATCTTCAACAAGTCTAGCTGGATGTGTTGTGCTTCTATTGGCCAACTGAATTACTACACCTGTGGGCTGCAAGGGACCAAGAGATAGAGAGGAAAAAATAGACAATGGCATAACATTAATGGATGCTCCTGGGTCTTTACACTTCTTAGACATTTTGGTTCTCTGTTTCTCAAAAAGTGCAGAAACATTCCTACCTATGTTGACCCTCTCATTACCCTTCAGACGCCTTCTATGTGTACACAAATCTTTCAAGAACTTGGTGTACTTGGGTATTTGTTTAATTGCTTCCAGCAAGGGTATATTCACCTCAACCTTTCTGAAGGTGTCCAAGATTTCTTTGTCACTCTCCTCAGCTTTCTTACTTGGTTTGGTGACCATAACCCTTTAAGGAAAAGGTGGTGGAATTGCCCTTTCAGCTTCTTCTACCACTTCTTGAGTGGTGGGTGCATTTTCTTCCTCCCTTTCATCAACCAAGGGGGTGGGATCTCCTTCTCCCTAGGCATTTCAGGCTCTTGTATTACCTTCCCAGACCGCAGAGTAATTACACTGACATTCTTTGGGTTTGTGACTTTCTGTGCTGGGAGGTTGCCTTAACCTTGGGACTGAATCTAATTTATAAAGGAAGCCAACTGTCCCATCTGGTTATCAATTGTTCTGATATTGGCCTCTATTTGCTGTTGAAAGTTAATGTTGCTCATGGCTATATGCTTCACAAGCTCCTCCAATGAAGGCTCATTTTTCTGACAGGAAGAGGCTTGGGATGAGGACGCTTGCTGCTGTTGGTGGGGCTGTTGCCCATGTTGTTGATCATTCCATTGGCGTGGCTAATGTGTCATGCTTTGACCAACTTGGTAGTTATTGCTTTGCTGATTTTTCTAGTTGGAATTTCCTCCCCATCTCAAGTTTGGATGATTTCTCCAGCCCGAGTTATACCAGTTTGAAGAAAGATCCTAGCTTGGTTGTTGCTGCGGCAGCTGAAAAGGAAATTTGTTAGTGTAAATATTTGCAGCATAGGCTTGGGGGTTACCTTCAGGAGTGTCTGACTCCTGCAATGTAGGGCAGCTGTCTGTGTAATGATCCGCAGCTGAGCATATTCCGCAAAGCGTAGCTAGAACTAGTGGTGGAGGTGTTGCAGAGACAGCACGCTTTTACATTGCAGCCAATTGCTTTACCATGGAGGCGAGCTCATCAATCTTGTGCTCCAATTTGTTTGGTTCTGCAGCTTGAACTTCATGCACACCTCTAGTAACACAGGAATTTTGTCTAGTTGCAAATTGCTGGGAGTTGGTAGCCATGTTTTCTATCAAGTTCCAAGCTGCCACATGGGTCTTGTCTACCAAGGCTCCTCCACTCGCTGCATCGATCATACTCCTATCCATTGGGTGTAATCCCTCATAGAAGTACTGGATCAACAATTGATCACTGATTTGGTGGTAGGGGCAGCTAACACATAGTCTTTTGAACCTCTCTCAGTATTCATAGAGAGTTTCTCTTTCTAGCTGTCTAATTCCACAAATTTTCTTTCTTATGGATGCAGCTTGGGAGGCTGGAAAGAACTTCTCTAGAAAGAGTCTTTTGAGGTTGTCCCAACTTGTAATAGATCCAGGAGGAAGGTAGTAGAGCCAATCCTTTGCAGTGTCCATTAATAAGAAAAGGAAAGCCTTCAATTTGACATGCTCCTCCGGAACACCTTGAGGTCTCATGGTGGAGCATACAATGTGAAACTCCTTCAAGTGTTTGTGAGGGTCTTCACCTGCAAAACGATGGAATTTAGGTAGAAGGTGAATTAATCTAGTTTTCAAAACAAAATGGGCATCCACATCTGGATATTGGATGCACAATGTTTGGTATGTGACATCCGGTGCAGCTAGTTCCTTAAGAGTCCTCTCACCACCTACCATTGCTCCAAAACTAGAGTCAAGTGAAAATGTAGAAGAGTAAACAGAAATTGGTGTCACAGATTGCAAAGATGCAGTAAGAGATGATGATGGTTCAAAGTGATCAGAGTGATCCCTGTGTCCTAATGTTCCTATGAAAAGTCCTATCAATCTCCTGGTCTAATGGATATAAATCTCCAGGGTTTGATCGGGTCATGCACTAGATATCAACTAACTAAATTGAAAGCAAATTGAGTAAGTGAAATAACAAGAACAATTTGAAATCTCTCTACAGAAATCTGCAGAATTATGTAGCAAAAGTCCAGAAAAACAGAGTAATGCAGCAAAATAAGTGCAGAAAATTGAAAGTGAGTAATTGAAAAATTGCAGCGCTCGAATGAAGGAAATGATGTAGAAAATCTTGCAACAACAATGCAGAAACAGACCACAAAATTCGCATGGCTATCAACACAATACAAAAACTCAAATGAAACAAACACACTAACATGCAAAACACAAAAACAGAGCACCAATCATGTTCAACATAAGTTCAGCACCAAAAACTCCCCGGCAAAGGCGCAAATTTGATGAAACGAGTTTTGCTACTCATTATGCACAAAGATTGTCGTTAATCCTCATCAAATATGCAAAGAAATGAATGCAATATTAGGGTGTTGTCCTAAGTCATCTCCAAGGAATTTTTGGTTGGGAACATACATCGAACAAGTGTAAACATAGATTTTAAAGCAAGTAAATTGGGGGGAGGTTTGTCAATTTCCATATTTTAATCAAGAGCAAAATGTAAACTAATAAAATTCAATCAATAAAGAAGAGTAATCCCTAGTCAATCAATGAGTTCTATTCCTATTCTTTCAAATGATTCAATAATCCCTTTTTTTTCCCTTGAATTAAGTTAATCTAACAAGCGAAAATTAACTTTAGCATCCCAATTAAAATTAAGCATCTTAATGGGCTCCAATCTCTATCCCTAAGATTAAGCAATCTCAAAGATTAATCAAAATTAAGCAATTTTGGATTAGAATTTCGTTTGGGTAATTTAAGGTTCATTAAGCAATGTTCCTCTCATGCAAATTTCATTTCATTCAGAGATTGGGGTTAATAAATCCAAGGAAAGAAAGAGTAATATTGCCATTAAACCCAAGAATTCAAGAACCATGTGAGTTGACTAGGAATTACAAGAGAATTTAGCCCTCCATATGGACGGGCTTGACAAATGAAAGAAGGGAATGCAGAAACGTAAACAACATTAATGTAAACTCAATGAGAATCAAAGGAAATTGGAAGTTAAAACCTATAATGGACCCCTGGCTGTCACCCAAGGCTCCAAAGCTCTAGAAAGAAAAATGTCCTAATTTGGCAAAGGGAATCAAAGAAAAATTAATTGTGTCATACCCTAATTCCTAAAATCTATTTATAGTAGAGGACATGTCAGCAAAGTGCCCACTTTTGCCTTTGAAAGTGTCCACTTTGGCTCTTGAGAGTGTCCACGCGTATCTACGTTGGCTTGCAAATTCTCTGGAGTTGCCACTTTTCATGGTGAAAGTAGCTACTTTGGATGCGCGTAGCCACTATGAAAGGCAATAGTGTCCACGCGCATATTTGTTCCCAAGCGGCGTCCCTGGAGCTTTCTGGAGTTTCTACTATGAAGGTTGAAAGTAGCTACTTTGGACCCTTTAATGCCCAGACTTGCTGTAGTTGCTACTTTTGCTCCTGAAAATGGCTACTTTGGGGTCAACTTTCATCCAAGGGCCAAGATTTCTCAAAATTAGCTTAGGGACTCTGCAAAATTATCAAGATAATTAAAATTGCAATCTATATCTATATAATTAAATGCAAATTAACCAAAAATTAATAAACCTATGATATTTACCCAAAATGTGATTTCTGTATTATTTACACTATCTAAGTCCATTTTTTCTACCAAGGAGCACCCAAAAGGCAAGAAAAAATATAATAAAAAGTGGATTCATCAGTGTCGTGGAAGATGTTCTTGTTATGGTTGAGGACCTCCTTTTTCCTGCTAATTTTTACATTCTAGAGATGGAGGACGACCTACCCAGCAATGCTACATTAATCCTTGGGAGACCATTTTTGAAGACTGCGCGAACAAAGATAGACGTGCATGCAGGGACCCTTTCTATGGAGTTTGGTGACAATTTGGTGCATTTCAACATTTTTGAAGCAATGAGACACCCAAGAGAGAATCATTCTGTTTTCAGTTTGGACGTTATTGATTTACTTGTTGATGATTGCAAAAATTTAGATGATTTGTTTGCTGATTTCGCAGGTTTCACTAACCCATCTTGTACTTGTGATGATTCATCTATGTGTGCTGTTTGTAGTGTTGATGTTGCAGGTGCAGCAAATATAGTTACACCAGTAGATGTTTCAACACTAGCAGTTGACCTATCTCCACCTCCATCAGTAGAGCTTAAGCATTTGCCTGCACATCTAAAGTATGCTTACTTAGAGGACAACCAGCAACTTCCTGTCATTATAGCTCGTGATCTCAACTCTGATCAAGAGAAGAGATTATTGTAGGTTTTGAGAGATCATAGGAAGGCCATTGGTTGGACTCTTGCTGACCCTCCTGGGATTAGTCCTGCTATTTGTATGCATCGGATTTTATTGGAGGATGAGTTTCAACCTATGAGACAGCCACAGAGACGACTCAATCCTACTATTTTAGATGTTGTGAAGAAGGAGGTCACAAAGCTACTGGCAGCAGGTATAATTTATCCCATTTCTGACAGTAAGTGGGTTAGTCCTGTGCAGGTGGTTCCAAAGAAGACTGGGATGACTGTGGTGAAGAACCAGAATGATGAGTTGGTTCCAACCAGAGTTCAAAACAGTTGGCGAGTTCATGTAGATTACATAAGACTTAACCAGGCTTCTCGCAAGGAACATTTCCTTCTTCCATTCATCGATCAGGTTTTGGAGAGGCTGGCAGGTAAATCCCATTATTGCTTTTTAGATGGATTTTCTGGATACATGCAGGTTCTTATTGCACCAGAGGACCAGCACAAGACCACATTCACCTGTCTATTTGGCACATTTGCTTACACTAGGATGCCATTTGGTTTGTGCAACGCTCCGGGCACCTTTCAGAGGTGTATGATGAGTATATTTTCTGACCTTTTGGAGAGTTGCATGGAGGTGTTTATAGATGATTTTACTGTCTATGCTTCTTCATTTGATGCATGCCTAGAGAATTTATCTAAGGTGTTACATAGGTGCATCCAAACTAACCTTGTGTTAAATTTTGAGAAGTGTCATTTTTTGGTCACAGAGGGTATAGTCTTGGGTCACTTAGTCTCCAGTCAGGGTATTTAGGTTGATAAAGAAAAAATTGATATCATTACTTCTCTACCTTACCCCACTTCTGTGCGAGAAGTGCGTTCCTTCCTTGGACATGCAGGTTTTTATAGTAGATGTATACAGGACTTCAGCAAGATTGCACTGCCATTGTCCAAGCTTCTGCAGAAAAAGGTAGAGTTTGTTTTCGATCAGCCTTGTCAGCTAGCTTTTCAGGAACTAAAGCGGTGGCTTACCACCACACCTATTGTTCAGCCACCTGATTGGGAGCTTCCTTTCGAGCTCATGTGTGACGCATCCAACTTTGCACTTAGAGCTATTCTAGCTCAACAGGTGTGGAGGCTTTCTCATGTAATAGCTTATGCTTCTTTCACATTGGATGCAGCTCAAGTTAATTACACCACTACTGAAAAAGAGCTTCTAACTATTGTATTTGTTGTAGATAAATTTTGTTCATATTTGCTAGGCTCTAGGATTATTGTATATTCTGACCATGCAGCTTTGAAATTCTTGTTGAAGAAGCCCGATGCTAAACCCAGATTGATCAGATGGATTCTTCTCCTTCAAGAGTTTGATATTGAGATCAGAGATAGGAGTGGTGCAGAGAATTTGGTAGCAGACCATTTGAGTAGGATTGAAGGGGAAATGTTGATCCCTTTCTGATTAAAGATGATTTTCCTGAGAAGCAGTTGATGCAGTTACATGATATTACTCCTTGGTTTGCTGATATTGTGAATTACCTGGTTGCAGGTGTCTTTCCTACAGATGCGTCTAACGCACAGATAACCAAACTAAAAAGTGAGGCTAAATATTATGTTTGGGATGACCCTTATCTGTGGAGATTTTGCAGTGACCAAGTGATTTGAAGGTGCATTCCAGATCAGGAGATCCATTCTGTGCTTCTATTTTGTCATAGTTCACCTATTAGAGGACATTATGGATCATATAGGACAGCTAGGAAAGTGTTGGAGAATGGGTTTTACTGTCCTACCATTTTCAGAGATGCAAATCAAATCTCCAACACCTGTGAGCAATGTGAGAGAGCAGGGATGGCCATTACATAGAGACATGAGATGCCCCAGCAGCCGATTATTTTCTGTGAGGTTTTTGATGTTTGGGGTATTGATTTTATAGGTCCATTTCCTGCATCTTTTGGTTACACATTTATTTTACTAGCTGTTGATTATGTTTCCAAATAGGTGAAGGCTAAGGCCACCAAAACTAATGATTCTAAAGTTGTTGTGGATTTTGTTAGATCTAAAATTTTTGCAGGTTTGGTGTGCCTAAAGCCATTATCAGTGATAGGGGAAGCCATTTTTGCAATAGAAGCGTGCAGGCTTTGCTTCATAAGTATGGGGTTGTGCATCGAGTGTCTACAGCTTATCATCCCCAAACTAATGGACAGGCCGAAGTTTTTAACAGGAAAATCAAGCAGATTTTGTAGAAAATAGTACACCCCAATAGAAAAGATTGGAGCAAATTTTTGGAGGATGCTCTTTGGGCCCATAGGACAGCTTACCGGACACCGATTGGGATGTCTCCTTATAGGATTGTGTTTGGTAAAGCATGTCATCTGCCTGTTCAGATTGAGCATAGAGCATATTGGGCGGTGAGACATTGTAACTTAGAGTTTGAACAAGCGAGTATGGAAAGGAAGCTTCAATTACAACAACTTGAGGAGCTTCGTTTGAAAGCCTGTGAGAACTCAAAAATATACAAGAAAAAAGTCAAACGCTTTCATGATAGACATATTTTGAGAAAGGAGTTCAAAGTGGGCCAACAAGTACTTTTGTTCAATTCCCGCCTAAAACTTATAGCCGGTAAACTTAGATCTAGATGGGATGGTCCTTTTGTTGTTACTAATGTGTTTTCCTATGGTGCGGTTGAAATTAAGAATGAAGTCACCAGTAGCATTTTCAAGGTCAATGGACATCAACTCAAGGAATTTCATCAAAGTCCAAAGTTGGAGGAGGAAATTGTTGAAAGCATGTCCTTGGAAGCACCAACTCTTGAACCTTGAGGAAGTTCTTTCCCCATCCTGTATTCTTTGAAATTGTCTTTGTTGTTTGGTTGCATTAAGGACAATGTAACTTTTAAGTGTGGGGGGAGTTGCATGCAAAATTGTGTTGCTATTTTCGTTTTCTGCTATTTTTCTGTTTTCTGTTTTCTATTTTTTGCTTTGCTGTTTACAGTTTTTGTTTTTCTCTGCTGCAGTTTTTGTTTTTTGTTTTTTGTTTTTTTTTTCTACTATTTTTGTGCTTTTATTTTCTGTTTTGATGATGTTTTGTTGGAGTTTTCATCCTTTCTTTTTAATTTCTAGATATAGGAATTGTGAAAGTTGTTACACCATTTTTAGTTGATAGGTTGCAATACTTGATATGAGTCATTTTTACATTTTTAGTTGAGCAAGTTGCTTGAAAAAATTTGAGTTTGATTCATTAATGATAGAATATGAACTTTGTGAGAATTTTGAGCATATTTTACTTTTTTCTTGTGTGATTTCACTCATGTTGCTAGATTACCTTTGGTTCTGCCTTGTATCTTTTTGAAGCTTCTTGTCACATGCATTATTGATATGATTTAGGCCTTTCTTCAAATTGTAGCTACTTTGCCAAATTGACTTACCTTACATTGATTCCTCTTGTTTACCCCCTTTGGGCCTTTATAACCCTTCCTTGATTTTAGCTCATTATAAGCCATATAGTGAAAAACCATGATGTTCCATAACCTTAGGGATTATAGGAGCTTTGGAATTGTTTTGGGAATGGGTCTTTAATAAGTGTGGGGTGCCTCTAGGAAATACTTCTATATTGTGGATATTGAGTTGTTTGGTATATATTAAAAAAAAAAAAGAGCAAGCAAAAGAAAAAAAAAAGTATATATATATATATATATAAATAAATAAAAAAATATGTGGAAAACCATTGGGGTTAGGATATTTTTCTAGGGGTAATCTTTTTGCTTATTTAAACTTATTTCTCATTGCTCCTCTTTTCTCTTTGGTTGTTTAAGCCTAAATGTCTTTTTCATCTAACCTTTACCTTGGCCACATTACAAGCTAAATAAAACTCCTTTTGATCTTTAATAGCATGTGTTTCAAGTTGTGGAAATTAGAAGCTTGTCAAAGCTTGATTGTGCTAGTTTTCATGTTGTGTTAAGCATAAATACTAGCCGAAAATATTTGAGAGTTGAGAGCTATACACTATCCTGTGAGGTTCTATCATTTTCGAATCTTTCTTTATTTTAACTTGCCTTCTTGCTTACTTTTAATGTCATTTGTGTCTCATTGATTGTTTGTTGCCTTGATTCTAGAAATATTTGTTCTCTTTCTTTATTCTATGCATTGAAAATTCATTAGAAAGTTTTGCCCCGGAGTGCAAAGGATTAAGTGTGGGGGTATTTGATAGTCATATTTTAGCACATCTTTCTCTCCATGTTTTTGGTTTAATTGAGCTTCATTAGTGCGTTATTTTGATGTGTTAGTTTAGATTTGTGTTAGTAAGTAATTTAGGATTTAAATATAAATCTTTCTTAATTCCCGCCATAATTTCTTATTTTGACACATTTTCTTTCAAAGACCATATCTAGAGCTACACTACTCGGAATTAGATAAAATAGGTGTCCCTGGAAAGATAAGACAGAGATCTACAACTTCTCTGTTGGGAGAAAAGCCCAGTTCGAGCATCTTTAGGTCCAAAATTGCGTCACAATGTTGCGGCCCTGCACTGAAATTTTTAGAATTTGATTGTATTGTTGATTTTATTTAGTTAGGTGTTTAGGAGCCTCATTAGGGAGTTGAGCCTTAATTAAGCCCAATTATTTTGTCTTTAAATAGAGGTTAAGACTCCATGTACGAATCCTTGTTTTTCTTTTCCCGCAATTTTTTTAGGATTCAAAAAGTCTATAATTTTAAATTCTTTCTTCTCCTCTCTTTTATTTTCGTCTCTCTACCTTTCATCTTTTCGTATTTTTCTGGTTTTGGCCGAAGCAAGCATGATCATTAAGCAAGGCTAATCCATCAATCGGTTTAAGGTTTCAAGAACTACATTGCACTTGAGTTTCGGGTTCGGTTCTATCAAATTCTTGCTCTTCCTCCTCTTTTCTGATTAGGATAATTACGTTTTTCATGATATTGAATTTTTGTTTGCAATCTAAACAAAGAATGAGAATTTCAGATTTGAAATAAATGAATTCACCTAATTCAATAAATCAATTTTTCTGAATTTTGTTAGAACATTGGATTTGCGATTGCAGTTCTTGTTTTGATGGAATTCATAATCTAGATTTAGATTTCGGGTTATTAATGTTGTATTGAATTAGTGTTGATTGAAAATTCGTTGGAATTGTATTCGTGTAACAATGAGAATTGCGTTGTAGTGATTGAGATCTTAATTTGGTTGAACTTCATATTTCATTTCGTTAGAATTATTCTTTGTTCTTTTCTTTTCTATTGTTTACAATTTAATTCAAAACAATCCATCCCTAAGCTAATATGAAATTACATGATGGAACTAGAAACAGTATGTATCTTATGTCCTTGTGAGATGACCTAGGTTTACTCCTTCTATTGCAAAATTTCAAACGTTATATCTAGTTGGCTGTGGAAATATTAAGTGTAGTGAATTTGGAAAACGAAAAGACATTAGCATGGAGAGACAAGATTGGACTTGGTGCGTCATAAATACATTGTTGTCTCATTAATATAGACTTCATTAATTGCATTTATGTCTTTTGTGGGTGCTATGTACGTGTGCCTTTTTATCTTCCTTGAAGACTCTTGAGATTCTTTGCCTCTAAATATTCCACTAGCATTGCCATTAGAACACATTTATTCCTTAATTAATGTGGCTCGAGACACCTTAACACTAGGCATGAAGGATGTTTAATGACCTACTAACTCGAGTTATGAAGAGAGAGGAGAGAGAAACTCATGAATAGAACCCCCACTAAGCACCATTATCCTCATTTAATGTCATTTTAATGACACCCTTTCATCTCCATGCCATTACTCTGGAGGGGAGAGACAAATGTGTGATGACCTTAGGAATATAAAATGACACTCGAGTTAGAAAGAGAGAGAAAGTGGACGACATAGAACCTCAGTGGGTATTTAATGCTAGTCGCCCTCATTAATTGCACCTTTTTCTTGACAAATCATAATGCATGCATGCTTGGGAGAGGGGGGAGAGAATCGAGTTAATGGCCTAGACCCCAACCGAAAAACTCATTAATGGGCAGAGAGAGAGAAAACAGCCATAATCAGGATTTAAAGCATTTTTACCCTTTTAAGTGCTCACTCTTCATATCCCTAGGTGACCATGATGAAGCCAGCCATTTTCCTTAATGACTCGTTGTAACCGTGGCCAATCATGGGGAGATTCCCTAATTACCGTAATTAAGTGCAGCCGCCCCATCATAACCGTCACACTTTAATTGGCAATCATTTGAAAATCTCTCATTAATAGTGCAGCCGAGATAGAGTCCTTATTCTCTCCCTTAACTGCTGACTTTTTGGGTTCTCATACATATTTAATTAGGGCTGACCACTTTATCATAAATTAGCATGAATCTTGTGAACGTTTATTGAAGGTGCCCCACGCCTTTTTCACTTACCCGAGAAACCTTCCTTCCATTTTCCCACTTAAGTGCCACTAGACACACTTAATTGCCCCCACCTACATTAAACACCATGGGGAAGAGAAGAGACGCATGCCTTATTCCCTCCATAGCTGCCCAAAACTGCGGCCTGCATTTATTAGGGCGTGCCAATCAACCTGGAACGTTACACCTAGAGTAATTACTTCTCCAAAACCGTGGCTGACATTAATCAAATATTCCTTCTTAATTGCATCGTATTTATGGCAAAACCTTATGGAGATTTGTGTGCGCACATGGCCCAAAAAGAGGCGCCACCTTTCCCGCAAGTAGACTAAAGGCCACAACCCTTCATATGTTTGGAATGTGAAAAGTCTAGAGCCTATTCCCTCCATCAGAAAATTCAAACAGCCACTTGCCTAAATTGCATGGCCTTACCAAAACTGACCCACCACTCATGGCATTCTTCCCTAATGATTGACTGTTAGAAATGTGTGGGGCATTGATTATGTACTTCTTTTGCACTTTGTGCATTTAATGCTCTTAATGGGATGTTTCACCTGCACTAGAGCACCAGGAGACGTGACCGTTGTAGGGGAAGGCAGAAGGTCATGTCACTTCACTTAACCCTAAACCTTCCTTGTGCAGCTCTTGACCACCAACCGTCTGGAGATGAATGGATAGAGGCTCTATACTCACACTATATAAAGGTCTTCTTTGTTCTCACGTGCCTTTTCCCCCTCTTTCGTTCCAAAACACTCTCAACCTCATCACTACTTCTCTCTCTCGACATCCTTTCACATTCACACTAAACCTTCTACTCTCTTTCTCTCATGAGCAACACTCTCTATCACCACCCTCTCAAGGAGACAACGAACACCAAGCAGTTTTCAACACCGCCTGCACCCCTCTTCTAAACGGTTGTGCTGCCGCCAAAGACTCAAGTCGTGAGCGAGTTCCTGCAAGCGCCAAGACCGAGCCTTCCACTCTTCTCTCATTCTCAAATCAAACAAGGTTAGGGGAGTTCATACTTGTGCTAGATTGTGTGTGGTTGTCTACATTGCATGCATCTTTTTCTCACCCTTGCTCTAAGTTCTCGCTACAAAACTTCTAAGTAAAAAGACCTCCTCTCATCCCTTGATGATTTTTCTTGAATGACGTGGTAAAGATTTCATTTTTATGGTTTGCATGGACTCGATCATGGTTAGTATATTTTTGCATGTCGTTGATATCGTAATCCTTACTTGGTTCTCAGTTGTCCATACTTATTATTGAATAGAAATGATAACTTTGAATGGATGTATCATTGCGTGGTAAATCTGAGTGCGTATTGTTGAAAATGGTTTGTCTTCTTCTCCCTCATCCTCCCCTCTGATTTTCGTTAAAACGTTCACGTGAAAGTGGTTTTCTTTATCTCCATATCACTCTAATTGAATAACATTTTAAGGGCGACACTTTGTAACTTAAATGGGCGTGATTGTGAGTGTGTGATCCTTGCATGTCACTGATTTGGTGATATTCTCATGATCGTTGATTGTTCTTGCCTTCTTCACTATAAAAATGATATCTTTGAAAGGATATGTTATTGCATAATAGATTTTTACATAAATTATTTACTTTCTTCTCGGTTCTTATTGTCTACCTCTTTTCTTACCCATTTTGTTGTGAAACCGCTTATTTTTTTCTTCCATCCACTTGCTTCAAAAATGAAAATGTACTTATGAAAGAAAGAACTTATTTTTCTTTAGGTTTTTATTTGGCCGAGAGTCAAGAAACCCTTTTGTTGATCGTGCATGAATTATTTTACTATCTAACTATGAATTTCACTAATTTTTGGCTTAAAAATCTGATTGCATGTGGGGTTGAGCCTGCGGTTGTTTTCATGACTTTTCTTTTATGCTTACACGGAAAAACACACTTTTGATTTTGGCTTTCCATTGAAGCTATTGTAATTATTTCCATCTTCTCCCTTTTTCTTTCGCTCCTAGACTGTGTGTGTACGACTACCCCTTTTCTTGAGCGTGTTAGTTCTCTTGAGTGTGATATGATATTGTAGTTGTGATTTTCTTTGAGATTAAATGCGTGATCGCTATATGTGTTCTCTACTTACTGTGCAAATTTTAAATCGTTTCTATCGGCAGAATGGCTGTACTTTTTTTCCTTTTTAGAAATTCATGGTATTTTGTGCATATTTCTATGTATTAGTTGAAAAGCTGGGAATAATGTTTCTGTACTTTTGGTATTTCTTGATGGATGTTCTTAGTTGGATTGAAAAAATGTAATTATTTGATCTACCCCTAAATTATTAAGTTAGTGTAATGATAGTTTGAGATCTGTACAAAATTGAGTTGAAGTTGCATGTTTAAAGTGTCACACTCAACTTGGTGAAATATGCAGAATATTATTAGCTCCTAAACCCCTGGTTGGATTGTAAATGCACACATAAGTATACATAGACATTTGAAATTGCTTGAGTCACAATTTAGTTTTTGGAATAATTGGTTCCTTTTACTTGTGTATGATTTAATACTCAATGGAGATGTTGAAAGGGTTATGTTTTGCTAATTCATTCTATGTGTTATGGACTTGATCCTTGGATCTGTGACAAGGACTGAAAACATCAATATGAAATGAATGGTGGTTAATGTATTTGATTGTCGACAAAGAAGTGTGTGATAATTGACACCCACATGGGTGATTATGTGCTTGAATGTGATATCCTCCGTAAGAAAGAGGAAGTTGAATGACATGATGGTAATGATGAAATATGGAAGGCTAATTAATTAATTTGTTTGTACATGCATCATGACATGTTCTGAAGAAGTCGTCGAGGCTATAGTTTGGCACAACTGTGGAATGTGAGTGTTCAGGTTCAAGGAGAACCTTGGGGGTAGTGAAGGGGGGTTGCCCCAATGGCACGGAGTAGCTACCGTGACCGGGACACGTCACCAGCAAACCTTCACTAATCCTGACGTGAGCAAGCATTACCAGGGTCGTGGTAGGTCCATTCCTGAGGAACGCTCTTGAAGCGTGGGTTGTCGACAATTAGTTTTATGAAACTTGTGCTATAATGTGATGTGGAGTAAGGAATGGAGTCCTCCGACCACCTCTGACGTTAAAAGAAAGAATTTGTGATGATGATGATGATGATGTTCCGAGTGATTGGGATCCCCACGCATTGCATCATGTACCTAAACAAAAAGTGAATTTCATAAGGAAATTGCATCATGCATCATCAACATATGTTTGGCTATGTTAAAACAGTTTGATTTGTTGGATTGATTGGTACTAGGTGTTATGGATTGTTGTGTGACTTGACTTGTGCTATTTGTTACATGGACTCACCGTCTTGAATGTTTTGTGTCTTTTTTTGTTTGCTTGTCTGTTGTGTGTGTGTGTGTGTGTGTGTGTGTGTAGATGAGTTGAGACTAAGTCAAGGTGTGGACCCTAATATCAAAGGAAGACATGTGGTTCTACAATCCAGCCTCGCGACAAGGTATCCTTCACGTATTGGTGTCCTTGAGTACAACTCGTTGAATCCTCCAAGACGCATGGTTGAATTCTTCAGAGGGATGCACTTCCTCTTATTGTTCTCTTTTGTGATTGTCGTCTTTGCACAATTATAGTGTTGGGACTACTCTTAGGCTCAAACAGAGTTAATAACCATTTTGAGTTATACCTTTGTTTTATAAATATAAACTGCTGTATAATTTTTTTTAAGAGGATTATTTGGTATTAAATTATTATTTATGTATTTACTTACGATGCTATTTATTTCAAACCATGGTTATGTTTGAGAAAAAGGGATTTTCAATGTATTTTGATACTGAAATTTTTTTGTACACATGTATATATATATGTCTTATGATTTATGACCAAGTATTACATATCAATACAGTAGATATATACTTTACATGTATGAATACTAAGATGTTTTATTTAGTGTAAATGCGTTATGTACGATAATTCACTTATTCACCACGTATAGGTCGTCTAGCTAAGCATACATATATGCCACTTCACGTATCAAGGTGCGAGGCGCCCAAGTGGGCCATTGAGTCTGTATTAGGGACGTTACAATTTAATGGTTTTAAAAGCTCTCAAATTTAAAACAGAACCGCTCTCTTATCTTATTTCTGGCATAGTGGGTTCCTGAAAAATCACTCTTAGAAATATACTTATAAGAGCAATTCCAAAATAACTGCTCTCAAAAGTTGACTTTGCAGAGCGGTTAAAATGGAAACGCTTTCATAAGTTTCACATTAGAGAGCGGTTAAGTATGAATCACTCTTTGTTCTATACCTTTGCATAGCAGTTTCATGTAGAACCGCTCTCTATTCTACCGCTCTGCAGGGTAACTGCTCTCTAAACTCTACTTTTGAGAATGGTTGGGGGCAGAATCGCTCTCCAAGTATAACATCTGAGAGTGGTTAAATAATTACTCTCTTAAATATAATACATTAAATAGCACACAAATTTAGAGTGTTATTAACCACTTTCTAAGAAAAGGCGGAACCGCCTTCAAATCTCATTTTTGGTACAGTATCATATATTGAAACTTCACCAAAATGTCATGATGTTTTACTTTTTTGGCATTAATTAATATGACAATAGACTATATTACTAAATTACTAATGAATGCATTAAAATTAAACTTACTAATTCTTGACGTACATATATAATTAATAAATAATAAAGAGCATAAATAAGGATACAATACATTTTCAAACTTACTTCATATTATTTAAAATCTACAAAAATACTAAATTGTATAGGCATCACTATTATCCTTGACTTTACACATATAATAAGAAAAGAAATCTAAAAATATTTTTAGTTTGTCTACGTTAGCAAGCTTGTCCGTTATTTGGTCTAATTGTCATTTTTTACAAGAATGACATCTTTAACCTTTTTAAGAAAGAAAAAGGGTTAATAAGGTAACATTCTCAACTTAAATTAGGATTATAAAAAAATTATTGAATTAAAGTTATTTTTTATTTGTATAATTTGGTTATTGTAGGTATTACATTTTTATTTATATGCAACTATCTTTTTTTTTTTAATTTCTCATAAAATAAGGTTGAAAAGTAAATCCTCTTATTGGAGGTCTTTCTGCAGCTTCAGATTCTCTTTTATTAATATTCCACAACATCTTTTTCATTATTCACAGTTTGATTTTGTTTATTTTGACTTTGTCCTATGTACATAATTATGTTAAAATTAATAATATATTTATTTATTAATCATACTGTATATTTAAATTAATAAGTATTGAATCGAAAAAATAATTTCTTTTAAATTAAATTTAAAAGCATCAGAGATACTTCCAACTATTGATAAAATAGACAAAGGAGAATAGCTAATTAAACAGTAGTCAAAGAAAACAAATTACACCACAACTATGATAAGACACGATAAAACAAATTACACCACAACTATGATAAGACACGATAGCTTATATAGATCAAACTTTGAACAATAAAACTTATGAAGCCAAACAGACCGAATGACAGCAAACAATGTAATCATCCAAGGTTTCAGAAGTTTTCTATTTTTCATGAACTCTAAATGAGACTCAAAGTGCTCCTTGCAATTATAGAACTACTCAGCATGAACTCCTATCCAAGCTTGTGTTTTGGACCACACCATAGAGGGAAAATGTCATACGAGGAATAAATGTGATGTGGATTGGGTTTTATGCTCACATAGCAAAAAGGGCATAACTGCACATCAAATCCAACAATGACATTTCTTTCTGCAAGATATTTAGAAGGATAAGTATTTGCAGAATTAGTGTTCAAAGACAAATACGTAATAGAGGCAAAGAAAGTGTCAGGGCTGTAATTTCGTAAAAATTTAAGAATATTTGGTTGATCTTATGATAGCCAAACCGGAGGAGGATTGAAGAAGGTTGAGCGTGGAAATAGTTGGCTGATGCTTTCATCTTCAAGATTAAATACACCAATATCATGACCACCATATGCATAATAGTCAAAGTGGTAACTCAGATTGTTGTCGGTGAAATATATACAATTCCTTGCATAATTCCCCTTTTCATCAGCGAAAGGCGGTTTCCAGGTAGATAAATTATATCCGAGTATTAAGACGTAACTTCCCAAATTAAACTTTCTGAACCACTGACCTGTACTTTGATCTAATTCAAATATATCAAATCCAGCAGTCTTGTAAATATCTCTTAATTGCCGATTTCCATAGTCCACATATCTCAGAACCATTAATAGATGGCCGTCAGGATTCCGAACCAAATATTTAATTCTACTGCAAATAGTAATAGATGTTTGTGTCGTTTCACATTCCTAATTCTTCCACCAGATACTGTTTTCATGTCAAACTCATAAAGGTAACCGTATTCATCAATAGCATAAATCTTACTTTGATGAAATATGACATCTCGAATGCCAGATCTTCGCCCTCTATATATATCTATAAATGGAAGATTTGTCCATTTATCATCACCAAACCTATAAAAAGCCAATTCAGGATACCACCCATAGATAGCCACAGCCATGAACTTGTCTTTGTCTTGGTCGTCAGGGGGAGAAGAGAGAACAACCTTTTCAATGAACTTCTTTTGCATATGAATGCTGTCAATGATAACAATAAAGGGGGGTTCATCTGAATCTTCCTTATCTACAGTTGAGTCTTTTACAGTGTATTCCTTGCCATGCTCATCAGGCTGATAACTGAGCACATTTGGAAAAGTTGACAATGGTGGAAGACCAAAGGAAGAACCGGTTAATGGATTCAACATTCGCAATTTTCCACCGGTTTCAACCACGATCAACCATCCGAAGGAAGATCCGCGTATTTTTGTGTTCTTCAACTCTGGCAATCTCAAGTGATGGTCATAAACTTCCTCGTCGAACGGCAACACTAGCCATGGACCTCTCAGTGCTACGTTGGTTGGGATCTTAGCCAAAGCTTTGTTCCATGATTTGTTGACAGCTGATAGTTAGTTTTTAGTGTGGGTGAGATGAGTAAGATAGTTGAAATATGTTAGTAGGAATAGTTGAAAATAGTAGTTGAAGAAGTTTTAGTAAGAGACTCAAGAGATGTAGAATTGATGTCTTGATTACTTCTTCTTCATGTCTTTTACAATGAGGTAGCATGTCTATTTATAGGCATCATCCACCATTTGGTTCAATATACTAGAGTTATCTAGAAACTTGAAGATTTACAATATTCTAGAATTTTCTCTAGAAGCATCTACATACTAGAAGATACAACTAGTTTTTTTCTAGATTATTCTTAGTATTTTTTCTAGACTATTCTAGAAATTTGTATCAATTTCTAATACTCCTCCTTGATGCAAATTTCTGTAACTCCAAGCTTCGTGCGTAGCTGTTCAAATTTTGGTCTTGGTAGTGCTTTAGTAAAAATATCTGCAATTTGATCTTCAGTTGTGCAATACTCGAGCTTGATTTCTTTAGTTCCTTCTGCTTCCCTGATAAAATGATATTTGATTGCTATGTGTTTTGTTCTACTATGATGCACTGGATTCTTTGTCATTGCTATAGCTGATTTGTTATCGCAGTAGATTGTAGTAGGCTCATTTTGTTTTTCTCCCATTTCTTCAAGTATTCTTCGTAACCATATTGCTTGACTTGTAGTCTCGGCACTGCTACATATTCTGCTTTGCTGTTGATTGCGCAACTATTGCTTGTTTCTTTGAAGCCCATGAGATTGTTCCTGATCCTAGTGAAAAGGCATAACCAGATGTGCTTTTCATGTCGTCGATCGATCTGCCGATCCTTGTCGGTGTAGCCAAGTAGCTTTGAGTTGCTCATAGTTTGGTACCATATACCATACTCTTTTGTGCCTTGTAGATATCTTAGGATTCTTTTTGCTGTTCCAAAATGAATTTGGCTTGGACTTTGCATGAATCTTGAAAGAAGACTTACAGCATACGTTATGTCTGGTCGTGTGGCTGTGAGATATAGTAAGCTTCCAATCAAACTTCTGTAACGTGATGCATCAGCTTCCAGTGCACCATCATTTTTCTTCAATTTCTCATTTGTCACCAATGGAGTACTGACCGTCTTACATCCATTCATCTTAAATTTCTTGAGTAGTGCTTCAACATATTTCTTCTGTGAGATAAATATTCCTTCTTTCTTTTGTTTTACCTCTATTCCGAGGAAGTAGTTCATTAAGCCAAGGTCGGTCATTTCAAAAGTCTTCATCATATCTTCTTTGAACTTAGCTATCATCTTCACATTGTTTCCTGTGCAGATAAGATCATCTACATACAAGGAGACAATGAGTATATCATACTGACCTTGGATCTTGGTGTATAAAGTTGCTTCACTTTTGCTCCTCCTGAATCCTTGGTCTGCAAAGTATTGATCAATTTTGCTGTACCATGCTCGTGGAGCTTGCTTCAATCCATATAGAGCTTTTTTCAGTTTTAGTACTTTGCCTTCATTACCTTTGCTGACGAAGCCTTGCGGTTGCTCTACATAAATCTTTTCTTGAAGAATCCCATTGAGAAAGGCAGATTTTACATCGAGTTGATAAATGTTCCATCCTTTTTGTGCAGCAAGAGCAATCAGAGTTCTTATAGTATCCAGGCGAGCAACTGGAGCAAATGTCTCATTGTAATCAACTCCAAGTTGTTGTGAGTATCCTTTAGCTACCAGTCTTGCCTTGTACTTTTGTATGGTGCCATCGGGATTAAGCTTGGTCTTATAGACCCATTTTACCCCAATGATATCTTTATCTGTGGGGCAATCTACTAGCTCCCATGTGTTATTTTTCTCAATCATTTTTATCTCTTCTTTCATTGCCTTGACCCATACTTCTTGTTTTGACGCTGCTTCAAAGCTCTCAGGTTCAGTTATGGCCAGGTTACAGGTCTCGTATATATCTACCAAAGATCTAACTCGTCTTGGAGTAGACTCTGGTGAGGAATGTTGTTGTTGTGGAGGTGAAAAATTTTCACCTGAGACTTCTTCAATTTCTTGAGGTTGCTGCATTGGTATGGAAACATTTTTCTGAACCTTTTCATCTTTCCAATTCCAAGCAGCATTTTCATCAACTTCAACATCTCGACTAATGGTGAGCTTCTTGGTTTGCAAGTTGTAGACTCGATATCCTTTTGACTGTGTGCTATATCCTAAGAAGATACCTCGTACAGTTTTGTCTTCTAGTTTGTGTCTCTTCTCTTCTGGAATGTGTATGTAGCAAATTGATCCGAAAACCCTTAGATGTTTTGCTGATGGTTTTTGCCCACTCCAAGCTTCAATTGGAGTTTTATCTTGGATAGCCTTAGTTGGACATCTGTTAAGTATGTAGACAGCGGTATAAAGCTGCTTGACCCGAAAGTATTTGGCAATTCTTTCTCCTTCAGCATGGATCTAGCCATCTCCATTACCGTGCGATTTTTCCTCTCAGTTACTCCATTTTGTTGTGGAGTATATGCGACAGTAAGTTGTCGTTGAATGCCTTCATCCTCACAAAATTTATCAAACTCTTGAGATGTATACTCTTTGCCACGATCACTTCTTAATACTTTTATCTGTTTACCACTTTGTTTCTCGACAAGGGCCTTAAACTTCTTGAAAATTCCAAAGACTTCTGACTTTGCTTTGATGAAGTAGACCCAAGTCATTCTAGAAAAATCATCTATGAAAAGGATAAAATACCTATTATCATGTAGTGATGGTGTCCGCATTGGTCCGCAAATATACGTATGAATAAGTTCCAATAAGTCTTTTGCTCTCAAAGCTTTTCCAGTAGAAAATGGCAATCGATGTTGCTTGCCAAGGAGACATCCTTCACAAGCTTCATTATTTTCTTCAAGATATGGAAGATCCTTCATCATATTCTTTTGATGCAATAGCTTTAAGGCATGAGTATTGAAGTGGCCAAATCTTCGATGCCAAAGTCGTGAAGTATCAACTTCTACTTTCATGGCAATGTTAGTGCCTTGTTGAAAGTTTATTGGAAAACTTCGATTTCTTTTCTCCATATTTACTTGGCCGATCTCTTGCTTTTTGCTGTCATATATCTTACATGTGTCCCCTTTGAAGTGAAGAGAATAACCTTTCTCCATCATTTGGCCAACACTCAAGAGATTTTCCTTGAGGTTGGGAACTAGTAAGACATCAGGAATAAGTTTCGTACCTTTCTTTGTCTCCACCATAACAGTGCCTTTGCCTTTTGACTCAGCGATAGTACCGTTCCCCATTCGAACTTTCACTTTGATAGATTCGTCGATATCCTTGAAGATGTTTATATCTTTGGCCATGTGATTGCTGCAACCGCTATCCAAGTACCAATTTCCGCTTGTTTCAGTACTGGGATCTTGGGTAGCATAGAAAAGATGTGGTTCTCGATCACCCTCTTCAGCGAAATTTGCTTGATACTTGTTTTTGTTGTGACAATACTTTTCCACATGTCCAAATTTCTTGCAGTGTCGGCATTGTGGTTTTCCACGATACCGACATTCTTCTTCAGCATGATTTGTCCTCTTACAAATACCACATGGAGGGTATTTATCTTGATTGTTTCTAGAGAAATTTCTAGAATTCTCTTTGTTTCTAGAAGTTTCTCCATTATTCTTTCTTGCTTCATTTCCTTTATTCTGAGACCGTAATTTGAGCTTTGATTGAAAGGCATTTTCTATTGAGTCTTCATCATGCCTTTTCAACCTTTGCTCATAAGCTTCAAGGGACCCTACCAACTCTGTCACTGATAGAGTAGATAGGTCCTTTGTTTGCTCAATAGTGGTGACAATTGGATCATACTTACGGGGAATTGTAATCAGTAATTTCTCGACAACTTTTTTGTCAAGAATATTTTCTCCGTAAGCTCTCATTTGATTAACTATTTCTTTTATTTTAGAATAGTAATCCTTGACTGTCTCAAACTCTTTCATTTTTAATAATTCAAACTCTCGTCGTAGAGTTTGGAGTTTTATAGTGCGTACCTTTTCGCTTCCTTCAAACTCCTCCTGCAGCGTACTCCATGCTTCTTTGGCTGTTGTAGCACCCATTATTCTTGGAAAAATTGTATCAGTCACACTTGTTGTAGAGTAAACAAGGCCTTTGAATCCTTTTGTTTATTCTCCTTCAATTCTTTTCTTTGAGCTGCAGTAAGGGATGATATGTCTGAGGGAGTAGTAAATCCTTCTTCCACAACATCCCACAAATCTTGGAAAGTGAAATATGTTTTCATTTTTATGCTCCAAAAATCATAATTTTCACCATTGAAAATGGGGACGGGAAGAGATAATGGTTGAGTAGTGCTAGCCATGGGTTAGGAAATTTTTGGAAGTAGTTTATTTAATTTTGAAATAGTATGGTAATATTTCTACGCCCAGTAGATGATCGAACGTAGCTCTGATACCACTGATAGTTAGTTTTTAGTGTGGGTGAGATGAGTAAGATAGTTGAAATATGTTAGTAGGAATAGTTGAAAATAGTAGTTGAAGAAGTTTTAGTAAGAGACTCAAGAGATGGAGAATTGATGTCTTGATTACTTCTTCTTCATGTCTTTTACAATGAGGTAGCATGTCTATTTATAGGCATCATCCACCATTTGGTTCAATATACTAGAGTTATCTAGAAACTTGAAGATTTACAATATTCTAGAATTTTCTCTAGAAGCATCTACATACTAGAAGATACAACTAGTTTTTTTCTAGATTATTCTTAGTATTTTTTCTAGACTATTCTAGAAATTTGTATCAATTTCTAATAACAGCACGAAGCCTAACATAATCATCGTAGGAAGAAATATGTTTAGCTATCTCATCAAGCAAATCTGGATGAAGCTCTCCCCAGTATTGTCCAGGCTTCTCTTTACGAAAGGCCATGATCGAGCAAAAAGACAAGATTCCAAAACGAGTGAATTGAATCCAAAAACACTGATTAGTTTGAGCGATGCCAAGCGGCCAAAAACAAGGCAACATTCAAGAATATTTAAGCAATGAAAAGAGTTATCCAACTCCTATAATCAAATCCCTTTGTTTTTGGTGAAAACTAACTGATACTGTGAGAATATCAAGCAACCAGTGAGAAAATTTCTCACCACCTAAACAAAAAAATCCTAAAATAAAGATGAGATAAAACACAATTATCCATAGTATTTATCCTACTTGTTTTAGTTTTTTCTATTTTATTTTTTCTGGCGGTTAGTTCTATTCAACAAAATATACGGTCAACACAATAAAATTGGGAAGGATTTTCTTACCCTAAAAGTTTAAAAAATTTTATATTTAATTTGAATCTTTTATTTAAATTATATCTAATAAATTATAATTTATCTTTAAAATAAATAAAATACTTAAATTAAGTATAAAAATTTATAAACTTACATTAATATAAAAATATTTTATCCCATTATAATTATATAGTATTAAAGTAAAATAATAATAATAATAATAATAATTTGAGTTCAAAGCTTAACGGTGTATTATTTTCTTTCTCAATACTTAATAAATTTGAATCTCTCCTCTTCCAAAAATTCTTTAAAAGTAATTCATAATATAAATATCTTTGAGTGAAATAAAAAAAAATTACACAGAGATATATAAAAAAAATCACTTTTATAAAAAAAGATATTTCGTAGGATTATAATATAGATGGATGAGTATCCATTTACATTCCGTGTGTTTTGGTATACAGTATCTCGTAATAACTTTTATAGCTATAATAGAGTTTTATTAATTTGACCATTGAATTCAAAGTTCATACCAAATTTTATAAAATATAAAAATAGTTATTACTTCATCATGTCACTTTGTTTTGACAAATAATAAGTTATTAAAAATACAAATGAATGTATATCATTAGAATATATAATATTGTTGTTCAATTTTTCTAAAATTTGCCATACTTGTTTGTTAATGTAATATTCCATAATTCAAGGTCTAATCAATTAAATTTAATTTTTATGAGAAATTATTGAGAGATATAGGTATATTGGACTTACACTTGGATATAAGTGGATCCCCATATATATATATATATATATATATATATATATATTTAAATTTATGATATCTAATCAACTCGTTAATTGATATTTGATTATTATGATTTTGAAATAATAAATTGAAATGTACGTTTGGTGGATAATTAAATTGAAGACTAACATGTAATTTTATAGCATAAAATCTAATCATCGTAATTTAGTTTTAATAATAATATTTTTTTGGTATCTGCCAAAAGTAATATTTTTTTGTTATATTTTTAAGAATACTATTTATTAAAATGGAAATTTTAAATTGCCATGTGATTGCGGTAGATAAAATGAAGGCTGTTTTGTGATTTTATAACACTACTTCTTATAAATTACAATTGTGATGTTGTTTCGGTGTATATATATAATAAGATCAAATTAAAATAGGATAATATTTATATAATAGATCAAATTATTACTGTTCAAACTAAATCAAATCAAAATAACATATAAGTTATGTAATTGATTAAAATATTATTGCTCAAACTAAACCAAATCAAAATAAGAGTAAAACTTAATAAAATCAAAATTAGACCAAATTTTTGGGATATAGCAAAATTAAATTAATAATATCAATGAAAATTATATCTAAACTATGTAATACGGCCAAATTAATAAGGTCAAATCAAAATAATATCAAATTCAAAGTAATCTGGATTGAATTAGAGTATGTTATTTGGTTTGCAGCTTGTAAGTTTGTAATACATAAAAATATTAAAGTAATCTAGATTGAATTAGATTTCAAAGAAGTCCTGCGGTTAGTATTGAGTATTCAAAGTTGTAACCATCCTTCCTTCCATCCTTCCATCTGATTGATGCTATTAGAAATATTTTAAAAGGCATCATTTTTATCAGGTTTAGGGATATGTTGAGAGAGGGAAATAGGTGTGCAACATGTTGGCCAAATTAGGTATAAATTATGTTGATACAACCTCATACTTTGACAAGGACCCCCTCTCCTGGTTCCTTTTTCTTGGCTTAGATTCTTTAGGAATCTAAAACCTTAGATTGTGTAGATAGTTTTTTTGTTTGGTACCTATTTAATAGAAAAAAATATATATCAAATTTATGTAATAGATTAAATTTTCATTGTTTAAACTTAATCATATTAAAAAATTATAAAAATTTGTTCAGATATATTGATTTTTAAATGTATAAAAAAAGTTAAATGAAAATTTATTTATAATTGAGGAAGTAGATATAATATGAAAAATTAGATACTGTAATTTTTGTCAAGTAAGCATTCCTTTCAAAATCAAGGAGAAAGTGTACAATGTTTTAACTTAAGGATTTTTTTTATATAAATAATACATATTTTAAAAAAATTCTTTCAATAAGGTAAAGTAATAACTAATTCTCTATGTGAGGTTATTTTTTACTAAATTAGCGTTAGTATAGAACCTATATAGATGATAATATTCTTTTAATATTATTTTAATAGACTATCATCCCATGATATCCAATACAAATCTAGAGACCAACACGTGGCTTCATGTAAACAGCATAGAAACATTAGACGTTGGACAATGATGATTGAAACACGCATCATAACCATATGTGTATCGTCCGAGATGCGGCCATAACTATGTCATGGTTAAAGAGCGTCAGCACTATTGGCTGGCAGAAGGTGATACTAAAGTATTTTAATACACCCTTTTATCCAAAATAGTTGGTTATATAATTTTAGTATTTTAATTAAATAAATATTTAGTTAAACTTAATTTTTAATTAAAATAAGAATTTTGATAGTTTAAAAATTTTAATTTGAAGAATCAATTAAAGTAGAAAAATATAAATAATTTATTCATGCATATTTAGTAATTTATTTTTCAGTATTGAGTAAATTTTTGTATTTGCATATGTTATTTAAAAATTATAAAGTTATTATTTTATTTTATAAAATTTGGAAAAGAAGATATCAAATGTAATATTAATAAAGAAAAATTAGTCTTTTGATCTCTTAACTTTAGGGTAAAATTTGTTGTATCTTTTAACTTTTTTTTGTTCATTTTAGTAATATAACCTTTTAAAAAGTTTTAAATAAGTCCTCTTCCATTAAAAACCCTAACTTCCTTTAAGAGTTTTGTTATTTTGTGTTATGTGTACTATGCAGTATTGTTCATTGTCTTCTTCCCCAGACCTCCGATCTTATCTCCGACATCTATTCTATTTCTTTCTCCCTTTCATCTTCATCTTTTTATACTCAAAACTTCATATTCTTGCCACTAACACCAAATGTAACACCTTAATTTAAATTTCTGAAATAAATTGATTTCACAATAAATGGGAATAAGAAAATTTTTATACTCAGATCTCTGATCTTATCTCCGACACCTTTTCTATTTCTTTCTCCCTTTCATCTTCATCTTTTTATACTCAGAACTTCATCTTGTTGCCATGAACACCAAATGTAACACCTTAATTTAAATTTTTGAAATAAACTAATTTCACAATAAACGGGAATAAGAAAATTTTCATTCAAGGATTCCCAATACATAGTTCGACAAAAGTATTTCAAAATAAGGACGAATTACAAATTTGAATCAAATCACTGCTACCGGACTAATTCAAATACATCAGAGTTTTCAAAATAATTTTCTAAGTCCTATAGCAGTTTTATCCATCCCTTCACTAAGTCCGATGTTGATCGTCTTGGTCACCTGAAAAATAAATGTAAGGGTGAGTACTCTACACTATCACTCATACAAGCACAAAGACTCACCTTGCCCATTCCACACTTTTTTTAACATAATTTAAATCATGCATCAATAAGTACCAGACAATAATTTTATCATTCCATTCATATTCACACACAGGCACGCTCACTGCACCATCAAAAAATTCACATAAAACACCCATGTGCGCTTATTGCACGTTAGCCACACTCACTGTGGCACTGTGATCACAGATTCTTGATGCCCTCAACCTCAGGGACTTACTCAGTTTCACACCATGGATGGTCACAGGATAGCTCCCGCTCCACGGATACAACGTGTTCAGTACTGAGCCCCCAAGTAAAGGTGTTAAGTCAGAGGCTGAGTCAGGAGGAGAGTGTGTGGCCTGTGGTGCACCCACGCTCACTGTTAGTGTCACCACCACCCTCTCTTTCCCAAGGTATTTATATCGCCCCCATCTTCCACACCCCTAGTGTATCGCTGAACCATTCATAGTTTCTAACATATTCCAACACAATCATACTCACAGTCAACATGCCATTCACACATATTCTAACCCATTTTATATTATTCGACATCAATCAATGTCATGGAATCACATACAATCACCCACATACTCAATCACATCACATTATTCATTTTCACACATTGCACGTATACCCACATTCAATCACATTACACTCAAACATCCACATCCTACCACAATCAAGCCAGTTCATCATACATATGTCCAACATTCATTTCATCATGCTCAATCAAGAATCTTCTATCAAAACACGCCTATTCCTACATTCTATCTCAACCACATTGCAACTCATAGCAAGTAAACGGATTTAAAACAAAAAGGGATAAGGTAGAGTCCCTCTTACCTCAGAATCAAGGCCCACAACACAAATCAATGGTTAAAATGTTCCCCATACGAATTTTCATCCTAAACACATGAAAAACTCTATGAGAAATAAAAAGAACAAGGAAAAGGAACAAAAATTGAAATCCTAATTCTTTGAACTTACCTCTAAGCCCCCTAAACACGATTCCAACCTTAAATCTTACACCCAAATGGCGTTGGAGGTAATTTAATTAGTGAAATAGGGTTGAGGGTTGAGAGAATCAAGGAGAGTTCAAAAAGAGGAATGGGAAATGAATTTTTCAAACCCTAAACCCCTTAAATACCCTATGAGTCGCGATACTCTTGCTACAATGAGACATCTCTTGCGACAATGAAAATATAAGAGGAAACTGCATTCTGGTTTCTACAGAATCTCACTACAAAGAGACCCTCTTGCTACAGCGAGACTGCAACCTGAAAATGTGATAAATCCATATTTTACTAGTATTTTACCTTAGTTTTTAATACACTTGGTATAGAAAATATGATTGAAAAAGCTAAAAAAATCTTATCAAAATGATAGAATGTTTAATTTCTTTCTAAATAGTTTAGTTGTTTAGATTTTGTGAATTTCCTATGTAAAAATTACTAATTAGAACATATTTTGTAGGAAACTCTGAGCTGAGATCATAAGGCTGGAAGATCAAGAGAAAGGTAGAAGAAAAGTAGCAATTTTGTAGACAAAGAGCAAGGAATAATGAAGCTAAGTGCTGGGCATTATCATTATTTCTAAGGAAAGTGATCATTCTAGAGCCTAAGTTCAGAGGCTAACCTGTGCATTAACACTTTCTCTAACAATAGTAACCACGCCCATGACGAAAGACTTTGCATTATCACTATTTCAAATAATAGTGATTGTTCCATAGTAAAGTGAACACGCACAAGTCTGGATAGAAGCAATAAGCTGTATGTGATCACTATTTCTGAGTAAAGTGATCATGCGCATGATCCAAAGGCAAAACAAGCTTTGCATTGTTACTTTTATCAATACAAGTGATCGTTCTAGAGAGCTTTTCAACAAAATAGGCTGTGTGTGACTCTTATTGTGAATAAAAGTGAACACGCACATGCTATTTGAGGCAATCCATCTTTGCATTGCTACTATTATAAACAAAAGTGGTTGTTCCAGTCATGAAGGTTACCAGAAAGGCTTTCGCATGGTTACTTTATGTTATAAAAGTAACCACGCCAAAAAGGGGAGAAATTCTATAAATATGAATTAGCTCAAAATTTTTGCATCTCTTGTTCATTTTTTTCATTTTCTTGTCTTGAGAGAGTCTGAGAGAGAGAGAGATTGGGGATGAACACCAAGCTTCACTTCTTGAGAAATTAGATTGAAGATTGGATTCAAGATGATTCTTTGCTCATCTCCTTCTTCTCTTTCTTTCTCTTTTTACTTTGTAATGGTTGTCTAAACTCTTTGTAGTTAGGGATTTATGGATATGAAATAGAAGTGTTAATTTGATTTTGGATCTAAACTTTTGAGTATTTGATTGAATTGAGTAGTTAATTCTATTAATAAAGTAGTTGTTGGATAGAAATTCAATTTGCTTAACACAGACAACATTTTATCAATGGAAGTTGAAATTGTTTCTCATATCCGAATTAACTACCAAGATTATTAGTTTATTAGGAATAAGTCATCTTAATCTTGCAATCTTGTGATTTCTAATTCTTAACTCAATCAATTCAAATGCTTGAATGATCAGAACTTGATTGAGTTAATACTGAAGTTTTGGTGAAGTAAACCCCTAACTATGCTTCATACATCTATTTCACTACAAAAATTTGTAACTCTAGTTCTGTTATATTTTCCACTTTATGCACTTATCAATTTGCTTCCAAATGTTACAAATTCCAATTGAATTGTGTTAGACTTAATTAGTTATTGAATTATGAAATGATACTTGAGGAAACTATTTCCTGAGGACGATACTTAGGACTCAACTTAATTCCAAAATTTTATAACTTTCTACAACTATACTAGTACACTTGCTAGTTTAGTTCACTTTTAGTGTAACTATTCATAAAGTGACAACAGACCAATAGACAGGCTGAACTCTCTACCAGAGAAATAAAAAAGATACTTGAGAGAGTTATGCAGCCTCACAGGAAAGATTGGTGTCGAAGACTTGATGATGCATTGTGGGCACATAGAACTGCAATCAAGACACTTTTAGGCATGTCTTCATATAGGTTTGTCTATGGAAAAGCTTGCCATCTTCCAGTTGAGATAGAACACAAGGCATATTAGGCAGTGAAGACTTGTAATCTGTATTATGACTTCGTTGGAGAGCAAAGGAAGTTGTAACTATAAGAATTAGAGGAGCTACGTTTAGAGGCTTATGAGAACTTAATAATTTATAAGGAATAAGGAAAAGATCAAGAGGTACCATGACAAAACGATATCTAGAAAAGAGTTCTACATTGGTCAAAAGGTCCCCTTGTTCAATTCTCGCCTCAAATTCATGCCCGTAAGGCTTAGATCAAGGTGGATAGGACCATTCACAGTCCCAAAGGTATTTCCTATATTGGTGTAGTGGAAATTAAGAGTGATTCCACTAGTAAGAGCTTCATGGTAAATGGGCACTTTGGGATATAGTATTCACTTTGGGATCATCTTGTGCTTTGAATTTTGAATAATTCTATTATTGCTACATTCTCCCTTCATACACATAACCAGCCCTGAACATTTCACTGGTGCTGCTGGAAATCTGCATGACCAAGCACTGCACACACACATTCTTTTTCCAATATTGCACATTAAAAGTGGTCACTCTCATGTCCAAAAGTGTTCATTGTGTATGTGTGAATTTTCTGAGGCAAGAGTAGCTAATTTGGACTGCATTCCACATGCTTGGCCTAATATTTCTACAATCTGTTGCATCAATTCAACTTGTAACACTGCATCCCCATGCATTTTCATTAACTGATGCATTTCTCTGCATGATTACACTTGTGTTGGATTATTGCTGCACTCAAAATGCACAACATGAAACATGATCATCCATAAGCTTGCCCATTGCCTACTTCCCTACTAGAACTCACACATACACACAAAAATCAAGAGGACTTTTCTAGGTTATAAAGGGGCATAGTGAAGGTGGAAAAATTACAACGGTAATCAAGCTAAAACCAAAGAGGATATAAGAACAATGGAGAATGAATCCAAAGAAAGTAAGCATGAAAGTAAATCCCCTAAACAAAGATATAATGTAATACAATCCAAAAATAATCCTTTTTTACTTTTGCTAGCCATCCAATGTTTCTTTTCCTTTTATTTTTTCTCTTCTTCTTTTTTTTTTTTTAAAGTAGCTGATTTTTCTTTTCTCTTGCATTTTCTAAAGTAATCTCCCCCACAATTATTTCTATGACCATTCCCAAAACAATTCCAAAGTTCTTGTATCCCCTAAGGTTAGGTCATTTTATTGTTTTATACCTTTGGCTTGAAATGAGATAAGATCACAAGAAATAGGACAATTAGGCTCAAGGGGGCTCAAACAATGGAAATAATGCAAGGTTGGTCTTTTGGCTAGTAGTTTGCAAGAAGGAAATGATGCCTCTATCATGTTAATGCAAGCATATGGAAATATAGTCTTAAAAAGGCTCAAGGCAAGTTCTAGTGTCATACAACCATAAGTGCAATCACATAATGAAGGCAAGTAAAATGACATGATATTGTCATCTATATGGCTCAAAACCTCACAAGGTATATATTCTATCCCAAATAATCAAACACACAAGATATCAAAGTCCACCTATCAAGCTGAAGAATGATTTAATCAATCCATCAAAGCCTTGAAATAATCACTTAATTAGACTATGTACACACCAAAAACATAATACTCCCCCTCACTTGAAATTAACATGGTCCTCAATGGAAAACACAATAAACATAAGGACAATTCAAACAATCCAATAAGTGAGAGAAATGTAAGAAAACTCCATATAAATCAGGGTAGGTGGCAAATTCAAAAGTGGCCTCCTCTTGTTTATGCTCCCCCAAGCTCTCATGAAAAACTTTAAGCCGATGCCCATTAACCTTGAAGCTCCTTTGCGATCCCATATCCTAAAGTTCAATAACACCATAAGGAAAAACGTTAATAACAAGAAAAGGACCATCCCACCTAGATCTCAATTTACCAGGCATCAACTTAAGGCTAGAATTATATAAAAGGACTTTGTCACCAATGTGGAACTCTTTACGCCCTATTAACTT
The DNA here is from genome assembly GCA_024086825.1 of Abrus pulchellus subsp. cantoniensis. NCBI lineage: Eukaryota > Viridiplantae > Streptophyta > Magnoliopsida > Fabales > Fabaceae > Abrus > Abrus pulchellus. The sequence continues at coordinate 20,774,425 of CM044050.1, read as the reverse complement.
ATCATGAAAAGCCTTGGTGCGCTCTTTGTAGATGTTGGAGTTCTCATATGCTTCTCTACGAATCTCCTCCAACTCTTATAATTGAAGCTTCCTATGCGAGCCAACTGCCTCTATATCTAGGTTACATTGCTTGATCGCATAGAATGCCTTATGCTCCACTTCTATTGGTAGATGACATGCCTTACCAAAAACAACCCGATAAGGAGACATTCCTATGGTTTGTAGGCGGTTCTATAAGCCCACAGAGCTTCCTCCAAGCGTAGATGATGAATTCACTTTTTATTATATTTTTACTTTCCTTTTTGGTGCTCCTTGATAGAAAAAAAAAATGGACATAGATAGTGCAAATAATACAGAAATCACATTTTGAGTAAATATCATAGGTTTATTAATTTTTGGTTAATTTGCATTTAATTACGTAGATATAAATTGCAATTTTAATTATTTTGATAATTTTGCAGAGTCCCCAAGCTAATTTTGAGAAATCTTAGCCCTTTGATGAAAGTTGACCCCAAAGTAGCCACTTTCAGGAGCAAAAGTAGCAACTACAGCAAATCTGGGCATTAAAGGATCCAAAGTAGCCACTTTTAACCTTCATAGTAGCAACTCCAGAAAGCTCCAGGGACGCCATTTGAGAAGCAATTTACGCGTGGACACTATTATCTTTCATAGAGGCTACGCGCGTCCAAAGTAGCCACTTTCAACCTTCATAGTAGCAACTTCAGAAAGCTCCAGGGACACCACTTGAGAAGCAAATTGCACGTGGACACTATTGCCTTTCATAGTGGCTACGCGCATCCAATGTAGCTACTTTCAGCATGAAAAGTGGCAACTCCAGAGAAATTGCAAACCAACGTATATGCGTGTGGACACTCTCAGGAGCCAAAGTGGACACTTTCAAAGGCAAAAGTGGGCACTTTGCTGACATGTCCTCCACTATAAATAGATTTTAGGAATTAGGGTATGGGAACTTGAACTTTTATTTTTCTTTCATTCTCTTTGCCAAATTAGGACATTTTCTTTCCAGAGCTTTGGAGCCTTGGGTGACAGCCAGGGATCCATTATAAGTTTTAATTTCCAATTTTTCTTTGATTCTTATTGAGTTTACATTAATGTTGTTTACATTTCTGCATTCCCTTCTTTCATTTGTGAAGCCCATCCATATAGAGGGCTAAATTCTCTTGTAATTCCTAGTCAACTCACATGGTTCTTGAATTCTTGGGTTTAATGGCAATATTACTCTTTATTTCCTTGGATTTATTAACCCCAATCTCTGAATGAAATGAAATTTACATGAGGGGAACATTGCTTAATGAACCCTAAATTACCCAAACAAAATTCTAATCTAAAATTACTTAATTTTGATTAATCTTTGAGATTGCTTAATCTTAGGGATAGAGATTGGAGCCCATTAAGATGCTTAATTTTAATTGGGATGCTAAAGTTAATTTTTGCTTGTTAGATTAACTTAATTCAAGGGAAGAAAAGAGGATTATTGAATCATTTGAAAGAATAGGGATAGAACTCATTGATTGACTAGGGATTATTCTTCTTAATTGATTGAATTTCATTAATTTACATTTTACTTTTGATTAAAATCTGGAAATTGACAAACCTCCCCCCAATTTACTTGCTTTAAAATCTATGTTTACACTTGTTCGATGTATGTTCCCAACCAAAAATTCCTTGAAGATGACCTAGGACAACACCCTAGTACTGCATTTATTTCTTTGCATATTTGTTGAGGATTAACAACAATCTTTGTGCATAATGAGTAGCAAAAATTCGTTTCATCAGTAGACTCTAATCCTTTCTATTGGGTTAGAGAGTCTTCTCCAGAATTTGCTTTATTTCCTGATTGGAGATCTTTGCTTGTCTGTTAGTGTGAGGGTGGTATGGTGTAGAAACTTTATACATAACCCCAAACTTCTGAAGTAAGGCTGTCATTATGCGATTGCAAAAGTGTGATCCCTGGTCAGCCTTTGCCTCCACCCACTGCTAACAAAATATAGGTATAGCCAAATGAAATAGGAAAGAGACCTATAAAATTTATGCCCCATACATCAAACACCTCACAGAAAAGGAGAGGTAGTTGGGGCATCTCATTCCGGCGTGAGATATTTCTAGTCCTTTGGTATCACTCGCATGTCTTACAAAAGTTGTGTGCATCCCAAAAGATTGTAGGCCAATATAGTCCAGAATCTAAAATCCTCCAAGCTGTACGTTGAGGTCCAAAGTGTCCACCACAAGCCAAAGAATGGCAAAATCTAAGCATAGACTAGAATTCAGGTTCGGGCACACAGCGTCTAATAATCTTGTCATTGCACATCTTCCATAAGTATGGATCATCCCAAATGTAGTATTTGGAATCACTCTTCAGCTTGGCAGTTTGAGCTTTGGAAAAGTATGTAGGAATCTCCTTGGCAGCCAAATAATTCACCAAGTCTGTATACCAAGGATCATGCCCTCTAATGTGGTAAAGCTGCTCATCTGGAAAGGTGTCTCTAATGGGGTGATCCTCTAGTGGCTGCTGAATTCTGCTCAAATGGTCTGCCACTAGATTTTCTGCACCACATCTATTTTTGTATGTGAATAATATCTTTACTCTTCTCTCCTTTCAATCATATATAACCCTTTTTCTTTTCTTTTCTTTTCTTTTTTTCATTTTCTTTTTTCATACTTTCTTTCTTTCTTTCTGCACATGAGAGATGTCAGGCTTCTAATTTATTATTGAGTAATCTATAATATTTTATACTTGTTCAATGTTAATTGAAGGATTATTTGGTATTGGAATATATTTAGATGGAGTTTGAAATTATTTAAAAAAAAAAAAAAAAAAGTGAACAGTACCGTATGAACAGTGCAATGAACAGTGCAACCGCGTATGAACAGTGCAATGAACAGTGCAACCGCGTATGAACAGTGCAATGAACAGTGTAACCGCGTATGTACAGTACAAACCGTGTATGAACAGTGCAATGAACAGTGCAAACCGCGTACAAACCGTGTATGAACAGTACAAACCGCGTATGTACAGTGACAGCTGACGTCATCGGTGACGTCACAGTGTACAGTACAAACCGCGTATGAACAGGGACAACCGCGTGTGTACAGTGTTTTCCGGCATGAACAGTAAGGCGGTGAACAGTGTTTTCCGGCGGTGAACAGTAAATTTCGGCGTGAACAGTAAATTTCGAAAATTTTCTATAAAAAGGGGGCTTCACACGAAATTTTCATTTCTTCACCTATATCCAAGGTTCTCAAAGGTTCTAAGGCCGTAAACCACCATTTCTCTCATACTAAACCTTCCTAAACTTAGATTTCTCTGAGATCCGAGATTCTACATCTATTCTGAAGTATTGGAAGTAAGTTTCTTTAAGTTTGAAGCTAGATTTACCGTTCGTTTCTCTTCTCCTTCTCTTTCTTATAGAAATTCATGGTGTTCTTAGGAGAAACTCCGTTCTAAAGCTGAATCTTCGGTGAATTTTTGTTATAATCAAGTAATATTCGGTAGATCTAGTGTGAATCATCTTTCTGAGGTAAGGGGAGTTTACTTTAACCTATGAACTATGTTTTGAACGGTTTAATATGCTATTTCAAGATATTTTGATACGATTTTGTTAGATCTATTGAATAAAAGCTATTTTCTAAGTCAGAATCGTTGTTAAATTAGTTTAAAATGCTGAGATTTTGGCTGATCTATTATAAACTTGCTGTAGTTGAGCTGTTAAAATAATTTTGGTGGCGTGCCTCATCTTTGAGATATATGTTGTGCATCATTATAGAGCCGAGTTACATGTTTAGGTGGGTAGACATGTAACGGTAAGTTCATCTTGAGCTTTGTCTTTGTCTTTGTACGGATCCAGATACAGGAATGGGTCGCTCCGGACCAGCTCGGTTCCTTACGGATTAATTAGGCTGTGAAACCAGTTGGAAACCGTTTTCATGCTGTGCATTAGATGGGCTGGAAATGCATGGGGTTATTGCTGTGAAAAATATTTTGCTCTATATATATATAATTTTATTTCATGTTTGGTAAGCTCACCCTTGCATTTCTTTCTATGTCGTTGTGTGCGTGTGTACTGCGATGATCGTACGGTGGTACGTGAGCAGATGTAGCAGGTGTTGCATCTACTTCACAGCCGAGGGCCAGTGAAGAAAAGTTAGAAGCTGGAGTTGAGTAATAATGCATCAGAGTCCTTTTTCTTTATATATGAGACCTCATGTCGAGGGAGTCACGTATTATAATTTTTTTGGTATTTTGAATATTATAAACTAAATGTAATATTATGTTGATCTGTTGGATATTTGTTGTAAGGAACTTCATTTTTACTTTGAATGAGAAGTGAATTTTTATACTTATATTCTCTATTATTTACCTATTTTTAAAATAAGTATGTGATGTAGAAATAATGTTCTCGGTCCTTTATAAAAAGGGGTCGTGACATTTTTAGTGGTATCAGAGCATGGTCTAGGTAAACCTACAGGGTGAGGTTGTTAGGCGTCAGTTGTGCATATTAAACATGTGAGTTTTAGCTGTGAATCATATATCATGATTTCTATTCATCAAGTTGTGAGGGAACGAGCTTGATCACCTCGATTCTCAGACATGATTGATGTAGGAAACTTGGTATATGATACTTGGGTGAGCTATAGGTGAGTCGTATTGTGTGAATAAGAGACTGTTAAGCTAAGCTGTAAATGATTGCTGAGATAAATGTGTTTGCTATGTTGTTTGAAATGCTGATATGACGTTGTGCTCAGTACTAAATTGATTAAATTTTTATGATATACTAAATATGAATATATCACTGTAAGCTGAATCTGTGAATATAGCTATGTGGTGGTATTGCTGAATGTGTTAAACGTTAGTAATTTAAGCTAGTCTATATATTAGAATGGCTAGACCAAGAAGATCTGCTGCAAATCCTCCTCCTGCTGATGTGAACCAAATGGCTCACGCCATGGAGGCTGTGGCAAGTACTTCTCTCTGTGTTGTTTAATTCTGGAGCCACACACTCTTTTATTGCGGACAATTGTGTGAGAAACTTAGGATTACCGGTGGGCGATCTAGGATAAGACTTAGTAGTATCGACACCTACTTTAAGTTCAATTAAGACTTCGACGGTTTGTGTTAGGTGTCCCATAGCAATTGAGGGACGAAGATACAAAGTAAATCTTATTTGTATCCCGATGTCGGGGTTAGATGTAATCCTGGGTATGGATTGGCTAACTACCAATCGTGTGCTAATTGATTGTGGCCGGAGGTGTTTAATCTTTCCTGAGCAGCAAGATTGTGTAGAATTGATTTCTACTAGCCAAGTAGAAACATCCTTAGGTGAGGGAGTATCTTGTTTTGTTTTGTTGGGAGTTATGAATGCAGAAGTGGAGCAAAGCCTTCAGTCAATACCAGTAGTACGAGAATTCCCTGAGATTTTCCCAGAGGATATTCCTGGAATACCTCCACGTAGAGAGGTAGAGTTTGCTATAGATTTGATTCATGGAGCTGAGCGATTGTACGTAGTACCGTATAGAATGGCGCCAAAAGATTAATTGAGCTTAAGGAGCAGATCGAGGATCTAATGCGTAAACAGATGATTAGACCAAGTGTATCACCTTGGGAGCCGATTCTCTTGGTGAAAAAGAAAGACGGAAGTTCTAGATTATGTGTGGATTATCGTAAGTTGAATAAGTTGACAATTAAGAACAAGTACCCATTGCCGCGAATCGATGATTTGATGGACCAGCTGAGAGGTGCTAAGGTATTCTCTAAGATTGATTTGAAGTCTGGGTACCATCAGATCCGAGTGAAGGATGAAGATATTCCTAAGACTGCTTTTCGCACTAGATATGGTCATTATGAGTATATAGTGATGCCTTTTGGAGTTACAAATGCTCCAGCTGTGTTTATGGACTACATGAATCGGATCTTTAGACCTTTTCTGGATCGATTTGTGGTAGTCTTTATTGATGATATTTTAATTTATTCTAGTTCGTCAGAGGAACATGAAGAGCATTTGAGAACTGTACTTAATGTTTTAAGGGAAAAACAGTTGTATGCTAAACTGTCTAAGTGTGAGTTTTGGCTAGAGGAAGTGAAGTTCCTTGGTCGTGTTATTTCAGCTAAAGGAATTGCAGTTGATCCTTCCAAAGTTGAAGCGGTGTTGCAGTGGGAAAGGCCGAAGACAGCCTCAGAGATTCGTAGTTTTGTGGGCCTAGCAGGTTACTACCGGAGATTTATAGAGAGATTCGCGAAGATAGCTGCACCATTAACACGGTTAACTCGCCGTGATCAACCCTTTGTGTGGATCGAGGAATGTGAGCAAAGCTTTAATTAGTTAAAACAGAGACTAACTTCTTCGCCGGTGTTGATTCTCCCTGATACTAGTCGACCGTTTGAGGTGTACTGTGATGCTTCTCATCAGGGATTGGGATGTGTGTTGATGCAAGATAAGAGAGTGGTAGCTTATGCATCTCGTCAATTACGAACTCATGAGCGAAATTACCCGATTCATGACCTTGAGTTAGGCTGTAGTCTTTGCTCTGAAGGTGTGGCGACACTATCTTTATGGAGCTCAGTTCGATGTATATAGTGATCATAAGAGTCTGAAGTATTTATTTGATCAGCGAGAGTTAAATATGAGGCAGAGACGTTGGGTGGAATTCCTTAAGGATTATGATTTTCAGCTCCAATACCATCCAGGAAAAGCTAACGTGGTGGCCGATGCATTAAGTAGGAATGTGGTTCAGGCATTCTCCCTAAGAGTCAGTGAAACCCTTTTGGTAGAACAATTCCGAGACCTGAACATACATGTGGACTTATCACCCGAAAAGATTAGTTGTAGCCGAATTGTGGTGACTAATAATTTCTTACAGGAAATTAAAGATAAACAATTGTGGGATCCAATGTTATGTCGGATTGTATTTCTCTTAGGGACAGATAAGACAAAGGGTTTCAGTAAAGGTGTTGATGGTATTCTCAGATGTCGAGGTCGAGTTTGTGTCCCTAGAGATACTGAATTAAAGAAAGCAATTCTAGAAGAAGGACATAAGGGTAGTCTCAACATTCATCCTGGTGTTACCAAGATGTATCAAGATTTAAAGCAGATGTTTTGGTGGCCAGGCATGAAGCGAGAGATAGCTGAGTTTGTTAAAGCCTCGCTTGACTTGTCAAAAGGCAAAAGCGGAGCACCAAAGCCCTCCAGGAGAGTTACAAACGATGGAAATTCCAGAGTGGAAGTGGGACCATGTGACTATGGACTTTGTGTCCCATCTACCTAGAACAGTTAGGAATCATGATGCAGTGTGGGTCATAGTTGATAAGCTAACCAAGAGTGCACATTTCTTGCCAATTAACATGACCTTTAGCTTGGAGAAATTAGCAGAATTGTACATTAGAGAGATTGTCAGGTTGCATGGAGTACCTTCTAGTATTATCTCTGATAGGGATCCTCGATTCACTTCCCAGTTTGGCGAGTTTCCAAGAATCTATGGGCACACGGTTGAGGTTGAGTTCTGCATACCATCCGCAAACAGATGGTCAATCTGAGCGTACTATTCAGACCTTAGAAGACTTATTGCGGACTTGCATTGTAGAACAGAGGAGTAATTGGGAGGATATGCTTCCTTTGGTAGAATTCACTTATAATAATAGTTATTATTCGAGTATAGATATGGCACCATTTGAAGCTCTGTATGGTAGAAGGTGTAGAACCCCTATCTGTTGGTTCCAAGATGGAGTACATTTGATGGTTGGACCTGAAATGTTGGAAGAAACTAAGGAGAAAGTTGAACTTATTAGAGAAAAGCTAAGAGCTACCCAAAGTCGACAGAAATCTTATGCTGACCGACGCAGAAGATCCCTAGAATTTGAGGTTGGTGATCATGTATTCTTAAGAGTATCACGCACTACAAGTGTGGGGCGAGCCTTAAGAGCCAAGAAGTTAACACCTAAGTTCATAGGGCCGTATCAGATATTACATCGTCGAGGACCAGTAGCCTATGAATTAGCATTACCACCTCAGTTGTCTGGAATACATAATGTTTTCCATGTGTCGCAGCTAAAGAAGTATGTTCCAGATTTGTCTCATGTAATTGAGCCTGATGTTGTGGAGTTACGAGATGACTTGTCTGTGGAGGTCCCAGCTACTCGTATCAAGGAAACTAGAGTTAAGAAACTTAGAGGTAAGTCTATTCGATTAGTAAAGGTTGTTTGGGACCAAATAACTGGTGATGCCACATGGGAGTTAGAAGAAAGAATGAGAGAGTTGTACCCTCATCTTTTCTCTGGGGAATGAAATTTTCGAGGACGAAAATTTATTTTCGGGGGAAGAATTGTCAGGCTTCTAATTTATTATTGAGTAATCTATAATATTTTATACTTGTTCAATATTAATTGAAGGATTATTTGGTATTGGAATATATTTAGATGGAGTTTGAAATTATTTTAAAAAAAAAAAAAAAAGTGAACAGTACCGTATGAACAGTGCAATGAACAGTGCAACTGCGTATGAACAGTGCAATGAACAGTGCAACCGCGTATGAACAGTGCAATGAACAGTGCAACCGCGTATGAACAGTGCAATGAACAGTGTAACCGCGTATGTACAGTACAAACCGTGTATGAACAGTGCAATGAACAGTGCAAACCGCGTACAAACCGTGTATGAACAGTACAAACCGCGTATGTACAGTGACAGCTGACGTCATCGGTGACGTCACAGTGTACAGTACAAACCGCGTATGAACAGTGACAACCGCGTGTGTACAGTGTTTTCCGGCATGAACAGTAAGGCGGTGAACAGTGTTTTCCGGCGGTGAACAGTAAATTTCGGCGTGAACAGTAAATTTCGAAAATTTTCTATAAAAAGGGGGCTTCACACGAAATTTTCATTTCTTCACCTATATCCAAGGTTCTCAAAGGTTCTAAGGCCGTAAACCACCATTTCTCTCATACTAAACCTTCCTAAACTTAGATTTCTCGCCAGATCTGAGATTCTACATCTATTCTGAAGTATTGGAAGTAAGTTTCTTTAAGTTTGAAGCTAGATTTACCGTTCGTTTCTCTTCTCCTTCTCTTTCTTATAGAAATTCATGGTGTTCTTAGGAGAAACTCCGTTCTAAAGCTGAATCTTCGGTGAATTTTTGTTATAATCAAGTAATATTCGGTAGATCTAGTGTGAATCATCTTTCTGAGGTAAGGGGAGTTTACTTTAACCTATGAACTATGTTTTGAACGGTTTAATATGCTATTTCAAGATACTTTGATACGATTTTGTTAGATCTATTGAATAAAAGCTATTTTCTAAGCTGTAACTATTGTTAAATTAGTTTAAAATGCTGAGATTTTGGCTGATCTATTATAAACTTGCTGTAGTTGAGCTGTTAAAATAATTTTGGTGGCGTGCCTCATGCTGAGATATATGTTGTGCATCATTATAGAGCCGAGTTACATGTTTAGGTGGGTAGACATGTAACGGTAAGTTCATGCTGAGCTGCTGTGCTGTGCTGTCTGGATCCAGATACCGGAATGGGTCGCTCCCGGACCGGCTCGGTTCCTTCGGATTAATTAGGTGAAACCAGTTGGAAACCGTTTTCATCTTTGTGCATTAGATGGGCTGGAAATGCATGGGGTTATTCCGTGAAAAATATTTTGCTCTATATATATATAATTTTATTTCATGTTTGGTAAGCTCACCCTTGCATTTCTTTCTATGTCGTTGTGTGCGTGTGTCTTTGCGATGATCGTACGGTGGTACGTGAGCAGATGTAGCAGTGTTGCATCTACTTCACAGTGAGGGGCCAGTGAAGAAAAGTTAGAAGCTGGAGTTGAGTAATAATGCATCAGAGTCCTTTTTCTTTATATATGAGACCTCATGTCGAGGGAGTCACGTATTATAATTTTTTTGGTATTTTGAATATTATAAACTAAATGTAATATTATGTTGATCTGTTGGATATTTGTTGTAAGGAACTTCATTTTTACTTTGAATGAGAAGTGAATTTTTATACTTATATTCTCTATTATTTACCTATTTTTAAAATAAGTATGTGATGTAGAAATAATGTTCTCGGTCCTTTATAAAAAGGGGTCGTGACAAGAGATATAGAGGAGAATTTATCAAATAATTCAACAACTCAATTGCTCCATTCATAAACTCAAGGTCATTAAAATATTTTTATAAATTTAATGCAAGGGACCAAGAAAATCAATAAAGCTCAAAGTGGGCAACTAGTTGTATCTCAAACATGTTGAAGGCCAAGAATAAAAATCCTATTATGCCTCAATCACATTAAAACATGCAATTAAAAAGAGAAGTCTTAAGTCGGTTCCAAGTCAAGTTATAGAGAACAAATCCTAAAGAGATAATCACACAAAACATTGAAGAAAAGGGGTACACTTGAATTAAGATAGAAATCCCCATTTAAGGCTCAAAACTCACATCTGTGAGTTAAATTTTAATGTAGAGTATAAAAGTAAGGAATCTAGCTAATTATTAGTCTTCTAATGAAAATGTAATGCCAATAACAATTACTCAACATGCTCTTCTATCTGGAAAAATTGGGTTCCATGGGGGAAAAAGTTTTAATTTATTACAAAGATAGCATAGGCACTTCACTTAAGAACATGCAATATCAATCACATAATTAGGTACTACTCCCTCATACTTAGAACAAAACATGGTCCTCTATGTTTTAAAAATAAATAAATAAATAAATAAATAAAAGAAAATAAAGATAAGAGAAAAAGGAAAAATACTGCTTAGTGGAATCGGGCATTTGATAATGCTCATAGTGTTGACCTTCGAATATTTGCAATGATGGAGACAAAATACCCAAGTAGTAGACCAACTTACAGTAGCAAATATATAAAGAAACTAGAGTTCAAGTACATGAATTAAAATAAAAATAAAAATAAAAAATAGATGTTAAACTAAAAGAAAAGACATAAAAGAAATAATGAAACTCATAAGTCACTGGGGAGGGAGGAAATGATGCTGGAACAAGCAGAGCAGCTTTGCAATCTGGGTCTCCTACTGGTCAAGGCACTGATGGACTGATGCAGAATACTCAGCCAGTTAAGTCTTGTACCTATTCATCCTTTCATCAGTATGCTAGTGCAACTGCTGTAGATCTGGATGGTGAGCAGAAGCAGGAGACGAGGGTGGCTCCATTGGAGCGTCCTGAAACTCACCATCCTCGTTAGCAAGAGGAGGCTCAGGCTGCTGCTCAGGTACGGCTAGCTTCTATCTGGCGGGTGCATGGGGTGGGGCCAGTATAAACTCCCCATTTCCTACTCGGACTGATATGCCCATCCGGTAGAATGTGTCCGCAGTTAGTGGGGTGATGAATCCATATTTTTACTGATATTTTAGCATAATTCTAACACATTTGATAAGAAAGAGATATGAAGAAAGCAGAAAAACTCAGAAAAAGAGAAGGAATTGAAGTTTTGTTTAAATTTGTAGTTATTTTAGCAATTATGAAATTTTTGCTTAGAAATTAAGTTTTTAATCTTGTTTTTGAAGGAATAATTTGAGCAAGGTTCATGTAAATGGAGGCTTGATGACAAGGAAGAGGAAAATAGCAAGTCTAGACTCCAAAACACAAGAATAAGGAAATGCAGACTGGGCGTGATCACTATTGCCAGTGAAAGTGATCACTCCAGAGTTCAAAGAAGAAGAAAGCCTAGGCGTTATCACTTTTATCAGTAAAAGTGAGCGTTCCAGAGAGGCAAAATATCAGGAAAGCTCTGCGTAACCACTATTGTCGTCGAAAGTGATCGTTCCAGAAAGCCTTCAACTTGACGAGTTACGCGTAGTCACTTTTATTCATAAAACTGATCACGTACAACTACTTGAGCTCTGCGTTGACACTTTTATCAGCAAGAGTGATAGTTCCAGAGAGCTCTCAATATCAGGAAAGTTGCGCGTTGCCACTATTTCTCATAAAAGTGTTAACGTGCAACCATAAACCTTTTGCGTAGCTACTATTTCTCATAAAAGTGATGACGCGTAAATATGGAAAAATTTATAAATACCAGAAATGATCCAGAATAAGGGGATTCTGTTTATTTTTCAGTTTTGTTAGTTAGATTCTTGTTAGATAAAGTGAGAGAGAGGAGTGGGGATTCGAATCTTGGAGCTTCACGAAGAGGCATTAGAGTGGAGCAAGCTTCCATGGCAATTCTGAGTTTCTTCTTCTCTTTCTTTTCTTTTCTCTGCTATCATGGCTGTGTAATTTCTTCATAGTTAGGATTGTAGATCTAAAATGAACATGTTGAATTGATTTTGGATATGGATTTCAAGCTTTGAAATAGATTGAGTGATTGATTCTTCACTTTATGTAGTAATTGAATGGGAATTTGATTAACTAATTTCAGAGGAACTCTTGTCAATGGAAATTGAATTTGTTCTTCAAATCTGAACCAATCACCGAGATTATAGTTTTCTTAGGGATAAGAGACTTTGATCTTGCAATCTTCTAGTTTCTTATCGCTCAAATGGTTATAATTCTATGAAGTGGTAATTGAAATCTAAATTCCCTGTGGAGACGATATTTGGATCTTAATTTTACTCATTACTTGCTGCAATCCTAGTGCACTTGCTAGTGTTAGATTGTAAACAACAAGCTTTTGGCGCCGTTGCCGGGGAATTGCGTATTTCAATATCATTAGTAGTAGAAAAGTAGCTAGATTGAGCATTTATTTTTGTTGTTTTGCCTTCACATTTTTTCTGCATCATTTTTCTGCATCTTGTGTAGTATTCTGCATAATATTGTTGTCTTCTGCAATAAGTTTTTACATTCTTTTGCATTTTCTGCATAATTTCATTTTTCATTGTTCTGCATAATTGTAATTTCCATTATGCATAATTTCTGCATGATTTTATAATTCTGCAGCTGCTAGATTTAAGTTTCTATATGCTTTTACTAATAGATTTTGCATGATTTCTGTTGTGCATTTTTGAATACTGATTGTAGTCTAATTTTGTTTCATTTGACTTGTATATGCGTGGTAAAAACAAGAATAAATCAATTATGGTCTTTGATCCTAACATAGACATAACTTTAAGAAAAGAATCTAGAGCAGAAAAAGTCATAGGAAGTGATAGTGATTTAGAAGCTGTCTATTCTCTAGAAATTCAGAGTAATCCTAGAGTGAAAAGGACACCTACACCTTTGATACAACCAAATCTAGCAATAGAGATGGCAGAGTAGAATAGAATTAGAACACTAAGGGACTATGCAATTCCTAACATGCAAGGTTTTAACTCATCTATAATCAGGCCAACTATCCAAGCCAACCATTTTGAGATTAAACCTGCATTATTACACTTAGTCCAACAGGATCAGTTTTTTGGTGGAAATTCTGATGATCCTAACCTACATATTTCAAATTTTCTATGTGACACCATAAGAATGAATGGAGTTAGTGAAGAAGCTATCAGATTGAGACTATTTCCTTTTTCCTTGAGAGATAGAGCAAAATGCTGGTTACAAGCTCAACCACGAGGAAGCATTACAACTTGGACAGAACTTGTGAATAATTTTCTAACTAAGTACTTCCCTCCATCCAAAGCTGTTAAGCTGAGAGGAGAAATTATATCCTTTGTGCAGCAAGAAGGAGAATCATTGTATGAAGCTTGGGAAAGATACAAAGAATTTCTTAGAAGGTGTCCACATCATTGTATTCTAGATTGGATGCAATTAGAAACTTTCTACAATGGAATGAATGCAGTAACAAGAACAATGGTTGATGCTACTGCTGGAGGTTCATTAAACACAAAGTCCTTGGATGAAGCTCAGAGAATTATTGAGATGATGGCATCTTCAATGTATCAGAATTCAAACTCAAGGAATCAAGGAAGAAACTCTGGTCATGAAGCTAAGGTTCTGGAAACTTTTCTTGCACAGAATCAGCTACAGAATCAAATCTTTTCAGAACAATTAGCTGCCTTAACTCAACAAATCAGCAACCTGCAAACAGGGAGTATGCCTACCAATCAGCTAAGTTGTGATTTTTGTGGAGGAAGCCATGTAAATGGTGCATGCGAGGCATCTACAAGTGAACCGCAAGAACAAGTGAATTATATGAACAATTTTCAGAGATAACAACCATCATATCCCCCTGGATTTCAATTTTTGAATAATAGAAATCAGCAGTATTCTAATTGGAATAATCAATATTCTGCTGCCAAGAATTCTAATCCAAATTTGCCTTTTTCTAATGTAGGTCCAGCAACTCAAGGAACTTAGAAATTTTCCAAGCCTACGAATGAGAGGTTGACTGAGATGGAAGAAACCATGTTGCAATTCATGAAGGTGACCCAAACAAGCTTCAAGAACCAAGAAGTTCTATGAAGAAACTGGAAACACAAATTAGACAATTAGCAGAACAACTTTCCAGCAGAGATGAAGGAAGATTTCTAAGCAATACAGTAATTAATCCTAAGGAGCAATGTCAAGCCATAATTACAAGGAGTGGAACTGTGATTGCAAGTCCTAAATCTACAGAAAAGAAAGTAAATGATGCAGCAGAGAGGAAAATTGAACAAGATCTGCAACAAGAAAATTTTAAGCTATTAAAGAAAGATCATTCAGAAGAAAAAGTAGATGTTCTTATGAATTCTGATAGGAAAACCAAAAAACAACTCTTTGAAGAAGGTTGCAAGCCAATAGATCCAAAAAAATACAAGAGGCTGCCTTATCCTCAAAGAGTCCAAAATCCTAAACAAGAGGAACAATTTGAAAGGTTTATGAATGTCTTTAAGAAATTACATATTAACATTCCTTTTACAGAAGCTTTGGAGCAAATGCCTTCATATGCAAAGTTTATGAAAGTACTACTTTCCAGAAAAAGGAAGCTAGAACATGACAAAACAGTACCTTTGACAGAGGAATACAGTGCAATTCTCAAGAGAAAGCTACCTCAAAAACTCAAAGATCTTGGATCATTTAGCATTCCTTGTGAAATAGGAAACTGCACTGTGGGAAAAGCATTGTGTGACTTGGGAGCAAGCATAAATTTGATGCCATTGGCTGTTCTGCAGAAACTTGGCATAGAGAAAGTGAAGCTCACTAACATCACATTGCAGCTAGTTGATAGATCATACACTTATTTATATGGAGTTGTTGAAGATTTATTAGTTAAAGTTGATAAGTTCATTTATCTTGCAGATTTTGTAATTCTGGACATGGAGGTGGATTCTAATATTCCTTTGATCCTAGGAAGGCCATTTCTTGTAACAGGGAGAGCTTTAATAGATGTGCAGGAAGGTGAACTTATGCTTCGAGTTCAAGATGAGAAGGTAGTGTTTAATGTGTTTGAAGCTTTAAAATATCCAGTTGAAGATAGTACATTTATGAAGGTAGATATACTGGATGCTTTTATTACACAACACCATATTAATGAATTTGATGAAACTGCTGTGTTAGAAGAAATAATATCTGCAGGGAATGACAAATCTGAAACTCTAAACGAAGAATATATCACGGAAGTACAACAGCAATTGGAAGCCCTGCCAATTCAAAAACCTGCAGAAAATTCAGTGAAGGAGGACCTGAAAAAGGATGTTAAAGAAGAGGAAAAGCAGAAGCTAGAGCTGAAACAACTTCCCTTTCACCTGCGGTATGCATTTCTGGATGAGAAAATGAGAATCCAATCATCATCAACAATGAACTTAAGGAAGAACAAGACGAAAAACTGCTGAGAATCTTAAGAGAACACAAATCTGCAATTGGCTGAAGTATTACAGATTTGAAAGGTATAAATCCCTTATTTTGTAAGCACAGAATTTTATTTGAAGAGAATTTTAAGCCTGTTGTGTAGCCACAAAGGAGGTTGAACCCAACCATGAAAGAGGTAGTTAAGAAAAAGGTCATAAAGCTGCTAGAAGCAGGAATAATATACCCAATTTCTGACAACAATTGGGTGAGTCCAGTCCAAGTTATTCCAAAGAAAGGGGGCATGACAGTTGTACCTAATGAAAAGAATGAACTCATTCCTACTAGGACTGTGACTGGATAGAGAATATGCATAGACTACAGGAAGTTAAATGATGCAACCAGAAAAGACCATTTCCCACTACCATTTGCAGATCAAATGCTAGAAAGACTTGTTGGACATTCATTTTATTGTTTCCTTGATGGTTATTCAGGATACAACCAAATAGCCGTGGATCCTTTGGATAAAGAGAAAACTGCATTTACATGTCCATTTGGAGTCTTTGCATATAGGAGAATGCCATTTGGTTTATGTAATGCCCCTGCCACTTTCCAAAGGTGCATGCTTTCTATTTTTTCTGATTTGGTAGAAAACATCATAGAAGTGTTCATGGATGACTTCTCTATTTTTGGTGATTCTTTTGATGATTGCTTAGCTAATTTATCTACTGTTCTACAGAGATGTCAAGATACTAACCTTGTGTTGAATTGGGAGAAGTGTCATTTTATGGTACAAGAAGGCATTGTCCTTGGTCACAAAATTTCAGAAAAAGGAATGGAGGTGGACCAAGCTACGATAGAAGTCATTAGTAATTTGCCTCCACCTATCAATGTTAAGGGAGTTAGAAGTTTTTTAGGACATGCTAGTTTTTATAGAAGGTTCATAAAAGATTTTCCGAAAACTGCTAAACCCCTGAGTAATTTACTTATAAAGGATACTGATTTCATATTTGATGATAATTGCTTGCATGCATTTTCTGTTTTAAAAGAGAAACTGATCTCTGCACCTATCCTTGCAAAACTAGATTGGAAATTACATTTTGAACTCATGTGTGATGCAAGTGATAGTGCAGTGGCTGCTGTGTTAGGACAGAGGAAAGATAGGAAATTACATGCTATTTACTATTCAAGCAAAGTGTTAAATCCTGCACAAGTGAATCACACAACAACAGAAAAAGAACTTCTAGCTGTTGTATATGCTTTTGATAAGTTCAGATCATATTTAATGGGTTCAAAAGTGATTGTATACACTGATCATCCTGCTCTTAAATACCTTTTGACAAAACAGGATGCAAAGCCAAGATTATTAAGATGGATTCTGCTTCTCTAAGAATTTGAGCTAGAAATCAAAGACAAGAAAGGGAAAGAAAATAATGTTGCTGACCACCTATCTAGATTACCATTGGAGAGTTTAACCACTGAATCATTGGAAATAAATGAAGAATTTCAAGATGAAAAGTTGTTTGCAATGGAAAACATTCCTTGGTTTGCTGACATTGCAAATTTTAAAGCCACTCAATTCATCCCAAAGAGGTTTACTTGGCAGCAAAAGAAGAAGTTCTTACATGACAGCAAATTCTATGTGTGGGAAGACCCATACCTGTTCAAAATTAGAGTGGATGGGTTACTTAGAAGGTGCATTCCACAAAGTGAGCAAGCTGAGATACTATGGCACTGTCATAATTCAGAATATGGAGGTGATGAATCTATATTTTGACTGATATTTTAGTATAATTCTAACACATTTGATAAGAAAAATATATAAAGAAAGCAGAAAAACTCAGAAAAAGAGAAGGAATTGAAGTTTTGTTTAAATTTGTAGTTATTTTAGCAATTGTGAAATTTTTGCTTAGGAATTAAGTTTTTAATCTTGTTTTTGAAGGAATAAATTGAGCAAGGATCATATCCATCGAGGCTTGATGACAAGGAAGAGGAAAGAAGCAAGTCTGGACTCCAAAAACACAAGAATAAGAAATTGCAGACTGGGCGTGATCACTATTGTCAGTGAAAGTGATCACTTCAGAGCTCAAAAAAGAAGTGAAGCTAGGACGTTACCACTTTTATCATTAAAAGTGATAGTTCCAGAGAGGCAAAATATCAGGAAAGCTCTGCGTAACCACTATTGTCATCAAAAGTGATCGTTCCAGAGAGTCTTCAAAATAAACATTGTTAGATTGCGAACAACAGGAGGCCACCATGCAAGTTCAAGGACTGGTGCAAAAGTTTTACAAGCGGGTTTCTTTTCGCCTGCACTCTGTAAAGATGCCAAGAAGTATGTGGAAAATTGTGATAAATGTCAAAGAACTGGAAATATTTCAAGAAGACATGAGCTGCCATTAACCAACATCCTAGAAGTGGAGCTATTTGATGTATGGGGGATTGATTTCATGGGACCATTTCCCCCATCATTCTCACACGAATACATTTTAGTTGCAGTAGATTATGTTTCTAAATGTGTAGAAGCAATTCCCACCAGATCAAATGATGCAAAGGTAGTGATGTTCTTTTATAAAGAACATTTTTCAAGATTTGGTGTGCCTAGAGTGCTGATAAGTGATGGAGGTACTCATTTCTGCAACAAGTATCTTGAAGCTGTATTAATGAAATATGGTGTGAAGCATAAGGTTCCTACTCCATACCATCCACAAACAAGTGGACAAGTGGAGGTTTCAAATAGAGAAATCAAGCAAATTCTAGAGAAAGTAGTGAACAACTTAAGGAAGGATTGGTCAAAGAGGTGGATGATTCATTGTGGGCATATAGGACTACTTTTAAAACTCCAATTGGTATGTCTCCATATCAGTTAGTATTTTGAAAGGCCTATCACCTACCCTAGAGTTGGAACATAGAGCATATTGGACTACCAAATGGCTTTATTTTGATCTGTCAAGTGCTGGAAGGAAGAGAGTTCTGCAGCTGCATGAATTGCAGGAATTCAGACAGCAAGCTTATGAGAATGCAAGGTTGTACAAGGAAAGAACCAAGAGAAATCATGACAAATTCATTCTGCAAAAAGATTTTAGACCTAGACAGCAAGTACTGTTATTCAATTCAAGATTAAAATTATTTCCAGGGAAACTGAAATCTAGATGGTCTGGACCATTTTTTATTAAGGAGACTTCTCCTTTTGGAGCAATCCTTATAGAAGATCAGAAAACAGGAAGAGAATTTAAGGTCAAAGATTTATCATGGAGAGGAGTTTGCAAGGAACATATCATGCTTGAAATTGGTTCCTCCTGAGTGAGGAACAACTAATGTCAAGCTAGTGACATTAAAGAAGCACTTTGTGAGAGGCAACTCACATTTCTAACTTATTTTAAGTTTTTTGTATTGTTTTAAGAGTTTGCATTTCATATTCTATATTACTGCAATTTGTAATTCTGCATATTCATTTTTTTATAATTTTCTGCAAGTTCTGCTGCATCTGATTTTCTGAGGTGCATCTGGATGCTTAAATTGAGAGAATTGATGAAGTGAATATGAATTTAAAGGTTTAAAATTCTGCATAATCAGATTTTACAAATTTCTGAAATTCCTGCATAATGTATATGAATATTCTGCTGCACCTAATTTTCTGAGGTACATTTGGGATACTTGAATTGAGATTCAATGTTAAAGTGTGTATTTGATGGATTAGTGTGTGAGAAGTGAGTTAGTTGAGAGTTTTGAAGCAATTAGTTCATGAAAGGAGTCACTTTGCTAGAACAATCACTTTTACTGATAAAAGTGATCACGCAGAGGCAGATGGGAAAATGAGCTCTCTAGAACGCTTCCTTTTGCTGGCAAGAGTGGTTACGCACAGGTGAGTAGACTTTCAATAATTTTGCGTTACTCCTTTTATTGAAAAAAGTTGTCACTTTGCTGCGCGTTATCACTTTGCCTAGCAATAGTGACAACGCGCTCCATACTCTGAAAAAAAAAACTCTCTGGAACACTCACTTTGCTCAGAAATAGTGATTACGCTGCGACTAATTAATTTTACAACATTCATTTTTTTTTAAAGTTGTCACGTGCCCAGCGTAACCATATATATTCTCTAACCTGAGCACGCACACATACTTTTCACACTTAAAACTTCATCTCTTTCTAAGCTTTCTCTGCAAATCCCACTCTCTGTGTGCATCGACCTAGAATCAACAAGCATTTCTCATTCAATATTGCATCTTCCTGCAAGGTACACTTACTCTCATCCCTCTGGAACTGTAGTTAGGGTTTTCTATGTTTGAAGTTTGGGAAAAATGTGGAATGGGGTACTGAGGCATTGTAGGAACAATACACTAAAGAAGTTTTTCCTGTCATTTATTTTTTTAGGAGCATTTGAATCTGCATTACACATATTTGAATAAAATTTCTGCAGAAATTGGGATGACCTAAAAAGACTTTAGTGAAAATGTTTGAACTAAAACTATTGAATGATATTAACTGCAACCATATGCTACATGTAATAAAATCGAATGCTTGAGAAATACCAGGACAATCAATTTTGCATTACTTTGATAAAATAGCTTTTTGCTAAAAATGATTAGGTTGTAAATTATGTTTGAAAATTGGTTGAAACCTGAAAATATTGCTATACGCTACCCTATTTCTTTGGAATAGTGAATGCACCCTAACTTCCAAATTAGGAGTATAAAAAATTCTTCTGAAATTGATTGATTATTGTTGTGCATCTGTACTGTTGCATCTATATAATACATGTTCTGATAGCAGACTTGAATTCACATTCTGAGGCTATTTGGTTCAAAATAGAATGGATAATACTCTAAATAGGTGTTCTTTGTCATGTATGCTAATTTGATGGGATAGTTGAAATCACATTACACTATATGAACCAAATCCCTACAGAGTCTAAATTGATAGCAACAGAATTTTCTGAAATTGTGGGATTGGAAATTAGAATGCATGACTGTGGTGAAATTGAGTTAGACATTAAACTAGGAAAAACTGAAGTGCATATTTGATTGAAAAATGAATAAAAACCTGTAAAATTTTGCTGACAGTACAGAATTGTTTTGAAAATTGATCAAGACTTGTAATAATCTGTCTGCATTAACCTGATATTTTCTAAGAGTGTGCACTCTAAATGCCTACAGCAGGATTTTATATGTTTCCACTGTGAATACTTGAGTTTGTGTAGTTGGGTGTGGGTAGTTGAATGAGCATAGTGTTAAACAATGAATGTCTGTAAACTATTTGCTGGAATTTTCTGCAAGCATATAAATATTATATGTGTTAAAATTTTAGCAGAAACTGAAAATGGTTAGAACTTCATTCAATACACCAGTAGGCCCTCCTAAGAAGAAGCAAGCTGCATCTTCTACCACTCCTAAGAAGAAGCAATTTGCATCTTCCACCACTCCAAGAAGAAGATCCAGCAGAAATCTTCAAGCTGCAGCAGCAAAGAGGGCCAGAACTGATGGTGGCTCAAGTTCCTCACCTATTCAAATCTCTGATCCACCTCAACCAAGATCCCCTGAACCTTCACCTTCTCCACCACCTCAGACAAGATCTCTTGCACCTTCACCTTCCCCATCACCTCAACCAAGAACAACTGCACCTTTAGGATCTTCACCACCTGCCACACATGACCCTAGAATCAGAAGTTTGGCTCATGAAAACTTTTTCAGAGCCAACATTTTGAGAAGAAAAATTGTTCCCGATAGAGCATTCCAAATAGCTGGGAACACTTACCCAGAATTCAAAGAGGAAATCCAGAGAAGAGGCTGGGAATTCTTCTGTGCAACAGCTGGCCTGGGTTGAAGGGAAATAACTCAGGAATTCTACGCCAATGCCATGAGGTTTAAGGAAAATCGAATCCCTAAGTTCAGCTCCATAGTCAAAGGCATAAGGATTGACTTCTCACCAGCAAACATCAACAGGGTGTTGGAAATCAACTCTGCACAACATGCTCACAGCTGGACTTCAAATCATTTAAGGAAAGTCCAAATATTGATTTTGTGTAGATTCTGGAAAGGATTGGTAAACCAGGCACCACATGGGAGCTGAACCAAACTAAGAATCCAAAGCACATCATCACTAAGAATCTGCTGCCCTTTTCCAAAGTGTGGAGCATGTTCATCTTGAACTCCTTCATGCCTGTTAAGCATAGCTCCACACTAGCTGTCAAGAGGGCTGCTTTGCTGTTTGCCATAGTCTCCGACATCTACATAGATGTGGGAGAAGTTATAAGTGACTGTATTTTGGGCATCCTGAAGACAAAAGGGATTCATTGGCTTTTCCTTCAATCATCACATTACTTTGTGAGGATGCAGGAGTAGAATTTGGAGAATACCAAGAAAAGATCAGAGCTACACCATCTATTTCTGCAGCTATGATAAAAGAGATTTATGCTACTGTCTCCAGCACTTCTGCAGCTCTCATTCTCTCACTGTACAAGAAAGAGAAGCCTATGATGATGAAGGATACTCTGAAATAACTAGCTGAAGAGCAGAATCAATTGGCTGAAAGGCAGAATAAGCTTTACAATAGCCTAAAAGCTAGAGTTATGCTAATGGAATGTATAATGCTGAATATTAGTCAGAAATTGGGAATGACCAAAGATGAAATGTATCACACTCCAAATTTGGCAGAGAATGCTCACTGCCTTCGTTCTTCTGTGTTCAAGAATAAGCAAATCTACAGAACTCATTTTCCTCAGCCAACATTTGAAGAAGTAGTGGAAGAAGAAGAAGAAGAAGAGGGTTCTGAAGAAGAAAGCTCAGAGGAGGAAGATGTAGCAGAAGACTAGTTTAGGAATTAATTTTCTGTCATTAGGAGTTTTGTAAATTTCTGTAGTCTCAAACTTTTTGGGTTGTAATCACAATTTCGTACAATTTGGTTTAATTTTCACATACCTGTTCTGCATTTATGTTAGCTTTCTAATTAATTGTCTTTTACTTGCAAATTGATGGAATTCTGGTGTTTTGTGCAGAGAATATCACACACACAGCACTCACACACATTGGATGATGACATCTGTACAAGCTGCCATGAAAGGGGGGTTATTCCTTACCTATTAATTCATGAGTTAGCACATAATACACTAGACATTTACTGATAATAATATAGATTATGAGCTGTTTTCTGCGAATAAAATGCAAGAGGATTGCAAATTTTGTGAATTTTGTTTGAATTTCTTTTTAAGTTGTTTTTCCCATTCTCAAAATGAGATCACACTTGTATTTTCAAAAATGAGGCAGTTGCCATTAGGTGCATATATTTTTGAAAAGTGCATTGTGTTTTCATTAATCCACATAATCACTCATAAATGCCTAGTGAGACTTAAGCTACCTATTTCTTTTTCTTGTGTGATTAATCATATTTGGCTGCAGTCTCTAGAACTTGCCCTTGTTCTTAATTGAATATGCATGTTTATAGTTTTCACACACATGATGGTGGCCATGTTTTGATATACCTAGTAAGCCTAAATGCCTTCCCTTATGCTTGAATGCCCTCGTTTACCCCTTTGAGCTTAATATTCCTTTTTCTTAAATTAACTTCATTACAAGCCCTGCTGAAAAACCAATTTTACCATTCAATTAATCAGAGGCATAGTGAGTTTAATCAAGAATGAGCTTTAAAACTAAGTTTAGGGTAGCATCCATATGTGTTGCTTGAGGACAAGCAAATGTCTAAGTTTGGGGTAGGGGAATAGCAAGCTATCTGAATTTTAAGTTTAAAAAGCCAGAAAGAAATAAAAGTGCTACAGACAAATAAAGAAATTTTGCAGCAAAAACTGGCTGTAGAAAATTTCAAAAAGAGAAAAATATGAGTTCAAGAGTAAAGAATTACAACAAAATGCTGCAACAAAAGAAACAAAAATTCCATGAAAGTAAGAAAAGAAAAATCAACATAAAAATTCTGCTGCATAAAAACAAATTGTTTGCTGCAATATTGAGGAAGTTAGGGAGAAATGAGGCAAAACCAGATTAGTTTTTAAGTCATTCACTCAAAATGCCTCTGATTTTTTTTTTTTTGAAATTGCATTTGCTTCCTATTTTGTTCAGTATCTACCCTAAACTAAGCCCTGTTATAACCTGCAAAAAGCCCCTTAGATGTGTGATTAACTGTACTAAGCAGAGAAGATGGAGAAATTGGGCAAGCATATGGTAGAGTGTAGTTGAATTGATGATTAAAGAGAGAAAACAATACCTAAACACTGTTGAGCAAGGAGGTAAACACTGTCTAGTGAGAAGTGATCATGCTTTTTAATGTTTCTCACATGAACTTGACTGATTGCAATAATGAGTAATTGGATAAACATCTTAAATGAAAATTATGCAGAAAACACAGAACTGTAAGTTGAAAATCTTAGAAAAATAGTTTGTGAGATGATTCTTGAAGAATGGAGCAATTACCCTTGGTTTAGTTTGATTTGCTTGAGGACAAGCAAAAATTCAAGTTTGGGGTAGTGATGAATCCATATTTTTACTGATATTTTAGTATAATTCTAACACATTTGATAAGAAAAAGATATGAAGAAAGCAGAAAAAGAGAAAGAATTGAAGTTTTGTTTAAATTTGTAGTTATTTTAGCAATTGTGAAATTTTTGCTTAGGAATTAAGTTTTTAATCTTGTTTTTGAAGGAATAATTTGAGCAAGGTTCATGTAAATGGAGGCTTGATGACAAGGAAGAGGAAAGTAGCAAGTCTGGACTCCAAAACACAAGAATAAGGAAATGCAGACTGGGCGTGATCACTATTTTCAGTGAAAGTGATCACTCCAGAGTTCAAAGAAGAAGAAAGCCTGGGCGTTATCACTTTTATCAGTAAAAGTGAGCGTTCCAGAGAGGCAAAATATCAGGAAAGCTCTGCGTAACCACTATTGTCGTCGAAAGTGATCGTTCCAGAGAGCCTTCAACTTGATGAGTTACGCATAGCCACTTTTATTCATAAAAGTGATCACGCGCAACTACTTGAGCTCTACATTGACACTTTTATCAGCAAGAGTGATAGTTCCAGAGAGCTCTCAATATCAGGAAAGTTGCGCGTTGCCACTATTTCTCATAAAAGTGTTAACGTGCAACCATAAACCTTCTGCGTAGCTACTATTTCTCATAAAAGTGATGATGCGCAAATCTGGAAAATTTTATAAATACCAGAAACATTCCAGAATAAGGGGATTCTGTTCATTTTTCAGTTTTGTTAGTTAGATTCTTGTTAGAGAAAGTGAGAGAGAGGAGTGGGGATTCGAATCTTGGAGCTTCACGAAGAGGCATTGGAGTGGAGCAAGCTTCCATGGGGATTCTGAGTTTCTTCTTCTCTTTCTTTTCTTTTCTCTGCTGTCATGGCTGTGTAATTTCTTCATAGTTAGGGATTGTCGATCTGAAACGAATATGTTGAATTGATTTTGGATCTAGATTTCAAGGTTTGGAATAGATTGAGTGATTGATTTTGTACTTTCTGTAGTAATTGAATGGGAATTTGATTAACTAATTTCAGAGAAACTTTTGTCAATGGAAATTGAATTTGTCCTTCAGATCTGAACCAATCACCGAGATTATAGTTTTCTTAAGGATAAGAGACTTTGATCTTGCAATCTTCTGGTTTCTTACACTTGAAGCAATCTTGAATTAAATCAGATCTAAGGAATTAAAATGGTTTAATTGAATGTTAGGTTCACTGAGTTAAGGAATTAACATCTGAATAATATAACGTGAAACTGATTGTCATTCTTTCCAATTGCTTGTTAATTCAGAACTCTATTGATTAAACATTGGAGTTTTGGTGAAGCAATTCCATAGCTATGGTTTCTCCATCTGTTATCACATAATTGTTTGTTCATTGTTCTGTTTTCTACAAGTTTCTGTTACTCTTGATTGTTCTGGTTTGCTGTTATTACATGTTAAAACACTTCTTGAAATTCGTATGGCTCAAATGGTTATAATTCTATGAATTGGTAATTGAAATCTAAATTCCCTGTGGAGACGATATTTGGATCTTAATTTTACTCATTACTTGCTGCAATCGTAGTGCACTTGCTAGTGTTAGATTGCGAATAACATGGGGTCATCTCAGCAATCCTTGTGTCTCTCCGGTGTACTCGTTGAAGGTTGAGGGCAAGGCGAGAGATGAAGGACCCAACACAGTTGTAGCCAGTCTTTGCAATGCTTAGACGCGCTTCTAGGCCCATGCATGAAAGTAGAAGAAATCGCCCCGTATTGACGCGGCGCTAGTGAAGCATGCACCATAAAATGAACAGGTGATGAGAGCTAACATTACCTGTGCTCTGGCTGTGTGTAAAAATAGAATGCATAAGCCACCTGTGGACTACCCGTAAAGCTGGATCTCGAATGGCTGTGCTTTTTACGAGTCGAGCCCTGTAGACATCACGAGTGCTAGTAATCTCCTGCCATGCCGTGTCCTCAGAATAGCCTGGGGAAATCTCAACCAATGCCTCTCTGTATTCCTATGTTTGGACTGATTCCTCCGTCTCGAATCAGCAGTGGACGTTGAATTGTACCAACATCATATCGCGCTGGGTGGTTATGTGGAAATGCACCCGCAAGTCATCGGTGTATGTGACCGAGCTCAGGAACTCCAAGACTGGCTCCCTATGCTGGTGCTCGCATAGCCTGGACGCCCTCCTATCCTATGGCTGCAATGTATCTGGAGACGTCCTCCTATAGACCATGTTCTTGAAGAACATTCTCATCCAGATAGCATGTAGGGAGGAACTCGAATCCTAGTAACGTGTCCAAGCGCTTGCGGTATCCTTCTACTGCACCCGAGTCACCTCGAAATTGGATCTCATATGCTGTTGGCATAGTTGAGGTGCCTTCACGAGCTCTTTTAGGAGGCATTCTCTGCATAAAAAATTAATAATAGAGAGGATGTCAGTCTGGTGCACATGCACGGCCGTGTTCTTCAATCAGCACGGTTGTGCTTGTAATTCAAGCACGCCCATGCATATGATAAGCACGACCGTGTTGGAACCCTAGTTCATATGCACAGCCGTGGTGTTCATATGAACGGCCGTGCTTCGCATACAGAAGCAAAAAAATTCAAAGGGCAAAGCACAGGGAGAGGGATTCGTACCAAAATAGCATCAAATATGATCAGTTAATAAGAGTGAACTACGTACCTGAATATGATTATGGTCCAAATTGGCAGAAAAGAAGCAGAATTTAACAAGAATATTTGGGAGTGCTCTGTTTGGGGAGAAAGGGCGTGCACTAACTGTGCACCCCTTCCCTCTTTTATTTCCATTTCCCGCACTTATGCACAGCCGTGCATAACTAAAGCACGGTCGTGCTTATTTAATGAAAGCATGCCCAAACAACCTTTTCTAACATGGGCGTGTTTAAGGGAGGCACGCCCATGTTCCTATTAGGCACGGGCGTGCTGTATGAAAGCGTGGTCGTGCATGTGTCATTTACCTACTTCATTATAAATAAATGAAAACTTAAAAAAATAATAAAAAAAATAAAATAATAAAGAAACATAACGCAGGGTGGCTCCTGGAAGCGCTTGTTTAATGTCGCGAGCCTGACATCTTGCCTGGGCTAATCAAATGTTATCGTGTGACCAAGAGGGGTCACATTCTCTATGTACAGGTTCGCTCTCAGCCCATTGATACGGAAAGGTTCTTCTCCATGCTTGGACACTTCTAGTACTCCATATGGGAGAACTTTGACCACATTGTAGGGGCCATACCATCTGGATTTCAGTTTTCCAAGAAATAGTCACAACTGAGAGTTGTAGATCAGAACCCTATCACCTGCCTGGAAACTCCTATGATAAATGTGTTTATCATGCCACTTCTTGGTACGCTCCTTGTATAACTTGGCATTTTCAAATGCTTCAAAATACAATTCATCCAATTCATTGAGCTACAACAATCTTTTTTCACCTATGACCTGTGAATCATACTTTAGGAACTTCAAAGCCTAGTAGGCCTTGTGTTCAAGCTCAACTGGTAAGTGACATGCTTTACCAAAAACCAAACGATAAGGAGATATATCAATAGGGGTTTTGAAAGCAGTGTGATAGGCCCAGAGTGCATCATCTAATTTCAGAGACCAATCTTTCCTACAGTTGTTAACAATGCGCTCTAAAATTCTTTTCAACTCCTGATTAGATATCTCAACTTGCCCACTAGTTTGGGGATGATAAGGAGTGGTTACCTTATGGGTGACACCATATTTTGTTAAAAGAGCTTCAAATTGTTTATTGCAAAACTGGGTGCCACCATCATTAATAATAGCCCTAAGGGTTCCAAATCTAGTGAAAATATTTTTCTTTAAAAATTTAATCACAACTTTAGTATTATTGGTGGGTAATGCTACAGCTTCTACCCATTTGGAAACATAATCAATAGCTACTAATATATATTCATTATGCATGGATTTGGGGAAAGGCCCCATGAAGTCTATGCCCCAGACATCAAATAATTCACAAATTAAGATATTATTAAGAGGCATTTCATGTTTCCTAGATATATATCCACTTCTTTGACACCTATCACATGACTTAACATATAAATGAGCATCTTTAAACAAAGTAGGCCAATAAAAACCACACTGCAGGACCTTATGAGTGGTTTTCGACGGGCCACAATGACCTCCCACCTCACTAGAATGGCAATGGTTAAGAATCTCATTAACCTCACTCTCTGAAACGCACCTCCTAATCATATTGTCTCCACAAATCTTAAGGAGATAAGGTTCATCCCAAATATAATGCTTCACATCAGACCAAAACTTTCTAAGCCTATGCTTATTAAGTAGTTTAGGAGTTACATTACCTGCCAGATAATTTACAAAATCTACATACCAAGGTGCCTTAGATATTGCGAGAAGCCTCTCATCAGGAAAAGAATCCTTGATCTCCTTCATTGTGGGTTTCCTCACTGAGGCATCCAGTCGAGACAAATGATCTGCTACGACATCTCACTCCCTTTCTTGTCTCTAATCTCTACATCAAACTCTTGGAGGAGAAGGATCCACCGTATAATCCTTGGTTTAGCATCCTGTTTTGACAACAAATACTTGATGGCAGAATGGTCAGTAAAGACAACAACTCTGGACATTATCAAATAAGAACGAAATTTATCAAATGTAAAGATAACAGCAAGTAATTCCTTCTCTGTAACGGTGTAATTACGCTGAGCATCGTCCAAGGTTTTACTTGCATAGTAGATGGCTTGAAACATCTTATCTCGCCTTTGTCCTAAGACTGCTCCCACAGCTGCATCACTAGCATCACATATTAGCTCAAAAGGTAAAGACCAGTCAGGAGCTACAATCATAGGAGCAATTGTTAATTTCTCTTTTAATTTCATAAAGGAAGATAAACATGTTTCATCAAATTTAAATTCTATATCTTTAGCCAACAATTCAGAAAGAGATTTTGCTATTTTTGAGAAGTTTTGTATGAACCTTTTATAGAACCCAGCATGCCCTAGAAAGCTTCTGACTGCCTTAACACTTGTAAGGGGAGGAAGTTTAGAAATAACCTCAATCTTGGCAGGGTTTACTTCAATACCTTTTCCTGACACCTTGTGCCCCAAAACAGTGTATTCATCCACCATGAACTGGCACTTTTCCCAATTTAAAATCTAATTGGCCTTCTTGCATCTCTATAAAATTAAATTCAAATTATGTACACAACTGTCAAATGTGGTGCCATATACAGAAAAATCATCCATAAAAATCTCAATACAATGACCCAAAAAATCTAAAAATAAAGTCAGCATACACCTTTGAAAGGTAGCATGGGCATTACATAATCCAAATGGCATTCGTTTATGTGCAAATGTACCATAGGGGCATGTAAAAGTAGTTTTTTTCTTGATCTTCAAGAGC
The DNA here is from genome assembly GCA_024086825.1 of Abrus pulchellus subsp. cantoniensis. Lineage (NCBI taxonomy): Eukaryota > Viridiplantae > Streptophyta > Magnoliopsida > Fabales > Fabaceae > Abrus > Abrus pulchellus. Next base: position 20,744,898 of record CM044050.1, on the reverse strand, counting down.
TATGGGTATTTGCATATAACCAGAATAGCCATCTAAATAATAATAATATTCATGCCCAGCTAACTTCTCTAACATCTGATCAATAAAGGGTAGACCGGTTACCTGTCTGAGGGCAATGAGATCCTGTTGCTCATTCTGCATAACAGTAGTTCCTCCTTTCTTTGGTACGACCTGCATAGGACTTACCCAAGGGCTATCGGAGATTGGAAATATGATATCAGCATCCAATAACTTAATTACCTCCTTTTTCGCTACTTCTTTCATATTAGGATTTAATCGCCTTTGGGGTTGTACTTTTGGTTTGAACTCCTTCTCCAGATGAATTCTATGAGTGCATATGGAAGGACTGATGCCCTTAATATCATTGATGCTCCACTCGAAAGCCTCCTTGTTCTCTCTCAGTACTCTCAGAAGCTTCTCCTCCATCCTACCTGTGAAATTGGCAAAAATAATTACAGGTAAGTAAGACAGAGGATGTAAAAAGGCATATTTAAGATTCGAAGGAAGAGGTTTCAGTTCTAGTTCAAGAGGTTCTTCGACTGATGGCTTGGCTATTTTCCAGGAGTGTTCTCCTAGATTTTCAAATATCCTTAGCCCGAACCATCTTCCAGGCACCCCACTGCTCAATGCTAAGATCTCATCTATTATTTCTTCAGTGTCGTGCAAATCCCTCCTTTCCAATGTAAGTATCCTCTCCAATACATCTTTCATTAATCCATCTTGTACCTGTGGCACATTCAGGGAGAGGGAGGTAGCATCTGCAGTTGACACAAAATTACGAGAATCAAAAGTGGAGGGATGCTTGAGTGAATTAAAAACTTTAAATACTACTTCCTCTTTGTTCAATCTTAATGTAAGCTTTCCCTGCTAAACATCTATTATCGTTCTTTCTGTAGCTAGGAAAGGCCTTCCTAGTATGATGGGTACTTCATCATCCTCTTCCATGTTAAGGACAATGAAATCTGCAGGGAATATGAACTTATCCACCTTGACCAGGACATCCTCCACTATGCCCCTAGGATACGTTATCGAGCGATCAGCAAGCTGCAAAGAAATTGAAGTTGGCTTGGGTTCTTGCATACCCAACCTTCTAAACACAGAAAATGGCATTAGATTAATACTAGCGCCTAGATCACAGAGCACTTTATCAAAATAAGAATTGCCTATAGTACATGGAATCGTAAAACTCCCTGGATCCTTAAGCTTAGGTGGCAGCTTCCTTAGCAATATTGCTAAGCACTCCTCATTCAATTTAACTATCTCGAATTCTTCCAATTTCTTTTTATTGCTTAGCATCTCCTTGAGGAATTTAGCATATTTAGGCATCTGTGAGATGGCTTCAACAAAAGGGATATTGATATGGAGTTTTCTGAGGATCCCAAGAAATTTATTAAACTGAGGGTCTCTCTGGGTAGCTATCAACCGTTGTGGGAATGGAACTTTCGGCCTTGGCATTACTAATGCATCTTCTTTTGTTTCTTTCTTCGTATCTGGTTGGCAAACACGGCCTTGCTCATCATCTAGCACGGCCGTGCTTTCTATAAGCATGACCTTGCTTGGGATAAGCACGAGAGTGCATTCAGTGTCAGCATGGGCATGCTGTTCAAAGCACGGCCGTTCTTGTTGAGCCAACATGGGCGTGCAGGGTCATGCAGGGGCGTGCTGATCAGCAAGCACAGGCGTGCATGGCTTATGTGTTTGCATTCCACTCAAGTTTTTCCCACTTCTTAAATTAATTGCCTTAGCTTGTTCCCTAGGATTCGGTTCTGGTTGGGACGACAATGCTCCTAGTGCTCTTTGACTGAGGAAACTAGTGATCTGCTCCAACTGGAACTCAAGTTTTGAAGACTGAGTCCTCATCTCTGCTTTAATTTCTGCAAACCTCTTATCTTTCCTCTCAATCTATTGTTTCATCTAGGCCTCAAGTTTTGCTATTCTCTTGTCAGAGCTATGCACGTATTGCATCATCTGTTCTTGAAAATTAGATTGAAATCTGGGAGCTTCTCTTCTTTCTATCTTCTCCCCTTGATTTTGCACATGTGGGGGGTCAATAGGGCGCATTCTGAATTCCTTGGCGGCTTTCCCAAGGAGTTGTATTACTATTGCACCATCCTGGGTTATAATTATTACCCATAAAGTTAGCCTCCTCCTGATCAAACTCTGTATTATGTGTCATCTTTATGGTTAATCTTGTGCCCTCATTAAGCACTCAAGTTGCTTTATGAGAGCTGCCATTTGGTTCACTAGTGGGTTGCTGCTCTATGCTTGATAGACTGGTGCAGCTTCCTTTCTCTTGAAGTTATATGTGTCAGTTGTGTGCCACTGAAAGCTAGCAGATGCCATTTCGTCTATCAATCTGTATGCGTCTTCTGGGTCTTTCCTTATAAGAGATCATCCTGCGGCAACATCAATCATGGCCCTGTTATGGATGGATAGGCCACTATAAAAGATCTGCACCTGCCTCTAAGTTAGAAAATCATGGTGCAAGGGGGTTTTGTGTAATTCCAATTTTAATGTAAAGACAAGTGATGAAATTAATGAATCCAATCAACGAAATCTGCAATCCTTAGTTTGTTCATGCAATTCTATCCTTATCCCTCTCAACATTCAATACTTTTCCTCTTCCTCTGAATTAGGGTAACTCAAAAAGCAAGAATTAACCTTAACATCCCATACAAATTAAGCAATTTACATGGGCTCCAATCTCTCATCCCCAAGATAACGCTACCTTAGAAATTAACTTAGGATTAAGCAAACTAAGTTAAGAATTTCATTAAAATGAATTAGGGTTAATTAAGCAATATCCCCCTCATTCAACCATTAATTCAATTCAAAGAGTTGAGAAATGTAAATTCATGAGGGAAAGAGAATTATATTGACATTCATACCCAGGAATTCAAGAACCCATGAACTCACTAAGGATTACAAGAAAGTTTAGCCCTCCATAGGGATGGGTCTTACAAATTCAAGATGGAAACAAAGGGAAATCAATATCATAATGCAAGAATTAAAGGAAAGTGAAAGAAAATTGTAAATCAAACCCTAAGATTAGCCTTGGCTGTCACCCAAGGATCCTAAGCTCTGCAAAATGCTCCAAAAGTGGCAAAAGAATCTAAAGAAATGTCAAAAGCTCCGTACCCTAATTTCTCAAATTCTATTTATAGTGCAGAAATTTTCGCCCAAAGTGACTACTATGGTTTCATAGTGATAACGCACAATGTTCCATAGTGTTTACATGAACTGCACAATGATTACATGCGAGATTTGTGATTTGGGCCCCTCTGGAGTTGTCAGTTTGGCTTCATAGTGATAACGCGCAATGCCCCAAAGTGATTACTCTCACTCCATAGTGTTTACGCGCAGGTCCTATGTTTTTACCCTCTCTAGAGTTGTCACTTTGCCATTAGAGTGATAACTTTGGCTGCTCCAGAGTGTCTACTATGGTTCCATAGTAGCTACACCAAGTCTTGTACTTTTTGGCCTCTCTGGAGTTGTCACTATGGATTCATAGTGATTACTTTAGTCTGCCCTTCTGGAACTAGCTTGCTTTAGTGTTCACTATAGACTTTAAAGTGATCACTTTCACCTCAAACTTTCTCAAATGCTAAAAATCCATGGAAAAAGTTTAGGACCTCCTGCACAATTATTCAAATGATCAAAATTGCAAACTATATCTATGCAAATCAATGTAATTTAACCAAAAATTAAGAAACCTATGATAAATTGACCAAAATGATATTTTTATGTTATTTACAACCCTAAGTTTACTTTTTCTGTTAAGAAACATTAAAATAACAAGTAAAAATCCAATAAAATGTGGATTCATCACAACCCTAAACTTAAACTTTTGCTTGTCCTCAAGCAAATCAAAATTCAATAAAGTTACTTGCAAGAAGGTTTGATTAATCCAAAAAATTTTCTTTCAAAATTTTCATTCCAAAATCAAACTCTAATTGACACTTTCAATGTTTCCACAATCATGGATTCATTCAACAAAGAAATCATGCCCAAATCAATTAATTCCAAGCAAAGTCCCACTAAACTGAACCAAAAATCTAGCAAGGTTTCATGTAATCCACACAATGCAAAGAAATTATCTAGCTCACAAGATGGTGTTTCACTCTTCACTCATCAATATTTCAGGCTAAGTGTTTTCCCTCCGTTCATGCATTTTGCCTCACCTTACCATATGCTTGCCCATATTCTCAATCTCCTTTGCCTAGATACAAGGAACCACCTATCAAGAGGACTTTGTTGGTCACAAATGTATTAAGTTAGGTCAAATTTTGATCAAGGAGGGTCAAAAGTTCAAGTGGATTTTTAAGAGAAGGGAATTCCTTTGAGTGAGTGAGTACAACAACTAAGAGTGAAATACATAAAATGATGCAGCAAATGATATTCAAGCACTCTTTCACCATATTTTTCATTTAGTTTGCCTTATGTGGAGAATCCTTTTTCTATCGAAATGACTTGCTGTATTTTTTTTTTTTTCCTTTTCCATTCATCATCATTTTTTTTATAGACTTTGACAATCATTCTCTTCTTCAAATTCAAGCAATTTTTTTTTTGACATGTAATATTGACATGTAAAACCCTCATTACCCCAAACTTAAGAGCTTGCTTGTCCTCAAGCAAATATAATCATAATCATCACCCCAAACTTAGTTTATTGCATGCACTCTTGATGCAACTCAAAAGAAATACCTCTATTAAGGGAAGGAAAATATTTTTGCAGACTAAGTTTGGCAAAAGAAGGAGTGTGGAACAAGGAAAATTATGTGCAAAGGTGTTGAATGGTGGGTGGGTGTGTGTAAAGAAGGCCTCAATCATCTAGATGAAAAATTGCACAATGCATATTCAATTAAGAAGCAGGACAAGTTCTAGAAGATGAATACAAATATACATGTAAATTGCACACAGAAAGGAATTTAAAGGCTCAATTCTCTACCATGGTAAAAGGTGATAATTACTTAACAACATGTGATTACAATTCACCTTACAAGAAAATATGCGCAACATGGTAGGAACAAAAATATTCAAAAACAGAGAATGATCATGAGTTGATTGGGAAGTGCAATCAGAATATAACTATGGAATTACAAAACTGGACTATATTAAACGAGAGATAAGGAAAATATTTTTGTATTTTCATTTAACACTGTGCAAGAAAATTAGACTAAGAACAATGGAAACAGAGGCAAAGAGATCACCCCCCTTTCATAGAAAGTAGAATTACAACTCAGGGGTCAAATTCATGCTCCTCTTGATGGAACTGAGGGCACTTTCTTCACAAATATACACAGAATTCAGTATAGGGAGCAAATATAAAGCCAGAAAATGGAATAGATATATATAAACGAAAATGTTGGAGATGTTCAGATTAAGAGAGACAATATGAAAATAAAGCAGTAAAGGTGGAAACAGAAATGTGCGATATTTACAAGGAATTGATGGTTAGTGATGAATCCATATTTTACTAAATTTTTATATATCATTTATTACTTTTTATAGAAAAGAATAGACTTAGATAGTGTAAATAAGATGAATATTCCAACTAGGATAAATAATATAGGTTTCTTAGTTTTTGGTTAATTTACATTGATTTAGATAGTTTATTTTACATGTTTTGATCATTTGAATAATGTGGCAGGAATCCCCAAGCATATTTTGAAGAGTTATTGGATTTTGAGGAATTTGAGATGAAAGTAACTACTTTCAAGATTGATAGTGACAACTACAGCAAGCCACTTCCAGCAAAGGGACCAAAGTGATCACTTTCAAAGCTTAAAGTGACAACTACAACAGCCCAGAATCCACTAAACCTGCGCGTGGTTACTATCAAAGTTCATAGTAATCGCTCTAGAGCATGCAGAATTAAAGGTGTTGCGCGTAGTTACTATCAAAGTTCACAGTGACAACTCCAGAGAGTCCAAAATGTCCTAGTTCTGCGCGTGGTTACTATGACCTTTCATAGTAATCACTCCAGAGAGGCAAAACCCAACTGATGCTGCGCGTGTTTACTATGAAAGAATGAAAGTAATTACTTTAGAGGGCGCCAACTTTAGTATAAATAGATTTTTACCAAATTAGAGTAGAGAGTTCTTACACTTTTTGAACCTTTTCTCTTCTTTACTAAATTTAGGATATTTTCTAGATCTTAGGGAAACCTTGGGTGACAGCCAAGGGTCCAACCTAGGGTTTGGTTTCTCATTTCTCTTGCTTTTACATTAATGTTAATGAGTTTTCTACATTTTCTAATTGCGTTTTTGACCCCCATTTCCATGGAGGGCTAAATTTTGTGTAATCCTTAGTAAGTTCACACGGATTCTTGAGTTCCTTGATTTTAATGATAATATGATTTCTTTCTTCTCATGAATTACTTCTTCCTTGTCTCTTGAATTGAATTAATGGTGAATGAGGGGAATATTGCTTAATTAACCCTAATTCATTTTAAGGAGATTCTAAACTAGGGATTGCTTAATCCTAGGTTTAATTCTAAGGTTGCGTAACTTTGGGATGGGAGATTAGAGCCTAGCAAATTGCGTAATTTGGTTAGGTTAATAGGGTTGATTTTAGCTTGTTAAATTAACCTAATTCATGGGAGAGAGGATGAATGTTAAATCTTGAGTGGAATAAGGATAGAATCTTTGTGGATGAACTAAGGATTGCTGTTTTCTATTGTTTGAATTAATTAAACTTGTTTGCTCATTGCTCTTTATTTTTATTTGAAACCACAAAACCCCCCATTTTAATTGCTTGTTCAATTAATGCCTTCAACATGTTTAATGAAGATTAATAGCCAATGTTCACGGGAGACAATCTAGGGTAACCCTAGTACTACATTAATTTGTTTAAATTTTGATGAGGATTTTATGACAAATCTTTTAATCACTCAAAAGGAAAAAACCCATCATTAGTTAGCAGTACAGCATGGTGATAATGGATGGAAAACCCATGGAATCTCTGCTCCTGCTCAAGATGTCCATTATGGCACTGCTGATTACCTCACCCACATGGATGGGCATGCCTGTCAGAATTGCATAAATAAGCTCTGCTCTCTTCACTGCTAAGGTAGAGGAGTGGAGAACTAGCATGAAAGAGATGAGAATGAAGACACTCCAGACTTTTGCTGCAGGGATGAGGTGCCTTGTAGTTAAGTTCTTGGGCTGCATCTTGCAGTCAAATTCCCAATTCTCACCTTTCTTGCAGACAGTTTCAAGAATAGGCTTGTAGTCCTTATCCTCTTAGATGCTGAAGGTGGTAAAGTCTAGTTGGCCAGCTGACTTATGCACAGCTGTGTCTAAGAGGTGAAGTTGATCAGTTTTCCCCTCACCATGCTGTGTCTAGGAGGGAGAGTATCACCTTTAACTCTTATTGTGTTGGCAAAGAACTCTTGGGTGATTTCCTTCAACCCATTACCAGCACAAGTCGTGAAAAGGTCCCATCCTCTTCTCATAATTTCCTCCTCAAATTGGGAATAGGTGCCTTCTTGAATTTAAAAGTTATGGTTTTGCACCAGCTTCCTTCTCAGGATATTTGTTTTAAAATATTCTTCATGCTCCAAAGACCTAAACCTGGGGTCATGGTTAGGTGGAGGTGCAGAGGAAGAGGCACCAGCTTTTTTGGCCCTCTTGGACCTTGGAGTGCTCTTCCTTGGTGTGTTGACCATTTTTACTACAGAGAAACAAAGGAATCTGTGTGAGATATTCTGCAGTAATGATGTATATCAAATAAAATAATATTCAACTAACTGAGACAGTAAATCAGAATATTGGGAATAGGATACAATATCAAGGTGATCACATTATGGTTCAGGAAAAACAACATTACGGTAACCAAATTTGACATAGGCAATTATGCAGCAAACTGAAATTAAGTGCACATAAGGCAAACAAGTGGTAACAGACCACTCTGTATGGTAGCAAAGTGTCAAGAACTATGCAAACAAATAACAAGGATGTTCAATTTTGATTTGCAGAGAGCATTTACAAAGAATCATGCATGGTTATAGTTAGGGAGATTCAGAAATTATTACAACAAAAGGATAGATGCAATTACAATTACACTTAGCAACATTTTGAATTTCAATCTGGATTCAGTACAGAGAAGTGCAAAATGTATGGTCAGTTGTGATGCACAATGTACGGTCCAAATGTAGTGTAGTCGCAATGGAGTGAAGAGGTAATGGTATGAGCAGAATTTCACAGCAGTTATGCATGAAATAGAGAAAATTAAGGCAAATCAGAGGAGTTCTGCATACAAAGGTAACTACTATGCTAGTTGACAGTAACTACTCTGAAATACAGGGCATTGATAACCACGTCGCAATGGTATCAAACAAACTAGATTTTCTTAAAAATTTTGCAATACAAGGAGTAAACCTAGGTCATCTCACAAGGACATAAGATACATTCTGTTTCTGGTTCCATCATGTGATTTCATATTAGCTTAGAGAAGGATTGTTTTGAATTAAATTGTAAACAACAGAAAAGAAAAGAACAAGGAATAATTATAACGAAACGAAATATGAAATCTAACCAAATCAAGATCTCAATCACTACAACGCAATTCTCATTGTTACACAAATATAATTCCAACGAATTTCCAATCAATACTAATTCAATACAACATTAATAACCCAAAATCTAAATCTAGATTATGAATTTCATCAAAACAAGAACTGCAATCGTAAATCCAATGTTCTAACGAAATTCAGAAAAATTGATTTATTGAATTAGGTGAATTCATTTATTTCAAATATGAAATTCTCATTCTCTGTTTAGAATGCAAACGAAAAATCAATATCATGAAAAACGTAATTATCCTAATCAGAAAAGAGGAGAAAAAGCGCGAATTCGATAGAACCTAACCTGAAACTCAAAGGCGATGTTTTTCTTGAAACCTTGAATCGATTGATGGATTAGCCTTGCTTCATGATCATGTTTGCTTAGGCCAAACTAGAAAATATGAAAAGATGGAAGGTAGAGAGACGAAAATAAAGGAAAGAATTTAAAATAAAGACTTTTGAATTCTAAAAAATTGCGGGAAAAGAAAAAACAAGGATTCGTACATAGAGTCATAACCTCTATTTAAAGATAAAATAATTGGGCTTAATTAAGGCCCAACTCCCTAATGAGTTTCCTAAACACCTAACTAAGTAAAAGACATAATAATTGGGCTTAATTAAGACCCAACTCCCAAACTAAGTAAAATCAACAGTACAATCAAATTCTAAAAATTTCAGTGCAGGGCCGCAACATTGTGACGCAATTTTGGACTTGAAGATGCTCGAACTGGGCTTTTCTCCCAACAGAGAACTTGTAGATCTCTGTCTTATCTTTCCAGGATTACCAACTGTCTCCAATTCCGAGTAGTGTAGCTCCAGATACGGTCTTTGTAAGAAACTGTGTCAAAATAAGAAATTATGGCGGGAATTAAGAAAGATTTATATTTAAATCCTAAATTACTTACTAACACAAATCTAAACTAACACATCAAAATAATGCACTGATGAAGCTCAATTAAACCAAAAACATGGAGAGAAAGATGTACTAAAATATGACTATCAAATACCCCCACACTTAATCCTTTGCACTCCAGGGCAAAACTTTCTAATGAATTTCCAATGCAAAGAATAAAGAAAGAGAACAAATATTTCTAGAATCAAGGCAACAAACAATCAATGAGACACAAATGACATTAAAAGTAAGCAAGAAGGCAAGTTAAAATAAAGAAAGATTAAAAATTGATAGAACCTCACAGATAGTATATAGCTCTCAACTCTCAAATATTTTCGGCTAGTATTTACGCTTAACACAACATGAAAACTAGCACAATCAAGCTTTGACAAGAAACTTGCTCAACTAAAATTCTCACAAGGTTTATATTCTATCATTAATGAATCAAACTCAAAATTTTCAAGCAACTTATTCAACTAAAAATGTAAAAATGACTCATATCAAGTATTGCAACCTATTAACTAAAAATGGTGTAACAACTTTCACAATTCCTACATCTAGAAATTAAAAAGAAAGGATGAAAACTCCAACAAAACATTATCAAAACAGAAAAATAGAAGCACAAACTGCAGAATTTGAAAAACAGCAGAAAACAAAAAAAATGGAAAACAGAAAACTGCAGAAAACAATAAATAGAAAATGAAAACTGTAGAAAATGAAAACAGCACACAAGCTTTCATGCAACTCCCCCCTCACTTAAAAGTTACATTGTCCTCAATGCAGCCAAGCAACAAAGACAATTTCAAAGAATACAGAATGGGGAAAGAACTCCCTCAAGGTTCAAGAGTTAGTGCTTCCAAGGACATGCTTTCTATAATTTTCTCCTCCAACTTTGGACTTTGATGAAATTCCTTGAGTTGATGTCCATTGACCTTGAAAATGCTACCGGTGACTTCATTCTTAATTTCAACTGCACCATGGGAAAACACATTAGTAACAACAAAAGGACCATCCCATCTAGATATAAGTTTATCAGCTATAAGTTTTAGACGGGAATTGAACAAAAGCACTTGTTGGCCCACTTTGAACTCCTTTCTCAAAATATGTCTATCATGAAAGCGTTTGACTTTTTCCTTGTATATTTTTGAGTTCTCATAGGCTTCCAAACGAAGCTCCTCAAGTTGTTGTAATTGAAGCTTCCTTTCCATACCTGCTTGTTCAAACTCCAAGTTACAATGTCTTACCGCCCAATATGCTCTATACTCAATCTCAACAGGCAGATGACATGCTTTACCAAACACAATCCTGTAAGGAGACATCCCAATCGGTGTCCGGTTAGCTATCCTAAGAGCCCAAAGAGCATCCTCCAAAAATTTGCTCTGATTCTTTCTATTGGGGTGTACTATCTTCTGTAAAATCTGCTTGATTTCCCTGTTAAAAAACCTCGGCCTGCCCATTAGTTTGGGGATGATAAGCTGTAGACACTCGATGCACAACCCCATACTTATGAAGCAAAGCCTGCATGCTTCTATTGCAGAAATGGTTTCCCTTATCACTGATAATGGCTTTAGGCACACCAAACCTGCAAAAAATGTTAGATCTAACAAAATCCACAAAAACTTTAGAATCATTAGTTTTGGTGGCCTTAGCCTCCACCCATTTGGAAACATAATCTACAGCTAGTAAAATAAATGTGTAACCAAAAGATACAGGAAATAGACCTATAAAATCAATACCCCAAACATGAAAAACCTCACAGAAAATGATCAGCTGCTGGGGCATCTCATGTCTCTGTGTAATGGCCATCCCTGCTCTCTCACACTGCTCACAGGTGCTGGAGAATTGATGTGCATCTCTGAAAATGGTAGGCCAGTAAAACCCACTCTCCAACACCTTCCTAACTGTCCTATATGATCCATAATGTCCTCTAACAGGTGAATCATGACAAAATTGAAGCACAGAATGGATCTCCTGATCTGGAATGCACATTCGAATCATTTGGTCACTGCAAAATCTCCAAAGATAAGGGTCATCCCAAACATAATATTTAGCCTCACTTTTTAGTTTGGCTATCTGTGCTTTAGATGCATCTGTAGGAAAGACACCTGTAACCAGGTAATTCACAATATCAGCAAACCAAGGAGTAATATCATGTAACTGCATCAACTGCTCCTCAGGAAAATCATCTTTAATCAGAAAAGGATCAACATTCCCCCCTTCAATCCTACTCAAGTGATCTGCTACCAAATTCTCTGCACCACTCCTATCTCTGATCTCAATATCAAACTCCTGAAGGAGAAGCATCCATCTGATCAATCTGGGTTTAGCATCGGGCTTCTTTAACAGGAATTTCAAAGCTGCATGGTCAAAATATACAATAATCCTAGAGCCTAGCAAATATGAACAAAATTTATCTAAAGCAAATACAATAGCTAGAAGCTCTTTTTCAGTAGTGGTATAATTAACTTGAGTTGCATCCAATGTGCGAGAAGCATAAGCAATTACATGAGAAAGCCTCCCAACCCGCTGAGCTAGAATAGCTCCAAGTGCATAGTTGGATGCATCGCACATGAGCTCGAAAGGAAGCTCCCAATCAGGTGGCTGAACAATAGGTGTGGTGGTAAGCCGCCACTTCAGCTCCTGAAAAGCTAGCTGACAAGGCTGATCGAAAACAATCTCTACCTCTTTCTGCAGAAGCTTGGACAATGGCAGTGCAATCTTGCTGAAGTCCTGTATAAATCTCCTGTAAAAACCTGCATGTCCAAGGAAGGAACGCACTTCTCACACAGAAGTGGGGTAAGGTAGAGAAGCAATGATATCAATTTTAGCCTTATCAACCTGAATACCCTAACTGGAGACTAAGTGACCCAAGACTATACCCTCTGTGACCAAAAAATGACACTTCTCAAATTTTAACACAAGGTTAGTTTGGATGTACCTATGTAACACCTTAGATAAATTCTCCAGGCATGCATCAAATGAAGACATAGATAGTAAAATCATCCATAAACACCTCTATGCAACTCTCCAAAAGGTCAGAAAATATACTCACCATACACCTCTAAAAGGTGCCCGGAGCATTGCACAAACCAAATGGCATCCTGGTGTAAGCAAATGTGCCAAATGGGCAGGTAAATGTGGTTTTGTGTTGGTCCTCTGGTGCAATATGAACCTGCATGTATCCAAAAAATCCATCTAAAAAGCAATAATGGGATTTACCTGCCAGCCTCTCAAAAACCTGATCGATAAATAGAAGAGGGAAATGATCCTTGCGAGTAGCTTGGTGAAGTCTTCTGTAATCTACACAAACTTGCCAACTATTTTGAACTCTGGTTGGAACCAACTCATCATTCTGATTCTTCACCACAGTCATCCCAGTCTTCTTTGGGACCACCTGCACAGGACTAACCCACTTACTGTCAGAAATGGGATAAATTATACCTGCTGCCAGTAGCTTTGTGACCTCTTTCTTCACAACATCTAGAATAGTAGGATTGAGTCATCTCTGTGGCTGTCTCATAGGTCAAAACTCATCCTCCAATAAAATTCGGTGCATACAAATAGCAGGACTAATTCCAGGAAGGTCAGCAAGAGTCCAACCAATGGCCTTCCTATGCTCTCTCAAAACTTGCAATAATCTCTCCTCTTGATCAGAGTTGAGATCACAAGTAATAATGACAGGAAGTCGCTGGTTGTCCTCTAAGTAAGCATACTTCAAATGTGCAGGCAAAGACTTAAGCTCTACTGATGGAGGTGGAGATAAGTCAACTGCTAGTGTTGAAACATCTACTGGTGTAACTATATCTGCTGCACCTGTAACATCAACACTACAAACAGCACACATAGATGAATCATCACAAGTACAAGATGAGTTAGTGAAATCTGCAAAATCAGCAAATAAATCATCTAAATTTTTGCAATCATCAACAAGTAAATCAATAACATCTAAACTGAAAATAGAATGGTTCTCTGTTGGGTGTCTCATTGCTTCAAAAATGCTGAAATGCACCAAATTGTCACCAAACTCCATAGAAAGGGTCCCTGCATGCACGTCTATCTTTGTTCGCACGATCCTCAAAAATGGTCTCCCAAGGATTAATGTAGCATTGCTGGGTAGGTTGTCCTCCATCTCTAGAATGTAAAAATCAGCAGGAAAAAAGAAGGTCCTCAACCTTGACAAGAACATCTTCCACGACAGCAAGTGGCTGCACAGTGCTTTTGTTGGCTAGCTAGACTACAATTCCTGTAGGAATCAAATCTCCAATCTGCAATGATCTAAAAATAGATGCAGGCATAACATTAATTGAAACACCTAAATCCAACATAGCATTTGTAAAAACTTCCTCTCCAATAGTACAAGGAATGGTGAAAGTTCCTGGATCTTTGCACTTTTGTGGTAACTCAGGTGGAATGATCGCCGACACATTCTTATTCTAGAGAATTACAGAACCATTTCTCCCCATACTCACTCGCTCATTACCCTTCAGCTTCCTTTTGTTAGTACACAATTCCTTTAGAAACTTTGCATATTTTGGAACTTGTCGAATGGCATCAAGGAAAGGAATATTTACTTCTATTCTGCTGAACATGTCCAACAACTCATTATCTGACTCTGGTTTTTTTCTTAATGCTACTGGTCTGTTCGGGAAGGGCAGTGGAACATGTTTCTCAGTGACTGCATCACTATTATTTTTAGAATCTGGTGCTGCAGCTGCAACTGTTGGTAACTCTTTTCCACTTCGCAGTGTAATAGCACTCACATTTCCCTTTGGATTCACGACTGTTTGAGAAGGCAGATTACTGGAACCTTGAGACTGAATCTGACTCAATTGAGTTGCTAGTTTTCCAACCTGAATCTTCAAATCCTTGACAGTTGCTTGCATGTTCTGTTAAAACTGCAGGTTGTTTATAGCTATATATTGCATCATCTCCTGAAATGATGGCTCACTTCTTTGTGCAGAAGGGGGTGGTAGAGGTGGCTGTTGCCTGAATGGAGGCTGATATTTGCCTACAGCAGGTTGAAATGAAGGTTGTTGGCTTTGTTGTTGCTGCTGCTGCTGTTGCCCCCCCATTTCAGGTTTGGATGATCTCTCCAACCTGGATTATATGTCTGGGAGTATGAGTTATAATTCTGATGCTACTGATTTAGAGCTCTATATTGCTGCTGCTGGTTTGTGTAGATTCCAGAAACATTCGCATCTGTCTCTTGCAATGTAGGGCATGAATTCGGGGTGCTCAGTGGAAGTACATATGCCACAGACTCTTGCTGGTTGCTCACTTACTGCACTTACTTGTTTTTGACCAATTTCCAAATGCCTCACCATGGTGGTTAACTCGTTGATTTTCTTTTCCAGCCTCTAATTTTCCACACCATAAATAGCACTAGTACCAGGACCAAGTGCTATCTCATTCACTCCCTTAGTAGCTCCTCTGAATCTGAATTGTTGAGTGTTGGCTGCCATGTTTGTAATAAGTTGTCTTGTAGCGTGTGGTGTCTTATCCATCAATGCTCCTCCACTTGCCTCATCTATCATACTCCTGTCCATCAAAGTTAGTCCCTCATAATAATATTGAATTAGTAATTGCTCACTTATTTGATGGTGAGGACAGGTAGCACACAACTTGTTGAATCTCTCCCAGTAGTCATACAAAGTCTCCCCATTTAGCTGCCTTATGCCATAAATCTCTTTCCTTATTGCTGCAGTTCTGGAGGCAGGGAAGAATTTTTCCAGAAATAACCTCTTCA
The DNA here is from genome assembly GCA_024086825.1 of Abrus pulchellus subsp. cantoniensis. NCBI lineage: Eukaryota > Viridiplantae > Streptophyta > Magnoliopsida > Fabales > Fabaceae > Abrus > Abrus pulchellus. Next base: position 20,729,694 of record CM044050.1, on the reverse strand, counting down.
TTTGATTCCATGTAGTGATTGTTGAAGGTAAGAAGTAAAGCCAGTCTTTTGCAACACTATCCAGAGAGAAAGGAAACGCCTTCATCTTGACATGGTCTTCAGGCACTCCCTGAGGTCTCATAGTGGAACACATCACATGAAACTCTTTTAAATGCTTATGAGGATCTTCACCTGCAAGTCCATGAAACTTTGGCAACAAATGGATAAGTCCAGATTTAAGCTCATAGGAAATTGTTTCGTCTTCAGGATATTGGACACACCAAATTCTTTGAACCAACAAGAATAACAAGTACTCAATGAATGCATAAAGTAGTTTTACAAAGTAAGTACCATCCAAATGCAAGATATGAATGAAGTGGGACCATGATAAATCTCTTTTTGGTATAGGAAAACACCACAAAAATTTTTAGAATTTTTTTGAATTGATTTACTATGGAAACTAGAAGCCTAAAATCAAGAAAAATAGGTTAATAAATGATAAAAAATAAAAAAACTTTTAGAAAATAGGCGATTTTTGAAATTCTAGGCAGCCTCAACCAACAAAGTGGGTTGCGTTGAATAGGAAATTTTTTTCTACCCCAAATGCATTTGCAATATGCCCAATTCTCAGTTTCCTAACAAAAGTTATGCCACTTTTAAGTTTCACAAAAATTTTCTTGGCCACCGCAATGTATCTCTTTTTCTATTAATGATTTTTGCAATCTACTAACTCTAAACACTAATAGACACTAAAAGAAATGTGGACACAAAAATTCAGATCAAAATTCGATCTCTAGTTATTTTTTGGAAGTTTTCAAAATCTGATGAATAGTGTATGAATAGTGCATGAACAATAAAATTTGATGGCAAAATATGCAGCAACTATGTTTTTCGCATGCAGCCACAACAATTGAACCAATCACAATCACACACTCAATTGCAATGGAATAATGGAATAGACAATCAAAGGATCATGAATAAACATTAAAACACGAATTGATCAACACACACATACGAATTGAAATGCAAAACTGAATCTACAAACGAACACAGAAACACAAAATACTTAGTTTCAGAGTTTGCAAACGAACATAAACACAATACGCAGAACAGAATAGACGAACAAAATGCATATGAAATAAAAACACAGATGAAATGTAGCACAAACACAGAAACACCGAATCAGTTGGTACACATGATGAAATAAAAACAAATTGACTTATGTCCCCGGCAACGGCGCCATTTTGATAACCACATCGCAATGGTATCAAACAAACTAGATTTTCTTAAAAATTTTGCAATACAAGGAGTAAACCTAGGTCATCTCACAAGGACATAAGATACATTCTGTTTCTGGTTCCATCATGTGATTTCAAATTAGCTTAGAGAAGGATTGTTTTGAATTAAATTGTAAACAACAGAAAAGAAAAGAACAAGGAATAATTATAATGAAACGAAATATGAAATTCAACCAAATCAAGATCTCAATCACTACAACGCAATTCTCATTGTTACACGAATATAATTCCAACGAATTTCCAATCAACACTAATTCAATACGACATTAATAACCCAAAATCTAAATCTAGATTATGAATTTCATCAAAACAAGAACTGCAATCGCAAATCCAATGTTCTAACGAAATTCAAAAATTTGATTTATTGAATTAGGTGAATTCATTTATTTCAAATCAAAAATTCTCATTCTCTGTTTAGAATGCAAATGAAAAATCAATATCATGAAAAACATAATTATCCTAATCAGAAAAGAGGAGGAAAAGCGCGAATTTGATAGAACCTAACCTGAAACTCAAACGCGATGTTTTTCTTGAAACCTTGAACCGATTGATGGATTAGCCTTGCTTCATGATCATGTTTGCTTCGGCCAAACCAGAAAATATGAAAAGATGGAAGGTAGAGAGACGAAAATAAAGGAAAGAATTTAAAATAAAGACTTTTGAATTTTGAAAAATTGTGGGAAAAGAAAAAACAAGGATTCGTACATAGAGTCATAACCTCTATTTAAAGATAAAATAATTGGGCTTAATTAAGGCCCAACTCCCTAATGAGTTTCCTAAACACCTAACTAAGTAAAAGACATAATAATTGGGCTTAATTAAGACCCAACTCCCTAACTAAGTAAAATCAACAATACAATCAAATTCTAAAAAATTTCAGTGCAGGGCCGCAACATTGTGACGCAATGTTGGACTTGAAGATGCTCGAACTGGGAATTTCTCCCAACAGAGAAGTTGTAGATCTCTGTCTTATCTTTCCAGGGACACCAATTTTGTCCAATTCCGAGTAGTGTAACTCCAGATATGGTCTTTACAAGAAACAGTGTCAAAATAAGAAATTATGGCGGGAATTAAGAAAGATTTATATTTAAATCCTAAATTACTTACTAACATAAATCTAAACTAACACATCAAAATAATGCACTAATGAAGCTCAATTAAACCAAAAACATGGAGAGAAAGATGTACTAAAGTATGACTATCAGGGATCAATCAATTGAAGTAGAAAAGTTAAACAAATCAATTCAAATAGGGCAGTCTCGGCAGTAAACAGTATGCAGAAAGGTTGTTGCATGTGTGTCTGCAATTATGCCATATTTGTACAGATGTGCCGAGGGATTCCAGCTTTGTCAAGTGCCATGCAGCTAAATTCAAAAAGAAATTAGGTAGACAAAGCAATTGGATTAAAGTTCAAAGGAATTCTTCGCTATGAATGCAACTGGACAGCAAGGTGAAATGATGTATGATTCATGTAAGGATATGCATTACATATTTACCATTCCTACAATACTGAACAAGTTTGGGGTTGTGTAATTAGCCATAAATTTAAGAGTTGCAGCACACATTAAGCATTACATACAAGCACCAACATAGCAGAATGTTCAACTTCAAGCATTTTCACAGGTGGGAGTGGCTACCCTAAGGTTCAACAATTCTAAATTCGAAAAAATAATCAAATTAAATGCTCCAGCATCCTACAATCATACAAGCATCCTACAATTACAATTGTGCATTATCAATATCAGTCCAGGAATTGCCAATTAGAACATTCAAAGTAAGCACGCTCAGGGTAACTACCCTAGGGTTTGACTATGCAGTATGCAACAAATTAACCAATGAACTTCTGCAATCAGTCTCAAATAGACAATTATACTGCACATTGTAGTTGGGATTCATTAACCCCAATTTTTTGAAGCCCCAATTAAAATTTCCAAAACGACAGTGAGCACTTTGGGTTCGACAATGAGAGAAACTACAGAAATTCACCCAATACACACCCCCCTGTCCATTTTAATCAAGCTATCGACACCTCAACCAATCGAATTTATGTAGAAATAAAAAATATGAGGCTCCAGTTTAAAATCCCAAACACAGTGGGCACTTTATGGGTTAATCAGACAGAGGCAGAAGATTTAGTCAAATTAACAGTCCCTATCCATTCGAATCATGCAAACAAACCCAAAATATCATGTTTTCCCAAGCAATTTCAATTCAAAAACCCAGAATTAAAAACCCCAAATTTTGGAACAAAGAACCCTAATTTAAAAAGAACCCTAATCCAAATCACTCAAACACTTTACCTCACCATCACAAACTTCTTCCTCCTTTATCCTTTCAATTTTCGTGTGGAAGGAGCCAACTTTGGAGGAGAACTTTGAAGAACTTGGCTACTGTTTTCTCGGTCCAGCAAAGCTTTCCTTGGAGATCCATCTATTCCAGCCCCTTCTCCTTTTCATTTCACGCCTAAAACTCAAGGCAAGGGGGAGTTCTCATCCTTTGTTCCTTTGTTTGTCTTCCTTGGTTGAAAACTATGTAAAATCTTGTAAAGGTTCCATCTTTATTTCCAATAACTTTGATCAAGCTCATTGTACCATTTGCATGTTAAATTCTACTTGATTTCTTCACTTTATTTACTTCTAAGTTTGCGGTTTATGTGAAAAAGAGGTAATCTCTCTAAAAGTTTGCATTTTGAACATTTGCATGTTGATTCATCCTTGTGCATGTGTCAGTTTGTTCAGTTTCTTTGCTGGATTCGTGGTTTAAATGATGATCCACCTTTGAAAACAAGTAACCATGAGCTTGGAAGACAATTTCCTTCAATTGCATGTTGAGTATTTGTCTTGTACTCTATTTGATCTCCTTGAAATTTTCGGTTTCTTGCTTAGATGTGTTGATTTCTCTCAAACCTTGAAACTTTATTTAGTGCTTGCAATTTTTTCCTTGAAAGTATTTTGGTTTTGCCTTTGCATGTTTGAAATCCTTGATTTCTATGATGATCCACCTTCAAAGCCATGATCCATGAGTTTGTATGTTGTATTCCTTCACTTGCTTATTGGATTTTCGCTTGAAAATTACTTGATTCACTTTCAAAGTTTTGGTTTTGGTTTTGTGTGAAGAGATTCTTTAGAAAGTTTGAATTTTTAACCCTTGCATGTGACATCCAACCTTTGTACAAAATTTTGGACTTGAAAATATGTTGGAAACCTTTTGTACAAGTTTCAGTTTAGAGGTCTTCTTGCCAAATCTCTTGAATAAATGAAAATCTACCCTTGAGACCATGGAACCGTGAATTTGCATGTCTTGAACACTTTGTTACCAAACCTAATTTCATAAAAAGAACTCCTTTAGTAATTTTGAGAGTTTGAACACTAAATTGCCCTTGTGTTGTCTCGGTGTATTCTTTTAAAACATATTCCTTTGCTGAAAATTAAAATACTACACTTAGATAATGGAATCTTGTGCTTGCATGTTGATTTTCCCTAATTTGCTTGTTAGTGACTTGTCAAATGATGAGATATTGGAGGCTGGACAGTTCTGAAAATTTTGAGGAAAAAGGTTGAAATTGATTGATTTGGAACTTGAAATTATTTTGAAAAGTTTATTAAGAGTAACGAGAAAAAGAGTGATGAAGGAAAAAGTGGAAATAGACTTGGATGGTCTCGGTTTTGACATCCAAAGGTGTTGCAAAATTTCAGAAAAATATCTTGTATGTACCTTGCATTTTAAGGAAACTAAAACTGAATTTGAAAGTGCATTGTCTTGATTGGAATGCCTTGAACCGTGTGGGACTTGGTTGAGTGTGTGATTGAATGATTGATTGTAAAATTGGTTGTGATTGACCTTGATGTTGCTTGGTATTGGTACTTTAAATTAGTGATGTTTGCTTGAATAAGTTGCTGAAAAAATGTAAGTGATGTGAAATAAAGTACTATTCATGAATGATATTATTCCTTGAAAAACTGTGAAGAGGTTGAATTGACACTTGGCTGGAAAATTTGAATGACTTACTATTTGTTATGGTTATTCCAAGAAATGTCTATATTGATAGTGCTACATGCATCATTTGCATCTCACCATAAAAGACTTGATGAATTAAGAGATTGTGCAGCGAAAATAATTATACAATGATATATTGGTATTGATCTAGTGCCCTTGAGGGTTGAATTATCAAAAAGGACCTTGGACCTAAATGGAACCACATAAAGAGAGTGAGGAACCACATTTATCTTATAAGAAAAGTGTGAAAATCTGAGAGGATAGAACTTAGAAAGAATAGTGAATGAATTGGTTTAAGTTAATAGCATGACAAGAACATAAGCTTGAATTATTTTCCCTAAATAAAAGTAAGAAAACCAAGAGGTAATGCCTTTAAATCTAGTGTAAGTTAAATGGTTTGGTTGATGGTTTAGGCAGGGGATAAGTTTAATAATTTATCCATTTAAGGAGAGAAAAACCGTGAGGAAGAAATGGAGAAAATAAGAATTTGAAGTAAGAGAATTATGGATAACCAGGGGATAGAGGTTAATAAGAATAATGAAATGAATAGGATGAATTTGAATGGTGAAATTACAAGGATTGAGAAATGGGATGGTGCCGAATTTTAAAAGAGAATGAAGTGAGAAAAAGAAATGAATTATGAAGGCTTGAATGATTCGCCTAAGTTAAGGTCCAAAGATGTAATATGCTGCACTAAAATTTTCCATGAGTATGAAACTGTAAAACCATGAGATTATGAATTTTGATGAGAAATTATATGTTATGCTCTGAGTTCCTGAATTATATTATCTTGAGATTATTATTATGAACTCAGTGAGAATTATTATGAGACTCATGGTATCTATTTATCTATACTGAGGCATGTGACTCATGGAGATTATCTATCCATGTTGCTAAGTCTATGATGACTTTTAGCTTGATGCTATATGCTATGATTTTAAGTCCGATGTGACTTCTATTATATCTGTGCAACGAATGGCTGGATGATATGAGTTGAGAAAACAATCACAAGAAAACTGAAAATGCTATTCATGCATCATATATAATCTTGTGAAACGACTTGATGGCATTATAGAGGCACAGCTGTAGGTATTGGAAGTTCGGTCCAAAGTAGATCTTTTGGGGATGGCCAAAGGGGGAACATTCGACCTAAGTGGCACATGGCAGCTGAGCTCCCTGTAGCTGGGTCGTGACCCACTTGCAAGACCTTAGCCAAACCTAACGTGAACTCCATAATACTAGAGTCGTAGAGGTCCATTCCTAAACGTGCCGTATGGCCTTTCACATCAATGATGTGCTATTATTATTTTTCTATCTATTATATCTGTGCAGAGTAGGGAATGGAGTCCTCCGATCACCACACGACTTGAATTTATCTATCTATCTCTATTGTAAATGCTGGGCAAGTCGCCAGTCATAGAGAAATGGGATCCCCATGCATCATTGCATGCTAATAACACATGAGTGACTATATAAGAGAGGTGGAAACTTGCATTCATGCATCATATGCATTATTATTAGGGATGGTTGAATGTTTATGAAATTGACTATGATTGTGATTACATTTATCTCCCTATTATATGCTTGAACTTTGTATGATGCTGAGTGAGAATGGTTGAATGGATTTGTGACTGTAATGCCGCCTTCCTTGGGGTTTGGCTATGATTGTTGTTTGTGTTTGGAGAACTCATCCCTGTGTTTGTATTGTTCGTATCGTTTTTCTTTTATTTATATAGATCAACAGGAACAAGGTGAAGGTGTTCATCCTTCCTTCTGAGGATGACATATGGGTGTTTGACTCCGCGGCCCAGCAGAGCATTTTCTGCGAATTTGCCCGAGTGATTCATGGAGTCGATAGTGGAGGCTCATGGATTACCCAGTATACTGCCGACACACCCATTGAGATTGTCATCCTGGTGACACTCAATTACCTTTCCCACACCCATGTCTGTAGACCCCCGTACATCTACTGTGAGACCTACTACTACAACTGCACCATTCTTTTTTATGTCCCCCACTTCTCCACTTGTGCCAATGGAGAGGGATATCCATGTGGTGGAATCCTCCATTAGGTATACCACCATGCCCTCTTACATGCATCCTGCACACCCATCTACTTTGGTTCCACCTGCTGCTACCCGTTCATCCCCTTACCCTGTTGGATGGATAGAGGAGGATAGTGGAGATTCTGTGGCTGCACCTCCTAGTTCCGCTTCCCCGACATCATCTGAGGAGTCTGACCCTATTGAGGATTATTCGCCTCTTGATTGATGTTATTTTTAGTTATGTTGTAGAGGAATTACTCTTAGGGAGTTGAGTCTATTTCTATCTTACTTATGCTGTATCCGAACCATGTTGACCGTACTGTTGAACTATGAACCTATTGTTTTGGCACATTATATTTAATATATTTGAGGTATCTTCTGATGATGAGTTGTGATGATTTTCTATGAGTATATTATTGATAGTGAGTTATAGATTGATGAGATGAGAAGATATATGCATGTTAACTCTCTTCTTGAAAGAGAACTATTATTGCAAGTTGTGTATGTGTCTAAAGAAAAAAAAAATAATGACCAGATTTTGGTGTTTTCTGAATTATCATGTTATAAAGTAGTATTAATAAATGTAGTGAATTCGGGTCACTACACACAGCGCTTCTTTATGCACCAACCTCCATTCCAACCCTTGGCCCCCATAACTCATTTCACACGTCAAGCTAGTGACGTTAAAGTAGTATTAATAAATGTAGTGAATTCGGGTCGCTACACACAGCGCTTCTTTAACGTCACTAGCTTGACGTGTGAAATGAGTTATGGGGGCCAAGGGTTGGAATGGAGGTTGGTGCATGGTGATATCAAGTTAATCTCCTCAACTTCTTCGAAGGTAGCTGAGTTTTGCAAGAATGGCTTCAAGCGGTGCCCATTCACCATAAAGCTTTTGCTAGTGGAGTCACTTATGATCTCCCACTGCACTATGGGAAAATACCTTTGTAACAGTGAAAGGTCCAAGCCACCTTGATTTGAGCTTTCCAGGCATGAGTTTAAGATGAGAATTGAACAAGAGAACCTTTTGACCGACATAGAACTCTTTTCTTGAAATCTTCTTGTCATGGTATTGTTTGGTCTTTTCCTTGTAGATTCTGGAGTTCTCATAGGCCTCAAGATGTAGCTTCTCCAACTCTTGCAGCTGTAATTTCCTTTGTTCTCCAGCTGAGTCATAATGGATATTGCAAGTCTTTACTGCCCAATAAGCTGTGTTCCACCTCAACTGGCAGATGACAGACTTTTCCATAGACCACCCTGTATGGTGACATTCCCAAGGGTCTCTTGAATGCTGTTCTATGTGCCCACAAGGCATCATCAAGCCTATAACTCCAGTCCTTTCTGTGGGGCTGTACTACTCTCTCAAGTATTTTCTTGATTTCTCTATTAGAGAGCTCAGCCTGCCCATTTGTTTGTGGGTGGTAGGCAGTGGGAACTTTGTGTACAACTTTATATTTCTTCAACAAGACTTCCATAGTCCTATTGCAAAAATGACTTCCTTGATCACTAATGATGGCTCTAGGAATTCCAAACCTGTAAAATAAGTCGCTACGAACAAACTCGGTAACAACTCTAGCATCATTAGTTCTGGTGGCTTTAGCTTCCACCCATTTTGAGACATAATCAACAGCAAGGAGTATATAAAGAAAACCAAAAGAGGAGGGGAATAGCCCCATAAAATCAATACCCCAGACATCAAAGATGTCAAAATAGAGAATGGGCTGTTGGGGCATCTCTTGTCTCCATGTAATTACTCCTCCTGCTCTTTCGCATCTCTCACAGGTAGAATATGCTTGCCATGAGTCCTTAAAAATAGATGGTCAATATAGCTCTGCATCCAGCACTTTTCTTGCTGTTCTCTGAGGTCCTTGATGACCTTCTACAGCTGAGGCGTGACAAAACTGCAGTATGGATGGAATTTCTTCATCAGGCACGCACCTTCTGATGACTTGGTCACTGCAGAATTTCCATAAATAAGGGTCATCCCAAACGTAATGTTTGGCATCACTCCTTATCCTATCCTTTTTAGCTTTTGGTGCGCCTACTGGAAAAACTCCTGCAATAAGAAAGTTAACAATATCAGCATACCAGGGTGCCTGTGAAGCATACAACTCCAAGAGTTGTTCATCAGGAAAATCATCTAGAATTAGAATAGGGTCAAGAACTCCTTTATCCTGCTCAAGTGATCGGCTACCAAATTTTGAGTTCCACTTCTATCCTTGATCTCTAAATCAAATTCTTGAAGTAATAGCATCCATCTTATAAGCCTGGGTTTAGAATCTGTCTTTTTCAGCAAATACTTCAAGGCAAAATGATCAGTCAAAATCATAACTTTTGACCCTAACAGATATGATCTAATCTTGTCCAGTGCAAAAGCTATGGCCAACAATTCTTTTTCATTTGTGGTATAATTACATTGTGCTGAATCCAAAGTTCTAGATGCATAATAAATGATGGGAGGAAACTTACCAACCTGCTGTGTCAATGCAGCCCCCACTGCAAAATTGGATGCATCACACATTAATTCAAATGGTGTGGTCCAATCTGGAGGTTGGATGATGGGTGTAGTGGTCAGGGCTTCCTTAAGCATATTAAATGCTTCTTTGCACTTTTCATCAAAATTGAACTCAGCCTTTTTTTGCAAAAGCTTAGACAGGGGAATGACAATTTTGAAGAAGTTCTTAATGAATCTCCTATAGAACCCTGCATGGCCAAGGAAAGCACGAACCTCTCGAATGCAAGAGGGGTAAGGCAATTGTGCAATAACATCAAAGTTTTGCAGGATCTACTTCAATTCCCTTTTCAGATATGATATGGCCTAACACTACACCTTGCTCTACCATGAAATGGCATTTTTCAAAATTAAGCATAAGGTTAGTATCAATGTGTAACATCCCAAATTTTGGCCTACATGGCAGAGAGTGTTAATTATTACTTAGTAACTCTTTTATTTGATTTTTAGTACTCTAGTTCAGTTCTTGCTACAACTGTTTAATCATATTATGTTCCCTGCTTGCATAATTATTTCTCCTAGGGCATGTGGAGTTAATTTCGTATGTGCATGTCTATATGATTTTGTGATGAAGTTACCTTGACTTAACCTAAGGTTAGTGAGATTAACCTAGGGTGAGTTAGTCTTTTGAGTCATATGAGTGGACCCCATTTTCTTTTACCCCCCTGATTATTGTTATTAATATTAGTTCTTTTAATTCTTATTATTTGATTTTGTGATATGCTTTCTTAATTTAAGTGGAACTGCAAGTGTGATTTTCTTTACTTATATTGAATGTTCACTAGGTTCTAATAATGGGTGTAATTAAATTTTCCATTATTCTGGTACCATGCACACTAAGTTAGACTATTAATGAGAGCCACCATCCTTTTTACCCTAGAACTCACGTGTACTACCAAGGATCCAAGAGGCAAGTTTCAATCTTTCCTCATTTAGTACTAGTAACCAAAAATTCATTCATGCCCAGGGGAGGGAGAGAATCGAATTTGGTAACCTAGATTCTAACCCAAATTGACTGCACTTAATGCAAAATCCATAATTCCTACATACCCTAAATAAATACAGCCATCACCTCTTGGACTGCCATATTTTGATTGGACCTTATTTAAAACTTCCCTTTTATAGTGCAACCAAAAATTAAAGGCTATAATCCTTTTCTAGAAGAATAGATTCTCCATATTCTCATGCATTTAGCATGATTAATTCGAGATTAACAAGAACCCAATAACCTTTGTTAAGAAAACTTTCCACATTCTCGGCACTTACACATAATTGCTACCCTATTCATTAATGCATCTTATGATTTTATTCAATACTCCTCTTTTAAATAAGGTAATCAGATTTTCGTGATTTGCTTATGTAGGAGAGAGAAAAACCAGCCATAATGGCCTAGATTTGGAGTATGAAACATTGCATTTAATGAGATTATTAATTCCCTGGTTACCCTAATTAGATGCAGCCGTTTTCCTTTCCCTAGACTGCCGTTTTTGTGTGATAAATATTATAACCCCCCTCATTAATGGTGCAGCCGTGAATTAAAGGAAATTAGGAGCCCCAAAATCTCTTCCCCAAAACGTAACCCTTCCAAATTCTCGTGCTCTTAATTAGCCAACTACAAAAAATTCAATTTGACATTTATTCTAATGACCATTTATTAGAGAATTAATCATGCTTGATTTCTTCCATGACCAACCCTTCATCTAACCGTTAAAATGCACCCAAATTGCCTTAATTACTTTCCACTTACCATTAAACCCCTCGAGAAAAACAAACAAACACGCCCCCAATCTTCTTCCCCAAATGAGTGAAACCGTAAGCCACATTAAGGATAAGCGTGAGTCAACGTGGAAACTCTCCCATGGTGCATTTAAAATCCTAAAACTGCGCATGATATTAATTGTGTATCCTTGCCTTAATTGCTTTGCATCTATGGCTAATCATTACAAGATTATGTGCGTGTACTACCCTAAAAAGGCGTCACTTTATGAGAATTCAAAGAGACGTTGCATGTTTATTCCCTTCTCCAACAACCTAAATCGCCACCCATATTTAAAACTCTGCACCTGGGGCAATCACTTCCCTTGAAACCGTGCCACCATTAAAATTCCACTTAAAAGACCTTTTCATTTACACAGCCACACAAGAGACATAACCTTTTCAATTTCGTGGGATACGAAGGGTTTAAACCTATTCCCTCCACAAATCAAAACCCTAGCCGCCAATATACTCTAACCGCTCACTCTTGCATTTTTCAAAACCCTACTTACTCACTCCATCATGATGGTTGGCCTATGGAGACGTGGGAAGCATTAATGGCTTGCTTCTTTTACACTCTGAGCATTTAATGCTCTTGAAGGGACATTTCGCATGCACCTGCACACCAAGAGGCGCGAGCATTCAGAGGGAGAGGCAAAAGGGTGTATCTCTTAACTTAACCCTAAAACCATTCCTATGCAACCCTTCACCTCCAACCTCTGGGAAACGAATGGACATAAGGTTTAGGTTACACTTCATTTCTCACGCGCCTTTTTCCCTTCTCATTTTTCAAAACAATCTTAACCTCATCTCTCTTTTCTCTCTCAAACATTCTCTCACCCCCACACCAAATGCCCTTCTACACTTTCTTTCTCGTGAGCAACGTTTCTCGTCACCACCCTCCTTGAAGGTACGAAGAACCCTAGAGAGTTTCCAACACAGCTTGCACCCGTCTTCCAACGATTGTGCCGCCATCCAAGACTCAAGCTGTGGTTGAAGTTCTTACTAACACCGAGACTAAACCTTCCACTCCTCATCTCTTTTTTTGAACCAAACAAGGTTAGGGGAGTTCGTGATTGTGTGTGTGAATGAATGTGCTTGCTCATATGTGCGTGATTGAACGTGATTAATATTCTTCCTTCCCATTTTTGTTTCTAGTAAGATTAAAAGTGACATGCAAACAACTTTCTCTTCATCTCCCTACTTCTTTATTTGAATACGACTTAAAAATGATGTGTGGTAACTCGAATGAGTGTGGATGAGTGGGATTACTATTTGCATGTCCATGATATTGAAAACCTTACATGATTCCTTCTTGTTTGCCATTATTAATCAATAAAGTTAGTAACTTTGATGAATATCCGATTGCATGTTAAAATAACTCTAGGAATCTTTGTGTTCTTTTCGGTTTTCGTGAATTATTCCCCTTCCTCTTCGTTTTAGTTGGAGAATTTCTCATCTTTTCTCGATTTGACGTTGCGTGACCGAGGAACCCTTTTCTTAACCATGATAGACTTTTCCTACTATCAAATCACTAATTTATGAAAAGAATTGCGGTAAAAATGAGTTGCATGTATGATTAAGTTTGTGGTTATTTCTATGACTCTTTGATGATCATTTTGTTTGTGGAAATACATTTTTGACTACGATGATTCAAAGAAATTCTCTTTATTATCTCCATCTTCTTTCTTTTTCTTTTTATTCTTAGACCGTGGACGAACGAGTTTTCTCTTCTTTGTACGTGCTAGTTCTTATGAGCGTGAGTGGTTATGTGATTTGTGACCTTTGAGGATGAAATGCGTGTTCCAAAAATGGTGTGAGGAGGATGCAAATACAAAACTGTTTTACGCACATGATAGGAAGGTTGGAGAGTCAAGATCACAGTTTAGCACAGCTGAGGGATGTGAGTGTTCAGGTTCAAGGGAAGAACCTTGGGGGTAGTGGAGGGGGGTTGCCCTAATGGCATGGAATAGTTCACCGCGGTCGGGACACGTCGCCATCAAAGCCTCCACTAATCCTGACGCGAGTAAGCATTACCAGGATCTGGAAGGACTCATTCCTAAGGAATTAAAATTTGTGAAGAAAGGAAATGTCCCTGAAGGATTGTATACGAAATGTGCTTGTAGGGAATGAGGTCCTTTAATCATCTTGACTGGGGAAAAGTTGAAGACGAATAGAAGAAGTAATGACGTTTTAATTACCTTTGTTATAATTAGGTTATGATGAACTCATTTATTTTATTTACGTCTTGTGGCTGTTTGACGAGTATTATGTTATGATAATGTGATTATTGAACTATGAGTCAGTAGGTTCGTTGGTATTATGCTGATTTTCTTACTTATTCGATTTCTGATGAAGGAATGTATTGAAGTCACCCTTTCTATTTCTGTTTTTGTTTCGGTGTTGCGTCTTGTCTTGTTGTTGTTGTTGTGTTGTATGAATGCATGGCAGATGGACCCACTCTGAGCGAGGATTTGGGGAGAGGACTTGGGAGGAAAGGAGGGATGGATCTACGACCCAGCCACACGTCGCCTGATGTACTAGGGGATGGTCTCCATGTCCATGGGACCTCTCACTGAGAGCGAATGGAAGCCAAACTGGATCGACCACATTTTTGCCAAAATCTCTGTACCCCTACCACTAGAACGGACTATTATTATTCACACACCTCCCTCTTCTCCATCGTCTCAAGAACCCTCTGCCAAACGTCTTAAGACTTTCGTGGACAAAGGTAAGACTATCATCGACCTTGACCCCGAACCTAGCCCCTATCCTAGCCCTGCTCCTGCGCCTGCCCCTGAATGGAAAGACATTAGAGTGGTTGCGTCTTCCGTCAGGCCAGTACCTCGTTATTCTCTCGACCTTTAGGCACCCCCTTTCGATGAAGCTGGACCTTCAACCCGACACCCTTCACTGCCACCGCCATCCACCTCGAGAGCACCACTGCCTACCATCGATTGGATTGACAGTGACCCGGACGACCTGCCACCCTCTCCTCGCCCTCAGCCCGTGGATGATTCACCTGATTATGATCGAATGAAATCTGACCCTAGTGAGGATTCCTTTCCACCAGAATTTTATTTGTAGATGATTATTTTGTCTTGTCATGGATGAACAATGCTCTTAAGTTTTTTTTTTTTTTTGGGCTGTTTATAATTACTTTTGAAATACTGAACTACGAGGTCTTCTTTTTGTTCGTTTCATGATGGTATTACCTTGGACCATTTGATCTAGAGACGTATATATACACTATCGTATTTTCTTTCTATTTACATGTCTCTCATTATGATTTTAGCATTTCATTCCGCGAAGTATATGATGTTTAGTGCTTACCTTCTTCTTTTCACAAAATTTCTAAGTATGCTAACAAAACGTAATTCAGTATACATGTTTTGGTGAAGAATAAATTTGAATGAAGGATTAAAGGATAATGTACACTTATTTATGAATTAAATTGTAAATTTGTTGTTTAGTTTCACACTAATGTCGAATGAATGATTCCTTGTTCATGTTCGGTTGGGTACACCACTTTCGGGAAGCCTTCAAAAATATATTTTTAGAAGATAGGATCTTGGTAGTAATTTAGGTGTTACACAATGCATCTTTTCAATACTTTTTCTAAATTATTCAAACATGCAAAGAAAGATGGGACATACACGGTAAAATCATCCATAAAGACTTCTATACAATGCTCCACTAAATCAAAAAAAATGCTTAACATACATCTTTGAAATGTTCTTGGGGCATTGCATAAGCCAAAGGGCATTCTCCTATAGGCAAAAGTGCCAAAAGGACATATAAAAGTGGTTTTTTCCTGGTCTTCAGGCGCAATGCAAATTTGGAAATAACTGGAAAAACCATCAAGAAAACAATAATGAGACTTACCAGCCAACCTTTCCAACATCTGATCAATGAAAGGTAATGGGAAGTGATCTTTCCGGGTTGCTGGGTTAAGCCTTTTGTAGTCTATGCAGACTCTCCAACTATTCTGGACTCTGGTGGGTATCAACTCATCTTTTTCATTCTTCATCACAGTGAGTCCATATTTCTTTGGGACCACTTGGACCGGACTGACCCAAGTGCTATTAGATATAGGGTAGATAATCCCAGCTTGTAGTAACTTGGTGACCTCTTTCTTCACCACGTCTAGAATAATGGGATTTACCCTCCTCTGAGGCTGCCTCACTGGCTTAGCACCCTCCTCCAATAATATTCTATGCATACAAAGAGAGGGCTGATTCCAGGAATATCAGCAAGGATCCAGCCTATAGCTTTCTTGTGCCTCTTAATCACTTCTAGAAGTTTCTCCTTTTGTTCTACATTCAGCTTGGTGGAGATTATCACTGGAAGCTTTTCATCTGCCTCTAGATAGGCATATTTTAGATGTTCTGGTAAAGGTTTAAGTTCCAGTGCTGGAGGTTGCTCCACAAAAGGAATTGGTTTAGCACTCTCAGTAGAAGAAATCTGTGCAACATTCAAATCAAAGGGGTTAGATTCAATTGTACTTGCTGAATTCAAAACATCACATTCTTCCCCTATCAATTTGTCAATCTTTTCAATATTAGAATTTGCAGAATTCACATTCAAAAAGTTAGAAATACAAGAGTCACATATAGAACAATTATTACAATATTCACAAATGGAAGTATCAATACATTCAGTAAAATCAAAAGAAAAATCTGTTTCTAAAAATTCAGAAAATTGTTCATCTATCAAATCATCAAATAAATTAGTTTGGAAAACAGAATGTTCTTCAGATGGATGCTTCATAGCATCAAGTATGTTGAAGCGCACAATGCTGTCCCCAAACTCCATGGTATGTGTCCCGGCATGCACATCAATTTTTGTTCTTTCGGTCTTCAAGAACGGTCTTCCCAATATGATTGGTGCAGCACTCTTCATTGACTCTCCCTCTTGCATGTCCAAAATGTAAAAGTTGACTGGGAAGATGAGATCATTCATCCTGACTAGTACATCTTCAACAATCCCAGCTGGGTTTCTTATACTTCTATTGGCTAACTGAATAACCACACCTGTAGGCTGCAGAGGGCCAAGAGACAGTGAAATAAAAATGGACAAAGGCATGACATTTATAGATGCTCCTAAATCTAGCATGGCATTCTCAATCCTATTATTACCAATAATGCATGGGATAGTGAATGTTCCTGGGTCCTTACATTTCTCAGGCATTGTGGACCTTATTTTTCAAAAAGTGCAGACACATTCCTACCCATATTTACCTTCTCATTACCCTTAAGACACCTCCTATGGGTGCATAAGTCTTTCAAGAACTTGGCGTACTTGGGTATTTGCTTGATTGCATCTAGTAGATGTATGTTCACCTCTACCTTCCTGAAGGTCTCAAAAATCTCTTTCTCAGCCTCTTCAATCTTTTTACTTGGCTGAATAACTCTCTGAGGGAATGGTAGAGGAATTGGCCTTTCAACATTTTCTGCTACCTTTGGTTGGGTAGAAGTAGGTTTTGGTTGTTCTTGAGTCATTTTCTCTCCATTTTGACCAACTGTAGCTCGAGTACAGCTTGAGTCTTCCTTCTCTTTGGGCATTGTGGGCTCTTGCATCACTTTTCTAGACCTCAGGGTGATTGTACTCACATTTTTGGGATTCACAACAGTTTGTGCACGGAGGTTCCCTGGGTCTTGAGATTGCATCTGGTTTAGAGAGGAGGCTAACTGTCCCATTTGATTCTCCAAAGTTTTGATACTAGCCTCGGTTCTCTGCTGGAAAGTGATGTTGTTCATGGTCAATTGCTTCATGAGCTCCTCCAATGATGGTTCATTTTTCTGGGATGCATTTGGTTGTGAAGAAGATGGTTGATGATGGTGCTGGGCTTGTTATGATTGATGTTGGGATTGGTGGGATCTATTTGGGCCAGCATGATGTGCTTGATATTGAGTGCTTTGCTAGTGGTTGTGTTATTGAGAATTTCTTCCCCATCTTAGATTTGGATGGTTCCTTCAGCCTGGGTTGTATCTATTGGAAGATAGATCCTAATTGGGTTATTGCTGCGAATTTGGAAAAGGAAATTTATTAGTGTAAATGTTGGCAGCATAAGCCTGAGGATTACCTTCTAGAGTATCAAACTCTTATAGTGTGGGGCAGCTATCAGTGTAGTGATCTGTAGCTGAGCAAATACCACTCAACATGGCTGGAATGGATGATGAAGGAGGTGAAGATGCAGCAACACTCTTTTGCATGGAAGCCAATTGCTTCACCATGGATGCTAATTCATCATGTTCCAGCTTACTAGATTCAGCAACTTGTACTTCACTCACATTTCTGGTAACACAAGAATTTTGCCTTGTTGCAAATTGTTCGGAGTTGGCGGCCATGTTCTCAATCAAGTTGCGAGCTGAAACCAGAGTTTTGTCAACCAACGCCCCTCCACTTATGACGTCTATGATGCTTCGATCCATAGGATGTAGTCCCTCATAAAAGTATTGTATCAACAATTGATCACTAATTTGGTGATGGGGGCAGCTAGCACATAGTCTCTTGAATCTTTCCCAATATTCGTAAAAGGTTTCTCTTTCAAGGTGCCTTATCCCACATATTTCCTTTCTTATGGACGCAACTCTTGATGCTGGGAAAAATTTCTCCAGGAAAAGCCTTTTCAAGTTGTCCCAACTAGCAATCGATCCTGGAGGGAGATAGTAAAGCCAATCCTTGGCTGCATCCATCAGAGAGAATGGAAAAGCCTTTAATTTGACATGCTCCTCAGGCACACCTTGTGGCCTTATGGTTGAACAAACAATGTGGAACTCCTTGAGGTGTTTGTGTGGATCCTCACCTGCAAGGCCATGAAATCTTCGCAACAAGTGTATTAGTCCAGTCTTTAGTACAAAGGGAGCATCAATATCAGGATACTATATGCATAAAGTTTGATATGTTACATCCGGTGCAGCCAGTTCCTTTAATGTTCTTTCATTGTCATCCATTTTTTCAATTTCAAATTCTAATGAATGAGGTGATGAATAGATAGATGAAGGAGATGAAGGAGATGATGACTCCTCAAAATGTTCAAAACTATTCCTATGTGTTCTAATACTACTATGAAATGTCCTGTCAATCTCTGGATCAAGTGGATACAAGTCTCCAGGATTCAATCTGGTCATGCACTAGAAATTAACTATGAACAATGGAAAGAAGTAAACTAAATGAAATAGAAAAAAATGCAGAAAAATTCAGATGACAATTATGCAGAAAAACTAATATCTAAGTGCAGTAAATTAAAGCATTAACACCAAACAGCAAAAACAAAACAAAGTTGCAAGCTATGACACAAAAATGTGCAGCACACAAGCACAAATTCTGCAAAATTTTGCAGCAAAAATAGAACAATAGTGCAGAAAAATTGAAAATAGAGCAACTAATAAGTTCAATGCAAAATTAACACCAAAGTCCCCGGCAATGGCGCCAATTTGATGAACGATAAGTTTTCATTTCGTTTTGCAAAAAGATTTGTCGTCAACCTTCATCAAAATATGCAGAAAAAGTTTGTAGTATCTAGGGGGCAAGCCTAGGTTGTCTCCAACGACTTTGGTTTATAACATACATTGAACATGTTGTGAACATTTACTATAAAAGCAATTAAAAACAAGGGGGTTTTGTGTAATTACAATTTTAATGTAAAGATAAGTGATGAAATTAATGAATCCAATCAATGAAATCTGCAATCCTTAGTTTGTTCATGCAATTCTATCCTTATCCCTCTCAACATTCAATACTTTTCCTCTTCCTCTGAATTAGGGTAACTCAAAAAGCAAGAATTAACCTTAATATCCCATACAAATTAAGCAATTTATATGAGCTCCAATCTCTCATCCCCAAGATAACGCTACCTTAGAAATTAACTTAGGATTAAGCAAACTAAGTTAAGAATTTCATTAAAACAAATTAGGGTTAATTAAGCAATATCCCCCTCATTCAACCATTAATTCAATTCAAAGAGTTGGAAAATGTAAATTCATGAGGGAAAGGGAATTATATTGACATTCATACCCAGGAATTCAAGAACCCATGAACTTACTAAAGATTACAAGAAAGTTTAGCCCTCCATAAGGATGGGTCTTACAAATTCAAGATGGAAACAAAGGGAAATCAACATCATAATGCAAGAATTAAAGGAAAATGAAAGGAAATTGTAAATCAAACCCTAAGATTAGTGTTCAGAGGGCAAGTGTACCCATTGAGAAGTAAAAAAGGGTTTTCAACTAAGTTCCCGAATTATCGTCCCACAAGGATTGTTTATCAATTACTAAGAGTTTTCCTAATTTAATTGTTTAAGCTTCAAGGATACAGAATTAATTTAAAACCAAGAATTTATAAAATCAATTGTAAAAACTAAGAGCAAGAAACACAAAGCACATTTTGGTTAAACTTATCGGAGAGGAACCTAGGGCATATGGGTGTTCTCATTCGATCCTTTATGATATTCTTCTATTTAGACCTAAATCTGATTTTCTAGTGATTACTAATCATTTATACTAATGCTATTAATACTCAATGGTCATGCAGTATTAATATTCTTTTCCCTAAGTTAATATCCCCAATGATCATGTAGGTTATTAATTTAGAAAAAGTCTAAGGAGCCTATGAATTTGTTAATTTAATAACGATTAGAAGAGAAAGATTGGTTTGGTCTACCTAATCTTTCCTCTCGTTTTATCCTATAGATCTATTAATTACCCGAGGTATGATCGCCTAAGAATTTAATTAATTGGGTTGAAGAATTAGAAATGATAAGATAAATCCTAATCACAAAATAGAAATCCTACTTAGATTCAAATATCACAATCCCATAAAATCATAAACGATAATTCCCATAGCCCTAGCTATGGATTTAGCTACTCATGTAGTAAGAAAGAACTAAAACAATCATTAACATATCCATAATGAAGCAGTAAAACAAACTAGAATAAGAATTGAATCTTCAGTCTTCAAGTATGGTCACTTGAAGCTCTAAGTTCTGCCAAGTGTGTGCTAACGATCCTACGAGAAGGGTGGAAGTAATCCAAAATTTCGATGAAAAGGTTCTGTGTCAATCTGTACTCTCAAAAAGGTCCCCCTCACCATGCTTCCTCCCCTCTATTTATAGAATTTTAACTCCCTTAAACTTGGGAAGTTTGGCAAACGCAAACAAGCACGGCCGTGCATGATGGTGCCGCACGGCCGTGATACTATCGAAGCACCCTCGTGCTTCACTAGGCGTGCTTGTTGCTGTGAGGCTTTAAAGCCTATCCATTTGAGCCCAAAATGCACCCAAAATGTACTCGTGGTTTCTTTATCTCAATTTGCGCAATTAACAACTAAATTAGTGTAAAACCTAATTCAAATAAATGTCAAATATGAATAAATGGACTATAAAAGAAGGCCTAATTACATACTTATCAACTCCTCCATACTTATCTATTTGCTTGTCCTCAAGCAAAGTGCTAGTTAAGAGAATAATAACTTAAAACATAATACCTCATAAGGAACCCGAGATAAAGAAGATAAAAAGAGCAAGAAAAGTAATATCACTGAGCATAAGCAATCAAAAGGATTCCCAATTAGAATCTTATATTCCATACTTTTTACTCAAACATCAAACTAAGGTACTCTACTTTCCTCTCTCTCTAAGGGACAAAATGAGATATCACTCAATTCTCCTAAAGAAGAGTGTCCTACCATAGGCTTGACTATAAACTAACTCTCCACTAAATAAATTAAATGCAAGCAAAAATCATGAAGTCTTTTTCAGGTTATAATGTGGCCAAGGGGTTATAATAATTGAGGTAAGATAAATGAAAGAAAGAGAATATACAAAGGGGTAATAAATTATAACAATTATAAACATCCCCTAAGTTTACAAATGAAGCTCTTGGAGTAATTTTTATATTTTTGTATATAAACAATATATTTACTCCTCTCTCCTTTCAATTATACATAACTCTTTTTCTTTTCTTTTGTTTTCTATTATTATTATTATTATTATTATTTTATTTTTTTTGCACATGACGAGATATAGAGGAGAATTTATCAATTAATTCAACAACTCAATTACTCCATTCAGAAACTCAAGGTCATCAAAATATTTTATAAATTTAATGTAAGGGACCAAGAGAATTAATAAAGCTCAAAGTGGGCAACTAGTTGTATCTCAACATGCTGAAGACCAAGAATAAAAATCCTATTATGCCTCAATCACATTAAAACATGCAATTAAAAAGAGAAGTCTTAAGTCGATTACAAGTCAAGTTATAGAGCACAAATCCTAAGGAGATAATCACACAAAACAATGAGGAAAGGAGTATAATTAAGATAAAAATCCCCTGTATGGCTCAAAACTCACATCTGTGGGTTAAAGTTTAATGTATGGTATAACGGTAAAGAATCTAGCTAATTATTAGTTTCCTAATGAAAGTATAATGCCAATAATCATTACTCAACATGCTCTTCTATCTGGAAAAATTGGGTTCCATGAGGGAAAAAGTTTTAATTTATTTCAAAGATAGCATAGGCACTTCACTTAAGAACATGCAAAATCAATCACATAATTAGGTACTACTCCCCCATACTTAGAACAAAACATGGTCCTCTATGTTTTATTTTAAAAATAAATAAATAAATAAATAAATAAATAAAAGAAAATAAAGATAAAAGAAAAAGGAAAAATGCTGCCTGGTGGAATCGGGCATTTGATAATGCTCAAAGTGTTGACCTCCGAATATTTGCAATGATGGAGACAAAATACCCAAGTAATAAACCAGCTTACAGTAGCAAATATATAAAGAAACTGGAGTTCAAGTACATGAATTGAAAGAAATAAAATAAAATAAAATAAATAAATGTCAAAATAAAAGAAAAGATATAAGTGAAATAATGAAACTCATAAGTCACTGGGGAGGGGGGAAATGATGCTAGAACAAGCGGAGCAGCTCTACAATCTGGGTCTCCTGCTAGTCAAGGCGCTGATAGACTGATGCAGAATACTCAGCCAGTTAAGTCTCGTACCTATCCATCCTCTCATCAATATACTGGTGCAACCGCTGTAGATTTGGATGGTGAGCAGAAGCAGGAGATGAGGGTGGCTCCATTAGAGCGTCATGAAACTCACCATCCTCATCAGCAAGAGGAGGCTCAGGCTGTTGCTCAGGTACGGCTAGCTCCTCTCTTGCGGGTGCATAGGGTGGGGCCAGTATAAACTCCTCATTGCCTGCTCGGACTAATATGCCTATCTGGTAGAATGTGTCCGCAGTCAGTGGGGTCATCTCAGCGATTCTAGTGTCTCTCTGGTGTACTCGCTGAAGGTTGAGGGCGAGGCGAGAGATGAAAGACCCAACACAGATGTAGGCAGTCTTCACGGTGCTCAGATGCGCTCCTAGGCCCATGCATGATAGAAGAAGAAATTGCCCCGCATTGACGCGGCGCTAGTGAAGCATGCACCATAAAATGAACAGGTGATGAGAGCTAACATTACCTGTGCTCTGGCTGCATGCAAAAATAGAATGCACAAGCCACCTGTGGACTACCTGTAAAGCTGGATCTCGAATGGCTGTGCTCTTCGCGAGTCGAGCCCTGTAAATGTCACGAGTGCCGGTAATCTCCTGCCATGCTGCGTCCTCAGAATAGCCTGGGGGAATCTCGACCAACGCCTCTCTGTATGCCTGTGTCTGGATTGATTCCTCCGTCTCGAATCGGCAGTGGACCTTAAATTGTGCCAACGTCATGTTGCGCTGGGTGGTCATGTGGAAGCGCACCCGCAAATCATCAGTATAGTTGACAGAGCTCATGAACTCCAAGACTAGCTCCCTGTATGCTGGTACTCGCATAGCCTGGACTCCCTCCCATCCTATGGCTGCTATGTATCTAGAGATGTCCTCCCATAGACCATGTTCTTGAAGAACATTCTCGTCTATGTCCAAGCGCTTTCGGTATCCTTCTACTGCACGAGGATCACCTCGAAATTGGATCTCGTACGCCGTTGGCACAGTGGAGGTGCCTTCACGAGCTCTCTAAGGAGGCATTCTGCATACAACAATTAAAAATGTCAGTCTGGTACGTATGCATGGCCGTGTTCTTCAATTAGCACGGTCGTGCTTATAATTCAAGCATGCCCGTACATATGGTAAGCACGGTCGTTTTGGAACCCTAGCTCATGTGCACGGCCGTGTCTTTCATATGCACGGCCGTGTTTCGTACACAGAAGCAAAAAATTCACAGGCAAAGTATAAGGAGAGGAATTAGTACCAAAACACATCAAATATAATAGTTAAAGAGAATAAACACAAACCTGGATGTGAATGCAGTCCAAAATTATAGAATGGGAGCAGAAATGAGAAGTGTGCAAAAGTTTTCTGTTGAGGGGAGAAAGGGCGTGCACTAACTGTGCACCCGCTCCCCCTTTTATTCTGTCAAAATTTGCACATATGCATGGCTGTGCATGTAGGAGGTATGGTCGTGCTTATCTAATGAAAGCACGCCCAAAAAAATTCTTCTACCATGGGCGTGTTTGGGTTAAGCACGGGTGTGCATGTGTCATTTTCCCACTTCATTGTAAATAATTGAAAACTTAAAATAAAATAGAATAAAATAAAAATAAACTAATAAAGAAACATAACGTAGGGTGCCTCCTGGAAGCGCTTGTTTAATGTCGCGAGCCTGACATCGTGCCTGTGTTAATCAAGTATTATCGTGTGACCAGGAGGGGTTAGATTCTCTATATATAGCTTCTCTCTCAGTCCATTGATATGAAAAGGTTCTTCTCCATGCTTTGACACTTCTAGAACTCCATATGGGAGAACTTTGACCACAGTGTAGGGGCCATACCATCTAGATTTCAGTTTTCCAGCAAATAGTCGCAACCGAGAGTTGTAGATCAAAATCCTATCTCCTGCCTAGAAACTCCTATGATAAATGTGTTTATCATGCCACTTCTTAGTGCGCTCTTTGTATAACTTAGTATTTTCAAATGCCTCAAAATGTAACTCATCCAATTCTTTGAGCTGCAACAATCTCTTCTCAACTGTGACCTGCGAATCAAAGTTTAAGAACTTCAAGGCCCAGTGGGCCTTGTGTTGAAGCTCAATGGGTAAGTGACATGCTTTACCAAAAACCAAATGATAAGGAGACATACCAATAGGGGTTTTGAAAGTAGTACGATAAGCCCAGAGTGCATCATCCAATTTCAAAGACCAATCTTTCCTGGAGTTGTTAACAGTGAGCTCTAAAATTATTTTCAATTCCTTATTAGATATCTCAACTTGCCCACTTGTTTGAGGATGATAAGGAGTGGCCACCTTATGGGTGACACCATATTTTGTTAAAAGAGCTTCAAATTGTTTATTACAAAAATGAGTGCCACCATCACTAATAATAGCCCCAGGGGTTCCAAATCGAGTGAAAATATTTTTCTTTAAAAATTTAATCACAACTTTAGTATTATTGGTGGGTAATGCTACAGCTTCTACCCATTTAGAAACATAATCAACAGCTACTAATATATATTCATTATGTATGGATTTGGGGAAAGGCCCCATGAAGTCTATGCCCCAGACATCAAATAATTCACAAATCAAGATATTACTAAGAGGCATTTCATGTTTCCTAGATATATTTCCACTTCTTTGACACCTATCACATGACTTAACATATAAATGAGCATCTTTAAACAAAGTAGGCCAATAAAAACCACACTGCAAGACCTTATGAGCGGTTTTCGACGGGCCACAATGTCCTCCCACCTCCCTAGAATGGCAATGATTCAGAATTTCATTAACCTCACTCTCTAAAACGCACCTCCTAATCATATTGTCCCCACAAATCTTAAAAAGATAAGGTTCATCCCAAATATAATGCTTCACATCAGACCAAAACCTTCTAAGCCTATGCTTGTCAAGTAGTTTAGAGTTACATTACCTGCCAGATAATTTACAAAATCTGCATACCAAGGTGCCTTAGAGATTGCGAGGAGCCTCTCATCAGGAAAAGAATCCTTGATCTCCTTCACTGTGGGTTCCCTCACTGAAGCATCCAGTTGAGCCAAATGATCTGCTACGACATTCTCACTCCCTTTCTTGTCTCTAATTTCTACATCAAACTCCTGGAGAAGAAGAATCCACCATATAATCCTTGGTTTAGCATCCTGTTTTGACAACAAATACTTGATGGCAGAATGGTCAGTAAAGACAACAACTCTGGACATTATCAAATAAGAACGAAATTTATCAAATGCAAAGATAATAGCAAGTAATTCCTTCTCTGTAATCGTGTAATTACGTTGAGCATCATCCAAGGTTTTACTTGCATAGTAAATAGCCTGAAACACCTTATCTCGCCTTTACCCTAGAACTGCTCCCACAGCTGCATCACTAGCATCACACATTAGCTCAAAAGGTAAAGACCAGTCAGGAGCTACAATCATAGGAGTAATCGTTAATTTCTCTTTTAATTTCATGAAGGCAGATAAACGTATTTCATCAAATTTAAATTCTACATCTTTAGCCAACAATTCAGAAAGAGGTTTTGCTATGTTTGAGAAGTTTTGTATGAACCTCCTATAAAACCCAACATGCCCTAGAAAACTTCTGACTGCCTTAACACTTGTAAGGGGAGGAAGTTTAGAAATAACCTCAATCTTGGCAGGGTCTACTTCAATACCTTTTCCTGACACCTTGTGCCCTAAAACAATGTATTCATTCACCATGAATTGGCACTTTTCCTAATTTAAAATCAAATTGGCCTTCTTGCATATCTATAAAATTAAATTCAAATTATGTACACAACTATCAAATGTGGTGCCATATACAGAAAAATCATCCATAAAAATCTCAATACAATGACCCAACAAATCTGAAAATAAAGCTATCATACACCTTTGAAAGGTAGCAGGGGCATTACATAATCCAAATGACATTCGTTTATATGAAAATGTACCATAGGGGCATGTAAAAGTAGTTTTTTCTTGATCTTCAAGAGCCACAGGTATTTGCATATAACCAGAATAGCCATCTAAACAACAGTAATATTCATGCCCTGCTAACTTCTCTAACATCTGATCAATAAAGGGTAACGGGAAGTGATCCTTCCTGGTGGCTTCATTAAGCTTTCGGTAGTCAATACACATCCTTCATCCGGTTACCTTTCTGATGGCTATGAGCTCCTGTTGCTCATTCTGCATAACAGTAGTCCCTCCTTTCTTCTGTACAACCTGCACAGGACTTACCTAAGGGCTATCGAAGATTGGGAATATGATATCAGCATCCAATAACTTAATTACCTCCTTTTTTACTACTTCTTTCAGATTAGGATTCAATCGCCTTTGGGGTTGTACTTTTGGTTTGAACTCCTCCTCCAGGTGAATTCTATGAGTGCATATGGAAGGACTGATGCCCTTAATGTCATTAATGCTCCACCCGAAAGTCTCCTTGTTCTCTCTTAATACTCTCAAAAGCTTCTCCTCCATGCTACCTGTCAAATTGGTAGAAATAATTACAGGTAAGTGAGATGGAGGGTGTAAAAAAGTATATTTAAGATTCGAAGGAAGAGGCTTGAGTTCTAGTTCAGGAGGTTCTATGACTGATGGCTTGGCACTTTTCTGGGAGTGTTCTCCTAAATCTTCAAATATCCTTCGTTCGAACCATCTTCCAGGTACCCCACTGTTCAATGCTAAGATCTCATCTATTATTTCTTCAGTGTCGTGCAAATCCCTCCTTTCTAATGTAAGTATTCTCTCCAATACATCTTTCATTAATCCATCTTGTACCTGTGGTACATTTAGAGAAAGAGAGGTAACATCTGCAGTTGACACAAAATTACAAGAATCAAAAGTGGAGGGATGCTTAAGTGAATTAAAAAATTTAAATACTACTTCCTCTTCATTCAATCTTAATGTAAGCTTCCCCTGCTGAACATCTATTATCATTCTTCCTATAGCTAGGAAAGGCCTTCCTAGTATGATGGGTACTTCGTCATCTTCTTCCATGTCAAGGACAATGAAATCAGCAGGGAATATAAACTTATCCACCTTGACCAGGACATCCTCCACTATACCCTTAGGATACGTTATCGAGCGATCAGCAAGCTGCAGAGAAATTGAGGTTGGCTTGGGTTCCTGCATACCCAATCTTCTAAACACAGAAAATGGCATTAGATTAATACTAGCACCTAGATCATAGAGTGCTTTATCAAAATAAGAATTGCCTATTGTGCATGGAATCGTAAAACTCCCTGGATCCTTGAGCTTAGGTGGCAGCTTTCTTAACAATATTGCTGAGCATTTCTCATTCAATCTGACTGTCTCGAATTCTTCCAATTTCTTTTTGTTGCTTAGCATCTCCTTGAGGAATTTGGCATATTTAGGTATCTGTGAAATGACTTCAACAAAAGGGATATTAATGTGGAGTTTTCTGAGAATCCCAAGAAATTTATTAAACTGAGGGTCTCTCTGGGTAGCCATCAACCGTTGTGAAAATGGAACTTTCGGCCTTGGCATCACTAATGCATCATCCTTTGCTTCTTTTTTCATATCTGATTGGCAAGCACGGCCTTGCTCATCATCAAGCACGGCCATTTTCTCTGTAAGCACGACCTTGCTTGGGTTAAGCATGGGCGTGCATTTAGTGTCAGCATGGTCGTGCTGTTCAAAGCACAACCGTTCTTATTGAGCCAACATGGGCATGCAGGGTGATGCAAGGGCGTGCTTATCAACAAGCACGGGCATGCATGGCTTATGTGGTTGCATTTCACTCATGTTTTTTTTCCACTTCTTAAAGTAATTTCTTTAGCTTGTTCCCTAGGATTCGGTTCTGGTTAGGATGGCAATGTTCCTAGTGCTCTTTGACTGAGAAGACTTGTGATTTACTCCAACTGGGATTCAAGCTTTGAAGATTGAGTCCTCATCTCAGCTTTGACTTTTGTAAACCTCTTATCTTCCCTCTCAATCTATTGTTCCATCTGTGCCTCCAGCTTTGCTATTCTCTTGTCAGAGTTATGCACGTATTGCATCATCTGTTCTTGAAAATTGGATTGGAATCTAGGAGCTTCTCTTCTTTCTAGCTTCTCTCCTTGATTTTGCACACGAGGAGGTCGATAGGGCACATTCTGATTTCCCTGGCGACTTCCCCAAGGATTTGTGTTACTATTGCGCCATCCTGAATTATAATTATTACCCATAAAGTTCACCTTCTCCTGATCACACTCTGTATTATGCGCCGACTTTGTGGGTTGATCTTGTGCTTTCATCAAGCACTCCAGTTGCTTTGTGAGAACTGCCATTTGGGTTAACAGTGGGTTATTACTCTTTGCCTGATAGACTGACGCAGCTTCTTTTCTCTTGAAGTTATAAGTGTCTGTTGTGTGCCACTGAAAGCTAGCAAATGCCATTTCATCTATCAATCTGTATGCGTCATCTAGGTCTTTCCTTATAAGAGATCCTCTTGCGGCGGCATCAATCGTGGCCCTATTATGGATGGATAGGCCACTGTAAAAGATCTGTACCTGCCTCCAAGTTGGAAAGTCATGGTGCGGGCATCTTCTCAATAATTCCCTGAATCGCTCGCATGCCTCGAACAATGATTCTGTCTCATTCTGCTTGAAGCAACATATTTCTGTCATCAACTTGGACGATCTTGATGAAGGAAAGTACTTTCCTAAGAACTATTGAGTGAGATCCTCCCAAGTTGTGATGGAATTGGCTGGGAGTGAAGAAAACCATGCATTCACTCTTTCGGACACTGAAAACGGAAACAGGCGGAGTCGAATGGCATCGTTGGAGACTCCATTGTATTTTATGGTGTCCGTCAATCAGAGGAACTTTGTCAGATGCAGATTGGGGTCTTCGTTAGGCAAGCCCCCAAATTGTATGGAATTCTGAACCATGGTGATGAGTGTTGGTTTCAACTCAAAATTATTTGCCTCCACATTAAGTGCCGCAATACTTCCAAGAGTGCCTCTGGCATTAGGCATCATGTAATCTTGGATCGATCTCCTTCCTTCTGTCATTCTTTGCTCTCTCACTTCTTATCTTTGTCTACAAACTGTCCTTTCAATTTCTGGATCAAACAAATAAGCTGTAGAACACTTAGAACGAGTGAGCATACATCAAGAGTAATGATAAAAAAAAATGAGAATAAAATAAATATGAAAATTATAAAAAAATTAACAATAAATAAAACAGGACTAAAATAAAGTAAAACACAGATTGCTCAAATCAATTAAATTTTATATTTTCTTAATATTGAAAAAGCAATCCCCGGCAACGGTGCCAAAAACTTGTTCGGAGGGCAAGTGTACCCATTGAGAAGTAATAAAGGGTTTTCAACTAAGTTCCTAAATTATCGTCCCACAAGGATTGTTTATCAATTACTAAGAGTCTTCCTAATTTAATTGTTTGAGCTTCAAGGATACAGAATTAATTTAAAACCAAGAATTTATAAAATCAATTGTAAAAACTAAGAGCAAGAAACACAAAGCACGTTTTGGTTAAACTTATCGGAGAGGAACCTAGGGCATATGTGTGTTCTCATTCAATCCTTTATGATATTCTTCTATTTAGATCTAAATCTGATTTCCTAGTGATTACTAATCATTCATACTAATACTATTAATACTCAATGGTCATGCAGTATTAATATTCTTTTCCCTAAGTTAATATCCCCAATGATCATGCAGGTTATTAATTTAGAAAAAGTCTAAGGAGCCTGTGAATTTGTTAATTTAATAATGATTAGAAGAGAAAGATTGGTTTGGTCTACCTAATCTTTCCTCTCGTTTTATCCTATAGATCTATTAATTACCCGAGGTATGATCGCCTGAGAATTTAATTAATTGGGTTGAAGAATTAGAAATGATAAGATAAATCCTAATCACAAAATGGAAATCCTATTTAGATTCAAATATCACAATCCCATAAAATCATAAACGATAATTCCCATAGCCCTAGCTATGGATTTAGCTACTCATGTAGTAAGAAAGAACTAAAACAATCATTAACATATCCATAATGAAGCAGTAAAACAAACTAGAATAAGAATTGAATCTTCAGTCTTCAAGTATGGTCACTTGAAGCTCTAAGTTCCACCAAGTGTGTGCCAACGATCCTACAGGAAGGGTGGAAGTGATCCAAAATCTCGAAGAAAAGGTTCTATGTCAATCTGTACTCTAAAAAAGGTCCCCCTCACTATGCTTCCTCCCCTCTATTTATAGAATTTTAACTCCTTCAAACTTGGAAAGTTTGGCAAACGCAAACAAGCACGGCCGTGCAAGGTGGTGCCGCACGGCCGTGCATACTATCGAAGCACCCTCGTGCATCACTGGGCGTGCTTGTTGTTGTGAGGCTTTGAAGCCCATCCATTTGGGCCCAAAATGTACTCGTAGTTTCTTTATCTCAAATTGCGCAATTAACAACTAAATTAGTGTAAAACTCAATTCAAATAAATGTCAAATATGAATAAATAGACTATAAAAGAGGGCCTAATTACATACTTATCAATTAGCCTTGGCTGTCACCCAAGGATCCTAAGCTCTGCAAAATGCTCCAAAAGTGGCAAAAGAATCTAAAGAAATGTCAAAAGCTCCGTACCCTAATTTCTCAAATTCTATTTATAGTGCAGAAATTTTCACCCAAAGTGACTACTACGGTTTCATAGTGATAACGCGCAGTGTTCCATAGTATTTACGCGCACTCCATAGTGATTACGTGCGAGATCTGTGATTTGGGCCTCTCTAGAGTTGTCACTTTGGCTTCATAGTGATAACGCGCAATGCCCCAAAGTGATTACTCTCGCTCTATAGTGTTTACGCGCAGGTCCTGTGTTTTTGCCCTCTCTGGAGTTGTCACTTTGGCATCAGAGTGATAACTTTGGCTGCTCCAGAGTGTCTACTATGGTTCCATAGTACCTACACGCAAGTCTTGTACTTTTTGGCCTCTCTGGAGTTGTCACTATGGATTCATAGTGATTACTTTGGTGTGCCCTTCTAGAACTAGCTTGCTGTAGTATTCACTATGGACTTTAAAGTGATCACTTTCACCTCAAACTTTCTTAAATGCTAAAAATCCATGGAAAAAGTCTAGGACCTCCTGCACAATTATTCAAATGATCAAAATTGCAAACTATATCTATGCAAATCAATGTAATTTAACCAAAAATTAAGAAACCTATGATAAATTGACCAAAATGATATTTTTATGTTATTTACAACCCTAAGTTTACTTTTTCTATTAAGAAACATTAAATAACAAGTAAAAATCCAATAAAATGTGGATTCATCAGTGGTCTATGGAAAAGCTTGTCATTTGTCAGTTGAGGTGGAACACAAGGCATACTGGGCAGTGAAAACTTGTAATATCCATTATGACTTAGCTAGAGAGCAGAGGAAGTTGCAACTGCAAGAGTTGGAAGAGCTACGTCTTGAGGCTTATGAGAACTCCAGAATTTACAAAGAAAAGACCAAGAGGTACCATGACAAAATGATCTCAAGAAAAGAATTCTACATTGGACAAAAGGTCCTTTTGTTCAATTCTTGTTTGAAACTTATGTCTGGAAAGCTCAAATCAAGGTGGCTTGGACCCTTCACTGTTACAAAGGTATTTTCCCATGGTGCAATGGAAATCATAAGTGACTCCACTAGCAAAAGCTTTATGGTGAATGGACACCGGTTGAAGCCATTCTTGCAAAATTCAGCTACCTTGGAAGAAGTTGAGGAGATTAACTTGCAATCACTATGCACCAACCTCCATCCCAACCCTTGGCCTGCATAACTCACTTCATACGTCAAGCTAGTGACGTTAAAGAAGCGTTGTGTGAGAGGCAACTCACAAGTTGATTAAGAATTTTTTGTTGTTCTTTACATTCAATAAGCATTTTCATAATTGAGTTGTGATATGTATGATGAATTTGACATGATTTTTCTGCATATGCTCAAATTTTTTTAGTGGACAATTGTAAATGCTGAGCTTGATCCATGCATAAATCAAGAGAAGTTCAAGTGTACAGAGACATGGTCACCCCTGCCACACAACAATGACCCTTTGGGGAAGAAGTTTCAATTTCAACCATTAGAAGTGACCACTTTCATTTCATAGTAGTCACTTTCAGCTAAGGTAAGTGATTCCACCCTCTGTAGTTCTCACTTTCCTTTCATAGTAATCACTTCCAAAGGCCTTTGGGCTCATGAGTCTCTATAGTAGTTACTTTCATCTCATAGTAACCACGCGCAGGGACACTGGAAATTAAGGGGGTTCTCTGTAGTTGCCACTTTCATTCCATAGTGGACACTACAGAGACACCTCTTAGCCATAAATGCTGCACATAGCTACTCTCATTTCATAGTAGCTACGTCCAACACAATCAGGAATTTTTCCCTCTCTATAGTAGTTACTTTCATCCCATAGTAACCATGCACAGCCTCAACTTGGAAAACACAGATGCGCATGTCCACTATGGCTTCAAAGTAACTACGCCCAAAGCCCATA
Source organism: Abrus pulchellus subsp. cantoniensis (assembly GCA_024086825.1). Classification (NCBI taxonomy): domain Eukaryota; kingdom Viridiplantae; phylum Streptophyta; class Magnoliopsida; order Fabales; family Fabaceae; genus Abrus; species Abrus pulchellus. The sequence goes on along the minus strand of CM044050.1, from coordinate 20,696,637 downwards.
TAAATATTAAGTTGGCCACTCTAGCCCTTACTCTCACTCACTCCCTCTGAGAACTCTCACTCTCGTCCCTGACCTTCCTGTGATTTTTCTCTTTCACTTTCACTATTTTATGCTAAAACTCATTCAATTCTGCATTTCTGCAACAATTTTGAACTCCTATCCAGGTAATTTTTCAATTTTTCTCTCTCTGTGTTAGGGTTTATAACTGCAGAATCTAGGAATTTTGATTTAGGAAGTTATGCATTGAAATATTGGTGTAAATCCTGCTATTTTAAGTGTCATTACACGTTTGAAGGGAATTAGGGGTGTTTAGTTAGGATGATTTGGGCATCTTGCATTGCTTGAACCCTAAAGTACTTATTGTCAATTGGGGATTTCGATCTTAAGTTTCCTGCACCGTATCTATTACATGAGTTTTATTATTAGAAGTGTGATTCTATGTTTGAAGGGAATTAGGGGTGTTTAATTTAGTTAATGTGCTCAATCTCTTCAAAATGAAACCCTTAGGTAGTTACCTAGGTATGATAGTGATCACTCTGTACCTCTGCTGGTTGACATAGTACCTATTCTATGTTTGTTTTGACATTCAAAATTATCCCCTCCACTCTATGATTTATTTCCCTGTACTCAAACTGCATTGAACCCCACTATGTTGCAATTCATGTGTACATATCTATTCTGCAGTGGCCATTGTGACCTGAAATAGCAGTCACTGTGTGTATACCTTTATCACCTTGATCCTTCGGCTGAAATTAACTGATGATTGCAAAATTTTGGGTTATTGTATTGCTATATTTTCACTTTTGACATGTACTACCCCATGACTAATTGCACTTCATTTGCTAAGATTACTCTGATCCCCTGCTACCAATATGCATATTTCTGGCACAATTCTGCTTTCTGCAAATATTCACTTTCATTCCCACTATTTCCACTTTGTAGGTGTGCGTCTAATTTGTTGCTTGACTGTATTTTGACATGCATTCCATCCCCTTTGCTCCCCCTTATCTACACTTCTTTGCATTTGTTTTCATTCTATTACTCCACTACTCAAATTCTGTCTATTGGTTGTGGCCAAGTTGCATACAGGTAATAATAATTACATGATAGCAGCCACTCTGAACTGTAAGCTAAGAGAATCTTTTGATTTATGCTGGGTGTGATCTCATAATCTCCTAACTACACATGTATGTTTCCATTTAATTTCTGCAAGTTGGAAGTAATCATCCTTGCAAATTGCATTTCTATGCATTGCTTGCACTTGCACTGGGTTTGTTGATGCATAACCACTATGACAGGTCTAGAATCTACAGTAGTTACTACCATTTGCATTAGCAATTATCATGGCAGCATATAGTCAAACATTGCCTGAATTCATTACATATAGTTAAACATATCACTTAAATTTTTTTAGATGTTCTATACCTATCTTTCTGCATGAATGATCTGTCATGTTGCATCCTGAGGTCATTACCATCACTGAGCACAGTACCCACTTTAGCATTGTGTTCTCTTATAGTAACCACTATGATCTGCCATTTCCCTATCTTGTAATTGTGTACTTGCTGCTGCATATAACTCTTCTTGTAGTTCTTTACCCTATAGCAACCATTTTCTCTAAACTTCCTTGCCATGGTATTGTACATGTTTTGCTTCATAATATAAATGCATATCTCACTGTTCTTTCTTTTCTTCTTTGCAGAAACTATGGCCAACACACCCAGGAAGAACCCTCCAAGACCCAAAAGAGCCAAAACTGCTGGTGCATCCTCCTCTACACCTCTACCTACCCATGACCCAAGATTTTGGTCATTGGAGCATAAGGAGTACTTCAAATCCAACATTCTTAGAAGGAAATAGGTGCAGGACCACAACTTCGAGATTCAAGAAGGCATCTACCCCCAATTCCAAGAAGAGATTCAGAAGATAGGTTGGGACCTCTTCACTACATGTGCTAGTAACGGGTGAAAGGAAATCATCCAAGACTTTTTTGCCAATGCCATGAGGGTTAAAGGCAACACTCTCCCTCCTAGACACAACATGGTGAGGGCAAAACTGATCAACTTCACCCCCTCCAACATTCAAAGAGTTCTGAACATCTCAGTCGTACCTAGACTAGCTGGCCAATTGGACTTCACCACTTTCAGCATTCTGGAGGACAAGGACTACAAGCCTATCCTTGAAACTATCTGCAAGGAGGGTGAGAATTGGGAGTTTGACTGCAACATGTAGCCTAAGAACCTGACAACAAAACACCTAGTCCTTGCAGCAATAGTCTGGAGTATCTTCATTCTCAGCTCCTTCATGCCAGTCCTCCACTCCTCCACATTAGCAGTGAAGAGGGCAAAGCTGATCTATGCTATTCTCACAGGCATGCCCATCCATGTTGGTGAAGTGATCAACAGTGCCATCATGGACATCTTGAGCAGGAGCAGAGACTCTATGGGCTTTCCATCCCTTATTGCTATGCTATGTCAGGATGCTGGGGTAGACTTTAGGGACTACCAGCAGAAAATCAGAGCAGCTTCTCCCATCTCCACAGCCATGGTGAAGGAGTTGTTTAAGCCTAAAAAGACTGCTGACCCAGGATTATCACTACCGGCTGACTACAGGAGGGACACTCCAATGAAGATGAGGGAGCAGATGAAATAGCTTACTCTGAGGTAGGATACCATTCATGCTGGAAAGAAGGCATTCATGACTGATGAATCCATATTTTTACTGATATTTTAGCATAATTCTAGCTCATTTAATAAGGAAAATATATGAAGAAAGCAGAAAAACTCAGAAAAAGAGAATGATTGAAAGTTCTATTTCAATTTGTAGTTATTTTCACATTTGTAGAATTTATGCTTAGTTCTTAAGGAATTTATCTTGTTTTTGAAGGAATAATATGACCAAAAGTCATGGAAATGGATTATCAATGGAAAGGAAGAGGAAGAATGGCAATGTTGGACTCCAAAATACAAGAATAATGGGATGCAACTTGGGCGTGATCACTATTGTTAGCGAAAGTGATCATTCCAGAGCCTAAAGGAGAAGAAGAGCCTGTGCATAATCACTTTTATTTACAAGAGTGAGTGTTGCCAGTGTGCGTTATCACTTTCGCCAATGAAAGTGAGTGTTCCAGAGAAGGCTCCATTCCTAATGAGCTGCGCGTTGTCACTTTCGCCAACGAAAGTGAGCGTTCCAGAGGCACTTGTATCAAGACAGCTTGCGCGTGGTTACTATTACTCACGAAAGTGATCACGCGCAGCCCTTTGACCTCCTGCATTGCCACTATTATGAATAAAAGTGAATATTCCAGAGAAGCCTTCAACTCTGCAAGTTGCGCGTGGTTACTCTTGCTCTTGAAAGTGAACACGCGCACTACATAAAGCTTCTGCGTGGTTACTCTTGTGAAGAAAAGTGACAACGCGCAGAACTGGGGTTTCTATATATACATGATTGAAGCGCGAAAACTGGGATCTTTTGCTCATTTTCTGTTTTGTTAGTTAGATTCTCGTTGAGAGAGAGTGGAGAGAAGATTGGGGTCGAAGCTTGAAGCTCCAAGAAGAGGGATCGGATTGGAGCTCGTGCCATGGCTGCTCTGCATTCTTCTTCATCTTCTTCTTCTTCTCTCTCTGTTTTTGTTGCAATGTGTGCTTAATTTCCCATAGTTAGGAGTTTATGGAACTCGAATTGATGTATTGATTTGACTTTATCTTTTGAACTTTAAGTTCTTGGATTAATTGAGTTGTTAATTCTGCTTTTCATGCAATCTTTGAATGGAAATTCATTTGATTAATCAAGAGGAATCTTTACCAATGGGAATTGGATTGTTTGCTCCGATCTGAATTGGCAACCAGTGTTTAGGGATTTCTTAGGGATAAGGAGACCTAATTCTGCAATCTTATAGTTCTAATTCTTAATGCAACCTGAAATTGAATCTCACCTAAGGGATTAGGGAGGTTTAGTGGATTGTTAGGGTCAATGAGTTAAGGAATTAACCTTTGGCTAGGTATATGTGAACTGATTGTCAATTATTCAATTGCTTGAATGTTCAGAGGATTTAATTGGATTGATATTGATATTCTTGTAAAGTAAATTCCTAACTATCCTTCATTGCTATTTCATTTCATCACAAATCTTATACTCTGTTTTTCTGCAAGTTCTTTACTTTTGATTGCTCTGATTATTACTTTTATATGATACAACTCTCTTCCCAAATTCGTATGGCTCAAATGGTTATTTTTCTGTGAAGTGATAATTGAGTTCCTAATTCCCTGTGGAGACAATACTCGGATCTTAAATTTACTCATTACTTGCTGCAATCCTAGTGCACTTGCTAGTGTTTAGATTGCAAACAACAATGACACTGATGAAACGATGCTTCTAAACATAGGGAAGAAGTTAGGCATGACTACCACACAGGTTTATCATGCCCCTACCTTCAGTGCCCCTTACCTAAGATCAGCAGTCCAGGGTGACCTTCCACCTTTTAATCTCACTGCCCCTATCAGAGCTGATGCAGATGGAAGCAGCCCCAGTTCCTCAAATAAAGAACCCCTAACAGCAGTGAAGGGTGCTGATGATGATGATGACGACTCTTCCTTTTCCAGCTCCGATAAAGATGCCATTTAGCTTTAGTTCCCTTTTCACCACACCCACTTTTCACTTACTTTATTTTATTTCCCTGTATATATATATATATATATATATATATATATATATATATATATATATTATTAGCTACCATATCCATGTAATTATCCTATATTACCGCTTTCATCGTTACTGATTCACTTTCATATCACCACTTTTATTTTAAACAATTTAGGACATCCTTACTTATACATATATATCTTTCATATTCCGGTTTAATATTTGCTCTTATACTGAATTTTGTGTATATTTGTGCTGAAAATGCCCTCAGTCCCATCAAGAGGAGCATGAATTTGACCCCTAAGTTGTGAATCTACTTTCTATGAAAAGGGAGGTGATCTCTTTGCCTCTGTTTCATATTTTCTTAGTCTAAATTCTTTGCACAAGTACTAAATGAAAATACAAAAATATTTTCCTTACTGCTCTCTTTTAATCTAGTCTAGCTTTGTAATTCCATAGTTGTATTCTGATTGCACTTCACATTCAAATTATGATCATTCCCTGTTTTTGAATAATTATTGTTCCTACCATACTGCACATATTTTCTTGTCTAGAAAGTGAACGTTCTAGACAAGCTCCAGACTCAACACAATGCGCATTATCACTTTCACTAGTGAAAGTGAGCATTCTAAAGGAACTCTAGTCACAGCAGAATAGCGCATTATCACTTTCGCTGGTGAAAGTGAATGTTCCAGAAAAGCCTCAGTCTTAGCGAGTAGCGCGTTATCACTCTCGCCAACAAGAGTGATTGTTCCAGAGAGGCATGTAGCAAGGCAAGTTGCGCGTGACCACTTTTACTCACAAAAGTGAACACGTGCACAACTTGACTTCCAGTGTTACCACTTTTATGAATGAAAGTGATCATTCCAGTCTTCCAGAACACCAGATAAGCCTCTGCGTGGCTACTCTTGTGAAGAAAAGTGATAACGCACAGAAGGCGAGAAAACTTATAAATTACAGAAGCGCTTAGATTTTTGCATCTTTTATTCATTTTTCATTTCTACTTAGTTTTCTAGTGTGGAGAGAGTCTGAGAGAGAGAGTGGGGACAAACATCGAGCTTCAACCTAGAGGAATCAGATTGAAGATCGATTAAAGATGACTCTTCTGCGTTCATTCTCCTCTTCTCTTTCTTTTTCCTTCTCTACTGTAATGGTTGCGTAAATTCTTCATAGTTAGGGATTGTGGATCCAAAACGAATGTGTTGAATCGATTATGGATCTGACTTTTGAGTTTTGGAATTGATTGAATGATTGATTCTGCACTTTACATAGTGATTGAATGGAAATTTGATTAACAAATTACAGAGAAACTATTATCAATGGAAATTGGATTTGTTTCTCATATCTAAATCAATTACCAGGATTATAGCTTTCTTAGGGATAAGAGAACTTGATCTTGCAATCTTCTAGTTTCTTACACTTAAAGAAACATTGAATTGAACCAGATCTAAGGAATTAGAGTAATTTGATTGAATGTTAGGTTCATTGAGTTAAGGAATTAACCTTTGAATAATACAACGTGAAACTGATTGTCATTCTTTCTAATTACTTGCAAGTTCAGAACTTTATTGATTCAACATTGAAGTTTTGGTGAAACAAATCCCTAGCTATATTTTTCACATCTGTTAATCACACATTTGCATGTTAATTGTTCTGTTTTTCTTCAGAGTTTAATATTTGTCAATTTGAATTGCAAACTCCATCTGAAATTTGTGAAGCTCAACTAATTGTGGCCTTGTGAAGTGATAATTGAGTACTTTTATTCCTTGAGGACGATACTTAGGACTCTAACACAGTTCTATCATTTTTATAACTTGCTACATCATCACTAGTACACTTGCTAGTCAAATTAACTTCTCTTCTAAAGTGTGACAGGGACATTGCTTAATTAACCCTAATTTGTTTTAATGAAATTCTTAACTTAGTTTGCTTAATCCCTAGTTAATTTCTAAGGTTGCGTAATCTTGGGAAAAAGAGTTGGAGTCCATTAAATTTGCTTAAATTCGTATGGGATTTTAAGGTTAATTCTCGCTTGTTGAGTTAATCTCATTCAGAGGAAGAGGAAAAGTATTGAATCTTGAGAGGAATAAGGATAAAATCACATGAATGAACTAAGGATTGCTACATTTCATTGATTGAATTCATTAATTTCATCACTTGCCTTTATATTAAAATTGGAATCACACAAAACCCCATTTTCAATTGCTTTCATAGTAAATGTTTACAACATGTTCAATGTATATTACCAACCATAGTCATTGGAGACAACCTAGGCTTGCATCCTAGACTACATAAAAATTCTGCATATTTTGATGAGATTGGCGACAAATCTTTTTACAAACGAAAAATGTATCATAACATGGCTAACGTGCAGTGAGCACACATGGGTGTTGCATATGGATTGTTTGATGGTGCAGTGAGTGCACCTGTATGAGAATTTGAAATGGAATGTTGAAATGTATTATTTTATGTTTGTTTGATGCGTAATTTGAATAATGTTAGAAAGGTGTGTAATGTGTGACGTGAGTCTTTGTGCTTGTGTGTGATAGTGTAGATTACTCACTCTTACGTTTATTTTTTAGGTAACCAAGACGATTAAAACCGGACTCAGTGAAGGGATAGATAAAACTGTTATAAGACTTAGAAAACTATTTTGAAAACTCTGATATATTTAAAGTAGTTCTGTAGCAATGATTTGATTCAAACTTGTAATTCATCCTTATTTTGAAATATCTTTATGAAACTATGTATTGGAAACTATTTGAATAAAATTTTATTTATTTCCAGTTATTGCGAAATCAATTTATTTTGGAGGTTTAAATTAAGGTGTTACAATATTCATTATTTAAAAATTAAAGCTAGACTAAATTATAATAGATAATGCCTGAGGGAAGTTTAAGTTAGGAAATGATGGGGCATGGATTTCCTCCAAAAATAAAAAGGAAACTTAATTATGTTAGTCATAGATATTGAAATTAGAAGTATCAAAACTTAGAATATGTTTTTTGAGAAAGATCTTTCAAATTCTATATTTTGAATTCCTTAAGTACCTAGGTTAAGTTTTGCTACAAACTCTACCAATAATTCCTTATTACCAACCTCGTCGTCCAAGAAAAGTAGAAACAGCATGTTTTATTAATTTTGACTAAGTGTTGTAAATGACGACAGAATATATTGTAACACATACCAAGAAGCATTTGCGTTCAAAGACATGATCGGATCTGACTTCTCTGTAGTAAATATTTACCGTTAATTTAAAGTTAATTATATTTATAAAACATTTGAATTCTAATTAACAAGTACTTACTTTCTCACTTTACATATTTTATCACATTAAAAAAGTTAAATTATTGAAACACTATTATTAAGTGTTATATGGTTTATTATGAATTAAAATAAGTTAGTAGTTATTAACAATTTTTGGGGATATTAGATGCACACGCGTTCTTTCTTTTCTTCCAATTTGAAATTAATAGTAATCTTAGTTTGTCTAACGTAGGGATGCCTTTGATTGAATTCAGAGTAAATATTTCATTTGACTTACCCACTTTGCATACCCACCACTCCTGTATGCTTGAAGAGTTAATGTGTAATCAAGTATATCTTCACCATTTAAGATTTTGCTTTGCTTTTCCTTGCTTTCCTAGCTATTTTTTCACGTTCAAAATAACCACCGCAATTGATTTTTGAAAAGACAAGCTAACTCGAGATTATCTACCAATTGAAAATTTGGCCAACGTATTAATCATTTGAAATAATATAAAAATGATTTAATATCTCACAAGAAATAATGATTCTAGTCTCTGAATCAAGATCGGAGTAAGAAAATTCACAATAGGTAATTATGGCATTCAATTATGTCACGAAAACTTTGATTTTTGCAATAGGTATTATCAATCGATTCGTTGTTAGTAAATTAACATAAATCAGAACACACCATTAGATAAAATAATTTAACAAGTTAGCATTGAAATGTGATTGTTATAATAAATTAATATAACGATGTATTGTATACTTAAAATGTCCAACAGAATAGGTACAATATATATTGATTACACCCCAAACAATTTATTTATTATCATGTTAATTATTTAAATATGGTCAATTGCTTGAGGTGATCAAAACACAGGTTTCATTTATATACTCAACAAATTGACCATTATCCTTGTTAATAAATCAACATAAATGGAAACACACCCCGTAGAACAAATAATTTGATAAGACTAAAATGATATTCTATATTAAATCACTATAACACAATGTATTAAACAGAAAAGATACAAAATATATTGATAATCTTCTTACAATTTATTTATCATCAAGATAATTATTTAGAGATGGTCAATTTCTTGAGGTGATCACGACATAAGTTTCATTAATACTCAAAAAAATTGACCATCCATATTCTTAGATTAGTTGTTGTCATACCAAGATTGCTTTTGAAGATAAGCAATCGTGTTTTTGTCTACCTGGAACGCTTTAGTAAGAACCTCTGGAGAAATAGGTGGATTAGCTTTAAATAAAGCATTTGCAACAATGATAAGCCCTGGATTTTGGCTACTGAGAGCAGCAATGGCAACAGCGTTTCCGTATCCCACATTGAGCTGGAAATGAATGAGACCAATTGGGAACACAAAAACATCACCCTTATTAAGCACTTTGGTGAAGAGACGATTATTGTTTTGATTAGAGGCGACAAATCCAACAAAAAGAGTGCCTTCAAGGACTATAAGGATCTCAGTGCCTCGAGGGTGAATATGGGGAGGGTTTAAACCCTTAGGTGCAAAATCTATGCGAGCCAAAGATACACCAAGTGTGTTTAGTCCTGGTAGTTGATCAACAAAGACCGGAGTCACTTGAGAGCCCAGTGGGTTGTTTGCATTTCCGGGATCCACATGTTTGAAGAAATCTTCAGCCTTCACAAGTTTGGGGTCTTTGCAGAATTTTCCATTCACAAACACTGCAAATTAACAAGGAACATTTTTTAAACAATACGTTCTTGTTATTACGAGAATCTTAAAATTTATGTAGCAAGACATGTTAGGAACGTTTGTACATACCACCATCGGTTTCGTTGATTGCCACACAAAAGTCTTGTAAAGGACTGGGGTCATAAGCAAAGACAAGAGAGGATGCCAAAGCTAAGGTAGCTACAAGAAAGTAGACAACTTTCATTTTTGCCTCTCGATCAATACCACTCTTTAATGATTCTATGTTTTAATCGATTTTGGGAATTGATATTTGATCATGCGAAGCTTGCTATTTATAAGAATGAAAGCATTGAATTGGCTTGCAGTTTATCTCATGCAATTAATTATTTATTTGAAGATGAACCATTCCCTAACAACTAGATACATGCTTGATCAAAGATTAGACTGTGGAAAATGTTTCAGTATTACCCCGTCAACTTGGCTTTGTACCTAGTAGGTTTTCTCATAATAGTATTTTATAATGGACGGTTTATCAGCTAAATCCAAGAGTTTAGACTTTGTCTCATTTCTTCAGACTTGATCCAAATAGTTACTCTTTTGGAAACTCGCCTTGTTTTACATGCTTTATCATAATACCTTAGAACCGTCGTCATGAGCAGTTGGAGAAACAGCGATTATTTTAGAATGGATTCGGTGAAAGTCGAACTATCACTAATATAAATTTGCAAGGCAAAAGACTTACATTATTTATATCCATTCAACGATTATTTAAAGGTTCTAATTGCAATTAGATATGCTAACGTAGATTCATCGGAACTTATACTCAATTAACAGCACATTCAAATATATATACAAAGAGAGAGTCAAAATCTTTCGAATTATCACTGGTATAAAGTCGCAAGGCAAACACTATAATAATTATCAACCTACTTAGCCACCGATGATAATTATAATTTAAATTTTTTTTACAAAAATAGCAATCAAATTAGCTACTACAAGATTCGGTGGCAAAAATAAAATATGAATTTTGTCGCTAATTTGCACATAATAAATTAGCAACCAAAATTTTTTGTTACAAAAGTCACTACTTCATAAATGAGCTTTTAGAACGCTAACTTAAATAGGAGTTTATAAAAACTGCTTTGTAATTATATATTTAGAGAGTGGTTCTCTATTAACCGTTCTCAGATCTATACTTCTGATAGAGCAGTTCTTTAAACGCTTTCAAAATTATATTTCTGAGGCGGTTCTCTATTAACCATTCTCTAAAGTCACACGTTAGAGAGCGGTTAATAAAGAACTGCTCTCTAATATTGCTAAAATCATTTATAAATAAAACACACTCAACACATTTATTCTTCTTATGTTTCTTCTCTAATCTCTAATGTTTCTTCTCTGCTTTCTTATGTTCTCTTTATCTTCTCTGTTTAGCCTGTTCTCTTCATCTTCTCTCGATAACAAATTGATTTTTTTTCCAACTGTAGGTACCTCTTAGTTTGCTCTCTTCATCTTCTCTAAACTAACAAAATTTTTTTTCTTTTCACATTTGTATGTACTTCTTCATTCTCTCTTTCTTTCTTCTTTTTATTAACGGTGAATCATTCACTCTCTCTTTCTTTCTTTTTCTCTCTATTAATGTTAAAAATCATCCTATTAATTTGTTCTTTTTTCTTTGCTTACTTGTGTTTGGTTCATACAGATGTGAATTGTTTGGTTAATATCAAATATATAAACTCAAGATTCAATTTTAATTTGTGATAAAAATGAAAAAAAATTCACAAAGAAATCAATTCCAAATTTTAATTTAAACATAATAATAAATTTTATTTTGCAACAGAAAACTAAAAAAGAAATCAATTTCAAATTTTAGATTTGCGTTCTACATCTATACTTTGGAGATCCACGCAGAATTGTTCTCTAATCTTACACCTATATTTTGGAGAGCTTAACAGTTGAGAGCAGTTGTTTAACTGCTGTCTTAAATATAAGACATTAGATAGTGCAAGATTTTATAACAGTTCTAACGTTCTCTAATTCAAAACAGAATCGCTCTCATATCTCCGTTCTGTCATAGTGGGTGAAATAAATATTTGATCGCTAATTCAATGTTAACTCACAGAAAATGAATTACCCACCACATTTCTTTAATTTGCCAAATTAGTGATTTTTCAATCGCTCAACTAGCAATCAAATTTTCCGCTGCTAATATATTATTTTAATTTATGAAAATAATTCTCCAACTTTATACACACAGAACTTCAGATATGGGACTTGACGATTCCAAGCAAATCAAACAAAAAAAAAGCTTGGTTGGTTTTGGAATTTGCTACAATGACATTGCACCATCGTTGTAAGACATGAAAACGTGGTGGCTATAATGATAGAAGAAGGTGATGTTTGCAGTGGCGGTGAGAAGAAGTCGCCATTGCCACATCGATAAAACCTGCGATCAAACGATCAACCTCAACTTGTGGCCGAGTGTGTGTATATACATAGAGAGAGAGGATGGGTTGTTAAATTTTGAAAAACTGATTAACAACCAAAATTTGTTTTTTATTTTTCCTTTAAATAACTTATTTCTAGTTATGAAAAGAATTATTTATTAAAGACTCTTTTATAAACCGTTTTGGTTTAATATGTAATTTTGAGTTTAAGTTTTACATAATTTCACTATCTTAATTTTTTTATAAAAAAGAGTTTTATCATTTATAACAATTTTATTTAACTTAAATAAAATTATCTTTTATAAAAAAAATACATGTAATTTATAAAAAAAAAAATTAAATAAATTCAAAAATATAAAGCTTTTATTTCAAGCCCAAATTCTATTGTATATTCGTAACTTGTTTCCCAATACTCAACCAAGACTAGCGTACTAGAGGATAAACATTGGAATGCATTAATTGCTAAGATATATAAGGTAACTTCCGAATATTTTATTTTTTATACTATTTTATTCTTATAAATCTTTCTAGTAATTAAATAAAAAACTTTAAATATATTTTATGTATTTAAGATAATAAAGATATGTAATACTTATTTTATAAAATAAAGAAAGAACCTTAAAAAAAACTAATACTAGAAATTTATATTGCTTTCACCCCACAAACCCAAAGTTACATGCAATACCTACTGTAACACCCTAATATTTATTTAAATGATTTCTTCTATATAAATATAGAAGTATTATCAATTATTGAGTAAAATAGGTAAAAGATCAATAAGTATATAAGAAATCTTTGTGCATGTAAGTTTTGAATTACTAAAATAGGATAAGATTTTAGAACTTCAATTCATACACATTTAAAGAAAAGCTGAAATGTTATATTAACAATTAGTCACTAACTATTATACATATATTTTTCAATTATCCTTCACAATAAATTTATTAAAATGCTTTATGTAATACCTTAAATTTAATTTCAAATAAATAATAATTTTACAAATTCAGAATAATAAAAGTTTCATAAAATATTTTGAAATAGGGAAAGGGTTACAAGTTTATATCAAATAACTGCTACAGGACCATTTCTAATACAACAATCTCAAAATAACATTCTAAGCTTTATAGCAGTTCCATCCAACCCTTCACTAAGTCTGGTGCTGATTATCTTGATTACCTGAAAAATGAATGTAAGGGTGAGTACTCCACACTATCCAATAAACACACAAAAATAGAGACTCACCTCAAACACTACACATTTACTAACATATTTAAATCATGCATTCACAAGACAAGCATCTCAATCTCAGTTACAATCGTCATTCATCATCTATTCAAATTTAAAACACAATTGATGAACTCATTGCACCAATATTTCACACACGTGTGCTTACCGCACCTAGCCATGCTCACTGTGGCACTGTGATCACAGTTTCACACCATGAATGATTGCCGGTTACCCCGCCTCATGGATACCACGTGGGCAGTCACGGGTCGCTCAGCAAAAGTAGTGGTCAGAGGTCTAGTCAGGAGGAGAGTGTGTAGCTCGTGGTGCACCCACGCTCATTGTTGGTGTCACCACCACTCTCTTTTCTCTAAGGTATTTCTACTGTCCTCATCTTTCATACCTCTAGTGTATCGCTGAACCATTCATAGCTTCATTACAACGACGTTTAACACGCCTCATTCGCACATATTTTAGTCACACGCACAATATTTATGCTTGCACACAGCACATAGCCCACGTTCATTCATAATACTCGGCACATAGCCTACATTCATTTACATCACACGGCACTTAGGCCCATATTTGTTCGTATTACAGGATGCTTAAGCCCATATTCAAATCATATTATATGGCACAAAGGCCCATTTTCATTTACAACACTCGGCACATATGTTCCTATTCTATTACGCTACATTTTTAACATTTACCTATATTCTTCATGCCATCCATACCCATTTCCAACTACTTACATTATTCAATCATCAATCAAAGATATAATCACACATATTTCAATCAAGGGTATGTCAACCCAATCACAATAAACTCACATTACATTCAAACACACAATAATTTCCATCAACACACTCATTCTTACTCTCTATCTCAATCACATTACAAAAACATAGCAATTGAACAAATTTTCAAGCAAATGAGATAGGGTAGAGTCCCCCTTTATCTCAAATGAAGACCCACGCACAAATCGACCCAAGGAAGTGCTCTTCACACGGATTTTGTCCTAAATACACAAAAGAATTTCATGAGAACCTAGGGAAATCATGAAAACAAGGAAGAGAAGTGAAAAACCAAAACCCTAACCATTAAAACTCACCTCCAAGCATTCTCAACATGAATTCAACCTTCAATCTAGCTTCCGAACGACTTTAGAGGCAATTTAATCAGTGGAATAGGGTTGTGGGTCGAGAGAATCGGAGAAATTTTAAAGGGAAGGTGAGAAAATAACCTTTCTTGAACCCTAACCCCTTTTAAATCCTCTCTAGTTGTGACACTCGCTACAGTGAGACTACACCCAAAAATACATCCCAAACTGTGACTTTGTCACTACAGCGAAGGATCTCTCGCTGCAGCGACAAGACGACAGTTTCATCTTTTTCCTCGAGTGCCCTCTCAGTACAGTGAGACATCTCTCACTGCAACGAGAATACTTTGCACCAAAACACTTAGCCAAAATTCAGTCCAATCATCTACAAATATAAATACACTACATAGAAAAACGCAAACACTTATATTAACAATCAACTATATTACAAAATTTAGGGTGTTACACTTTAACTCCAAATTAAATACTTCCATCAATATAATTACATAGGGTAACTTTGAATAGAAACTTAGTCAAAAATATTATTACAGTCCTCCCAAATAAACTAAATTTTTGTAGAATAGTTTTCTTCCTACCATTCCTTTCGAGTATGACCCTAAACCGGATCGATCTTCTTTACCTGAAAAATAGTTGTAAAAGTGAGTATCCCTTGCCCACTAAAATTCTTAATTTATAAGATAATGAAATCAATACAAAAAGTATTTTCAAAACCACATATAATAAATTAGGAACATTCCATTTTCTAACAAATTGGTTTGTCACTTATATCTAGGGCACAAGCTTTCCTACTTCTTCTAGTTCACACATATAACCAAACTTCTTTTGTTATTTAAAGATAGTTAATTCCATCCACATCAATTTCATTCAAAACTTAACTTCTCAATTAAACATACAATAATAAAACAAGAAGGCACATCACTTTACACTTAGCCAAATATCATTTATCCATTCCATAACTTCGTGCCACTTTATCCATATCAAATCCAAATATTCCATCAATTCAACGGTACTCTTGGTACTCTCGGGCCTCTAAATCGTTGCCAACGTATTCTCTCTAGATACGAAGGACTTACGCAGCATAGATAGTCGATGGTAAGCTAAACCACACATGGATACAACGTGTGCGTTCACAACCCATACCATATCTTTACCGTAGCACATCACCTTATATTGTTATGTTGCAACCACATTAATTGATGTATTACAACCTATGTATTATAATCTCACTCGTCGATAACACCTATACCATAATCTCATCAATCGGTGTATTTGTAAAACACGTACTAGTATTCCTATTTCTTTCCTCCACACATATCATCATTTTTCATAATACACAATTTCCTAAGAGTCATGCTCATACATCCCTATTCACCATCATATTTTCTATCTCCTTTCTTATCATTTGATTCATCAAAACATATTCAGTAATTTGCATATCCCAACTAATTTTAATTCACATATTAATATGTCTATTCTTCCCAGTACCAACTAAACTTCATCAAATTCATACAACCATCATATTCTATTATTTCAGTACATAACCGCAAATAATAACACATTATCATACAATTCAATACAATCATCATGTTCTATCATGTCAACAAATATTTATCAAACAATAACATATTAACACACAACACATTGGGGGTGATCAATTGGATTTTTATAACATTATTTCCTCTAATTCCTAGCTCATTAACCCTCTTTTGTGCCTAATTGGTTGAATTGGATCATTTTATGATGTTTGAATTTTATTTGGGCTTTATTTAATTTTTCCAGTATTTGGTAAATTCTGATACTATTTTGGTTTCTCGACCATATCTTGAGTTATAGAACTCCTTTCATTGTGATTCTTGATTTGTAGGAAAGCTAAGAGAAAGATGCACAATTCCTATGAGAGGTCAAAAACCAATTCTGATGATAAGAAGCTGAAACTGGGCCTGAAAAAAGTCAGAACGCTGCAATCGCAGATCCTAAGCAAGGTTCAGTATTTGGGCTATATCTCAGTCCACAGACATCTGATTAAGCCCATTCCAGTGGCGTTTTGAAGCTGACATCCAAGGCTACAATTGTCCTTCAGGCCACAAACCAAAAAAAGGCCGTTTTCATAGCCAAAAAAATGGAACAAAGTGACGAATGGAATTTTGAATTTAATTTTTTGGCTCTTCTCTTCTCTCTCTCTCTCTCCCCTTTACGAATTGTTTCCCTCCATCCATGGAGGCTTAGATTTCCAGATAATTGAAGGATTAAAAGGGACGTGACACTCTTGAGGATTGGTTTCGCAATTTATTCAACAACAAATTCAGTTTCATTTCTTCCTTCTTTCTCCTCTTGCTAATTATGATTTTGAATCGAAGTTCTTCGTTTGGATTGATAATTATGCAGTTGTTTGATTACATATTATTCAGTTGATGTATGTAACTAATTCTTGAAGGAGTGTGAATTAGATTTTCAGGTTTAAGATCTAAGATTAATGGCATTGGTGAATTAAATTAACACAAATCGATTAGGTTTTAGAGGTTTCTGAACTTTGAGCGAATTGTGTGTTAACTGAATGCATGAGGGTTCTCGTGTGAATGCTTAATTTGAATTGAGGTTTCATTCGAATTTAATATTAATCACTAATTTGTTGGTTGATGCATCTCCTTGGAATCCGGTGATAGAGTGGTCGTAGTTCTTCTAAATTCTTGGATTAGAGTTTTAATTCTTATTAACTTTTGATTCTAATTAGTGTTATTCTATAAATCAAACCCTCTTTAATTTTATAATCATATAACGTTATCATCGTTGGGAGATGACTCGGATTGCACCTCTTACTACACAATTTTTATGCAATTCGGTTTTTATTAATTTGTCCGAGCGCGACACTCGTGATCAAAATTTTGGCGCCGTTGTTGAGGATGATGATGTTATTTGATTATATCATTATGTGTTAATTTGATTGCATTGCATATTCTGTGTTGCGTTTTACATCTAATTAGGATCATGCATAATTAGCATTTTTCATCAAATTAGGATTCTGTATAATTAGCATTTTTTATTTAGCATAATTATGTCTATGCATTCTGTTTTAGTAGCCTTTGAATAGCATAGTAGGTAGTCATCTATCCTTGCTTAGTATTACATCATTCAATTCTCTACATTCTGTGTTGTGTTTCTGCATTTTTGCATTCTGTATTCATCAAAAAAATACACGGCCATGTATATGACCGTGTAGATCACTGCCCAAAAATTCCAAAAAAAAAAAAAAACTCTCACACAAAGATGTACACGGTCAAATACACGGCCATGTACATAACTATGTAGATCTCTGCCCAACAATTTTCGAAAACTACACGGGCGTGCATCTGAACGTGTAGATCTTTGTCCAAACTTAAAAGTGGCATAACTTTTTGCATACAGCTTTGATTTCTTATTGTAATATATGCATTTCATATAGCTCGACGAGATCTACGCAATGGCAACAGGCCGAAGGCCGGTTGATGGTTTCTAAAAAAAAATTATTTCTTTTCATTCTTATTTAGATATTATGGCTCAGAGAACTTTTTATATGGCTGATCATAGAAGACTAGAGAACAAGCTAGATGATTTAGCTTCTTTGATCGAGCAGTTGACATTGTCACAAATGGCTATAATGTTGTGTGAAATTTGTACTTCACCTAAACATCATACTAATTTCTGTCCTATATTGCATGAGCCTACAGGTTGGATGAATAATTCAAACTTGGGATGGGGTAATTTTACACAACAATATCAACCCCCACCACAAACTGCTGCACCTTCCAAGAATGAGCCTTCCTTGGAAGAGTTGATGAGAGAAATGACAATTAACGATCTGAATTTTCAGCTAAGAACAGAAGCATCCATTCAAAACTTGAAAAATCATATTGGACAGTTTTGCAAACTCAAGGTCCTAGTAATCTTTCTGCACAACTAGTTGTTGATCCAAAAAATATTACTTTGAGTTTAAGAAAGACCATTTAAGACCCACAAGAGCAGCAACCAACAGATGAAGATTTTAATGCTACTGCTCCAGCAAGTGATTGCAGCCCAGCAAGTGTAGAATTTGCTCCTACTGCTCATCCCACTTCTACCAATGCAGCAGAAAATTTTGAGCAACCTGTTCCTCTTCTAATCATGTCAACAAATATTTATCATACAATTCAACACAATCATCATGTTCTATCATGTCAACAAATATTTCTCAAACAATAACATATTAACACACAACACGCTGGGGGTCGGACACCCTCGAACTCAGCTCAAATCGTGTAGTTTCTATAATAATTTACCAGAGGTCATATTTCTGCAATCTCAATAGAGTCTTCTGACCTAAAGTTCAATATTCTCTACCTTTGATTACTCAACTCATGTACATCTCAAATAACTTAGCCATAAGACTTCTTAATGATGTTCTAGCCCATGACATTTTGCTAAAATTTCAATTCTATTAATTTCAAATAAACCCAAAACCTTCCTTTATACTAAAAATCTACTTTTACAATATAGTTTCATAAAAATTTATAGATTATTCGTAAAATAGGTTACTCGGATTCTCATGGGGTCACTACATATAGAAATAAAACTAAGGCTCTAGAATACTCCTTTTACCTAGAAATGGCCTGAGAATTAAGTTCTTCGTTGGCTCTAGGTAGAAACTCCACGTCTCAACCAGTAACACTTCTCAAGAACTAGAGTTATTTTTAACATCACAAAATAGATTACGATTAGAAGGAGAAAGAGCAGAGAAATAGAAACTAGATTTGAAGGTTAGACTCCGGAAACTTACTTGGATCCGAGTGAGACGAACGTTTGAGCTCAGATCTAGCAGAGATTTAGAGGTATTGGAAGCTTTCTCTGGGATGGGGAAGGGAGAGAATAAAGCAATAAGAGAAGAAGAGGTGGTTTTGGTGAAAAATGAAATTTCTGAACGCATAAGTCCTTAAATACCCTTCAAACTCGCGCGATCCCGCTTGAGCGAGCGGTCTCTCACTTAAGCAAGTACATCCACGCTTGAGCGAGCTCTTTCCCGCTTAAGCGAGATAACCAGACAGTGATTTTTCTGATATCCTCACCTGAGTGAAAGGTATTCTCACCTGAGCGAGGACGGGTCCAGAGAGCACTCTATTTTCCTATGACTCATTCTCTCCTGAGCGAGAGAACAATTGAGGTAACTCTATCTTTTTTTGCTTGAGTGAGGTTTACCTCACTTGAGCGAGAATGCTCCAGAACGCCTAATCTTGAAATACCTATCTCGCTTGAGCGAGAAATCCTGCTCCAAAACTCATATTTTTACCCAAAAACAAGGGAATAAAAACGAGGGTGTTTGATGGTTGCTTATATTGCATAAATATTTGTCGCGAATCCTCATAAAATTATGTAGAAAATTTTTGTGTAGGCTAGGATGCAAGCTTAGGATGTCTCCAATGACTTTGGTTAAGGGGTTTATATGATTTCCAGATTCAATATAAAAAGTAATCAACGCAATTATCAAATTCAATCAATAAGATGCAACAATCCTCAGTTCATTCACGTGATTATATCCTTATTCCTCTCAACATTTAATACACTTCCTCTTCCTTTGAATTAGGTTAATTTCCTATATTCTTGCTCAAACATCAAAATAATTACTTTCCTCTCTCTCTCTCTAAGTGTCTAAGGACAAAAGGAGATATCACTCATTTCCTTCAAAGAGAAGTGTACTACCATAGGTTTGACCATAAATCGACTCTTCATTGAATAAATTGAATGCAAGTAAAAATTGTGAGCTCTTTCTAGGTTGTAAGTGGCCAAAGGGTTATAATAATTAAGGTGAGATAAATGAAAGGAAGGATATACAAATAGGTAGTAAATCATAAAAATTACAAACATCCCCTGAGCATTTATGAATTTTCTGTGTAAAAATTAATAATTGAAGTGTGATTTTGTAGAAAATGCTGAGTAAAGACCATGAGGTTGATAAATCAATGGAAAAATAGCAGAAAAGTAGCAAGTCTGGACTCAAAGAACATGGCTTATGGAGTTTAAGCTGGGCGTGGTTACTCTTGCCAGCGAAAGTGAGTGATTCATAGCTTAAATGAGAAATTGAGTGTGGGCGTGATCACTTTTATCATTGAAAGTGAACGTTTCAAAGAAGTTCAATCTCAGCTTAGCTGTGCGTTGTCACTCTCGCCAACAAAAGTGAACGTTCCAGAGAAGCTTCAGACTCAACATGCCTGGCATAACCGCTTTTATCAGCAAAAGTGAGTGTTCCAAAGAAGGCAGAATTTCAGTATACTCTGCGTGGTCACTCTTGCTGGTGAAAGTGAGCGTTCCAGAGAAGGCGAAGTTTCAGAGTATTCTGCGTAACCACTTTTATCATTGAAAGTGGATGTTCCAGAGAGTTCTCAACTTGGCAAGTTACGCGTGACTACTTTTACTCATAAGACGCATAACGTCGTGACCTTCTGCATGTCCACTCTTATCAGTAAGAGTGATAACGCCAAGAATTGGGATTTCTATAAATACATGTTTTGAGCTCAGATCTCAGGGTCTTTCATTCATTTTCCGTTTTTTCTGTTAGATTGTCGTTGAGAGAGATTGAGAGAGAAGATTGGGGTCAAGTCTTGAAGCTTCCACAAAGAGGAATCGAATTGGAGCTTCTGGCCATGACTTCTTAGAGTTTTTCTTCTTCTTCTTCTTCTTCTTCTTTCTCTTCTCCCATATCTGAGTAGTTTTCCTGTAGTTAGGAGTTTATGGAACTCGAATTGATGTATTGATTTGACTCTTGCTTCTGAATTTTGAGTTCTTGGATTAATTGAATTGTGAATTCTGCTTTTCTTGCAATCTATGAATAGAAATTCGTATGATTCATCATAGAAGAACAATTACCAATGGAAGTTGGATTTGATTTTCTGATCTGAGTTAGCAATCAGAATTTGGGGATTTCTTAGGGATAAGGAGACCTAATTCTACAATCTTAATGTTCCAAGCCTTAATGCAACTTGAAATTGAACTTCACCTAAGGGATTAGGGTGGTTTAGTTGCTTGTTAGGGTCAATGAGTTAAGGGATTAACCTTTGGGTATTGATATGTGAAACTGATTGTCAATTAACCAAGTTCTTGAATTTTCAGAAGCATAATTGAATTAATATTGATATTCTTGTGAAGTAAATTCCTAACTACCTTTCAATCCATTTCTCATCTCACATTGCATTCATTGATCTGTTTTTCTGCAAGTTTTCTTTACTCTTAATTGTTTTGGTTTATTGCTTTTGTATGTTACAACTCTCCTCCAAAATTCGTATGGTTCAAATGGTTACAATTTTGTGAATTAATACTTGAAATCTAAACTCCCTGTGGAAACGATATCCTGTTCTTAAAAATTACTCATTACTTGCTGCAATACTAATGCACTTGCTAGTGTTTAGATTGCTAACAACAAGTTTTTGGCGCTGTTGCCGGGGAATTTTTAATTTCAAAATCATTAGTAACAGAAAAATAGCTAGATTGAGCATTTATTTTTGCTGTTTTGTTTTCAAGTTTTTCTGCAAGATTTTTCTGCATCTTGTGTAGTTTTCTGCATAATTTTTGCTGTCTTCTGCATAAGTTTTTTCATTCCCTTGCATTTTCTGCATAATTTCATTTTTCATTATTTTGCATAATTGTAATTTCCATTCTGCATAATCTCTACATGATTTTACAATTCTGCAGTTGTTAGACTTGAATTTTATATGCTTTTACTGATAGCTTTTGCATAAATTCTGTTGTGCATTTCTGAATACTAATTGTAGTCTAATTTTGTGTCATTTTGACTTGTATATGCGTGGTAAAAACAAAAATAAATCAATTCTGGTTTTTGATCTTGACATAGACATAACCTTAAGAAGATTGAGAAAATAATCTAGAGCAAAAAAATTCATAGGAAGTGATAGTGACTTAGAAGTTGTCTATTCTCCAGAAATTCAGAACAATCCTAGAGTGAAAAGAACACCTACACCTTTGAGACAACCAAATCCATAAATAGAGATGGCAGAGCAAAATAGAATTAGAACATTAGGGGACTATGCAATTCCTAACATGCAAGGTTTTAACTCTTCTATAATCAAGCCAACTATCCAAGCCAACCATTTTGAGATTAAACCAGCCTTATTACACTTAGTCTAACAGGATCAGTTTTCTGGTGGAAATTCTGATGATCCTAACTTACATATTTCAAATTTTCTGCAGCTATGTGACACCATAAGAATGAATGAGATTAGTGAAGAAGCCATCAGACTGAGATTATTTCCTTTTTCCTTGAGAGATAAATGCTGGTTACAAGCTCAACCATAAGGAAGCATTACAACTTGGACAGAACTTGTGAATAAGTTTCTAACCAAGTACTTTCCTCCATCCAAAACTGCTAAGCTGAGAGGAGAAATTACATCATTTGTGCAGCAAGAAGGAGAATCATTGTATGAAGCTTGGGAAAGATACAAAGAATTGCTTAGAAGGTGTCCACATCATTGTATTCCAGATTGGATGCAATTGGAAACTTTCTACAATAGGATGAATGCAGCAACAAGAACAATGGTTGATACTGCTGCTGGAGGTTCATTAAATACAAAGTCTTTGGAAGAAGCTCAGAGGATTATTGAGATGATGGCATTTTCAATGTATCATAATTCAAACTCAAGGAATCAAGGAAGAAACTCTGGTTATGAAGCTAAGGTTTTGGAAACTTTTCTTGCACATAATTAGCTACAAAATCAAATGTTTTTAGAACAAATAGCTGCCCTAACTCAACAAATCAGTAACCTTCAACCAGGGAGTATGCCTACCAGTCAACTAAGCTGTGATTTTTGTGGAGAAAACCATATAAATGGTGCATGCGAGGCATCTACAAGTGAACCACAGGAACAAGTGAATTATATGAACAATTTTTAGAGACAACAACCCTCATATCCCCCTGGATTTCAATTTTCGAATAATAGAAATCAGCAGTATTCTAATTGGAATTCTTACTCCAATTTACCTTTTTCTAATGCAGGTCTAGCAAGACAACAGTCTTATTTTCAAAGGAATCCATCCACTCAACCTCAAGGAATTCAAAAATTTTCCAAGCCTATGAATGAAAGGTTGACTAAGATGGAAGAAACCATGTTGCAATTCATGAAGGTAGCCCAAACAAGCTTCAAGAACCAAGAAGCTTCAATGAAGAAACTGGAAACACAAATTGGACAGTTAGTGGAACAACTATCCAGCAGGGATGAAGGAAGATTTCCAAGCAATATAGTAATCGATCCTAAGGAGCAATGTCAAGCCATAATTACAAGGAGTGGAGCTGTGGTTGCAAGTCCTAAACCTGCAGAAGAAAGGAAAATAGAACAAGATCTGTAACAAGAAAATTTTAAGCTATTAAAGAAAGATCATTCAAAAGAAAAAGTAGAAGTTCCTATGAATTCTGAGAGAAAAATCAAAAAGTAACTCTTTGAAGAAGCTTGTAAGCCAATAGATCCAGAAAAATACAAAAGGCTGCCTTATCCTCAAAGGGTCCAAAATCCTAAACAGGAGGAATAATTTGAAAGATTTATGAATGTCTTTAAGAAATTACAGATTAACATTCCTTTTGCAGAAGCTTTGGAGCAGATGCCTTCATATGCAAAATTTATGAAAGAACTACTTTCTAGAAAAAGAAAGCTAGAACACGACAAAACAGTACCTTTGACAGAGGAGTGCAGTGCCATTCTCAAGAGAAAGCTTCTTCAAAAACTAAAAGATCCTGGATCATTCAGCATCCCATGTGAAATAGGAAACTGCACAGTTGGAAGAGCACTATGTGATTTAGGGACAAGCATCAACTTGATGCCATTGGCTGTTTTGAAGAAACTTGGCATAGAAGAACTGAAACCCACCAACATCACACTACAGCTAGCTGATAGATCATACACTTATCCATATGGAGTTGTTGAAGATTTATTGGTTAAAGTTGATAAGTTCATTTTTCCTACAGATTTTGTAATTCTGGACATGGAGGTGGATGCTAATATTCCTTTGATTCTAGGAAGGCCATTCCTAGCAATATGGAGAGCTTTAATAAATGTGCTGAAAGGTGAACTTATGCTTCGAGTCCAAGATGAGAAGGTGATATATAACATATTTGAAGCTTTAAAATATCTTGTGGAAGATAGTACATGTATGAAGATAGACATTTTAGATTCTATTATTCCACATTATTCTATTAATGAGTTTGATGAAAATGTTGTGTTAGAAGAAATAATATCTGCAAGAAATGTCAAGTCTGAAATTCTGAATGAGGAATACATCATAGAAGTACAGCAACAATTAGAAGCCCTACCAATTCAAAAACCTGCAGAAAATTCAGTGAAGGAGAAACTGAAAAAGGATGTTAAAGAAGAGGAAAAATAGAAGATAGAGCTTAAGCAGCTACCATCCCACCTGCGGTATGCATTTTTGGATGAGAACCATGAGAATCCAGTCATCATCAACAATGAGCTCAAGGAAGAACAAAAGGAAAAACTGCTGCGAATCTTAAGAGAACACAAATCTACAATCGGCCGGAGTATTGCAGATCTAAAAGATATAAATCCTTCATTTTGTAAGCACAGAATTTTATTTGAAGAGAATTTTAAGCCTGTTGTGCAACCACAAAGGAGGTTGAATCTAGCCATGAAAGAGGTAGTTAAGAAAGAGGTCATGAAGCTGCTAGATGTAGGAATAATCTACCCAATTTCTGGCAGCAATTGGGTAAGTCTAGTCTAAGTTGTCCTAAAGAAAGGGGGCATGACTGTTGTAGCTAATGAAAAGAATGAACTCATCCCTACTAGGACTATGACTGGATGGAGAATGTGCATAGACTATAGGAAGTTAAATGATGCCACAAGAAAAGACCATTTCCCACTACCATTTGCAGATCAAATGCTAGAAAGACTTGCTGAACATTCATTCTATTGTTTCCTTTATGGTTATTCAGGATACAACCAAATAGCAGTGGATCCTTTGGATCAAGAGAAAACTGCATTTACATGTCCATTTGGAGTCTTTGCATATAGGAGAATGCCTTTTGGTTTATGTAATGCCCATGCCACTTTCCAAAGGTGCATGATTTCTATTTTTTCTGACTTGTAGAAAACATTATAGAGGTGTTCATGGATGACTTCTCTTTTTTGGTGATTCTTTTGATGATTGGTTGGCTAATCTATCCACTGTTTTGCAGAGATGTCAAGATACTAACCTTGTGTTGAATTGGGAGAAGTGCCATTTTACGGTACAAGAAGGCATTGTACTTGGTCACAAAATTTTAGAAAAAGGAATGGAGGTGGACCAAGCTAAGATAGAAGTCATTAGTAAATTGCCTCCACCTATCAATGTTAAGGGAGTTAGAAGTTTTTTAGGAAATGCTTGCTTTTATAGAAGATTCATAAAAGATTTTTCCAAAATTGCTAAACCCCTAAGTAATTTACTTATAAAGGATGCTAATTTCATATTTGATGATAATTGCTTGCATGCATTTTTGGTTTTAAAAGAGAAACTGATTTTTGCACCTATCCTTGCAAAACCAGATTGGAAATTACCTTTTGAACTCATGTGTGATGCAAGTGATAGTACAATGGGTGCTGTTTTAGGACAGAGGAAAGATAGGAAATTGCATGTTATTTACTATTCAAGCAAAGTGTTAAATCCTACACAAGTGAATTATACAACAACAGAAAAAGAGCTTCTTGCTATTGTATATACTTTTGATAAGTTCAGATCATACTTAATGGGTTTGAAAGTGATTGTATACACTGACCATGCTGCTCTTAAGTACCTTTTGTCAAAACAGGATGCAAAGCCCAGATTATTAAGATGGATTCTGCTTCTCCAAGAATTTGAGCTAGAGATCAAAGACAAGAAAGGGAAAGAAAATGGTGTTGCTGATTACCTATCTAGATTGCCATTGGAGGGTTTAACCACTGAATCCTTGGAAATAAATGAAGAATTTCCAGATGAAAAGCTGTTTGCAGTGGAAAACATGCCTTGGTTTTCTGACATTGCAAACTTTAAGGCAACTCAATTCATTCCAAGGAGGTTCACTTGGCAGCAAAAGAAGAAGTTCTTACATGACAGCAGATTCTATGTGTGGGAAGACCCTTATTTGTTCAAAATTGGAGTGGATGGGTTACTTAGAAGGTGCATTCCACAAAGTGAGCAAGCTGAGATACTATGGCATTGTCACAATTCAAAATATAGAGGCCACCATGCAAGTTCAAGGACTGCTGCAAAAGTCTTGCAAGCAAGTTTCTTTTGGCCTACACTCTTCAAAGATGCCAAGAAGTATATGGAAAACTGTGATAAATGTCAAAGAACTGGAAATATTTCAAGAAGACATGAGCTGCCATTAACCAACATCTTAGAAGTGGAGCTATTTGATGTATGGGGGATTGATTTCATGGGACCATTTCCCCTATCATTCTCACACGAATACATTTTAGTTGCAGTAGATTATGTTTCTAAATTGGTAGAAGCTATTCCCACCAGATCAAATGATACAAAGGTAGTGGTTTCTTTTATAAGAAAGAATGTTTTTTCAAGATTTGGTGTGCCTAGAGTGCTGATAAGTGATGGAGGTACTCACTTTT
This sequence comes from Abrus pulchellus subsp. cantoniensis, assembly GCA_024086825.1. Classification (NCBI taxonomy): domain Eukaryota; kingdom Viridiplantae; phylum Streptophyta; class Magnoliopsida; order Fabales; family Fabaceae; genus Abrus; species Abrus pulchellus. The sequence goes on along the minus strand of CM044050.1, from coordinate 20,669,672 downwards.
GTAACAAGTATCTTGAAGCTGTATTAATGAAATACGGTGTGAAGCACAAGGTTGCTACTCCATACCATCCACAAACAAGTGGACAAGTGGAGGTTTCAAATAGAGAAATCAAGCAAATTCTAGAGAAAGTAGTGAACAACTCAAGGAAAAATTGGTCAAAAAGGTTGGATGACTCTCTATGGGCATACAAAACTGCTTTTAAAACTCCAATTGGTATTTCACCATATCAATTAGTCTTTAGAAAGGCCTGTCATCTACCCTTAGAGCTGGAACACAGAGTATACTGGACTAACAAGTGGCTTAACTTTGATTTGTCAAGTGTTGGAAAGAAGAGAGTTATGCAGCTACATGAGTTAGAAGAATTCAAACAGTAGGCTTATGAAAATGCAAAGTTATATAAATAGAGAACAAAGAGAATCCATGACAAGTTCATTCTACAAAAAGATTTTAGACCTGGGCAGCATTCAATTCAAGATTAAAATAGTTTCCAAGGAAACTGAAATCCAGATGGTCTGGACCATTTTTGATTAAGGAGACTTCGCCCTTTGGAGCAATCTTTATAGAAGATCAGAAAACAGGTAGAGAATTCAAGGTCAATGGCCAAAGATTGAAGATCTATCATGGAGAGGAATTTACAAGGAACATCTCATGCTTAAAATTGGTTCCTCTTGAGTGAGGAACAACTAATGTCAAGCTAGTGAAATTAAAGAAGCACTTTGTGAAAGGCAACTCACATTTCTAACTCATTTCATATTCTGCAGTTTCTGAAATTTGTAATTCTGCACATTCATATTTTTTTTTAATTCCTTGCAAGTCCTGCTGCATCTGATTTTCTGAAGAGAATCTAATAGTTGATTAGAGATTTGATGTGGTGAATGTGTATTTGAAGGTTTAAAATTTTGCATAATCTGAAATTTCTGCAATTTGATTCTGCTGCATATCTCTGTTGACGTGAATTTGGTATTTGATTTGAGATTCAGTGTTTAGAATGTGTATTTGCAGAATTAGAAATCTGTATAATCATGTTTTACAATTTTATCTAAGTTCTGCAAATATGTTGCTGCAGCTATTTTTCTGAATTGATTTGATAAATAATTAGAGATTTGGAATTGAAAGAAGTAAATTGAAGGATTAGAGTATGAGAAGTGAGTTAATTGAGAATTTAGATGAATTTGATTAATGAAAGGAGTCACTATGTTGCAGGAAAGAAGCTACGCAGAGAATACATTTTGAGGATCTTTGTTGGAACAATCACTTTTACTGACAAAAGTGATCACGCAGAGGCATCAAGGTAAAAATACTCCTCTGGAACACTCACTCTCACTAATGAGAGTGATTACGCAGAGACAAATGGAAAAATTAATTCTCTGTAACGCTTCCTTTTTCTGGCAAAAGTGGCTACGCACAGGTAAGTAGACTTTCAATCTTTGTGCGTAACTCCTTTTATTCAAAAAAATGGTCACGAGGCTGTGCGTTATCACTTTGCCCAGCAATAGTGATAACGCACCTCACACTCTGAAAAATCAACTCTCTGGAACACTCACTCTGCTAAAAAGTAATGATGACGCTGAGTGCCTTTAATGTATAACGTTCACTTTTCCTGCTTTAAGTTGTCACGTGCCCACGCGTGTCTATAAATATAAACCAAAGTGAACACGCACATACCGTTGCACCCAAAAATTCTTATTCTCTCTGAAAGTTTTGTGCGACTGCAAGCCCCCTGTGTCTTGACCTAGCAGTAACAAGCATTTCCCCCATATTTCCCCATCTTCTTCGTCAGGTACATGACCCTCCTCTCTTTGAAATAGCTGGTTAGGGTTTTCTATGTTTATATTCTAAGAAAAATGAAAAAAAGGAAGTAATAGAAAATTATTTTGAAGATAATTGACTCAATAATAGCATGAACAATATACTGAATGAGTCCCTCTATCATTTAAAATTTTTTTTTACAAGAACATTCAAATCTGCTTTGCTTTGATTGAATTGTTTTTGTTGAAAATGTTTGGGTTGAAGAACCATGTTGAGAAATTAGTTGAAAACTGGAAATATTGTTCTCTACTACCTTGTTTCATTGCAAAAATGGATGCATTTTGAAACTTCCAAATTAGAATTTCTCTGAATTTGGTTGTTTAAGATTGTGCAGTTGTATGTTCTGGTTTTAAAGTTAGAAGAAAATCTCATATGAATAATGGGACGTTGTTTTGATGCTTTTTGATTTAACAATAGAATGAGCAAAATACTCAATAAGTGTTCACTATTATCTGTTATATCTTTTAAAAGAAAGTCGAACCTACATTGCACAATATTTGAACCAAATTTCTACAGAATCTATCCTATCTAAACAGATTTGTGAAAGTGTTAGATTGAAAAGATCTGAATATGATTTTCTGAAATTATTTGTGATTCTGAAACCAGTTTTGGATGAATGTGATACAATAACTCTTTGCTGATAATGAATGAGTACATAAATATGTTAACAATTAGTTGAAACCTAAACCTAGTTCTCTGCATTATCATATTTTTTTTTAGAAAGTGTGTACTCAAAAATTACAAAACTAGGGAGATCAGTTTAAATTCTTTGAATATGGTTGTTTAAATGTGTGCATTTATGTTTTTCTATCTACAGACTGATATGCCATTAATTGCTAAAAGAGTTTTCTGCTGAAATTACAGAGTTGTTGAAAAATTGATTGATAACTTGAAATGTTTCTTCTGCGTTAACATGATACTTTCTGAGAGTGTGCACTCTGAACTTAGAGATTGGGATTTAACATGATTTGACTGATAATGCTTAAACTTGTGCAGTTGTGTGTTTGTATGTGTATGGTGAATTATCTTAATAGCAACCTGCATGATTATAGTGTTAGAAAAGTGAATTCCTACAAGATTATTTGATTGAACTTTCTGTAGCAGAGAAATACTATTCTGTGTTAAAATTTTGAATTTTTTTTTTGCAGAAACTGAAAAATGGTTAGAACTTCTCTAAACACACCAGTTGGACCTTCTAAGAAGAAGCAAGCTGGAGCTTCCACCACTCCAAGAAGAAGATCCAGTAAAAATCTTCAAGTAGCTAGGAAAAATCCAGTAGCAAAGAGAGCCAGAACTGATGTGTCTCAAACTCCTCACCCATTGAAATTCCTGACCCACTTCATCCAAGATCACCTGCACCTTCACCTTCTCCACCACCTCAGACCAGAGCAGCTACACCTTCAAGCTCCTCACCCTTTGCAACATATGACCCAAGGTTTAGGAGCATTGCTCACGAAAACTTCTTTAAAGCCAATATCCTAAGGAGGAAAATTGTCCCTGATAGAGCATTCAAATTTGCTAGGAACAATTATCTAGAATACAAAGAAAGGATTCAGAAGATGGGATGGGATTTCTTCTATTCTGCAGCTGGCCTGGGTTGGAGGGAAATAACTCAGGAATTTTATGCAAATGCCATGAGGTTTAAGGGAACTAAATTCCCTAGGTACAACACAATGGTCAAAGGGATGAGGATAGACTTCAGTCCTGCCAATATCAACAGGGAGCTAGAAATCAATGCTGAAAGACACCCTGCACAGCTGGATTTCACCTCATTCAGGAAGACTCCTGATATTGATTATGTGCAGATTTTGGAGAAAATTGGCAGGCCAGGTACAACTTGGAAGTTGAATCAGGCCAAGAAGCCAAAATGTATAATCACCAAGAACTTGCTACCTTTTGACAAGGAATGGAGCATGTTCATCCTGAATTCTTTCATGCCAGTAAAACACAGCTCAACCTTGGCAATGAAAAGGGCTTAATTGCTATCTGGAATAGTTACGAATATGTACATTGATGTGGGGGAGATAATAAGTGACTGCATCCTTAATATTTTGAAAACCAAGAGGGATTCTCTGGCCTTCCCGCCAATCATCACACTGCTCTGTGAAGATGCAGGAGTAGAGTTTGGGGAATATCAAGAAAAGATCAGAGCTGCACCCCCATCTCTGCATCTATGGTAAAAGAAATTTATGCCACCACTTCCTGCACCTCCGCAGCCCCAATTCCTTCCCAATATAAAAAGAGAAACCAATGCTAATAAGAGATGCATTGAAGCTGATGGCTGAGAAACAAAATCAACTTGCTGAAAGGCAAATTGAGCTGCACAGCAATCTCAAAGCTGGAACAATGCTGCTGGAATGTGTGATGCTCAATATTAGACAAAAGCTGGGAACGACTAAAGAGGAGATGTACCACACACCTGATTTGGCAGAAAATGCTTAGTGTTTATGATCCTCTGTGTTTAAAGATTTACCAGTTTATAAAACACACACTCTACAACCAGTAGAGGAAGAAGTGGTAGAAGAAGAGGCGGTGGAGGAAGAAGAAGAAGATGAAGAAGATTCAGAAGAAGACACCTCAAAGGAGGAAGATATAGCAGATGACTAGTTTAGGAATTTATTTTCTGTCATTAGGAATTTTGTAAATTTTTGTAGTTTCAAACTTTTTGGGTTGTAATTACAAATTGGTACAATTTGGTTTAATTTTAACATATATGTTCTGCATTTATGTTCAATTTCCACTTAATTGAATTTACTTGCCAATTGATCAAAATTTTTAGTGTTTTGTTCAGAAAATGTCACACTCACACATCTCTCACACACATTGGATGATAACACCTACACAAGCTGCCATGAAAGGGGGGTTATTCCTTTCCTCTTGATTAATGTGTTAGCTACATAATACACTGAAATTTTACTGATAATAGTATAGGATATGAACTGTTTTTCTGCAATTTAACTGCAAGATGCTTGACAATTCTGTGAATTTGATTTGAAATTGTTCTTTTTATGTTATTTTTCCCATTCTCAAAATGAAATCATACTTGTATTTTCACAATGAGGCAGTCTTGCCACTAGGTGCATATAATTCTGAAAAGTGAATTGTGAGTTCATTAATTAGCATGTTACTTACAAATCCCTAGTGAGACTTGAGCTGCATTCTTCTTTTTATGTGTGATTGATCGTATTTTGCTGCATTCTCTAGAACTTGCCTTGTTTCTTGGTTGAATATGCAATTTACAGTTTTCACATATATGATGGAGGCCATGTTTGATTATACCTAGTCAGCCTAAATGCCTTCTTTTATTATTAAATGTTAAGCTTAGTTCACCCCTTTGAGCTTAATATCCCTTTTCTTGAAATTTACCTCATTACAAGCCTTGCTGAAAAACCAATTCTACCATTCAAAGGAAAAAAAGGCATAGTGAGTTTAATCAAGAATGAGTTTTAAAGCTAAGTTTGGGGTGGCATCCACATTTTAATTGCTTGAGGACAAGCAATGTTCTAAGTTTAGGATGGGGAATAGCAAGCTATCTAAGTTTGAGTTCAAAAAGTCAGAAAGAAAGAACAAAAGTGCTGCAGAAAAATGAAAAATCTATGCAGCAAAGTTGTGCAAAGAACAAAATGGGAGTTCAAAAGAAAAGAATTGCAACAAAGTACTGCAGAAAAAGAAAAAGAATATAAAAAAAAAGTAGTGAATGAAAGCAAGAAAAGAAGAAAAGAGATGAAAATTCTGCTGCATGAAAACTTTTGTTTGTTGCATAAGTGAGAGAATTAAGGAAAAAAATGCAGATCCAGGCTAGTTTTAAAACAAATCACTCAAAATGCCTCTGATCTTTTGAAATTACATGTATTGTTTTCCATTTTCTTCAATACCTACCTTAACCTTAGCCTTGTTATAACCTGAAAAAGTCCTCTAGATGTGTGATTACATGTATTAGGCAGAGGAGATTGAGAATATTGGCAAGCATATGGTAGAGTGCAGTGAAATTGATGATTTAGAGTGAAAACAGTACCCAAACAATGTTGAGTGATGAGAGAAACACTTCCAAGTGTGCTGTGATTATGTTTATTAATTGTACTCACATTAACTTTGCTGATATATATGAACTTAGATAGCAAATTCTTGCCCAGAATTAATTAATGCAGTATGGCTATCATGATGAGCAATTTGATTGAAAATTCTACAGAAATCACAGAAGTGGAATTTGAAATTTCTGAGAAAAGCAGTTTGTACAATGAGTTTTGAAAAATGGAGGAATTATCCTTGGTTTAGTTTGATATGCTTGAGGACAAGCAAAAATTCAAGTTTGGGGTAGTGATGAATCCATATTTTTCCTAGTATTTTACTATAGTTTTAATCCATTTCATAAGGAAAATGTGTTGGAAAAAGCAGAAAAAATCATAAAAATAGAATGATTGGAGAATTTCTTTAAATATATAGTTAGTTGAGCATTTATGAATTTTCTATGTAAAAATTAATAATTGAAGTGTGTTTTTGTAGAAAATGCTGAGTAAAGACCATGAGGTTGATAAATCAATGGAGAAATAGCAGAAAAGTAGCAAGCCTGGACTCAAAGAACATGGCTCATAGAGTTTAAGCTGGGCGTGGTTACTCTTGCCAGCGAAAGTGAGTGATTCATAGCTTAAATGAGAAATTAAGTGTGGGCATGATCACTTTTATCATTGAAAGTGAACGTTCCAGAGAAGTTCAATCTTAGCTTAGCTATGCGTTATCACTCTCGCCAACAAAAGAGAACGTTCCAGAGAAGCTTCAGACTCAACAGGCCTGGCGTAACCACTTTTATCAGCAAAAGTGAGCGTTCCAGAGAAGGCAGAATTTCAGTATACTCTGCGTGGTCACTCTTGCTGGCGAAAGTGATCGTACCAGAGAAGGCGAAGTTTCAAAGTATTCTGCGTAACCACTTTTATCATTGAAAGTGGATGTTCCAAAGAGTCCTCAACTTGGCAAGTTGCGCGTGACCACTTTTACTCATAAAAGTGATTACGCACAACGTCGCGACCTTCTGCGTGGCCACTCTTATCAGCAAGAGTGATAATGCCAAGAATCGGGATTTCTATAAATACATGTTTTGAGCTCAGATCTCGGGGTCTTTCATTCATTTTCCATTTTTTCTATTAGATTGTTGTTGAGAGAGATTGAGAGAGATGATTGGGGTCAAGTCTTGAAGCTTCCACAAAGAGGAATCGAATTGGAGCTTCCGGCCATGACTTCTTGGAGTTTTTCTTCTTCTTCTTTTTCTTTCTCTTTCTCTTCTCCTATGTCTGAGTAGTTTTCTTGTAGTTAGGAGTTTATAGTACTCGAATTGATGTATTGATTTGACTCTTTCTTATGAATTTTGAGTTCTTAGATTAATTGAATTGTGAATTCTGCTTTTCTTGCAATCTATGAATAAAAATTCATATGATTCATCATAGAAGAACAATTACCAATGGAAGTTGGATTTGATTTTCTGATCTGAGTTAGCAACCAGAATTTGGGGATTTCTTAGGGATAAGGAGACCTAATTCTGCAATCTTAATGTTCCAAGCCTTAATGCAACTTGAAATTGAACTTCACCTAAGGGATTAGGGTGATTTAGTTGCTTGTTAGGGTCAATGAGTTAAGGGATTAACCTTTGGCTATTGATATGCGAAACTGATTGTCAATTAACCAAGTTCTTGAATTTTCAGAAGGATAACTAAATTAATATTGATATTCTTGTGAAGTAAATTCCTAACTACCTTTCAATCCATTTCTCATCTCACATTGCATTCATTGATCTGTTTTTCTGCAAGTTTTCTTTACTCTTAATTGTTTTGGTTTATTGCTTTTGTATGTTACAACTCTCCTCCGAAATTCGTATGACTCAAATGGTTACAATTTTATGAATTGATACTTGAAATCTAAATTCCCTGTGGAGACGATATCCTGTTCTTAAAAATTACTCATTACTTACTGCAATACTAGTGCACTTGCTAGTGTTTAGATTGCTAAGAACAACACACTCCCAGTGCCCTATAATCACAGACAATGATGCATCCAACATTTCTTGAGGTCTTAGTCAACTAGGCAAACAGTCGCCTGTTAGCCCATGTACACAGATACAATGCATACAATAACGAACCCCTTAGCAAAAGTATAGTCAAGAATCTAGTCAGGAAACGAGTGTGAGGCCATGTAATGCATTCATTCTTAGAAAGAGTGTGTACAAATATATGAATGTCGTTCACCACCCTACGTTTCCCCTAGATTTTTTATCATCTTTGGACTCTATACTCCCAGTGTATCTCTGTAACTATTCACACTAGATCCATTTGATGTCCAACACTTATACTTGTATTAAGAATCCCCTCATTCTCCACTCATAAAATCATGCTTAGTAAAGCACTTCCATGCTAAGTTCACATCACTGATTTCTTTAGAGCTTAGTTTCACTCATTAAATCATTTAGACAATATCATACTTTATAATAGCTGCAAAATTCTCATATACATATCTCGACATATAGTCTATGTATTCCAACTTACAAATACAGCATCATCTATCATCATACATCTCATATAAACATATTTCATATAATTGCACCATAATCATTTATCATATTTTCATAACACTCCACATTGAGCACTTATATATATATATATATATATATATATATTACATGTAAACATATCACAGCCATTCAAGCCACACAACCTAACAAGTATATTCTCAACTATCATTCATAAATATTATACTCCAAACACATATTTTCACAAAATCCCTATGTCATAGTGCTCTAATGAGCACAAAATAAACACTTTAATAAAACAACAAAATAGAGCTCTCCTTACCTCAAGGTGAGTATGTGGAGAGAGATTGACTAAGATTTGAGTTCATCCACAGAAGTTCTCATGAGTACCAAAAGATATTCGTGAGAAATTAAAATAGGAGAAACAATTAGAGAAAACAAAGTTTAATCTAGAGAAACTTACATGGAATCATTTAGATTTAACGTCAAAGCTTGGATTTGAGAAGTAATTGGAGTTTGAGGGATTTTTATTTGAGAGAAGGAAGTGAGAGTTCAGAGAATGTGAGAAGAGAACATGTAGTTTGGAATGAAATGAAATTTCAATTAGAGAATCTCTTAAATACCCCTCAGCTGCGCATGCTTATACTTGAGTGAGGAACAACTCGCTTTAGCAACAAAATTTTTGCCTGTGTAAGGTACAGCTTGTCTGAGTAAGAACACCAGAAAGTGGCCTCGCCAAGCATTTTTGCATATGCTCGAGGTCGAGCTCGCCTGAGTGAGATAATGTTCAGAGAGTTGGATATTTTTCTTATGAGTACACGCCTAAGCGACTTAGCTCGCCTGGGTGAGATCACTATTCGCCTGACAAGATCACCTCTCGCCTGAGCGAGGTGATAGTTGAGATAAATTTATCCTATTTAGCTTGAGTGAGAATCATCTTGCCTGAGCGAGATTGCCCTGAAATCATGTGGTTTTAGGTGCTCTGTCTCACTTAAGCGAGATATGTCTCGCCTGAGCAAGATCCTCTACACCAGACTTTCTACCAAAACATCCCTAACTCACACTACAACAGAAATGAGCTTTTGAAGTGCTAACTTAGATAGCGGTTAGTATGAATCACTTTATAGTAATATACTTAAAGATCAATTAGTGTTGAACCACTTTCTAAGGTATACTTCTAAGAGCGGTTAATATTAAACAACTCTCTAATATACACTTCTAAGAGCAGTTAATAGACAATTGCTCTCTAATGTATACTTCTGAGATCAGTTCACTAGGAACTGCTCTCTAATCTATACTTCTGAGAGTGGTTCTTTGTTAACTGCTCTCTAAAATCATACACTTCTGAGAGTGGTTGATAAAGAACCACTCTCTAATGTATACTTCTGAGAGCGGTTCTTTGTTAACCGCTCTCTAAAGTCACACACTTCTGAGAGCAGTTGATAAATAACTGCTTGATGACATGATTTTTGTTTGCAAAAACATTTGTCGTCAATCTCATCAAAATATGCAGAATTTTTATGTAGTCTAGGATGCAAACCTAAGTTGTCTCCAATGACTTTGGTTGGTAACATACATTGAACATGTTGTAAACATTTACTATGAAAGCATTAAAAAAGGGGGTTTATGTTATCCCAATCTATATATAAAGGCAAGTGATGAAATTAATGAGTTTAATCAATGAAATGTAGCAATCCTTAGTTCATCCATGTGATTCTATCCCTATTCCTCTCAAGATTTAATACTTTTCCTCTTCCTTTGAATTAAGGTAACTCAAGAAGCGAGAATTAACCTTAAAATCCCATACGAATTTAAGCAAATTTAATGGACTCCAACTCTTTTCCCAATATTATGCAACCTTAGAAATTAACTTAGGATTAAGCAAACCAAGTTAAGAATTTCATTAAAATGAATTAGGGTTAATTAAGCAATGTCCCCCTCATTCAACCATTAATTCAATTTAAAGAGTTGGGAAACATAAATTCATGAAGGAAAGGGAATTATATTGACATTCATACCCAAGAATTCAAGAATCTATGAACTCACTAAGGATTACAAGAAAGTTTACCCCTCCATGAGGATGGGTCTTACAAATTTAAGATGAAAACAAAGGGAAATCAATGACATCAATGCAAAAATTAAAGGAAAGTGAAGAAGAAATGTGAATCAAACCCTAGGATTGGTCCTTGACTGTCACCCAAGGATGACCTAAGCTCTGTAAGTGTCCCCAAAGTGGCAAAAGAATCCAAAAGTGTGTAAAAACCTCGTACCCTAATTTCTAAAGTTCTATTTATGGTGCAGAGGTTTTTTTGCCCATAGTAGTTACTATGGTCCACAGTGATGACACGTAGCACTCCCATAATAGTTACTATGGTTTCATAGTAGCTACGCGCATGTCACCATAGTAGTTACTATGAGTCATAGTAGTTACGTGCAGGTTTGGGTGATTTTGGCCTTCTCTGGAGTGTTCACTTTGGAATCAGAGCGATCACTTTGGTCTGCCCTAGAGTGTCTACTATGGGTCATAGTAGTTACGCGCACCACCTCTTCAGATTGGAGTCTCTGTAGTGTCTACTATAGAATCAGAGTGATCACTTTGGTTTGCCCTTTTGGATCTAGCTTGCTGTAGTGTCCACTATGGAATCCCAAGTGGTCACTTTCAACTCAAACTTTCTCAAATGCTAAAAATTAATGGAGTAAGTCTAGAAATTCCTGCACAGTTATTCAAATGATCAAAATTTCAAATTATATCTATGTAAATCAATGTAAATTAACCAAAAATTAAGAAACCTATGAAATTCGACCAAAATGGTGTTTCTATGTTATTTACACTTTCTAAGTCTACTTTTTCTATTAAAGAACACTGAAAAGACAAGTAGAAATCCAATAAAATGTGGATCATCACTGCTCTCTAATGTATACTTCTGAGAGTGGTTAATAGAGAACTGCTCTCTAAAGTATTTTTTTCTATCTTATAAATGAAGCGTACTCTCAAATCTCTTTGTCTTGCTAACAAAGTTGCTCACTTTTACATCTGTAAGTTCTCTTCGTTTTCTTCATCTTTTATGTGCTAACAAAGTTGTTCTCTGTCGCTTTCACTGTAGGTTCTCTTTGTCTTCTTTGCATTAAAAAAGTTAGTTTCGTTTACATTTGTTGCTACCTTTCTAATTGTTCTCTATGTTCTCTCTTTCTTAATCTCTTTTTTCCTCTATTAACTGTAAACCATCCCACTAATTTGTTTTCTTTTTTTTTTTTTTGCTTAATAGTGTTGCAGATGTGGACTGTTTGGTTAATACAATGTAAAAACTAAACAAGTTTCACTTTTGATTTGTGATAAAAATGGAGAAAGTTTGAGCATAACAATAAATTAATTTTGGTTTGAAATAAAAAACTCACGAAGAAAGAAATTTCAAATTCTAGATTTGCGGTATATTTTAAATGACATTTACTTTGTGAGAGCGGTTCCACGTAGAATGGCTCTCTAATATCAACATTTAAGAGCGGTTGTTTAACCGCTCTCTTAAGTGCAACATTTTAGATATCGCGAGATTTTAGAGCAGTCCTAAACACTTTCTAAATTAAAACAAAACTGCTCTGACATTTCCATTTTGGCATAGTGTCATTCCAATACACTCTAACACTATATAATACCAAACAATCAATAATTGGAAGAAAAGGATGTTATAAAAGGCGACCTTCTTTTTGACAAAATTAAAGGCTATTTTCATGACCCTTCAACACTTCTCAAAATGTAGCCTTCTTTTCGATAAAGAATGAGACTCTTCCTCATGACCCTTCAAAAATCCTTGAAACATGTTGAAGAGTAGTATCTTTGACAAGTTTTTTAAACTTAGATTTTTCACAGGTCTTCGACTCATTAGAATGTGAGAACCTAGGGTTCTCTTTGCTTTTAGTCGAACGGTGTGTCCATGCCACTGATCTTCGAGTTAAGTTTCTCCTTAAAAAGGTATAGTCTATTTCTAACCACGAAAATCTGATAAGAGCTTTGGTAACTTAGAAAAGAAAAATTTCCCCAAACAATAAGATAGTAGTAGTGTATTCTTTCTCTAACGATCAATATGGTACTGGATTATTCACAAGTTTCATTAAAAGCTTGATAAATGCTTAATTAACTTTTATGTAATTACCCATTCATAAAAGATCATGTAGGTGGAAATTTAGTTAGCATGATATCACTCAAAAAGATTTTCAAAATTATTATAAGTTTGTATGGGCTTATTTACCAAAATAATAATAAAATTTTATTTATTAAGATACTATTACACTAAAATTATATTTTGTTTGAAGTTGTTTTTATCATATAATTTTATGTTTTGCATGCAGTAGAAGCAATACTTGTAACGTTCTGAATTTTGTAATAATATTTTGATTATTAATATAAATATGTTAATTGCTATATATTTGTGTGTTGAGTTATATAATGATGATGTGTATTGAATGATGGTGGAATACTTGTGTGTGAATGCATGTGGATAAATATGTGAGTATAAATGTGAATATTGATTTTGGATTAAGATACGGACATGTTTGACTTGTGTTTGGTTTGGATTGATTGAGGAAAATAGGTTAAGAGTATGTTGCAGAGCATGCAGGATTTGTGAGCATGCAAGATTTGTTGCACTTTCATTGTAGCGAGATTCTACAGAAAACAGAGTGCAGTTTCCTTTGATATTTTTGCTGTAATGAAAGAAGGTGTCATTGTAGCTAGAGTGTGGCGACTCCTAGGGTATTTGAGGGCATTCTCACTCTTTCCTCTTCACCTCTTTTTCGATTCTCTCGATTCCCAGTCCTGATTTTGTAGTCATTTTTTTTAAAATTGATGGATTAACAAGATCTTATTGATATTATTTAAAAATATTTGTCTAATATATTTTTTATTAATTAAAAACATCTTAAGGATTTTTTTTTCCTAAATAGTATTGTTTTGCTTTATATTCAATATCCAATAACATATAACAATCATATGGTTAAAGTTAAATAAGTAATACTTTTAAAATGTAAAATATATAATAAATCATCATATTTTATTTATTATTTGAAGAAAATTTCTTGTTAAATTAATTTTGATTATTTTTAGTTTATATTTTTAGTTTTCACAAAAATTATTAATTTATTATATAAATAAAAATGACATGTACTAATTGAAATAATTTATTATTCAAATTATAATTCTCAATTTTAAAATATTTATTTATTTTCCTTTTATATAAAAAATAGAGTATTTTTATTATTATTTATGAAACTTGTACAAATTTTTTTACTGAAAAATAAAGATTATTATTATTATTAATACAATGAAATAATTCACGTACTTTATGCTTAAAATATTTTTTAAATAAAAAATGATATGATAAATATCTAACAAGCGTTTCTTTTTGTTAGGCTTAAAACACATTTTAAAATTTCTATCTTAGTCGAATTAACAATGAGGTTTAAGTTAAGATTTTTCAAAAAATACAAACACCTAAACCAATACCTATTAAAAAAAAATACCTACTAATACTAAATTTAAAGGTATGATTTTTGAAGTAATACCTCTTATTGTATTAATCTCATTAATAATTTTATTGTTATAAATTTATTTGAAGAAATTTCTTTTTGTATAATTTAAAGATGTCAAACAAGCATAATGTAATTTTGTTTGATATTTTTACTGTGGTGAGAGAGAGCCTTGCTAGCAACGACAGTCTTACGCTGTAGCTAGAAAGGCTTGTTGTAACGAGAATGTCACTTTTCTGAGGGTATTTAAGGGTTTTCATGTATGAAAACTTCATGCATGAAATTTCCTCTCACGTCCAGACTTCTTTTCCTCTAAATTCTCTCTATATTTTCTCAAATAAAACCTCTCCAAACATCAATTATTTTTTGAATACGTTCATTCTACGCAATCCTAGGTAAGTTTCCTTAAGTTTAATCATGTTTTTACCGTCTGTTTTCTTTGAATCTTGTTCTTAAGGAATAAATTGATGTTATCAAGGTAGAAGTGCTGTTTTAGGACCTTTTTCACTATCAATCTCCATTTAGATCTTCATTGTAAGGTAGGGGGAGCTCTATTCTATTATTGTATGATGTAAGTTATATGTTGAATTTGTGAGAGCATGTTTATGTATCAATTTTGATGAGATATGTATGAGAAATGAGTGTTAATGAAGAAAGATTGCTAATATACATGTGTTTGATGGTTTGGTTAATTGATTATACTGTGTAAATATGAAATATATGATGAAATAACATAATATTATAGTTGAACAAGTTTAATGACTGTCTGAAAATGATGAATATGTCATCAATGGTTTGTTAAATGATATGATTATCGAGATCATGAGTCAGTGATGTGCAATATGAAATTAGTCTGAAAGTGCTATTAAGTATGATTTTATGATTGGTTGATGGAATAAATATGAGTACTGAATGAAGTGGTGTAAATAGTTATAGAGATACACTAGGAGTATAGAGTATAGAGATGATAAGGAAATCTCGAGAAAATGTAGGGTGGTGAGCGACATTCGCGATTGTGCATATGTTATTGTTGAGTGGGAATGAGCTACATGGCCTCACACTCGTTTGAGTAAGGGGCTCATGATTGCATACATTGTATCCGTATTGCATGAGTTGACTGACAACTATTTACATGATTGAGTAAGACCTCAAAAACTGCTGAAGGCATCGAATGACTGTGATCACAGTGCACTTAAATTCCAAATTTGAGAAATGGAAGTGTCAATGAGATTATGTGAATGTGAGTGATGAATGAGATATATAATATGTAGTAATGTAACATAAATTCTCATCTAATTGTATAAGCATGATATTATTATGAAAATGTTATGATATCTTTACATTGTACTGTAAATGGGATAAACGCTCACCCTTACACCATTTGCAGGTAGTAAAGATGACAACTTATCCCATGCAAATTGATGAAGTAGTCTATAATTATACAGTTCCGTTTGATTTTCCAATCAGTGGCAAATTTATCAATCTCTTAGTTTTATCTATACCAAGGAATTGAAAGGCCTTCTCAAATCATGAGTAACATATTTACTTATCATGATCATGATTTGCTAGGAAGGCCTAATAGCTACACATTTGAGAGATTCCCTAGTATAGAAATGATGGCGAATTCTGGTGACGCCTATCTTGGAGAAGATGATGAATTGACTGTGAAGGACTTAGAGGAAAATAAGAGATGACAGGATATAGATGTTTAGTTTCAGGTCCTCAGTATATGGGAATGAGTATGAACATTTGTAAATTTTGACATGTGATAGATAATGATATGTAAATATTAATTTTTATTATATCTTATGCAATTATTGTAACATCCCAAATTTCGGTCTATATGGCAGAGAGTGTTGATTATTAATTAGTGACTCTTTTGTTTGATTTTTAGTACTCTAGTTCCATTCTTGCTACAACTATTTAATCATATTACGTTCCCTTCTTCCATAATTATTTCTCCCAGGGTGTGTTTAGTTAATTTCGTATGTGCATGTCTATATGATTATGTGATGAAGTTACCTTGACTTAACCCAAGGTTAGTGAGATTAGCCTGGGGGCGAGATAGTCTTTTGAGTTAGATGAATGGACCCTATTTCTTTCATTCCCCTGATGATTGTTATTAATGGTACATAGTTCTTTTAATTCTTATTATTTGATTGTGTGATATGCTTTCTTAAATTTAAGTGGAACTGCACGTGTAACTTTCTTTATTTATATTGAATGTTCATTAGGTTCTAATAGTGGATGTACTTAAGTCTTCCATTATTTTGGTACCATGCACACTAAGTTAGACCATTAATGAGAGCCACCATCTATTTTTTTTACCCTAGAAGTCACGTGTACTACAAAGGACCCAAGAGGCAAGTTTTAATCTTTCCTCATTTAGTGCTAGTAACCAAAAATTCATTCATGTCCAGGGAGGGAGAGAATCGAAATTAATAGCCTAGGATTCTAGCCCAAATTAAGTATACTTAATGCAATTCCATTGATCTAGGTTACCCTAAATAAATACAGCCGCCACCTCTTGGACTGCCATATTTTGATTGGATCTTATTTAAAAACCTTCCTTTTTTATATATAGTGCAACTGAAAATTTAAAGCCCCAATCCTCTTCTAGAAGGAAACTTTCCATATTCTCGGCACTTACACATAATTACCACCCTATTCATTAATGCACCTAATGATTTTATTTAATACCCCTCTTTTAAATAAAGTAATCAGATTTTCGTTATTTGCTTATGTAGGAAAGAGAAAGACACCGGCCATAATGACCTAGATTCTGAGCCTAAATAATTGCACTTAATACGATTATCAATTCCCTAGTTACTCTAATTAGGTGTAGCCGAGGATGAAGTTTTATTCCTTTCCTTAATTATAAACTTTTCAAATTCTCGTGCACATTTAATTAAGGTAGGTTATTAATCATAAATTAGCGAGAATCTTGTAGTTAATTAGAGAAGATACCCTTGCCTTTCCATTTACTCGAGGAAACCCTCCTATTTCCTCATTTAATCGCCATTAAACTCCCTTAATTACCCACCTACATTAAATACCATAGGGGAGTGAAAAGGCGCCTGCTTGATTCCCTCACCATTAATCCAATCGGTTACCTGCATTTAGTGGGCGTGCCAATCAGCTTGAAACGTTCCACCTGAGGCAATTAATTCCCGAGAACAGTGCCTGACATCAATTATATATATATTCCTTCCTTAATTACCTTGCATTTATGGCAAAACCCTAGGGAGATTTATGTGAATGCATGGCCAAAAGTGGCACCACCCTCCATCAGAAAATTTAAGTAGCCACCTTGCATTAACTGCATGGCATTACCGAAAACAATCAATCATTCACATTATTTTTTTTCCTAATAACCACGTTTTAAATTGCTTAAAACCGAGGGTCCTCTCCTGCCTCATTTAAACCATCATTCAAGTTACCTAATTTACCTCTTAACCGTATTTAACCTCATGAGAAAAACAAAGGAAAAACCTACTCAACTTCCTTCTGGAGTTGACCTAGCCGCCAGCCTACACTTAATGTACAGCCAAAAACTTAGCAACATATTTTTGGAAATTATGCTCCATTAATCGCATGCAATTATTTCTTGTTTTATGGCACTGGCCACACGTCCAAGGCAAAGAGAAATGGACCACCTTTTCACTGACCACTCAAAATAACATCACCCTTTTCAATTTGTGGGACACGAAGGGTTTGAACCTGCTTCCCTCCACAACAAACCCTAGCCGCCAACGTGCATTAATTACCCACTCTTACCTAGGTCAAACCCCATTCGGTTACTCCATCATGATGAATGGTGTGTGGAGATGTGTGGATCACCAACGGCTTGTTTCTTTTACACTCTGTGCATTGAATGCTCTTGACAAGGCGCATCACCTACACCTAGACACCATGAGACATGACTATTCAATTGAAAAGGCAAAAGGGTGTGACACTTCGCCTAACCTAACCCTAAAACCCTTCTTGTGCAACTCAACGCCAGCCTTTGGAAGACGAATGGGCAAAGCTTTAAGCCACACTATATAAGAACACCTTCTAATCCTCACGCGCCCTTTTTCCCTTATTTAAAAAAAAAAAACACTCTCAACCTCACCACTTCTTTCTCTCTCGACACATTCTCACCCTCTCACAAAACCTATATGCCTTTTTTCTCTAGTGGACAACACACTCCATCACCAACCTCAAGGAGGCGACAAAACACCAAGGACCCAAGTTGTGATCAAGATCCTGCTAGTACCAAGACCAAGCCTTCCACTCTATCTCTCTTTCTCAAACCAAACAAGGATAGGGGAGCTCTTGTTTGTGCTTGAATGCATGTGGTTATTCGTTAACTTGTAAACTCTACATGCACTCTCTTCTTCTTGTTTTTGTTTCGACCTTCATCAATTAAAATTTCATGCAAACCATTTTCCTTCATCTCGTGGTGATTCTATTTGGATGGTGTTTTAAAAATCCATGTTTTGTAACTTGCGTGAACTTGATTAAGGTTGAAATAGTTTTGCATGTTGATAATATTGAAATCTTTGTATGAATCCTTGTGTTCTTTTTGGTTTTCATTGACTACCCTTCTTCCTTTTTTGTTTTAGCTAAGAAATTACTCACCTTTTCTCTCGGTTTGATTCTGTATGACCAAGGAACCCTTTTTCTTAACAATGAAAGAATTCTCCTACCACCTAATCACTATTTTACGAAAAATTTATGGTAAAAATGAGTTGTATGTGTGATTAAACTTGTGGTTATTTCCATGATTCTTTGATGATCATTTTGTTTATTAAGGTACATTTTGACTATGATATTTCAACGAAATTTTTATAACTATCTCCATCTTCTCTCCTTTTTCTTTTATTCTTGGACCGTGGACGGATGGTTCTTTTATTCTTTGAACGTACCAGCTCTTATGAGAATGGATTTGGATATGTGGTTTGTGACCTTTGGGAATTTAATGTGCGTTCAAAAATGGTGTAAGGAGGATGCGGTTACGAAACTCTTTTTGTGCATGATATGGAGGATGGAGAGTCAAGGTCACAGTCTAGCACAGCTGAGGGATGTGAGTGTTCAGGTTTGAGGGAAGAACCTTGGGGGTAGTGGAGGGGGGTTGCCCCAATGGTGCGGAATAGCTCACCGCGGCCGGGACACATCGCCATCGAAACCTCCACTAATCCTGACGCGAGCAAGCATTACCGAGGATCGTGGAAGGACTCGTTCCTGAGGAATCGAAATGGTTAACTTGGGAGAATATTCTTGATGGATTACATACAATGTGTGCTTGTAGGGAACGAGCGCCTCCGATCACCTTGACTGGAGGAATAGTGGGAACAAACTGAAGAAGTAGTGACATTTCAATTACCTTGAGTATAATTATGTTATGAGGAACTCATTCACTTTATTTCGTTGTGGCTGTTTGATGAATATTATGTTATGATAATGTGATTATTGAACTATGAGTCAGTAGGTTTGTTACTATTATGCTGATTTTCTTACTTATTAGATTTCTGATAATTGAATGTATTGAGCTCACCCTTTCTGTTCTGTTTTTGTCTGGTGTTGCGTCTTGTCTTGTTGTTGTTGTGTGTTGCATGAATGCATGGCAGATGGACCCACTCTGAGCGAGGATTTGGGGAAAGGATTCAGGAGGAAAGGAGGGATGGATCTACGACCCAGCAACGCGTCGTCTGACGTACCAGGGAATGGTCTCCATGTTCATGGGACCTCTCACTGAAGGCGAATGGAAGCCCAACTGGATGGACCACATTTTTGCCGAAATCTCTGTGCCCCTGCCACCCAAACGGAGTATCATCATTCATACACCTCCCTCTTCTCCACCGTCTCATGAACCTCCTGCCAAACGTCTTAAGACTTTTATGGATAAAGGTAAAACTATCATTGACCTTGACCCTGAACCCAGCCCATGTCCTTGCCCTACTCCTGCACCTGCACCTGAATGGAAAGACATTGGAGTGGTTGTATCTTCCGTCAGGCCAGTCCCTCGTCAACCTCTCGATATTCAGGCGCCACCTTCTGACGAAGCTGGACCTTCCACCTGACACCCTTCTCCACCACTGGCATCCACCTCAAGATCGCCACCGCCTACCATCAGTTGGATTGACAGTGACCCGGATGACTTGCTATCCTCTCCTCGCCCTCAGCCTGTGGATGCTTCACCTGATTCTAATGGAATGGAATCTGATCCTAGTGAGGATTCCTTTCCACCAGAGTTTTATATGTAGATGTTTTATTTTTTTTGTGTCAAGGATGAACACTGCTCTTAAGTTTTATACTTTCCTTTCTTTTTGGGGGCTGTTTATAATTAATTTTGAAATACTGAACCATAAGGTCTTCTATTTTGTTCGTTTCACGATGGTTTACCTTGAACCATTTAAACTAGGGACGTATATGCACAAAATCAAAATTTTCTCTCTATTTATTGTCTCTCATTATGATTTCAGAATTCCATTCCACGAAGCATGTGATGTTGAGCACTCACCTTTATATTTTTCATAAAAAGAAATTAATTTGAAGAAATTTCAAGTACACTAGTAAAACGTAATACAATATGCATGATTTGGCAACGAACAGATTGAATGAAGAAATGAAGGATAATGTACCCTCACCTATTAATTAAATTGTGAAATTGTTTAGTTCCACACTAATGTCGAATGAATAATTCCTTGTTCATGTTCATTTGGGTACACTATCTTAGGGAAGTCTAAATACATATATTTTTAGGAGATAGGATCTTGGCAGTAATTTAGGTGTTACACTTTGGTGGTATCAGAGCAGTTCAATCCATTCGGCCCTGGGTATGGTCCTAACTACCCATTCTTGCGTGAATTGATTGATGAATTATTTTGCCTTAGGTTTTGTTATCCTGATTGATAGTGACTCTTAGCTTTAGGGTATTCCTGCTGTCTTACTGCCTGCGACTATTTTTCAGAGTTATATGGCTTGGAGACAGAGGAATGCTACTATTGATACCTTACTCGAGAGAGTAGTGGGAATCCTGGAGAGGCAGCACGATCCCGCTCCAAACCAAGGACTATCCGAGTTTCATAAGAACCAGCCTTCCCATTTCCGTGGTGGATTTGACCCTGATGGAGCCCAACTCTGGCTAGAAGAGTTGGAGAAAAGATTTGAGGCCATGGCGTGTCTGGATGGCGAGAAGGTCGTCTATGCAACATTCATGCTCGTGGGCGAAGCAGAACATTGGTGGAGGATTGCTCGCCAACAGCTGGTGACTGACGGAACTGTTATTGATTGGCCAACTTTTCGACGTAGATTCGTTGAGAAGTACTTTCCTGAGGATCTTAGAAGAAGAAAGGAGTTGGAATTTTTGAACTTGAAGCAAGGAACCACAAGCGTAGGAGAGTACGTGGCCAAGTTTGACGAACTGTCGAGGTATTGCTCCTACTTTGCCCATGCTGATGATCGAGCTAGGTGCTCCAAATTCAAAAGTGGACTTCGACCTGATATCAAGCAAGCGATTGGCTATCAACAGATTGCACACTTTCCTGAATTAGTGGATAAGTGTCAGATTTATGAGGATGACACTAAAGCAAGAGAAGCTGCATGGAAGAATATCGGGCCCCAAAGGAGTGGAGGAAGTTCTGACTTCAAGAGGAGGGAGATACGAGATGGAAAGAAGCCATACAGCCGTCCTGACCATCAGCCAATGAGAAATCCTCCTAGCATTAGAAGACCAGATCATGGAGGACACAGGCGACCTGAGTTGCGCTGTTTTAGCTGTAGGGGACCTCATCTCCAACGAGATTTCTGCCAAAACCCTGTGACTTGCTTTAGGTGTGGTCAGCGAGGCCACTATAGCTCTTCGTGCCATTTGGCGAGGAACGATGCGAGAGAGAACGACAAGGGGAGAAATTGGAATGGGAATCGTAACAATAGAGCTTAGAATCAGAAGGGAAATCGTCGTCAGCCGAATCCTAGTAACTCTAGGAATCCTTCTGGAAGACCTGATATGAGAGGACGTGTGTACACGATGAGTGGTACTAAGGCCACTCACTCTGATGGCTTGATCCAAGGTGCGTGTGTTATAAATGGCGTTTCTTTAAGAGTATTGTATGATTCTGGAGCAACACATTCTTTTATTTCCAATGATTGTGTGAGGCAGTTGAAGTTGTCTATTTCTCCTATGACCGGAAATCTTATTGTTTCTACCCCTACCAGTCCCTCTATTGCCACCTCCCTTGTTTGTCGTGATTGTAATGTTTGTTTGGAAGGTCAAGAATTCCTTGTTAACTTGATTTGTTTACCCCTCTCTGATTTGGATGTCATCCTAGGTATGGATTGGCTTTCCGCCAACCATGTCATGTTAGACTGTCCCAATAAGAAGTTAGTTTTCAATTCGTGTGATGTTGAAAGGACCAAAGCTAGGACTCAAGAAGGCAAAAATGCTTAGTGTACCCATGCTCCAAAGGATGTGAGGCCGCAAGTTTTCGCAATTTTTACTATTGAAGACCCTAAAGATGAACCTGTGTTGGATGAGATACCTATCGTTCGAGAATACCCTGAAGTTTTCCCCGAGAACGTGCCTGGATTGCCTCCGGAAAGAGAAGTTGAATTCTCTATAGATTTGGTTCCTGGCGCTGGACCAGTCTCTATGGCACCCTATCGAATGTCGCTAGTAGATCTTGCTGAACTAAAGCAACAATTAGAAGAGTTGTTTGAGAAACAGTTCGTTAGACCAAGTGTGTCTCTGTGGGGAGCCCCTGTCCTGCTCGTCAAGAAGAAGGACGGAAGTATGCGACTCTATGTGGATTACCGTCAACTTAACAAGGTAACTATAAAAAACAAATACCCCTTGCCTCCGATCGATGATTTAATGGACCAGTTAAAAGGAGCGTCTGTGTTTTCAAAGATAGATCTAAGGTCAGGATACCATCAGATTCGAGTCAAGAAGGACGACATTCCGAAAACGGCTTTTCGAACACGATATGGTCACTTTGAGTATTTGGTCATGCCTTTTGGCGTGACTAATGCTCCTGCTATATTCATGGATTACATGAATTGGGTGTTCCACCCTTATTTGGATCGATTCGTGGTAGTTTTTATTGATGATATTCTCATCTACTCACGAAGTTCTGAAGAACATGTGCAACATCTGAAAATTGTTTTAGGACTCCTACGAGAAAAGGAACTATATGCTAAGCTTTCAAAGTGCGAATTCTGGCTCGAAGCGGTAAATTTCCTAGGGCACATTATTTCTAAGGAAGGCGTTGCGGTTGACCCATCCAAGGTAGAAGTTGTTCTACTTTGGGAACCACCCAAGATGGTGACAGAATTCCGTAGCTTTCTGGGACTTGCTGGATATTATCGACGGTTTATTGAAGGATTCTCGAAGATTGTCACCCCTCTTACCCATTTGACCCGAAAGGATCAACCTTTTGTGTGGGATCAAAAGTGCGAGAATAGCTTTCAAGAGTTGAAGAGGAGATTGACCTCGGCTCTGATATTAATTCTTCCAGACCCCTAAGAGAAGTTCGAAGTGTATTGTGACGTATCTCACCAAGGACTTGGGTGTGTGTTGATGCAGGAACGAAAAGTAGTGGCCTACGCATCCAGACAATTACGTCCTCACGAGAAGAACTACCCGATGCATTATCTTGAATTAGCCACAGTGGTATTCGCCCTCAAGATCTGAAGACATCATCTTTACGGGTCAAAGTTTGAAGTGTTCAGTAATCATAAGAGTTTGAAGTATCTCTTCGATCAAAAGGAGCTAAATATGCGCCAAGGAAGATGGATGGAATTCCTTAAAGACTACGATTTTGAACTTCATTATCACCCTGGAAAGGCCAATGTTGTAGCTGATGCCTTGAGTCGAAAGGCATTGCACGCCTCATCAATGATGGTAAAGGAATTTGAACTTCTCGAACAATTCCAAAGTCTTAACTTGGATGTTTATGTGGGACCCAACAGCTTGATTTGTGGAGTACTCCGGGTGACTAATCAATTCAGAGATCAGATTAAGGATGCTCAAGAGCAAGACGGATTTCTTCAAGAGAGATTGGAAGCCAAAGAGAAAGGGCAAGACAAAGATGAACTTAGAAGAATGATTCTTGAAGAGGCTCATAGAAGTTACCTCAGTATCCATCCTGGATCAACAAAGATGTATAGAGACTTAAAGAGAGATTTCTGGTGGCCAAGAATGAAGAAAGACATTGCTAGTTTTGTGACCTCATGCTTGACTTGTCAAAAGGCCAAAATAGAACATCAGCGACTGGCTAGACAATTACAACCCCTAGAAGTTCCCGAGTGGAAGTGGGATGACATTGTGATGGATTTCGTATCGGGATTTCCAAGGACGTCAACGGGACATGATGCGGTATGGGTAATCGTGGATAGATTTTCTAAGTCTGCCCACTTTATTCCCATAAATTCTAGATATTCTATGGAGAAGTTGACTCAACTTTATATTAAGGAGATTGTTCGCTTGCACGGAATTCCTAATAGTATCATTTCAGATAGGGACCCGTGTTTCACATCAAGGTTTTGGGCGAGTTTACATCAAGCCTTGGGAACGAAGTTGCATCTTAGTTCAGTTTATCACCCCCAAACCGATGGGCAATCCGAAAGGACTATCCAGTCATTGGAAGACCTACTACAAGTATGCAGCCTAGAAAGTAGCAGAAGTTGGAATGAATATCTGCCGCTGATAGAATTTACTTATAATAACAGCCATCACTCTAGCATCAGTATAGCCCCGTTCGAGGCATTGTACGGGCGTTGGTGCTGAACTCCCTTATGTTGGTACGAGACAAGAGAACAATTACTCATCGGCCCAAAGATAGTTCAACAGACTACTGAGAAGATTAAAGACATTCGAGAGAAGCTGAAGGCGACTCAAAGCAGACAAAAGAGCTACTACGATAAAAGAAGGCGTCCACTGAAATTCGAGGAAGGAGACCATGTATTCTTAAAGGTCACCCCGCATACGGGTGTCGGTCGAATTCTGAAACATCGGAAGCTTGGTCCTAGATTCATTGGCCCTTACCAAATCCTTAAGAGAATAGGAGAGTCTTCATATCAAATTGCTTTACCCTTAAGCATGTCCAAACTTCATAATGTGTTCCATGTGTCTCAACTTAGGAGATATGTATTTGACCCGTCTCACGTTATCAAAGTAGACCACATACCCCTTAAGAAGAACTTAACTTTTGAAGTTACACCCCACCGGATCAGCGATTGTAGAATCAAGCGACTTCGAAATAAGGAGATTCCTTTAGTTAAAGTAATATGGAACGCGGTGGATAAGAGTCAAGCTACGTGGGAACGTGAAGAAGGAATTAAAGAACGCTACCCGTACCTCTTCGTATCAGGTTAGTGTTAAATTTCGAGGACGAAATTTTTCTAATGAGGGGAGTGTTGTAACATCCCAAATTTCGGTCTACATGGCAGAGAGTGTTGATTATTAATTAGTGACTCTTTTGTTTGACTTTTAGTACTCTAGTTTAGTTCTTGCTACAACTGTTTAATCATATTATGTTCCCTGCTTGCATAATTATTTCTCCCAGGGTGTGTTTAGTTAATTTTGTATGTGCATGTCTATATGATTATGTGATGAAGTTACCTTGACTTAACCCAAGGTTAGTTAGATTAGCCTGGGGGCGAGATAGTCTTTTGAGTCAGATGAATGGACCCTATTTCTTTCATTCCCCTGATGATTGTTATTAATGTTACATAGTTCTTTTAATTCTTATTATTTGATTGTGTGATATGCTTTCTTAAATTTAAGCGGAACTGCACGTGTAACTTTCTTTATTTATATTGAATGTTCATTAGGTTCTAATAGTGGATGTACTTAAGTCTTCCATTATTCTGGTACCATGCACACTAAGTTAGACCATTAATGAGAGCCACCATCTATTTTTTTTACCCTAGAAGTCACGTGTACTACAAAGGACCCAAGAGGCAAGTTTTATTCTTTCCTCATTTAGTGCTAGTAACCGAAAATTCATTCATGTCCAGGGAGGGAGAGAATCGAATTTAATAGCCTAGGATTCTAGCCCAAATTAAGTATACTTAATGCAATTCCATTGTTCTAGGTTACCCTAAATAAATACAGCCGCCACCTCTTGGACTGCCATATTTTGATTGGATCTTATTTAAAAACCTTCCTTTTTTTTATATAGTGCAACCGAAAATTTAAAGCCCCAATCCTCTTCTAGAAGGAAACTTTCCATATTCTTGGCACTTACACATAATTACCACCCTATTCATTAATGCACCTCATGATTTTATTTAATACCCCTCTTTTAAATAAGGTAATCAGATTTTCGTTATTTGCTTATATAGGAAAGAGAAAGACACCAGCCATAATGACCTAGATTCTGAGCCTAAATAATTGCACTTAATACGATTATCAATTCCCTAGTTACTCTAATTAGGTGTAGCTGAGGATGGAGTTTTATTCCTTTCCTTAAGTAGCGCCACCCTAGGGAGATTTATGTGAATGCATGGCCAAAAGTGGTGCCACCCTCCATCAGAAAATTTAAGTATCCACCTTGCATTAACTGCATGGCATTACCGAAAACAATCAATCATTCACATTATTTTTTTTCCTAATAACCACGTTTTAAATTGCTCATAACCGAGGGGCCTCTCCTGCCTCATTTAAACCATCATTCAAGTTACCTAATTTACCTCTTAACCACATTTAACCTCATGAGAAAAACAAAGGAAAAGCCTACTCAACTTCCTTCTGGAGTTGACCTAGCCGCCAGCCTGCACTTAATGTACAGCCAAAAACTTAGCAACATATTTTTGGAAATTATGCTCCATTAATCGCATGCAATTATTTCTTGTTTTATGGCACTGGCCACACGTCCAAGGCAAAGAGAAAGGCATCACCTTTTCACTGACCACTCAAAATAACATCACCCTTTTCAATTTTTGGGACACGAAGGGTTTGAACCTGCTTCCCTCCACAACAAACCCTAGCTGCCAACGTGCATTAATTACCCACTCTTACCTAGGTCAAACCCCATTCGGTTGCTCCATCATGATGAATGGCGTGTGAAGATGTGTGGATCACCAACGGCTTGTTTCTTTTACACTCTGAGCATTGAATGCTCTTGACAAGGCGCATCACCTACACCTGGACACCGTGAGACATGACTATTCAATTGAGAAGGCAAAAGGGTGTGTCACTTCGCCTAAGCTAACCCTAAAACCCTTCTTGTGCAACTCAACGCTAGCCTTTGGAAGACGAATGGGCAAAGCTTTAAGCCACACTATATAAGAACACCTTCTAATCCTCACGCGCCCTTTTTCCCTTATTTTCAAAAAAAACACTCTCAACCTCACCACTTCTTTCTCTCTCGACACATTCTCACCCTCTCACAAAACCTATATGCCTTTTTTCTCTGGTGGACAACACACTCCATCACCAACCTCAAGGAGGCGACAAAACACCAAGGACCCAAGTTGTGATCAAGATCCTGCTAGTACCAAGACCAAGCCTTCCACTCTATCTCTCTTTCTCAAACCAAACAAGGTTAGGGGAGCTCTTGTTTGTGCTTGAATGCATGTGGTTATTCGTTAACTTGTAAACTCTGCATGCACTCTCTTCTTCTTGTTTTTGTCTTCGACCTTCATCAATTAAAATTTCATGCAAACCATTTTCCTTCATCTCGTGGTGATTCTATTTGGATGGTGTTTTAAAAAATCCATGTTTTGTAACTTGCGTGAACTTGATTGAGGTTGAAATAGTTTTGTTTGTTGATAATATTGAAATCTTTGTATGAATCCTTGTGTTCTTTTCGGTTTTCATCGACTACCCTTCTTTCTTTTTGTTTTAGCTAAGAAATTACACACCTTTTTCTCTCGGTTTGATTCTGTATGACCAAGGAACCCTTTTTCTTAACAATGAAAGAATTCTCCTACCACCTAATCACTATTTTACGAAAAATTTATGGTAAAAATGAGTTGCATGTGTGATTAAACTTGTGGTTATTTCCATGATTCTTTGATGATCATTTTATTTGTTAAGGTACATTTTGACTATGATATTTCAACAAAATTTTTATAACTATCTCCATCTTCTCTCCTTTTTCTTTTATTCTTAGACCCTGGACGGATGGTTCTTTTATTCTTTGAACGTACTAGCTCTTATGAGCATGGATTTGGATATGTGGTTTGTGACCTTTGGGAATTTAATGTGCGTTCAAAAATGGTGTAAGGAGGATGCGGTTACGAAACTCTTTATGTGCATGATATGGAGGATGGAGAGTCAAGGTCACAGTCTAGCACAGCTAAGGGATGTGAGTGTTCAGGTTTGAGGGAAAAACCTTGGGGGTAGTGGAGGGGGGTTGCCCCAATGGTGCGGAATAGCTCACCGCGGCCGGGACACGTCGCCATCGAACCTCCACTAATCCTGACTCGAGCAAGCATTACCAAGGATCGTGGAAGGACTCATTCCTGAGGAACTGAAATGGTTAACTTGGGAGAATATTCTTGATGGATTACATACAATGTGTGCTTGAAGGGAACGAGAGCCTCCGATCACCTTGACTGGAGGAATAATGGGAACAAACTGAAGAAGTAGTGATGTTTCAATTACCTTGAGTATAATTACGTTATGAGGAACTCATTCACTTTATTTGCGTTGTGGCTGTTTGATGAATATTATGTTATGATAATGTGATTATTGAACTATGAGTCAGTAGGTTCGTTACTATTATGCTGATTTTCTTACTTATTAGATTTCTGATAATTGAATGTATTGAGCTCACCCTTTCTGTTCTGTTTTTGTCTGGTGTTGCGTCTTGTCTTGCTGTTGTTGTGTGTTGCATGAATGCATGGCAGATGGACCCACTCCGAGCGAGGATTTGGGGAGAGGATTCGGGATGAAAGGAGGGATGGATCTACGACCCAGCAACGCGCCGTCTAACGTACCAGGGAATGGTCTCCATGTTCATGGGACCTCTCACTGAAGGCGAATGGAAGCCCAACTGGATGGACCACATTTTTGCCGAAATCTCTGTGCCCCTGCCACCCAAACGGAGTATCATCATTCATACACCTCCCTCTTCTCCACCGTCTCATGAACCTCCCACCAAACGTCTTAAGACTTTTGTGGATAAAGGTAAAACTATCATTGACCTTGACCCTGAACCCAGCCCCTGTCCTAGCCCTACTCCTGCACCCGCACCTGAATGGAAAGACATTGGAGTGGTTGCGTCTTCCGTCAGGCCAGTCCCTCGTCAACCTCTCAATATTCAGGCGCCACCTTCCGACGAAGCTGGACCTTCCACCCGACACCCTTCTCCACCACTACCATCCACCTCGAGATCGCCACCGCCTACCATCGCTTGGATTGACAGCGAGCCGGACGACTTTCCACCCTCTCCTCGCCCTCAGCCTGTGGATGCTTCACCTGATTCTAATGGAATGGAATCTGATCCTAGTGAGGATTCCTTTCCATCAGAGTTTTATATGTAGATGTTTTATTTTTTTTTTGTGTCATGGATGAACACTGCTCTTAAGTTTTATACTTTCCTTTCTTTTTGGGGGCTGTTTATAATTAATTTTGAAATACTGAACCATAAGGTCTTCTCTTTTGTTCGTTTCACGATGGTTTACCTTGAACCGTTTAAACTAGGGACGTATATGCACAAAATCAAAATTTTCTCTCTATTTATATGTCTCTCATTATGATTTCAGAATTCCATTCCACGAAGCATGTGATGTTGAGCACTCACCTTTATCTTTTTCATAAAAAGAAATTAATTTGAAGAAATTTCAAGTACCCTAGTAAAACGTAATACAATATGCATGATTTGGTAACGAACAGATTGAATGAAGAAATGAAGGATAATGTACCCTCACCTATGAATTAAATTGTGACGTTGTTGTTTAGTTCCACACTAATGTCAAATGAATAATTCCTTGTTCATGTTCATTTGGGTACACTATCTTAGGGAAGTCTAAATACATATATTTTTAGGAGATAGGATCTTAGCAGTAATTTAGGTGTTACAATTATCTTCTTAAATTTATTTTGTATACGAATTAACTATTATAAAAGATTTTATTTTTTTGTTAATTTGATTAATGGTCATAATAGTTAATTTTCGTCTGTGATTAGTGTTTATCTTATTGCGCATAACTGTATGTTATAACATAACTCCAATTACTTATTTTATCAGGCGATCGTACCTTGATTAATTAATGAATCTATGGGATAAAACGAGACAGGATTAACTGGACCAAACTAATCTTTCTCTTTCAATCATTATTAAATTAACAAGTTCATAGTTGTTTTATCTTTTCTTGAATTAATATCTTACATGACCATTGTGGATGCTAGTTTAGAGAAAAGAATGTTAATATTCCATGACCATTGGGTATTAATAGTATTTGTAATAAATGATTAGTAACCATAAGAAAATCATATTTAGAGTTAAAAAAAATTAACATAAAAGATTGAATAATAAAACACATATACTCTAAGTTCCTATCCTACTATTTAGCTAAAACGTGCATTGTGTTACTTAATTTTATTGATAATTGATTTTATAATTAAATTCTTATTTTTATTTAATTTTGCATCATTTAAACTCAAATAATTGAATTAAAATTTTCTTAGTAATTAGAAGCAATCTTTGTGGGATGATAAATTTGAGAACTTAAATTAAGAATTATATATTACTTTTTGACAGGTACACTTGCCCACCAAACAAGTTTTTAACGCTGTTTCAGGGATTGTTTTTCCAATATTAAAAAAATCTCATATTTAATTGATTTGAGTAATTTTTGTTTGTGTTATTTTAATTTTGTTTTATCTATTTTTAATTTTTAATTTTTATTTAATTTTTTTGTATTTTTATAAATTTTTTCTATTGTATGCTCACTCATTCTAAGTCTCCTACAATTTACTTATTTGATCTAGAGAATGAAAAAACTGTGCATAGGCAATGGAAAGAGTTGAGAGAACGAAGAATAGTAGAATAAATGAAATCAATTCAAGATTACACCATACCTACTACTAGAGATGCTTTTGAAAGCATCCCTGCTCCTAATGTGGTTATTAAATTAATAATTTCTAGGCTCTTTATATTTTATCTTCATTTTAACTTTTGACCATTGAGGTGATAGTTTAGAGAAAAGAATATTAATACTAAATATCATTGAGTTTTATCTTCCTTTTAATTGTTAGAGGCTATGCTATTTTAATTTTTTATTTTATATTAAAATTATTCTTTTATTTAATTTCATATTTTTTAAGTTCAAACTATTAAATTTAAAATTTTTTAATAATTTAAAATAATTTTTTTAAGATGATATTTCGAGAACTTATTTTAAAACTTTTCGATAGTACATTTGCCCACAAATAATAAAAGATTAAATTACACAAATTCTCATTAAATAAAGATAAAAAATATAAAAAAATATATAAATATAATGAATTTAATTATAAATTATACCAGATAATATATATATATATCTATTTTAAAATTGATACATAAAATAAAAATAATAAATAATTATTGTAACGATTTATTCTTATAAAAAATATATGATTAGAAATAATTTAATTAAATCTCCTATATAGTATTTAACTTTAATTTGATGTAAGATTCTTCTTAATTTTGGTCATATTAATGTCATTTTTTTAAATTTAATATGCTCAAAATATTTTCACTTAAATAATATATTTCTAAAAATTACTATTAAATATATTTCGTGATGTGCACACCAACCATTTTGTATTTTGTATTTTGTATTTTTTTTTTTGCTAATAATTATTTTGTATTTTCATATCTAGATGTTATTCTAATAATCATAATAATTTTAATAAAAAAATGATAAAATTTCATACATAAAATAACATAATGATACTTATCAACATTTTATATATTTTTTAAATAATTTAATTTAATGACTGAAGTATTGTACATGAAAAATTACTAGTTACTTAAATTTATATATATCAGCGATATCTCCGATTTGAATTTTTTTTTCACAAAAAGCTAAATTTTAAACTTCAAGTTAAATTTATTTGGAACTATATCTCTACATAATAATTTATTATTGGAATTCCTTCGTACTAAGTTTTCTAAAAGGATATAAGATTAATAATAGTTTTTAACTCACATAGCAAGCAAGCATACATTAAAACTTGTTTAAAAGAAGATAAAATGAGTCAAATAATTTTTACTATTTTTAATGATTTGTGTAATTAATAACAATTCTAATAAAGAAATTTAATGTTTTGTCTGTAAATCACTCAATGATTATAACAATTTTTATTAAAATAAAATAAAATAGATAACTTATTGATGAATCTACATTTTATCATGTTTTTACCTATCTTTTTAGTTTTCCTTAATAGAAAAATTAGACTTATATAGTGTAAATAGTACAAAAATTACATTTTGAGTAAAAATCATAGGTTTATTAATTTTTAGTTAATTTGCATTTAATTACATAGATATAGATTGTAATTTTAATTTTCTTCATAATTTTGCAGAGTCCCCCCAAGTTAATATTTGAGAAATCTTGGCCCTTGGATGAAGGTTGGCTTCAAAGTAGCCACTTTCAAGAGCAAAAGTGGCAACTATAGCAAGTTTGGAAATTGAAAGACCCAAAGTAGCCACTATTGCCTCTCATAGTGACCACTCCAGGGAGCTCCAGGATGCCGTTTGGGAAGCATTTCTGCGCGTGGACACTATTGGCTCTAATAATGACCACGGGCACCAGAGTAGCTACTTTCAGCACAGAAAGTGGCAACTCCAGAGAAGTAGCAAACCTTTCATCCTGCGCCTGGACACTCTTTTGGCCCAAAGTGGACACTTCAAAGCAAAACGTGGACACTTTGCTGACATGGCATCCAATATAAATAGGTTTTAGGAATTAGGGTACGGGACTTTTTACACTACACATTTTTCCTTTGCCAAATTGAGACAATTTCCCAGAACATTGGAGTCTTGGGTGACAGCCAAGGGTCCTTTATGGGTTTTAATTTCCAATTTCCCTTTTGATTTTTGTTGAATTTACATTAATGCTACTTATGTTCTTGCATTTCTTTCTTTCATTTGTGAAGCCCATCCACATGGAGGGCTAAACTTCCTTGTAATTCCTAGTCAATGCACATGAATCTTGAATTCTTAGGATTAATTGCAATACAAATCTTTCTTTCCTTGAATTTATTGACCCCAATCTTTGAATGAAATAGAATTTGCATGAAGGGAACATTGCTTAATGAACCCTAAATTACCCAACAAAATTCTAATTCAAAATTGCTTAATTTTGATTAATCTTTGAGGTTGCTTAATCTTAGGGATAGAGATTGGAGCCCATTAAGATGCTTAATTTTAATTGGGATGTTAAAGTTAATTTTCGCTTGTTAGATTAACTTAATTCAAGGGAAAGAAAGGGGATTATTAAATCATTTGAAAGAATAATGATGGAACTCATTGATTGACTAGGAATTACTCATTTTAATTGATTGAATTTCATTAATTCACATTTCGTTCTTGATTTAAATCTGGAAATTAACAAAAATCCCCCCCATTTTACTTGCTTTAAAATCCATGTTTACACTTGTTCGATGTATGTTCCCAACCAAAAATTCCCTAGAGACAACCTAGGATAACACCCTAGTATTGCATTCATTTCTTGCATATTTGATGAGGATTAACGACAATCTTTTGCATGACGAGTAGCTAAATTCGTTTCATCAAATTGGTACTCTGTTTTTGGTGCTGAACTTATGTTGAACATGCTTGGTACTCTGTTTTTGTGTCTTGCATGTTAGTGTGTTTGTTTTATTTTGAGTTTTTGTGTTGTGTTGAAAGTCATACGAATTTGTGATCTGTTTCGGCATTGTTGTTGCAAGATTTTCTACATCATTTTCTTCATTCAAGTGCTGCAACTTATCAATTACTCACTTTCAATTTTCTGCACTTATTTCGCTGCATTATATTCTGATTTCTGCACTTTTGCTGCATAATTCTGCAGAATTCTGCAGAGAGATTTCAAACTGTTCTTGTTATTTTATTTACTCAATTTGCTTTCAATTTAGTTAGTTGATATCTAGTGCATGACCTAATCAAATCCTGGGGATTTGTATCCATTAGACCAGGAGATTGATAGGACTTTTCATAGGAACATTAGGACACATAGGGATCACTTTGAACACTCTAAACCATCATCATCTCCTACTGCATCTTTGCAATCTGTGACACCAATTTCTGTTTACTCTTCTACATTTTCACTTGACTTTAGTTTTGGAGCAATGGCAGGTGATGAGAGGACTCTTAAGGAGCTAGCTGCACTGGATGTCACATACCAAACATTGTGCATCCAATATCCAGATGTGGACACCCCTTTTGTTTTGAAAACTGGATTAATTCACCTTCTACCTAAATTCCATGCTTTTGCAGGTGAAGACCCTCACAAACACTTGAAGGAGCTTCACATTGTATGTTCCACCATGAGACCTCAAGGTGTTCCGGAGGAGCATGTCAAGTTGAAGGCTTTCCCTTTCTCATTAATGGACATCGCGAAGGATTGGCTCTACTACCTTCCTCCCGGATCTATTACTAGTTGGGACAACCTCAAAAGACTCTTTCTAGAAAAGTTCTTTCCAGCCTCCCGAGCCGCATCCATAAGAAAGGAAATTTTTCGAATTAGACAGCTAGAAAGAGAAACTCTCTATGAATACTGGGAGAGGTTTAAAAGACTATATGCCAGCTGCCCCTACCACCAAATTAGCGATCAATTGCTGATCCAGTACTTCTATGAGGGATTACACCCAATGGATAGGAGTATGATCGATGCAGCGAGTGGAGGAGCCTCGGTAGACAAGACCCCTGTGGCAGCCAGGAACTTGATAGAAAACATGGCTGCCAACTCCTAGCAATTTGCAACTAGACAGAATTCCTGTGTTACTAGAGGTGTGCATGAAGTTCAAGCTACAGAACCAAACAAATTGGAGCACAAGATTGATGAGCTTGCCTCCATGGTAAAGCAATTAGCTGCAATTCAAAAGAGTGCTGTCTCTGCAACACCTCCATCACCAATTCTAGCTACGCTTTGCGGAATATGCTCAACATCGGATCATTACACAGATAACTGCCCTACATTGCAGGAGTCAGACACTCCTGAAGGTAACCCCCAAGCCTATGTTGCAAATATTTACACTAACAAATTTCCTTTTCAGCAGTCGCAACAACAACCAAACTGGGATCTTTCTTCAAACCGGTATAACCCGGGCTGGAGAAATCATCCAAACTTGAGGTAGGGAGGAAATTCCAACCAGCAAAATCAGCAAAGCAACAACTACCAAGCTGGTCAAGGCAGGCCACATCAGCCACGCCAATGGAATGATCAACAACATGGGCAACAACCTCTCCAACAGCAGCAAGCGTCCTCATCCCAAGCCTCTTCCTGTCAGAAGAATGAGCCTTCATTGGTGGAGCTTATGAAGCAGATGGTCATGAGCAACATTAATTTTCAACAGCGAACAGAGGTCAGTATCAGAACAATTGAGAACCAAATGGGACAGTTGGCTTCCTCTATAAATCAAATTCAGTCCCAAGGTTCAGGCAACCTCCCAGCACAGACAGTAACAAACCCAAAGAATGTCAGTGCAATTACTCTGTGGTCTGGGAAGGTAATGCAAGAGCCTGAAATGCCTAGGGAAAAGGAGATCCCACGTCCCTTGGTTGATGAAAGGGAGGAAGAAAATGCACCCACCACTCAAGAAGTGGTAGAAGAAGCTGAAAGAGCAATTCCACCATCTTTTCCTCAAAGGGTTATGGTCACCAAACCAAGTAAGAAAGCTGAGGAGAGTGACAAAGAAATCTTGGACACCTTCAGAAAGGTTGAGGTAAACATACCCTTGCTGGAGGCAATTAAACAAATACCCAAGTATGCCAAGTTCTTGAAAGATTTGTGTACATATAGAAGGCGTCTGAAGGGTAATGAGAGGGTCAACATGGGTAGGAATGTTTCTACACTTTTTGAGAAACAGAGAACCATAATGCCTGAGAAGTGTAAAGACCCAGGAACATTTACTATTCCATGCATCATTGGTAATAATAGGATAGACAATGCAATGTTAGATCTAGGAGCATCCATTAATGTTATGCCATTGTCTATTTTTTGTTCTCTATCTCTTGGTCCCTTGCAGCCCACAAGTGTAGTAATTTAGTTGGCCAATAGAAGCACAACACATCTAGCTAGACTTGTTGAAGATGTGTTAGTGAAGGTGAATGACCTCATATTCCCAGCTGACTTCTACATCCTTGACATGCAAGAAGAAGAGTCACTCAAAAATTCTACACCGATCATTTTGGGAAAACCGTTCTTGAAGACTGCAAGAACGAAGATTGATGTACATGCCGGTTCACTCACCATGGAATTCGAGAAGAACATTGTGCGCTTCAACATATTGGATGCCATGAAATATCCGATTGAAAAACATTCTGTCTTCCATATTGATGTATTTGATGCATTAGTGGATGAGACCTGGACCGAAATTTTGAGAAATTCTTTTCTTAATTTTTCCCATTGTGTAGATGCTTTTGTTTGTGAATCATATGAAAATTCTTTGTATGATACTTGTGCTGAAAATCCTGATTATTTGAACGAAAATTTTGAAATTTTTAATGTTGATGAAGTTGATGATTCCATAGGGGTAGAATGTGAAGTATTGGATTTAGCAAATACAGTTGAATCTAACCCCTTTGATTTGAATGTTGCAAAGATTTTGTCAAATGAAAATGCTAAATCACTTCCATCTATAGAGCAACCTCCCACATTAGAGTTAAAGCCTCTACCGAAGCATCTGAAATATGTTTATTTGGAACCAAATGAGAAGCTCCCAGTTATCATCTCCACCAAGCTTGATAGTGATCAAGAGGAGAAGTTGCTAGAAGTGATCAAGAAGCACAAAAGAGCCATTGGGTGGACACTTAATGATATACCAGGAATTAGCCCTTCCATGTGCATGCATAGAATTTTGTTGGAAGAGGATGCTAAACCGGTGAGACAACCTCAAAGGAGGGTGAATCCCATCATCCTAGATGTGGTGAAGAAGGAAGTTACCAAGTTGCTTCAAGCTGGGATCATATACCCAATCTCTGATAGCACCTGGGTTAGCCCTGTGCAAGTGGTCCCAAAGAAATCTGGACTTACTGTGGTCAGGAATGAGAAGAATGAAATGATACCTACCAGAGTCCAGAACAACTGGAGAGTCTACATAGATTACAGGCGGCTGAACCAGGCAACAAGGAAGGACCACTTCCCACTACCCTTCATCGATCAAATGCTTGAAAGATTGGCAAGTAAGTCCCACTATTGCTTTTTAGATGGTTACTCTGGTTATTTTCAAATTTGTATTGCCCCTCAAGACCAGGAGAAAACCACATTTACATGTCCCTTTGGCACCTTCACTTATCGAAGAATGCCTTTTGGCCTATGTAATGCTCTTGGCACATTCCAGAGATGCATGTTGAGTATTTTTTCTAATTTAGTGGAGCATTGCATAGAGGTCTTCATGGATGACTTCACAGTTTATGGCACATCCTTTCATGCATGTTTAGTCAATTTAGAAAAAGTCATGAAGAGGTTTATTGAAACTAACCTTGTACTTAACTTTGAGAAATGTCATTTCATGGTAGAGCAGGGTGTAGTTCTAGGCCATATAATCTCTGAAAAAGGTATTGAGGTTGATCCTGCAAAATTAGATGTTATTTCACAGCTTCCTTACCCCTCATGCGTGAGGGAGGTTCGTTCTTTTTTGGGCCATGCAGGATTTTACAGGAGGTTCATCCAGAATTTCTTCAAGATTGCAATTCCTCTTTCGAAGCTGCTGCAAAAAAATGCTGAATTCAAATTTGATGAGGACTGCAAGAATGTCACGACCCCTTTTTATAAAGGACCGAGAACATTATTTCTACACCACATACTTATTTTAAAAATAGATAAATAATAGAGAATATAAGTATAAAAATTCACTTCTCATTCAAAGTAAAAATGAAGTTCCTTACAACAAATATCCAACAGATCAACATAATATTACATTTAGTTTATAATATTCAAAATACAAAAAAAAAATTATAATACGTGACTCCCTCGACATGAGGTCTCATATATAAAGAAAAAGGACTCTAATGCATTATTACTCAACTCCAGCTTCTAACTTTTCTTCACTGGCCCCTCAGCCTGTGAAGTAGATGCAACACCTGCTACATCTGCTCACGTACCACCGTACGATCATCGCGATACACACGCACACAACGACATAGAAAGAAATGCAAGGGTGAGCTTACCAAACATAAAATAAAATTATATATATATAGAGCAAAATATTTTTCACAAAGCAATAACCCCATGCATTTCCAGCCCATCTAATGCACGGCATGAAAACGGTTTCCAACTGGTTTCACGACCTAATTAATCCAGAAGGAACCGAGCCGGTCCGGAGCGACCCATTCGGTATACTGATCCAGACAAAGACAAAGACAAAGAAATTTCAAAGATGAACTTACCGTTACATGTCTACCCACTTAAACATGTAACTCGGCTCTATAATGATGCACAACATATATCTCAGGCATGATGCACGCCACCAAAATTATTTTAACAGCTCAACTACGGCAAGTTTATAATAGATCAGCCAAAATCTCAGCATTTTAAACTAATTTAACAACGATTCTGACTTAGAAAATAGCTTTTATTCAATAGATCTAACAAAATCATATCAAAATATCTTGAAATAACATATTAAACCGTTCAAAACATAGTTCATAGGTTAAAGTAAACTCCCCTTACCTCAGAAAGATGATTCACACTAGATCTACCGAATATTACTTGATTATAACAAAAATTCACCGAAGATTCAGCTTTAGAACGGAGTTTCTCCTAAGAACACCATGAATTTCTATAAGAAAGAGAAGGAGAAGAGAAACGAACGGTAAATCTAGCTTCAAACTTAAAGAAACTTACTTCCAATACTTCGAATAGATGTAGAATCTCGAGATCGGCGAGAAATCTAAGTTTAGGAAGGTTTAGTATGAGAGAAATGGTGGTTTACGGCCTTAGAACCTTTGAGAACCTTGGATAGAGGTGAAGAAATGAAAATTTCGTGTGAAGCCCCCTTTTTATAGAAAATTTTCGAAATTTACTGTTCACGCGAAATTTACTGTTCCTTTCTTGGGAAAACACTGTTCACCGCCTTCTTGTTCATCTTGGGAAAATACTGTTCGTGCACTATTCATGCTTAGGAAAACACCGTACACGCACCGTACATACGCGGTTGTCACTGTTCATACGCGGTTTGTATCTTGTACCTCGTGACGTCACCGATGACGTCATTATCCTTGTACATACGCGGTTTGTACTGTTCATACACGGTTTGTACGCGGTTTGCACTGTTCATTGCACTGTTCATACGCGGTTGCACTGTTCATTGTACTGTACATTGCACTGTTCATACGGTACTGTTCAAATAATTTTTTTTTTTTTTTTTTTTTTTATAATAATTTCAAACTCCATCTAAATATATTCCAATATCAAATAATCCTTCAATTAACATTGAACAAGTATAAAATATTATAGATTACTCAATAATAAATTAGAAGCCTGACAATTCTCCCCCCGAAAATAAATTTTCGTCCTCGAAAATTTCATTCCCCAGAGAAAAGATGAGGGTACAACTCTCTCATTCTTTCTTCTAACTCCCATGTGGCATCACCAGTTATTTGGTCCCAAACAACCTTTACTAACCGAATAGACTTACCTCTAAGTTTCTTAACTCTAGTTTCCTCGATACGAGCAGCTGGGACCTCCACAGACAAGTCATCTCGTAACTCCACAACATCAGGCACAATTACATGAGACAAATCTGGAACATACTTCTTTAAGCTGCGACACATGGAAAACATTATGTATTCCGGACAACCGAGGTGGTAACGCTAATTCATAGGCTACCGGTCCTCGACGATGTAATATACGATACGGTCCTATGAACTTAGGTGTTAACTTCTTGGCTCTTAAGGCTCGCCCCACACCCGTAGTGCGTGATACTCTTAAGAATACATGATCACCAACCTCAAATTCTAGGGATCTTCTGCGTCGGTCAGCATAAGATTTCGTCGACTTTGGGTAGCTCTTAGCTTTTCTCTAATAAGTTCAACTTTCTCCTTAGTTTCTTGCAGCATTTCAGGTCCAACCATCAAATGTACTCCATCTTGGAACCAACGAGATAGGGGTTCTACACCTTCTACCATACAGAGCTTCAAATGGTGCCATATCTATACTCGAATGATAGCTATTATTATAAGTGAATTCTACCAAAGGAAGCATATCCTCCCAATTACTCCTCTGTTCTACAATGCAAGTCCGCAATAAGTCTTCTAAGGTTTGAATAGTACGCTCGGATTGACCATCTGTTTGCGGATGGTATGCGTAACTCAACCTCAATTGTGTGCCCATAGATTCTTGGAAACTACGCCAAAGCGGGAAGTGAATCGAGGATCCCTATCGGAGATAATACTAGAAGGTACTCCATGCAACCTGACAATCTCTCTAATGTACAATTCTGCTAATTTCTCCAAGCTAAAGGTCATGTTAATTGGCAAGAAATGTGCACTCTTGGTTAGCCTATCAACTATGACCCACACTGCATCATGATTCCTAACTGTTCTAGGTAGATGGGACACAAAGTCCATAGTCACATGGTCCCACTTCCACTCTGGAATTTCCATCGTTTGTAACTCTCTGGAGGGCTTTGATGCTCCGCTTTTGCCTTTTGACAAGTCAAGCGAGGCTTTAACAAACTCAGCTATCTCTCGCTTCATGCCTGGCCACCAAAACATCTGCTTTAAATCTTGATACATCTTGGTAACACCAGGATGAATGTTGAGACTACCCTTATGTCCTTCTTCTAGAATTGCTCTCTTTAATTCAGTATCTCTAGGGACACAAACTCGACCTTGACATCTGAGAATACCATCAACACCTTTCTTGAAACCCTTTGTCTTATCTCGTCCCTAAGAGAAATACAATCCGACATAACATTGGATCCCACAATTGTTTATCTTTAATTTCCTGTAAGAAATTATTAGTCACCACAATTCGGCTACAACTAATCTTTTCGGGTGATAAGTCCACATGTATGTTCAGGTCTCGGAATTGTTCTACCAAAAGGGTTTCACTGACTCTTAGGGAGAATGCCTGAATCACATTTCTACTTAATGCATCGGCCACCACGTTAGCTTTTCCTGGATGGTATTGGAGCTGAAAATCATAATCCTTAAGGAATTCCACCCAACGTCTCTGCCTCATATTTAACTCTCGCTGATCAAATAAATACTTCAGACTCTTATGATCACTATATACATCGAACTGAGCTCCATAAAGATAGTGTCGCCACACCTTGAGCAAAGACTACAGCAGCTAACTCAAGGTCATGAATCGGGTAATTTCGCTCATGAGTTCGCAATTGACGAGATGCATAAGCTACCACTCTCTTATCTTGCATCAACACGCATCCCAATCCCTGATGAGAAGCATCACCGTACGTACACCTCAAACGGTCGACTAGTATCAGGGAGAATCAACACCGGCGAAGAAGTTAGTCTCTGTTTTAACTCATTAAAGCTTTGCTCACATTCCTCAGTCCACACAAAGGGTTGATCACGGCGAGTTAACCGTGTTAATGGTGCAGCTATCTTCGCGAATCTCTCTATAAATCTCCGGTAGTAACCTGCTAGGCCCACAAAACTACGAATCTCTGAGGCTGTCTTCGGCCTTTCCCACTGCAACACCGCTTCAACTTTGGAAGGATCAACTGCAATTCCTTTAGCTGAAATAACATGACCAAGGAACTTCACTTCCTCTAGCCAAAACTCACACTTAGACAGTTTAGCATACAACTGTTTTTCCCTTAAAACATTAAGTACAGTTCTCAAATGCTCTTCATGTTCCTCTGACGAACTAGAATAAATTAAAATATCATCAATAAAGACTACCACAAATCGATCCAGAAAAGGTCTAAAGATCCGATTCATGTATTCCATAAACACAGCTGGAGCATTTGTAACTCCAAAAGGCATCACTATATACTCATAATGACCATATCTAGTGCGAAAAGCAGTCTTAGGAATATCTTCATCCTTCACTCGGATCTGATGGTACCCAGACTTCAAATCAATTTTAGAGAATACCTTAGCACCTCTCAGCTGGTCCATCAAATCATCGATTCGCGGCAATGGGTACTTGTTCTTAATTGTCAACTTATTCAACTTGCGATAATCCACACATAATCTAGAACTTCCGTCTTTCTTTTTCACCAAGAGAACTGGGGCTCCCCAAGGTGATACACTTGGTCTAATCATCTGTTTACGCATTAGATCCTCGATCTGCTCCTTAAGCTCAATTAACTCTTTTGGCGCCATTCTATACGGTACTACAGACAATCGGCTCGGCTCAGGGAATCAAATCTATAGCAAACTCTACCTCTCTACGTGGAGGTATTCCAGGAATATCCTCTGGGAAAATCTCAGGGAATTCTCGTACTACTGGTATTGACTGAAGGCTTTGCTCCACTTCTGCATTCATAACTCCCAATAAAACAAAACAAGATACTCCCTCAGCTAAGGATGTTTCTACTTGGCTAGTAGAAATCAATTCTACACAATCTTGCTGCTCGGGAAAGATTAAACACCTCCGGCCACACTCAATTAGCACACGATTAGCAGTTAGCCAATCCATACCCCGGATTACATCTAACCCTGACATCGGGATACAAATAAGATTTACTTTGTATCTTCGTCCCTCAATTGCTATGGGACACCTAACACAAACCGTCGAAGTCTTAATTGAACTTAAAGTAGGTGTCGATACTACTAAGTCACATCCTAGATCGCCCACCGGTAATCCTAAGTTTCTCACACAATTGTCCGC
The DNA here is from genome assembly GCA_024086825.1 of Abrus pulchellus subsp. cantoniensis. Taxonomy (NCBI): domain Eukaryota; kingdom Viridiplantae; phylum Streptophyta; class Magnoliopsida; order Fabales; family Fabaceae; genus Abrus; species Abrus pulchellus. The sequence goes on along the minus strand of CM044050.1, from coordinate 20,626,876 downwards.
AATAAAAGAGTGTGTGGCTCCGAGAATCAAATAATACGAAAGAAAAGTACACCACTATTTGTTCCTTGAACAAGATCATCGCTGGGCTGCCTCGATGCGAAGTAGTGAATACACGTCCCTCTCGCTCTCGATCTGGTTGTTGTTGGAGCTCTAGTTGCTTTAGGCCTAATAGCGTGCAAGGCGCTAGCAGAAGACGAAATTGCCCTACTAGGCGTAGGACAGTCCCTTGCAAGGTGCCCTGGCTGCTGGCACGAGAAGCAAACTCTTACATCAGTCTGTGGGCACTGGCTCAGATAGTGTGGTCCACCACACCTAAAACATCTGACAATCTGCGGCACTGAGACTCTAGGAGAAGAAGAAATTGCTCCCTAGGCTGAAATGTAGAAGTAGCAGTCCCTACTGGCACCGGGGCTGATGCTGCCGATCCTCTTGACTGATATGATCGAGACTGCTGTTGGCGTAGAGACCGACTGTAGGGGCCCTTCTTAGCGCCCTTACTTCCATTACCATAACTGCTAGCAGCTCTACTAGATGGAGCCTTCCCAACTCCACCAACATCCTCCGCATTGAGACTCTCTATAATGGTGGCTTGATCCACCAAGTCAGCAAACTCGTGATCCCGAGTGGGATCAAAATCCTCTTTATGTCGGTTCTCGGCCGTCTGAAAACCTCTGACATCTCCACTCCTCAGAAGTCGGGTGAGAATAAAATCGGTAGAGCCGCTCAAACTGTATTGCATACTCATAGACCGATGAGTTTCCTTGCACCAAGTTTAGAAACTCTCGTTCTTTGGCAGCACGAACATGAGAAGGGAAAAACTTTCCCAGGAAACTACTTCTAAATACAGCCCAAGTAATGACTTCACCTCGGGCCTCTAGCATAGTACGAGCTCCGTGCCACCACATCTCTGCATCCCCTATCAGCATATACGTAGCATATATCACCTTTCTCTCCTCGGCGCAACCCATGGTTAGGAAGATCTTCTCAATCTCCCTGATCCAGAGTTCAGCAGCATCTGGTCCATCCACTCCTGTGAATTGAGGAGGATCATTCTTTCTGAACTCTGACAACCCATGGTATTCAGGAAGAGGTGCGGTGAAGCGAGGCTGCTTCTGCTGTCTTTGCGACGGCGGCTTGATTTGCGGCTTGCTTCTTTGAATCATATCTAGACTCTGCCTAACAGTGGCTGCCATGGCCTCCATGGCATGAGCCATTTGGTTCACATCAGCAGGAGGAGGATTTGCAGCAGACCTTCTTGGTCTAGCCATCCTAATATATAAACTAGCTTAAATTACTAACGTTTAACATATTCAGCAATATCACCACATAGCTATATTCACAGATTCAGCTTACAGTGATATATTCATATTTAGTATATCATAAAAATTTAATCAATTTAGTACTCAGCATAACAACATATCAACATTCACATAGCATAGCAAACACATTCATTTCAGCAATCATTTACAGCTTAGCTTAACAGTCTCTTATTCACACAGTACAACTCACCTATAGCTCACCCAAGTATCATATACCAAGTTTCCTACATCAATCATGTCTGAGAATCGAGGTGATCAAGCTCGTTCCCTCACAACTTGATGAATAGAAATCATGATATATGATTCACAGCTAAAACTCACATGTTTAATATGCACAACTGACGCCTAACAACCTCACCCCGTAGGTTTACCTAGACCATGCTCTGATACCACTAAAAATGTCACGACCCCTTTTTATAAAGGACCGAGAACATTATTTCTACACCACATACTTATTTTAAAAATAGATAAATAATAGAGAATATAAGTATAAAAATTCACTTCTCATTCAAAGTAAAAATGAAGTTCCTTACAACAAATATCCAACAGATCAACATAATATTACATTTAGTTTATAATATTCAAAATACAAAAAAAAAAAATTATAATACGTGACTCCCTCGACATGAGGTCTCATATATAAAGAAAAAGGACTCTAATGCATTATTACTCAACTCCGACTTCTAACTTTTCTTCTTGGCCCCTCACTGTGAAGTAGATGCAACACTGCTACATCCGCTCACGTACCACCGTACGATCATCGCAGTACACACGCACACAACGACATAGAAAGAAATGCAAGGGTGAGCTTACCAAACATAAAATAAAATTATATATATATAGAGCAAAATATTTTTCACAGCAATAACCCCATGCATTTCCAGCCCATCTAATGCACAGCATGAAAACGGTTTCCAACTGGTTTCACAGCCTAATTAATCCAGAAGGAACCGAGCCGGTCCGGGAGCGACCCATTCGGTATCCGGATCCAGACGACAAAGACAAGACGGCTCGGCATGAACTTACCGTTACATGTCTACCCACTTAAACATGTAACTCGGCTCTATAATGATGCACAACATATATCTCAGCATGATGCACGCCACCAAAATTATTTTAACAGCTCAACTACGGCAAGTTTATAATAGATCAGCCAAAATCTCAGGCATTTTAAACTAATTTAACAACGATTCTGACTTAGAAAATAGCTTTTATTCAATAGATCTAACAAAATCATATCAAAATATCTTGAAATAACATATTAAACCGTTCAAAACATAGTTCATAGGTTAAAGTAAACTCCCTTACCTCGTAAAGATGATTCACACTAGATCTACCGAATATTACTTGATTATAACAAAAATTCACCGAAGATTCAGCTTTAGAACGGAGTTTCTCCTAAGAACACCATGAATTTCTATAAGAAAGAGAAGGAGAAGAGAAACGAACGGTAAATCTAGCTTCAAACTTAAAGAAACTTACTTCCAATACTTGAGAATAGATGTAGAATCTCGGATCGGCGAGAAATCTAAGTTTAGGAAGGTTTAGTATGAGAGAAATGGTGGTTTACGGCCTTAGAACCTTTGAGAACCTTGGATAGAGATGAAGAAATGAAAATTTCGTGTGAAGCCCCCTTTTTATAGAAAATTTTCGAAATTTACTGTTCACGCCGAAATTTCTCGTTCACTTCTGTAGGAAAACACCGTTCACCGCCTTCTTGTTCATGCTTGGGAAAATACTGTTCGTGCACTATTCATGCCGGAAAACACTGTACACGCACTGTACATACGCGGTTGTCACTGTTCATACGCGGTTTGTACTGTACACTGTGACGTCACCGATGACGTCAGCTGTCACTGTACATACGCGGTTTGTACTGTTCATACACGGTTTGTACGCGGTTTGCACTGTTCATTGCACTGTTCATACGCGGTTGCACTGTTCATTGTACTGTACATTGCACTGTTCATACGGTACTGTTCAAATAATTTTTTTTTTTTTTTTTTTATAATAATTTCAAACTCCATCTAAATATATTCCAATATCAAATAATCCTTCAATTAACATTGAACAAGTATAAAATATTATAGATTACTCAATAATAAATTAGAAGCCTGACAAAGAAGGCTTTCAACTTCCTTAAAGAAGCCTTAACCAACACACCAATTATCCAATCTCCAGATTGGTCAATACCCTTTGAGCTGATGTGTGATGCCTCAAATTATGCAGTGGGAGCTGTCCTTGCACAGCGGGTTGGTAAGGTCCCTCATGTCATTTATTATGCTTCTCGGACCTTAGACACTGCACAATCCAATTACACCACAACTGAAAAGGAATTGTTGGCCATAGTGTTTGCATTAGATAAATTCAAATCATATCTGTTAGGATCAAAAGTTGTGGTGTTCACTGATCATTCTGCTTTGAAGTTTTTGCTAAAAAAGACAGATTCTAAACCGAGGCTAATAAGGTGGATGCTCTTACTTCAAGAATTTGACTTGGAGATTAAAGACAGAAGTGGAGCACAAAACTTGGTAGCAGACCATTTAAGCAGAATAGAGGGAGTCCTTGAACTCATTCCCCTCAAGAATGATTTACCTAATGAACAACTCTTAGAGTTGTGCACATCACATATACCTTGGTATGCTGATTTGGTTAATTTTTTGGTTGCAGGAGTTTTCCCTATAAATGCATCAAAAATTCAAAGGGACAAAATCAAGAGCGATGCCAAGCATTATGTGTGGGATGACCCTTACTTATGGAAGTTCTGTAATGATCAAGTGATCAGAAGATGTGTCCCTGATGAAGAGATCCCATCCATATTGCAGTTTTGTCACAATTTGGTTGTGGGAGGACACCTTGGACCTCAAAGAACAACAAGAAAGGTGTTGGACTCAGGATTGTACTGGCCCTCCATTTTCAAAGACTCCTGGTGAACATACTCTGTTTGTGAGAGCTGCCAGAAATCAGGAGGAATGATCACCAAGAGACAGGAAATGCCCCAACAACCTATCCTATATTGTGAAATCTTTGATGTCTGGGGTATTGACTTCATGGGCCCCTTTCCCTCTTCCTTTGGTTTCTTGTACATTTTACTTGCTGTTGACTATGTTTCAAAGTGGGTAGAAGCTAAAGCTACCAAGACTAATGATGCTAGAGTTGTTGCAGAATTTGTTCGCTCCAACTTATTTTGCAGGTTTGGCATCCCACGTGCCATCATTAGTGACCAAGGAAGTCATTTTTGCAACAAGACAATGGAAGTTCTGCTGAGAAAATATGGAGTTCTGCACAAAGTTTCCACAGCCTACCACCTGCAAACGAATGGCTAGGCCAAACTCTCCAACAGAGAAATTAAGAAAATACTTGAAAAAGTTATGCAACCACACAGAAAAGATTGGAGCCACAGGCTAGATGATGCCTTGTGGGCACACAGGACTGCATTCAAAGCACCCTTGGGCATGTCTCCTTACAGAATAATCTTTGGCAAAGCTTGCCATTTACCAGTGGAGATCGAGCACAAGGCATACTGGGCAGTGAAGGCTTGTAATCTGCACTATGACTCAGCTGGAGAGCAAAGAAAGCTTCAATTGCAAGAGCTAGAAGAGTTACGTCTAGAGGCATATGAAAATTCCAGAATTTATAAGGAGAAAACCAAGAGGTACCATGACAAGTTGATAGCTAGAAAAGAATTTTGTGTTGGTCAAAAGGTGCTCTTGTTCAACTCCAGCCTCAAATTTATGCCTGGAAAGCTTTGCTCAAGGTGGATTGGTCCATTTATAGTCACACAAGTGTTTCCTAATGGTGCAGTGGAAATCAAGAGTGAATCCACTAGCAAAAGTTTCACAGTGCATGGACATTGCCTGAAACAATTTTTAGAGAATTCAGTTTCATTAGAGGAGGTTGAAGAGGTGGATGAGTACTCTCCTATCATTTCCTTCAACCAAGGCCCCTGTCATGAGTAAATCACTTCACACGTCAAGCTAGTGACGTTAAAGAACCGCTCTGTGAAAGGCAACTCACAAGTGAATAAGCAATTTTGTCTTTACCTCACTTCCCCTTTACATTCTTTCAATTACATTTTTCTCTTCATTTGAGGTGTAATGAGCTAAGAAATTTCTGATATGCTTCAATTTTGTGTAAATAATTCCTAATGGATTCACAATTTTGTAGGAATTCTAGCAATAGCACCACTTTGGGCACTCATTCTTGCTAGGTACAATTCATCCTTCGTGAAAGTGGCCACTCTCATAGGCTATAGTGACTGCTTTGACTCAAGGTAAGAAATTCCTTCTCTGTAGTTCCCACTTTTAAGAGTGGGAGTGTCCACTTTGGCACCCACGAGCTCGATCATTTGCGCGTGGACACTTTAGAGACCAATAGTGGCCACGCGTAAATCTCCTTACATTTTAGCCTCTCTGGAGTTCTCACTTTCCCAACCAAAAGTAGCCACGCGCAAATGGAGTGCAATTTAACTCACTGTAGTTCCCACTTTCTTAATTGAAAGTGGACATGCGCAAATTGCCTTCCAATTTAGCCTTTTTGGTGTTCCTACTTTTCTTGTTGGAGTAGGCACGTCCACCACCCCATTTGCACTATTCCCCTTAGGCCCAACCCAAAGTAGCCACTAATTCCCTTGAAAGTAGACACGCTCACCAATTTCACACAATCCTCACCTCACACGACGCCCAGCACGCACCCACTTTCACGTCCCAATTTCACACACCCACTCACAACCACTCACACCTATTCATACTCACTCACTCCTAGTCCCAAGACGCACCTTCCCTCACCACACCCACAGCTTCAAGCAAGGTAATTCTCTCAATTTCTCTCCATTCATGGTTAGGGTTCTTATATTTCCCCATTTGGGGTCTTTCAATTTTACTTCTTTTTTATTGAAATTGAGGTGTAATTCTTGTGTAATTGAGCATTCTTACATGAATTAGAGAGGGTGAGGTCCCTAAATTGCACCCAATGGGGTGTATTATTCCCATCCAATTGGGCGTTCCCACTTTTACCCCCAATAGTGGCCACGCCCACTTCCTCTTTGCCATGACTCCCATTTGTTGTTTTTGTTATGCTCCCCTCCTTCATTTTTATGCCCTAAACATGCCAATAATGCTATTAAACTTCTTGTTCATGTATGTTAGTGCCTGAATTTGGTTCGTGCCCATTTCCATTTAGTTTTGGCCCCTCCATTTTGCTGTTTTGCTTTTCAATTCCATGTCATTTTACTTTTGCTGCACTTGATCCTCATGCACATTACATAATTAACCATGATTGTTGATCTTTCTAGGTGTTGAACATGCTTTTTGTGACTTTAATTTCACTAATTGCTGCATTATGGTCTTTGAGCTTAGAAGCCATATTCTGCTATACATTGGATTGCTATACATAGTGAACGTATGCCACACCATTCTTTGTGCCTAATTGTTCTTGTCTGTACCATTTGAGCTCTATGCTTTGCCACAGAATGCCTCTTTTTATGGAATGGAATGTGTTTGTAGGCTATGTACCATGATTGACATTGGTTGCCCTCTGAGTCATATGTAGCACTATACACCTTTTTGCACACAAATTACTTAGGATGGTATCAAATTATTTTGCATCCCCTGGTTTGATTGCTTGCTGTTGTGTTACCATGGAGGGTTGACCCAGTTTCCCTGCACTACCCATTCACATATTCTTTCTTCTCTGTAGATAATGTCAAGCAATCCTAGAAGGAATGCTCCCAAAACCAAGAGGAGCAGGACAGCTGAAGCCTCTTCCTCTCAGCCCCCTCCTACCCATGATCCTAGGTTCAGGTCCCTAGGGCATGAACTGTATTTCAAGGAGAACATCCTGAGGCTCCAGATCATCCGGGACAGGAATTTTGAAATCCAGCAGGGGACATTTGCACAGTTTCAAGAGGAAATAGACAAGCGTGGCTGGGGACTTTTCACCTCCTGTGCAGGCAATGGGTGGAAGGACATCACCCAGGAATTTTATGCTAATGCCCTGCACCTTGCAGATGACCCTTATCCCCCCAGGCATACCATGGTCAGGGGAAAACCAATTAGTTTTACTCCAGCCACCATCCAGAGGGTTTTAAACATCCCTCTTCTGCAGAAGCAACCTGGCCAGCTAGATTTCACTGCATTCCGCAAACAGAAGGAAAAGGATTACCAACCTATACTTCAAACAATCTGCATTAATGGAGAAAATTGGGAATTTGATTGTAAAATGCAGCCCAAGAATCTGACCACCAAACACCTTCTCCCTGCTGCCAAGGTGTGGAGTATCTTCGTTGTCAGCTCATTCATGCTAGTCATCCACACCTCCACCATTGCAGTGAAGAGGGCTGAACTCATATATGCTATCCTCACTGGCATGCCCATCCATGTTGGGGAGGTCATCTGCAGTGCCATGCTGGATGTCCTGAAATGGAGTAGAGATTCCTTAGCCTTTCCTTCCCTCATCACTTTGTTGTGTCAGGATGCAGGTGTTGATTTTGGAGATTATCAGCAGCAAATTAGAGCAGTTCCCCCCATTTCCACTACATTGGTGAAGGATCTACTTAAGCCCCAGAAATCTTCAGACCCAGGCCTCACTCTTCCAGCAGAATTCAGGCCCGAGCCAGCTCTCCCAGTCAAGGAACAGCTGCACCAGATAGCTAAGCGGTATACTGCCCTCCATGCTCGCCAGAACGCCATGCTCTTCTTACTGGAAACCATGATGTTGAACATTGGCAAGAAGATGGGGATGACTTCGGAGCAGATCTACTACTCCCCCACCGTTCCTGCCTCTCATCTCCGAGCTGCTACCCAGCATGACCTACCTCCATTCAGTCCCAATGCCCCCAGAGATGCCCCTAACTCCAGTTCCTCAAAGGAAGCAGAAGAAGTAGAGGAAGATGAAGGCGTCACCTCATCCACCTCTAATGAAGATGCCATTTAGTCCGCCTTTCATTTTTCTTTTATTTCTCTACTTGTACTTATTTTCTTTTATTTTCCCAAGTAATTAGGAACCACTTGTCCTTTTATTGTCTTTCCCTTCCTGCTTTTGTGTTACTTTCCTTCAAACAGTTATGTTACCTCCCTTTCGTTCTTTTACTGAACTCTTGTTATCATTGTGCAGAGATGCCTCAGTTCCATCAAGAGGAGCATCATTTTACCCTGAACTTTGAATACATCATCTATAAAAAGGGGGTGAACTCTTTGTCCTTGTTTTGCATTTATTTCTCGCTTACTTTTCCTCATTTCATGCCTTCTCTTTTCTTTTTAATCTAGTCCTGTTTTATAATTTTGCTTTTATGCTCTGATTGCATTTCCCATCCAACCCATACTCATTCTCATTTTTGTACATATTTTCGTTCCTAACATTTTGAACATATTTTCTTGCCGGATGAATTTTGCTCACATTATTGCAAGTTCTTGTCACCTTTACCATGGTAGTGAATTGGACCTCTTACTTCTTTTTCTGTGTGCATATTACATATATTGTTGCATTCATCCTCTAGAACTTGCCTTCTTTCTTAATTCAATATGCATTGTGCAATTTTCCATCTAGATGATTGAGGCCTTCTTTGCATATACCCCCCCACCCTTGCACCTCCTTTCCTTGTTCCCCATGTCTTACTTTTACCAAACTTAGTCTGCACCAATAATTTCCCTTCCTTAAGAGAGGCATTTCTTTTGAGTTGCCTCAAGATTTACTGCAAGTGATCGTGAGTGTCGCGCTTGGACAAATTATTAAAAACTGAATTGCATAAAAATTATGTAATATGAGGTGCAATCTGAGTCGTCTCCCGATGATGATAATGTTATACGATTATAAATTTAGATGGGGTTTGATTTATAAAATAATGCTGATTAGAATAAAAAGCTAACAAGAATTTAAAACTCTAATCCAAGAATTTAGAAGAACTACGACCACTCTATTATCGGATTCCAAGAAGATGCATCAACTAACAAATTAGTGATTAACATTAAATTCGAATGAAACCTCAATTCAAATTAAGCATTCACACGAGAACCCTCCTGCATTCGATTAACACAATTCGCTCAAAGTTCAGAAACCTCTAGAACCTAATTGATTTGTGTTAATTTAATTCACCAATGCCATTAATCTTAGATCCCAAATCTGAAAATCTAATTCACACTTCTTCAAGAATTAATTACATACATCAAACGAATAATATATAATCAAACAATTGCACAATTATCAATCCAAACGAAGAACTTCAATTCAAAATCATAATTAGTAAAAGGAGAAAGAAGGAAGAGATGAAACCGAATTTATTGTTGAATAAATTGCGAAACCGATCCTCAAGAGTGTCTCAATCCTTTTTCAATCCTTGGACTATATGAAAGTATAAGCCTCCATTAATTGAGGAAAATGAAAAGTAAAAACGGAGAAAAAAAAATGAGAGAGAAGAGAGGAGAAGAGAGGAGAGGAGCCAAAAACAAATTAAAATTCAAAATTCAAAATTCAAAATTTCCGTTCGTCACTTTGTTCCTTTTTTTCAGATATGAAAAAGGCCTCGTTTTGGTTCATGGCCTGAAGGACAATTGTAGCCTTGGATGTTAGCTTCAAAACGCCACTAGAATGGGCTTAATCGGACATCTGTGGACTGAGATATGGCCCAAATACTGCACCTTGCTCAGGATCCGTGACTGCAACGTTTCGACTTTTTTCAGGTCCAGTTTCAGCTTGTTATTATCGGAATTGGTTTCTGACCTCTCATAGGAATTGTGTACCTTTCTCTTAGCTTTCCTACAAATCAAGAATCACAATTAAAGGAGTTCTACAACTCAAGATATGGTCCAAAAACCAAAATAGTATTAGAATTTGCCAAATACTGGAAAAATTAAATAAAGCCCAAATAAAATTCAGCCAGCATAAAATGATCCAATTCAACCAATTAGGCACAAAAGAGGAATAATGAGCTAGGAATTAGAGAAAATAATGTTATAAAAATCCAATTGATCAAATTCCCCCACACTTAGCTCTTGCATGTCCTCATGTAAGACACAATCAAGCAAATAAAAACTTGTAACCTAAAAAATTATAGAATAATCAAAACAAATAAACAAATTCTCCAATGAATCCTTAGAAGTGTTGAACTAGGGACACAAGATCAAATAAAGCATCAAGAGTTCTACAACAATCAAACATCCAACTCCCAACCTCTTAAAAATGCAAGCCAAGTAATATCATTCAAAGTGTATAGATTAAGCATGAAAGATCTCACAAGATTGTGTATACAACTCAACTCTCAAGTGTATGGTTCAAAGTGTTTCACTCAAGTCACCTCAAAAGACAATGCATTACCATAAGCTTGTTAATCTTCTACTTCTCCACTACTTACAATCATATGCAAACACAAATCAAGAGGACTTTATTCAATGGTTGTAATGGGGCTAAGGTAAGGGTAGGGAAATATGAGGATATGACAAGATTCAACCAAAGAGAATAGGAATAACATTGGTCCTTAGACAAATCAAGCCATAACATACATTATTCTCCTTGGACTTCCTTTTCCCTTCATCAAAATTTTTCATTTTCTTTGTAATAACTTTTTTTTTATATTTTTTTTCTTGCATTATTTCTGAACCCCTACACTTGAAATGCAATAACATTAATGAAACCAATGCACTCCATATTCCCTAAGGTTAGGTATAACATAGTTTTTCACTTAAAGCTTATAATGTACTAGAAGCCAAAGAATGGTCAATAAGGCTCAAAGGGGCTAAACAAATGGAAAAATGCAAGGTAAGCTATATGGCCAAGTGGGTACAAATTTGAAAGAAATGCCTCTATCATGTTCATAATTGCATATGAAAATTGTAGCCTCAAAGAAGAATCAAAACAAGTTCTAGAATGACAAAATCTAAGAGGGAAAACACACAAGAAAGAAAAGAATGGCATGAATTTCAACCATCCAAAAATAAGGCTCAAAAGCTCACAAAGGTAAAGTCTAACATACTTAATCATACAAATCAAAATCAATCACCTAATTCACATATATCAAGATGAAGAAGCAAAAATGAAATCATGTAGGAACTCTATCCTCCTTAATGACTAATGCCTTAACTCAACAACTTCTAATTCAACAAAGAAAAACAAAACAAAACAAAACAAAACAAAAACAATGCTAAATAATAAAAACCTATTACTCTCTCCCCCACACTTCAACTTTACATTGTCCTCAATGTAATGTATAATGGAAATATAAGTAAAATGTAGTAAGGAAAGGGAAAGTGAAACTCCCTATTCAAGCATAAGCGGCCGCTAGCAAGCGAACCTCCTCAATGGTCTCCAAGGGTATGTCTTCAATGGTCTCCAAAATTTGTGTTCTCCTACTGCAAAATTTTAGAATTATGCAGAAACGCGTGTCAAATAATAAGGTAACGTGCAGCATAAAGTGTTTATGCATCAAAGATGTGTAGCAACTTCATGAATTATCACAACTCAAATGCAAGACCATTATTGAATGCAGAAAATAAATTGAAAACTTCTAAAAAAATAAAAAATAAAAATAAAAATAAAAATAAAATAACTGTGAGTTGCCTCTCACACAGCGCTCTTTTAACGTCACTAGCTTGACGCCTTATGATCTTTAATTCTAGGAGATACTTTTGATGGCAACGGTTTCAGTTGTATCCCTAGATATTCCTCCTTTTTCTCATAAATTTGCAGCACTTCATTTAATTGGGAACATGGAAGAAATAACTGTGGATAGACTTCCAGTTTTGATAAACTCAATGAGCTTCTTTCCATGTTCTTGATTGCTTTTATGTGCAAAATATTGTGTACTCTTGCTATATGTTGGCTGTTGCACTCTTGGACATATAGTGATGTAGTATCCATACTTTAACTGCTTAGGAAATGGCTTCAACTCAGATGCAGGAGGCAGTTTTAGAAAAGGAGGCAGTGTAAATATTAGAGCTAGATCTACCGTGGATGCATCATGATTTACTTTTTTAGAATCTGCAATAGCTGCATCAAAATTACCATAAACATATGTATCAATCTCAACACAGATGCTACATTTTGCAGAATTATTACATGCATCGCAAGTAAAAGAATTAGGATAATTGGCTAAGTTAGGATAATTAATACAATCTAAAAATTCAGAAAACTTAGCCAAATTATAATCGACTACATCATTCAACAAATTATCATGTAAAACCAAATGAAATGGAAGAGGAACAGGTTGCTCAAAATTTTCTGCTGCATTGGTAGAAGTGGCATGAGCAGTAGGAGCAAATTCTACACTTATTGGGCTGCAATCAATTGCTGGAGCAGTAACATTAAGATCTTCATCTATTGGTTGCTGCTCTTGCGAGTCTTGAATGGTCTTTCTTGAACTCAAAGTAACATTCTCTGGTTCAACAACTGGTTGTGCAGAAAGATTACCAGGACCTTGAGACTTCAGCTCGTTTACTGCTGTTGCTAACTGACCAATCTGATTTTTCAAGTTTTGAATGGATGCTTCTGTCCTTAATTGAAAATTCAGATCGTTAATTGTCATATCCCTTATCAACTCTTCCAAGGAAGGCTCATTCTTGGAAGGTGCAACATTTTGTGGTGGGAGTTGATATTGTTGCTGCGTAAAATTCTCCCATCCCAAGTTTGGGTGACTCATCCAACCTGCAGGCTCATACAATGTAGGACAGAAATCAGTATGATGTTCAAGTGAAGTACAAATTTCACACAACATTGTAGCCCTTTGTGACAATGTCAACTGCTCGATCAAAGAAGCTAAATCATCTAGCTTGTTCTCTAGTCTTCTATGATCAACCATATAAAAAGTTCTCTAAGCTATAATATTTAAATAAGAATGAAAAGAAATAATTTTTTTTTTTCAAAAACCACCAATCAGTCTCCATCTTGTTGCCATTGCGTAGATCTCGTTGAGCTATATGAAATGCATATATTACAATAAGAAATCAGATCTGTATGCAAAAAGTTATGCCACTTTTAAGTTTGGATAGAGATCTACATGTTCAAAAACACGGCCGTGTACTTTTTCGATGAATGCAGAATGCAAAAATGCAGAAATACAACACAAAATGTAGAGAATTGAATGATATAATACTAAGCAAGGATAGATGACTACCTACTATGCTATTCAAAGGCTACTAAAATAAAATGCATAGACACAATTATGCTAAATGAAATATACTAATTATGCAGAATCTTAATTCGATGAAAAACACTAATTATGCAGAATCCTAATTCGATGAAAAATGCTAATTATGCATAATCCTAATTAGATGTAAAATGCAACATAGAATATGCAATGCAATCAAATTAACACATAATGATATAATCAAATAACATCATCATCCCTAGCAACGGCGCCAAAATTTGATTGCGAGTGTCGTGGTCGGACAAATTATTAAAAACCGAATTGCATAAAAATTATGTAGTATCAGGTGCAATCTGAGTCATCTCCCAATGATGATAATGTTATACGATTATAAATTTAGATGGGGTTTGATTTATAAAGTAATGCTGATTAGAATAAAAAGCTAACAAGAATTTAAAACTCTAATCCAAGAATTTAGAAGAATTACGACCACTTTATCACCGGATTCCAAGAAGATGCATCAACTAACAAATTAGTGATTAACATTAAATTTGAATGAAACCTCAATTCAAATTAAGCATTCACACAAGAACTCTCATGCATTCGATTAACACACTATTCGCTCAAAGTTCAGAAACCTCTAGAACCTAATTGATTTGTGTTAATTTAATTCACCAATGCCATTAATCTTAGATCCCAAATCTGAAAATCTAATTCACACTTCTTCAAGAATTAATTACATACATCAACCGAATAATATATAATCAAACAATTGCACAATTATCAATCCAAACGAAGAACTTCAATTCAAAATCATAATTAGCAAAAAGAGAAAGAAGGAAGAGATGAAACTGAATTTATTGTTGAATAAATTGCGAAACTGATCCTCAAGAGTGTCTCAATCCTTTTTCAACCCTTGGACTCGATGAAAGTCTAAGCCTCCATTAATGGAGGAAAATGAAAAGTAAAAATGGAGAAAAAAAAAAGAGAGAGAGAAGAGAGGAGAGGAGCCAAAAACAAATTAAAATTCAAAATTCAAAATTCAAAATTTCCGTTTGTCACTTTGTTCCTTTTTTTTGGCTATGAAAAAGGCCTCTTTTTGGTTTGTGCCCTGAAGTATAATTGTATCCTTGGATGTTAGCTTCAAAACGCCACTGGAATGGACTTAATCGGACATCTGTGGACTGAGATATGGCCCAAATACTGCACCTTGCTCAAGATCCGCGACTCCAGCGTTTTGACTTTTTCCAGGCCCAGTTTCAGCTTCTTATCATCGGAATTGGTTTCTGACCTCTCATAGGAATTGTGCACCTTTCTCTTAGCTTTCCTACAAATCAAGAATCACAATTAAAGGAGTTCTACAACTCAAGATATGGTCCAAAAACCAAAACAGTATTAGAATTTGCCAAATACTGGAAAAATTAAATAAAGCCCAAATAAAATTCAAACATCATAAAATGATCCAATTCAACCAATTAGGCACAAAAGAGGATTAATGAGCTAGAAATTAGAGAAAATAATGTTATAAAAATTCAATTGATCAACGAGCAACTAAGTTTGGGGTGCAGATTATGAGTGTAGTTGCTTGAGGACAAGCAACATCTTAAGTTTGGAGTGGTGGACAGCATACATGTTAATAATACATGTCAAAAAAAAAAAAAAAGAATGATTGTCAAAGTCCATAATATCACAAAAAAAATGAATGAATGAAAAAGAGAAAAAGAAAGAAAAACATAGCAAGGCAATTGAGTTGAGAAAGATGCCCACATAAAGCAAATTAATGAAAAATGTAGTGAAAGAATGCTTGAGCCTCTTAAGCTACATCATTTAAGGCATTTCACTCTAGTTGTTGTACTAAATGACTCAAAAGAACTTCCTCCTCTTAAATACCCACTTGATCTTGTGACCCTCCTTGATTAAATTTGAACCTATCATAACCCCCATTTGTGACTAACAAAGCCCTTATGATAGGTGGTTCATTGTGTCTAGGCAAAGGAGATTAAGGATATGGGCAAGCCTATGGTAGGGTGAGGTAAAATGCATGAATTGAGGGAAAACACTTAGCCTGAAATGTTATTGAGTGATGAGTGAAACACCACCTTGTGAGCTGGATAGTTTCTTTGCATTATGTGAGTCACATGAAGCCTTGCTTAATTCTTTTGTTTCAATTTAATGGGACTTTGTATGAAATATTTGACATGAACGTGATTTTTCTGTTGAATGAATCTATGGTTGTGAAAATTTTGGAATTGCCAATTAAAGCATGAAGTTGAAATAAAAAAATTTTGAAAAAAAAAAATTTAGATAAATCCAACTCTCTTCATTTAATTTGCTTGAGTTTTGATTTGCTTGAGGACAAGCAAAAGTTTAAGTTTGGGGTTGTGATGAATCCACATTTTATCATGTTTTTACTTGTCTTTTTAGTTTTCCTTAATAGAAAAATTAGACTTATATAATGTAAATAGTACAAAAATTACATTTGGAGTAAAAATCATAGGTTTATTAATTTTTAGTTAATTTGCATTTAATTACATAGATATAGATTGCAATTTTAATTTTCTTAATAATTTTGCAGAGTCCCCAAGTTAATTTTTGAGAAATCTTGGCCCTTGGATAAAGGTTGACTTCAAAGTAGCCACTTTCAAGAGTAAAAGTGGCAACTACAGTAAGTTTGGAAATTGAAGGACCCAAAGTAGCCACTATTGCCTCTCATAGTGACCACTCCAGGGAGCTCCAGGACGCCGTTTGGGAAGCATTTCTGCGCGTGGACACTATTGGCTCTAAAATCAAATGAAATTGAAAATAGAGGTAAATATTTTCATTGAAATTGAAAACGAATGTTTCAACTTTCACATCAAAAGAAGAACTGCACAGCGAAGACGTCAATAAAAAAAAATTGAATAACAGCGATATTTTGCAAAAATCACATCAGCATAAATCTTCTTCATTTCATGCTTTTTCAAATGTGGAAAGAATAAATTAAAGGTAAATATTTAAGAAACCCTGAAAAATAAGAATATTCTATGCTCTTTTGTATACATGAAATAATTATAACTATTAATTTTAGTAATGTAATTAACGGTGTATTTAAAAAATATATAAATATTCTTTAATATTTTAATATAATATAAAGAAAATATTCAATATTCCTTTCAAATTTAGTAATACGGTAGCAAGTACCTAAATTAAACAGAAATTAATGGTCTTTTTTCTAGTCACACAATCCTTAAGTAATTTCCATACACGCCAACTACTCTCGACAACCAAGTTTAAACTTTCTACCGCGTAACATGCAGAAAGATTAGATAAAGGAAAATTAACATTAAGTCTGAAGAATAGAGATCTAGTCTAAACTGATCTTTGAGATTAAATTATTATCAAGTTTGGATAACAAGTTTCCTATTATAAACTAATATTACAAGAACAACTACGTAATTGGTACAAGGTCAAGGGGACATGGTAAAACTAAAATATATATTTGCTTGACTTTGATATGGGAATCTTCTTAATTAGTGTTTATGATGAAAAATAACAATTTGTAAACAAATAATTTAAGAGCAATCTGGAGACTGAATTAGGTCCTCTTTAGGTTCTTTTAAGTGTGTTGTTAATGTTATAAAATAGAGGATTGGACAAAAATAGCAAATGATAATCATCCGAAGCTTACTTAGACATAGAAATCTTTACAAAAGTGTGCTTAAACAAGAACTGAAATTAAAATTACAGGAACAAGAAGCAAAATAAAGAAAATTAAAAGTAAATGCGGGAATGTAAATAATGCAGGAAAATAAACGTATGACTCCTAGCAATGAACAGCAACACCGCAAGTCTCCTGGTAACTGGTGTCTGGCGCAATGCAGGTTTTCAGCGTGCAGAGGTTTTGGGTGCAGGTATCTAGGTGCAAAAAGTTGTAACACCTTAATTTAATTTCCAAGTAATAAATTCGCAAAATGGGGTAATAAAATTTTTATTTAAATAAAAAGATCCCCTCGTAGAGTTTCACAAACAGTTCAAAACAATAAAGGATTACAATTTATATCAAAGACTGTTATAGGACTAATTTAGTTACATCACATTTCAAAATACAATCTATGCCCTATAGCAGTTCATCCTTCCTTCATTGAGTCCGGTGCTGATCGTCTTGGTCTCCTGAAAAATAAATGTAAGGGTGAGTACTTACACTATCCAACATACACAAACATAGAGACTCACCCCAAATACTACACATTTACTAACATATTTAAATTATGCATTCACAAAACAAGCATCTCAATCACAGTCATAATCATCATTCATCATCTATTTAAATTTAAAACACAACCGATACACTCATTGCACCAACATTTCATACACATGCGCTTACCGCACCTAGCCATACTCACTGTGGCACTGTGATCACAATTTCACACCATGAATGGTCACCAGTTACCTCCGCCCACAGATATCGCGTGGGCAGTCATGAATCACTCAGCAAAAGTAGTGGTCAAAGGTCTAGTTAGGAGGAGAGTGTGTGGCCTGTGGTGCACCCGCACTCACTGTTGGTGTCACCATTCTCTCTTTCCCAGTGTATCGCTGAACCATTCACAACATCATTACACCGGCATTCAACATGCCCCATTCACACACATTTTAACCACACACATTACTCATCAACAGCACACGGCACAATTATCCATAGTTATTAACATTACATGGCATAATTCATTCACACACACGGCACAAGTGTCCACATTCATTCACAATATACAGCCCAATGGCCCACATTCATCTACCACACACGACACACATATCCATTTCATACACTCAACATTTCAACATGCCATCTATACTCATTTCCATCCATTTACATCATTCAATGACACAAACACACCTATTCACCTATGTTGGGCTCAACCATTCCACTCATCCCATTAAACATCAATTCTTTATAAAAATCCACTCAAATCACTTTCAAATCATCACAATCATATCCACCACACATTATCCATCTCAATCACATTACAAAACATAGTAATTAACAGGTTTTCAAGCAAAATGAAATAGAGTAGAGTCCCCTTTTACCTCAAATGAAGATCCACACACAAAATTGGCAATAAGAAGGCTCTTCACACGAACTTAGTCCTAAATACACGGAAACTTCTCGTGAGGACTAGGGAAAACTGAGAAATAAGAGAATGGGAATGAAAAATCAAAACCCTAACCATTAAAAACTTATCTCCAAGCGTTCCCCACACAATTTCAACCTTCAATCTTGCTCCCTAACGGCTTAGAGGCATTTTAGTCGGTGAAATAAGGTGGGTCGAGAGAATCGAAGGGACCTTGAAGAGAGAAAAGGAAAAAAGAGTTTCCCAAGCCCTAACCACTTTTAAATCATGTCTAGTCACAACACTCTCACTACAGCGCTCGTTGCAGCGAGGTCTCGCTACAGCGAAAATATTAGAGAAAACTGCATCCTGTTTTCTGTAGAATCTCACTACAGAGAGAATGCACCCAGAAAATGCAGCATAAACTGTGGCTTTGTCGCTACAGCGACAAGGCGACAGTTTCACCCCCTCCTCCCAGTGCCTTCTCGCTACAGCGAGAAGGGCACAGTTTCATGCCTCATGCCCAGGGCCCTCTTGCTACAGTGAGAATTCCCTACAGCAACATCCACACTTAACCTGTATACTCACACACACACACACACACACACACATATATATATATATATATCCAATCTATTCAGTCCATTCACTTCATACATATATGTACAGATATAATAAATACACAACACATCGAAGTCCACGTGAACACTTATATTAATAAACAAGCTATATTACAAAATTCGGGGCATTACAAAAGTCATCCCCTAGAAAGTGAAACTTTAGAGTATTTATAGGCGGGAAGACCATCTTTGTTTTCCTTCTTTGACGAGCACTTCTTAGTAAGTATCTTCAACTGTTGATGCCCATTATCCACGATTGCTTTTGATCGTGCTGTTGGTTGGAGCCTCTTTTACAACTGCTATCGCCCACAATCTTGCAATAACTTTTGAATCTTACAATAGCTTGAGTCCTATCAGGACTTTTGTTTTTATATTTTCAAGCAGTTCTGAGAGAAATCTAAGAGGCTCATTAACCATGAACATGAGACGTGTCAACTAGTATTGGTTATGAATGTTCATTATAACACCAAATCACTAGAGAGCAATTCTAGATTATCTTCTAGACTAGTTCAAATTGTTCTAACAAGCACTTTAGAGAGCAATTAAAATATAATGATGTTTAAATATGACTGTAGAAGGAGTTAGTAAGTAACCGCCACTGTAAGAACAACACCATTTCTTGACGGTTTTTAGTGACTGAATATTTTTGTCCACTACAGTGACTAATTTTTTATACTAAATATAATATTCATTTATCAAATCATATTTTATTTTTTAGCATTTGAAATAGAGATTGATTTATAATTGATTAATGTAATACTAAATCAACGATAATTTTTTAAAAAACATTAGAGATTGAATTGATTTAGAGACTAGATTTTCAACTAATAAAATAAAAAATAAAGTAAGTCATTAAATAATATAGACTAACACATTAATTTTTTTAAAAAAATTAGCGACTAATTTGTCCATCAGTATTAGTGACAGATTTATAATTTATTTTAAAAAATATTCATTAATCAACGTAGTGACCAACTTAATGATTGATTTTATTAGAAAATTAGCAGCTAATTTAGTAGTCATTATTAATTACTACTTTAGAGACTAATTTATAATTTATTAAAATAAAAAATACAAAAATATTCATTAATCATTATAGTGACCAAATTTTTGTCTAGTTGTCTTAGAAGACTTGTAACATCCTTAATTTTTTTTAATACAGTATGAAAAATAATATTGGAGTCAAAAAGGGAAATTAAATTAAATATGTTTGTTCACATAATACCAAGAGTGGATATGCAAACATTTTGTAACGTCCCTAATACAGACTCAACAGCCCATCCCGCTTCCGCTGCGCAAAGTGACATGTGACCCTCTCTTTACACTTAGAAATGCATTAGCAATCTCATTCTTATTAGAGGGAGTTAACATCTAGAAATACTTTTACATTCTATAAACAAATTAATATTCGCATATGCAAATTATAGTTCTACTATATGGACATACAACACCTAGTTGTTGTTTACTAGCCATTCATACACAACTTCCATCATTCATAGAAACACATGGAAATCTTTTTTTTTCTCAAATATAAACCATGGTTTGAAAATAACACTATCATAAGTAAATACATAGAAAATCATTTGGTACAACATAATTCTAATTCTAATAAAGATACAGTAATTGAATACTTATAAAACCTAATATACAACTCAAAATATTTATTACTCTATTTAAGCCTAATAGCTGTCCTAACATTATATCTATGCAAGGACGACAATCACAAAAGAAAATAATCAGAGGAAGTGCGCCCCTCTAAAGAATTCAACCATTCGTCTTCGAGGACTCAACAAGCTGTACTCAAGGTCACCAATACACGAAGATACACTGTCACGAGGCTGCATTGTAGAACTATTCGTTGGGCAAGTGTACCCGTCAAGAAGTAATAAAGTGTTTTAAAATAATTTTCTAAAATATCGTCCCATAAGGATTGATTTCCAGTTACTAAAAATTTCTTAATTTAATTGTTTGAGCCTAAAAGATGTGAAAATTAATAAGAACCAAAATTTAATTATAAAATTAATTATGAATAAAAGCAAATAAAACAACACATGTCTTGGTTAAACTTGTAAAAGAGGAACCTAGGGCGTATGGATTTTCTCGTTCAATCCTTTATATTATTTTTCCATTTAACTCTAAATTTTATTTCCTTGTGATCACCAATCATTCATACAAATATTATTAATACTCACTAATCATGCAATATTAATATTTTTTTCTCTAAATTAATATCCCCAATGATCATTGATGAATTCATATACTAGTATTTTAATATAGTTTTAATCAATTTGATAAGGAAAATATGTTAGAAAAAGCAGAAAAACTCATAAAAATAGAATGATTGAAGATTTTCCTTAAATAAATAGTTATTTTAGCATTTGTGAATTTTTTGTGTACAAATTAATAATTCAAGCATGTTATTGTAGAAAATTCTAAGCAAAGTTCATGAAGATGGAAGATCAATGGAAAGATAGAAGAAAAGTAGCAAGTCTGGACTTAAAGAATAAGGTTTATGGAGTCTGAGATGGGCGTGGTCACTATTATCGGTGAAAGTGAGTGTTCCAGAGCGTTTCTCAGAAGAACATAGTGTGCGTTGTCAGTTTCGCTGGTGAAAGTGAGCATTCCAGAGAAGTTCCAAACATTTCATGATGTGCGTTGTCACTTTCGCTGGTGAAAGTGAGCGTTCCAGAGGACTTCAAACTTAGCCTAATAGCGCGTTACCACTTTCACTGGTGAAAGTGAGTGTTCCAGAGAGACTCCATACAAAGTGAGAAGCACGTGGTCACTCTCGCCAACGAAAGTGAGTGTTCCAGATAGACCTTTTGATGAATCCATATTTTTACTGATATTTTAGCATAATTCTAACACATTTGATAAGAAAAATATATGAAGAAAGTAGAAAAACTTAGAAAAAGAGAAGGAATTGAAGTTTTGTTTAAATTTGTAGTTATTTTAGCAATTATGGAATTTTTTATTAGGAATTCAATTTTTAATCTTGTTTTTGAAGGAATAATTTGAGCAAGGTTCATGTGAATGGAGGCTTGATGACAAGGAAGAGGAAAGAAATAAGTCTAGACTCCAAAAACACAAGAACAAGAAAATGCAGAATGGGTGTGATCATTATTATTAGTGAAAGTGATCACTCCAGAGTTCAAAGAAAGAAGAAAGCCTGGGCGTTATCACTTTTATCAGCAAAAGTGATAGTTCCAGAGAGGCAAAATATCAGGAAAGCCCTGTGTAACCACTATTGTCGTCAAAAGTGATCGTTCCAGAGAGCCTTCATCTTGGCGAGTTGCGCGTAGTCACTTTTATTCGTAAGAGTGATCACACGCAACTACTTAGGTTATGCGTTGACACTTTTATCAGCAAGAGTGATAGTTCTAGAGAGCTCTCAATATCAGGAAAGTTGCGCGTGGCTACTTTTTCTCATAAAAGTGTTAACGTGTAACCATAAACCCTCTGCGTAGCTACTATTTCTCATAAAAGTGATGACGGGCAAATCTGGAAAATTCTATAAATACCAGAAACGATCCAAAAATTGGGGATTCGGTTCATTTTCAGTTTTGTTAGTTAGATTCTCGTTGGAGGAAGTGAGAGAGAGGAGTGGGGAGTCGAATCTTGGAGCTTCACGAAGAGACATTGGAGTGGACGTGCACATTGCAATGGCGATTCCGATTTTCTCCTTCTCTTCTTCTTTTTCTTTTCTTTTCTCTGCTGCCATAGCTGTGCAATTTGTTCATAGTTAGGGATTGTAGATCTGAAACGAACATGTTGAATTGATTTTGTATCTGAATTTCAAGCTTTGGAATAGATTGAGTGATTGATTCTGCATTTTACGTAGTAATTGAGTGGAAATTTGATTAACTAATTTCAGAGGAACTTTTGTCAATGGAAATTGAAGTTGTTCTTCAGATCTGAACCAATCACCGAGATTATAGTTTTCTTAGGGATAAGAGACTTTGATCTTGCAATCTTCTGGTTCTTTACACTTAAAGTAACATTGAATTGAATCAGATCTAAGGAATTAGAATGACTTAATTGAATGTTAGGTTCACTAAGTTAAGGAATTAACCTCTGAATAATATAACGTGAAACTGATTGTCATTATTTCCAATTGCTTGCTAATTCAGAACCTTATTGATTAAACATTGGAGTTTTGGTGAAGCAATTCCCTAGCTATGGTTTCTCTCTCTATTATCATATAATTGTTTGTTCATTGTTCTATTTTCTGTAAGTTCACTTTACTCCTAATTGTTCTGAATTGATGTTATTACATGTTATAACTTTTCTTCCGAATTTTCATGGCTCAAACGGTTATGATTCTATGAAGTGATACTTGAATCTAAATTCCCTGCAGAGACGATACTTGGATCTTAAATTTTACTCATTACTTGCTGCAATCCTAGTGCACTTGCTAGTGTTAGATTGCGAACAACACCTTTAGTTTTACAAGTTGTGCGTGGCCACTTTTCCTCATGAAAGTGAACACGTGTGTAACATTCTGCACTTTGATTTAAATAAAATGAGGTTTGTTAAAGTATAATTGGAATAAATTTGGATAGAATTTATATTTATAAAAAAAAAAGTGAATAGTAAAACCGCCTATGAATAGTGTCGATGAACAATAAAACTGCCTATAAACAGTAAAACTGCGTATGAAAAGTGAAACTGCCTATGTACAATGACCGATGACATCAGCATGACGTCATGGCTGACGTCACATCCGCGTACAGTGTTTTTGGCATGGATAGTGACTGCGAACAGTGTTTCTGTCGTGAACAGTAAGGCAATGAATAGTATTTCTGGCGATGAACAGTAATTCCGGCAGTGAATAGTAAATTTTGAAAATTTTCTATAAAAAGGGGGTTTCACATGAAATTTTCATTTCTTCACTCCTATCCATGGTTCTCAAAGGTTCTAAGGCTATATCTCACCATTTTCTCTCATACTAAACTCTTCTAAACTTATATTTCTTTTCAGATCTGTGATTCTACGTTTGTTCTAAAGGGTTTCAAGTAAGTTTCTCTAAGTTTGAAGTTATATTTACTGTTCATTTCACTTCTTCTTCTTTTTCTTATAGATGTTTATGGTGTTCTTAGGAAAAAACTTTGTTCTAGAGTTAAATCTTCGGTTAAATCTTTGTAAAAGCTCTATTTTGAGGTAAGAGGGGCTCTACTTTATCATTTTGTTATATTTATTACTTGTATTCTCACAGATCTTGTCATGTATATGATTATATGTGGAATAATCCTTGTTTTATGAGAAATAATCAGTGAAAAGTGAGAATAATTGGCTGTTTATGTGATTTTATGATGAATACGTGGTGAAAATGTGATATTATGTTCAAATAGGGCATGATAAGGTATATTGAGGATGGTTGATATGATTTTATGATTTTGTGATATGAAATATACAAAGAGATGGATGTTTCATGTTTGAATATATTGTGTTTCATGTAAAAATGATGTGTATTGTGAATATGCCATAGTTTGATGTATATGAAAAAAGGTATATGGAAATATAATGAAAAATATGTGTGAACATGAGAAATGGCATATGTGAACATGTGAATATGCTCGAAAAAGTATGAAATGGAAAAGGATATGATATAAATAGTTACAGAGATACACTGGGGGAGTGGAAGATGGAGACGATATAGGATATCTTGGGGAAATGTAGGGTGGTGAGTGATATTTGGGATTGTGCACAGAATATTGTGTACGAATGCACCACATGGCCGCATACTCGTTTCCCGACTTGACTCCTGACTATTACCTTTGCTAAGGGGCTGTCTATTGCATGCGTTGTATCCGTATTGCATTGGGTCATCCGGCGACTATTTATATGGATGTGTATGACCTCGGGATAGAGGCATCGAATAACTGTGGCCACAGGGCCCGGTAAACGCAGATAAAAGAAAGAAAAAGAAATTGTGAATCAGTGGAATATAATACATGTTGAGATGAGAACATGTTTTATATGACACTATGATATGTAATGCCATGATGTTTTCTTTAATCGCGATAAGATGTGGTTCATGATGAATATTTGTTATGTATGAGTGGTAGGGTAGAGACTCACTCTTACACAATATTTTTCAGGAAACCAGGACGAATAGTACCAGGCTCACAGTGCATGGATGGATGAGAACTGCTATAGGACTTAGTTATTTTGACTTATGTAATGGATATTTTCAGTTCTATAGCATTCTTTTGAAACAGTTGTAAAACTACTATTTTTTTATTGCTGATGAAAACTTTAGAATCTTTGTTTTTCTAAAGTACTTATGAATTAATGAAATTTTACTCTATAAACCTTATATCATTTCAATGTTTCTTTCTTATTAGAGAGTTTTTGAAAGAAAATTTACTTTGCCATTTAAATTTTTATGAAAATTTATCATATATTGAGGAAAGAAATATAAGGTGTTACAACGTGCACAACTCGACTTCCAGCGTTTCCACTTTTATGAATGAAAGTTATCATTCCAGTCTTCCAGAACATCAGATAAGCCTACGCATGGCTACCCTTGTGAAGTAAAATGATAACGCGCTCATGGCGGGAAATCTATAAATGAAGAAATGCTTAGATCTTTTGATCTTTTGTTCATTTTTCATTTCCACTTAGTTCTTTGGTGTGGAGAGAGTCTGAGAGAGAGAGTGGGGATGAACACCGAGCTTCAACCTAGAGGAATCAGATTGAAGATCGATTGAAGATGGCTCTTCTGCATTCCTTCTCCTTTTCTCTTTCTTTTTCTTTCTCTTCTATAATGGCTGTGTAATTTCTTCATAGTTGGGATTGTGGATCCAAAATGAACATGTTGAATTGATTCTAGATCTGGATTTCAAGTATTAGAATGGATTGAGTGATTGATTCTACAATTTACGCAGTAATTGAATGGAAATTTAATTAACTAATTACAGAGAAACTCTTATCAATGGAAATTGGATTTGTTTCTCGGATCTGAATCAATTACCAGGATTATAGCTTTCTTAGGATTAAGAGAACTTGATCTTGCAATCTTCTGGTTTCTTACACTTAAAGCAACATTCAATTGAACCAGATCTAAGGAATTAGAGTGATTTGATTGAATGTTAGGTTCACTGAGTTAAGGAATTAACCTCTGAATAATACAACGTGAAACTGATTGTCATTCTTTCTAATTACTTGAAAGTTCAAATCCTTATTGATTCAACATTGAAGTTTTGGTGAAACAACTCCCTAGCTATGTCTTCCACATCTGTTCATCACACATTTACATATTCATTGTTCTGGTTTTCTTCTGATTTCAATATTTGTCAATTTTAATTGCAAACACTCTTTGAAATTCGTGAAGCTCAACTAATTGTGGCCTTGTGAAGTGGTAATTGAATACTTTTATTCCCTGTGATTGATACTTGGGACTCTAACACAGTTCTATCATTTTTATAATTTGCTACATCAACACTAGTACACTTGCTAGTAAAATCAACTTCTCTTCTGAAGTGTGACAATCATGCAACACATCAATTAAAGAAAGCATAAAGCACCTATAAACTTGTTAATTTAATAACGATTAGAAAAGAAAGATTGGTTTGGTCTACCTAATTCTTTGTCTCGTTTTTTCCTATAGATCTATTAACTAATCGAGGTACGATCGCCTAACGATATAATTAATTAGGATTATAATTATGCGCAATATGATAAAAGCTAATCATGAACGGAAACCAAATATAGATTCAAGCTTCAAAATCTCATAAATTCATGAACAATAGTTCCCATAGCCCTAGCTATGGACTTAGTTACTCATGCTAAAGGAAAGAACTAAAAATATTATAAACAGAGCCATAATCAAAAGAAATAGCAAACTAGAGTGTGAGATGAGTTCTCAATCTTCAAGTACGATCGCTTGAAACTCCAAGTCCTGCCAAGAGAATTCTAAAGATCCCATCTAAGAGAAACGAGATGAGAAGTGTATCCGAGAGTGAAAGACAAAATGTAAATGGTGAAGTGAGGCAGAACTAAGAAAAGGAAGAAGGTGTGTAGAGAAGTGAAAGAGTATCAAGTGTGGAGCATAAGGCCTCTTTATATAGGTTATGCCCTGAGTTTCTAGTTAGTTGAAATCTATCTTTTCAAATAACTTTTATCCACAATCAAAATCGCTCCAAATCTTCATATCTAAGTTTAAATTTTAAATTCAAAATTCAAACCCAGCTTCACAAGCACAACCAAGGACTAAAAATATCTAATTTTTGTTTATAATATCTCCATAATGTACTAATAACAACTTCCAGGTAAACTGCAACAATTAATAACATAATTAGTGTAAATATATATAAAATAGAGTTTTAAGTGTATAAATATAAGTCATAAAATATAAAAAAAATATGAACTTATCAAGAACCATGTGTCTTCCTTTAATACTAGGGTCCACACCTTGATTTATTCTCGGCTTATCTACACACACACACAGAGCAAACAAGCAAACAAAGAAAGACACAAAACATACAAGAGGGTGAGTCCATGTAATAGATAGAACAAGTCAAGTAACACAATAATCCATACAATAGGTTTGTTCTCGATCATATCCATAATTCCTAATACCAATTAATCCAATAAATCAAAAAGCATAACATACCCAAACATATGTTGGATGATGCATGATGCAAGTTTCTTATGAAATTTACTCTTTATTTAGTCACATGATGCAATGCATGGGGATTCCAGTCTCTCAGATCATCATCATCAATTTCTTTCTTGTAACATCAGAGGCGGTTAGAGAACTCCATTCCCTACTCCACATCACGTTACACCATAAGTTTTATAAAAATAGTTGTCGACAACACACACCAAAGGCGTCCTCTACTCAGGAATAGACCTACCACGACCTTGGTAATGCTTGCTCTCGTCAGGATTAGTGAAGGTTTGCTGGCGACTTGGCCTGGTCACGGTAGCTACTCCATGCCATTAGGGCAATCCTCCCTCACTACTCGCAAGGTTCTTTTCTTGAACCTGACCTTGGCACATGTCGTTATGCATGGACAAACAAATTAATTAATTAGCCTTTCACATTTCATCATTACTGCTTCTTCATTCAACTTCCTCTTTCTTTCGGAAGATATCACACTCAAGCACATCATCACCCATTTGAGTGTCAATTATCACACACACATCTTTATCGACAATCGTACAAATTCACCACCATCTATTTCTTATTGAGGTTTTCAGTCCTTGTACAAATCTAAGGATCAAGTCCATAACACATAGAATGAATTTGGTTAAAACACAACACTTTTAACATCTCCATTGAGTATTAAATCATACACAAATAAAAAAGAACCAATCATTCCAAAACTAGATTGTGGCGCAAGAAATTGTAAATGCTTATGTATACATGCATGTGTATTTATAGTCCAACTAGTGATTCAGGAGCTAATAATATTCTGCATATTTTGTAACGCCCCAAATTTTGTAATATTAATTATTATTATTTATATAAATCTAAATGCATATATATATATGTGTGTATAAGTGTAAATAAATGTTGTAAATTTTCATTGAATGTGTAATGATAGTGTTTTTCTGTGTAATGAGTATGAATGTGTATATATATAGATATGTATGTATGATTGATTGGCTTGGACTGGTTGGGCTAAAAATAGGCTAAGTGCCTGATGCAGGGAGCTCTCGCTGTAGCGAGAGGGCTCTGGGAGGAAGGACCGAAATTGTCACCTTCTTGCTACAGCATGAGACGTCTCACTGTAGCGACACAGCAACAGTTTGGGGTATATTTCTGGGTGCAGTCTTGCTATAGCGAGATTCTGCAGAAACCAGGATGCAGTTTCGTCTGAGATTTTTGCTGTGGCGATAGAGGGCGTCGCTGCAGCGAGAGTGTCGCGACCAGGGAAGATTTAAGGGGGTTAGGGCTTGAGAAGATTTCATTTCTCCCTTTTCCTTTGAAATTTCTCTGGCCTTTCCACTTCCAAACCTTATTCTATCGATTATATTGCCTCTAAAGTTGTTCTTGAGCTAGATTGAAGGTTGGATTTAAGTGGGGAACACTTGAAGGTGAGTTTTAATGGTTAGGGTTTCAGTTTTTCATCCTTTTTTCTATTTTTGTGGTTTCCCTGAGTTCTCATGGAGTTTCTCCATGTGTCTAGGACGAAATCCGTGAGGGAGAACACTTTTTGGGGGATTCAGCGTGTGGGTCTTCGATTTGAGGTAAGGGGTGACTCTACCCTATCTCAATGTGTTGTGATTCTTGTGCGTTTTGTTGATTAATGCAATGTGACTGAGATTGGGAGTAGAAATTGTGTGTTTGATGGAAATTAGTATGCAATGTGATGTATGCTGGAATAGTTAGGCTTGTGGGGATGATTGTGTATGATGGAATGCCATTGATTAGTGAATTAATGATATTATGGATAAAATGTGGGCTATGTGCCGTGTAATATGAATTGAATATAGGCTGTGTGTCGTGTGTAAACATGAATATTGCGTGTATGAATGAAATGAATGGGGCGTGTTGCGTCGTTATAATGTGTTGTGAATGGTTCAGCGATATACTGGGGGTGTGGAAGATGAGGACGGTAGAAATACCTTGGAAAGGAGAGAGTGGTGGTGACACCAACTGTGGAACGGGTGCACCACGGGCTACACACTCTCTTCCTGACTAGACCTTTGACCACTACCTTTGTTGAGCGACCCATGACTACCCACATGGTATCCGTGAGGCGGGGGTAACCGGCAACCACCATAGTAAAATCTGTGATCAAAGTGCCACAATGAGCATGATGGGGCATCTTGAGCGCGCGAATGTGCATGAGTGTATGGTGCCATGAGTGCATCGGTGACAAATTGAAATGGAAATGCTTTTTATGTGAACTTTGCATGAAGTATAGGCAAGGTGAGACTCTATGATAGTTATGTATTGAGTAGTGTAGAGTACTCACCCGTACATTCATTTTTCAGGTAATCAAGACGATCAGCACCAGACTCAGTGAAGGAACGGATGGACTGCTATAGGACTTAGATTTTATTTTAAAAATATTGTAATTGAACTAGTCCTGTAGCAGTTATTTGATATTAATTTGTAACCCTTCTCTATTTGTAAATATCTTATGAAAATTTAGTTATTCGAATTTACGAAATTATTATTTAATTGAAATTAAATTTAAGGTGTTACATATTTCCTCGAGTTAAGTGTGACAGTTTAAACATGCAAACTCAACACAATTCTATAGAGATCTCAAACCATTGTCACAATATATTTTCAAAGTCAAAGGACCTTTCTCTTTTAAAATTATACACTTTCATTTTAAACACACCAGTGCACGAACCTATATACTCAAATCAGAACTCATTCTAAGTGTGGCAATCACATACCACAAGGTAGGACTAACATACACCTATTCAAATCATTACGCTAACTTAATAAATTAGAGATAGATCAAATAATTACATTCTTTCAATCCAACTAAGAACATCAATCAAGCAATACCAAAAGGACATTCATTTTCACGATGCAATGTAGAATTTGTATACAATTTAGTGCGAAAAAAGTCCCTTTTTATGCAGAAACAAGTGGATGCAATAGCATGCTGAAAATGCTTCTCTTTTGATGTAGAATTTGACATAGAATGTGCATTGGAATGGTTTATTCTTGGGGTAGGATTACATACATACAGAATGTAGAATAATAAAAGAATAAGTCAATTTGTTGCTAAAACAGTTAATGAATAAGATGCAACTCACAGAGTGTTGTAAAATGTTGATTAACTTATTCTTTCATGCCAAAAAGCAGTTATGCAGTAAGGTGCAGTATGCAAAGTGCACTAGTACGCTAAATAGTTCATTCTTTCATATTAGAAATAATAAAGCAGTAGAACGTAATATGCATATGGTATTCCTTTTGATATAGAAATGAGTGGGCAGGAGAATGTAGAAAGTAGTAGAAAGTTCAAAGAATAACAATCCAAAATTATGTAGAAACATAATAGTAGTTTTAGAAAATAAGGAGTGTAGAATTACGCATTGGGTTTGTAGTTTAATATCCTTACAAAAAGTGATAAGGTTCATATATTTATTTAGATGTGACACACTGCAGAACACTAAAACAACAAAAGATCTGGACACCAAAGAATAACTTATTCATAAAATCAACCTTAGGTCGAGAGTAATAGAATTCTCAATGACAATAATACTCCAGTCAGGTCCATTTGCAAAACTCAAAAGCTCTACCAAGGAAGGAAAGAAGCAAAGTTGCATGCAATCAAATCAAATACTCACCATAATACTTCTCAGTTCATTACTTCATTCAAGGAATGAAAGAAAGCAAAGAAGAACTCCATGCATGCATACTGATTATTGATTTAAACAAGGTAATCAACCAAACATACACAAAGTTGCATCACCACAGTCACAGAACAAGTCATTTTCATGCAGGTTGATCAACAAGTTTTAACAGAGTTTCACTCACCATTCAAAATATCCACCAAAACACCCCATCTATGTACCCTCCCCAACTCACTTATCAATAAGAATAAAAAAATTAAGGTTTTCTGAACATGTCTGAGAAGTCAAATAGAGGACATAGAAGCAGGAAATATGATGATTATAACATGCAATAAGATTGTTATCAAGATCAATCACCATGCAAGCAGATCGAAGCATACTTAATTTACCAAATGATTCAAAAATTTGTGCTTTACTCTCCAAGACTAAACTGAAAAGAAAAGTGAGATGCATTCAGGAAAAATATCATGCAGTACGGTTTCATTTAGTAACATCCATCACAACCAGCAAGGAAAGCATATTCATATAGGTAACATGAAAATAACAAATTCATCGGTGACCTGCAATGAACTTTACCTATAATCGCACCTATGTAAGTATCAAAGCATCAATCAATGATTAGGTTTGATGAGAATATTGAGGGATGAAGAGAAAACCATCATGCAGGTAGTTTCAATGGCATTCATGAGTGGAGCGAGGAAAAAGTACATGCAACAAATAATAACACACATTCAAGTACAAACACATGCACCCCTTTACCTCAAATGCAATTGCATGCAAAAATTGCAAGTTAGTGCAGCGTGTAGAAGCTTTATTCCATTAAGTTCGTGTCTTCTTTTCTCTGAATATGGAAAAAGCTTAGAATAACCTTGAGTTTGTGGTTCTCATTTTGGAGGAAAGGGCCAAAGAATATATCTTGGGCGTGCTAAAGATTTGAAGGGAAAAGGAGTTCTAAGATCTTTTGTAGAAGTGTAGTAGCAATGATTTGAGCATTAAAGGTTTGTACGTAACTCTCAACTTTTTTAAAACGTAGGGTGAAAAAGGGAGGTAAGGTAGTTGCTTCTCTCTCGGTTTTGGTTTCTATCTTTTTCTTGAAGTAGAGGAAGAGTGTTCATAGGAGAGAGTGAAAATGTGGTTACCTCTCTACACAAAAAGGATTGAGTTCCTTCATATATGCATATATATGTGGCATTAAACAGAGAGGCCACTACATTTAATCCTCATTGCTTCACTCCCTTACATTAGATGTTAGTCTCTTATCAAATGTCACATGTCAATACAACAGACGGCCACCTAACCTTTCATTAAATGCATCTTTAGTCTCTCTCTCTCTCCTCCTATTATAGAACTTCGCATGTCAAATCATCTTCCACTACAAGTCCATAAGCCTTTCGCACTTTACTAAGACCACTAATGTCATATAAGAATTTCAGTCATCCAAATGCTCCTGAAGGATTTAATACGAGTCCATTTAAGAAGAAGGATAATAATCGAATGTGGTACTAATAAGGAAACCTATGGAAGTGGATTGGTCACCGCGCATTGTACGTTCCCTTAGAAATTTAAATATAAGTGGTTAGTTATATCTACACTTAATTAATAAAGAATATAATGTCCCCCTCTCTCGAACCTCCCTCAAAATTCAATGCAGTGAGAGTAATAACAGGTAAAGGTTTTAATAGGACAATGAATAGGGTGTGTAAGAGAGATTAATTAGAGGATAATGGTGCATGGGGAGACAAAAAGACGACGCCTAGTGTACTTAGGAAAAGCAGAGACCATGTAGAAGTAAAACAACCACTTAAAGGAGGTGCCCTCTTTATAGAAATATTAAAAGGTCATTAATACGGTACCTAGGATGAAAGAAGTGAATTATGGTCTTGTCTGTTGAAATTCTCACATGTGTGCCTTAGGCACTATTAGAGAGGGTAATTTTTTAACCATATTTTGAAAATGAAGAAGTTGAGAGAAGCATGTTCTAAGGGTCAGGCATGCATGCATTATGATTGGTCAAGAAAAAGGTGGTAATAATAAGGGTAGATAGCATTAAAAACCCACTAAGGCTCTATGTCTTCCACTCTCTCTCTCTCTCTCTCTCTCTATTTAACTTGAGTGTCTCTTGATATTCCCAAAGCCATCACGCACTTGTCTCCTCTCCCAAAGTAATGGCATGGAGATGAAATGCTACGATTAAATGAGAATAATGGTGCTTAATGGAGGTTCCATTCACAAGTTTTGCTCTCCTCTCTCTTCATAACTCGAGTTAGTGGGTTATAAAAAATCCTTAATAGCTAGTGTCAAGGTGTCTCGAGCCACATTAATTAAGAAATAAATGAGTTCTAATGGCAATGTCTAGTGGAATATTTAGAGGCAAGGAATCTCAAGAGTCCTTAAGGAAGATAAAAGGGCACATGTGTACAACACTCACAAAAGACATTAAGAAAGATAATTAATAAACTTCTAAATTAATGAGATAACAATGCATTTATGATGCATCAAGTCCAATCTTCTCTCTTCATGCTAATGTATTTTCATTTTCCAAAGCCACTACACTTAATGTTTGTACAACCAACTAATATATGAAGTTTGGATTAACGAGAAAGGATTTAATGCTCACTAAATGACTAATTGGACATGAAGGATTATTTACAACCTCTACTAACCTCTTAGTTTCACGTGCTAAGCTTTAAATGCATGGCTTAGTGGAATTTAATAAGGGAAATTAATGTGTCCCTTAGTGGTCTCTAAGGCATATTAATGAGATGACAACTCATCATTAGCCCCCTTAATTAAAAGTACTTAGGGACTCCAGCCATCATAATAACTAGACTTAAGGGAGAGTTAATTCTCCCTTTCTTGAAAACCAACGTGGCATTTAATGAAGAAAGAGAATGAGTGGAGATTGAGAAGGGCAGTTGAAAGGACACATCATTTATGACAAATAATCTTTCTTCTCATGCTGCACAGAACTATAAAATGTGTTAATACAAAAGATCAAAGGGTATCACATGTGATTAGAAAGACCTAGAGGGTAAGCGAAGAGTTATAGGTCAATTGTACCCCTTTTTAAACAAAATTCAAAAGTCAAGGGTGGTCGAAATAGACTTTTAATCTTCACACCCCACATGTTACATCTCTAGGTAAACGAAAGGTAATAAAAGAAAAGGAAGTGGAAAAAAAAAAACACAATGCATACATGGAAGCTAAAATATTCATATATATACAACAAGTAAATTAAACAAAATAATTCTTAGTAAAACAAAAATTTAAACAACAAAGTGTTAAAGACTTGAAATCCACTCTAACATTTAAGAAACACATAAAATAGCAAGTTGAAAAAGAATATAAGAACAAAGGAGAAATAAAAAAAAAATTCTCCTATTTCTGAAG
Source organism: Abrus pulchellus subsp. cantoniensis (assembly GCA_024086825.1). Taxonomy (NCBI): domain Eukaryota; kingdom Viridiplantae; phylum Streptophyta; class Magnoliopsida; order Fabales; family Fabaceae; genus Abrus; species Abrus pulchellus. The sequence continues at coordinate 20,592,117 of CM044050.1, read as the reverse complement.
TAGCTCCCAATTGTAGACTAAGGTTTAGATAGAAACTAACTAAAATTTAGAGGACATTAAACATTTCATTTAATTTACTCATATTTATACAATAATTTAAATGACACAGTAATGAAAATTAGAGAAACTTAAGTGAAAAGTTGAAATAACAATAATATAAATTATTCTTATAAATTTAAAAGAAGTCAACATTTGCAAATATAACTCCAAAGAACTGCAGATGCTATCAATCATCATCGTCAAACCACCCCTCTATCTCTGCTATCTCTTCTGTGGATAAGCCTTCCTCTTCATCAAGGTCACCCTCATCAGCTACCAATTATGGACCTATGATCCGCTTAGCAGTGCAATGACTTGGTCTCCCATGCTGATCATGGCCTAGAAAAGTATACATATAGTTCTATGCATTTTGTGGCCTGGTCAAACCTCAATATATAACTACGCATATGGTATAGTGGATTCTACCACTGTCAGGGTAATTTAAGGGTACATCATATCCTATAATACCAGAACTATTATTACTATGTACAATAAAGCTATAATGGCATAACCGCTGCCACTCCTTAGCTACATGATCTATTTTATTAGTGATAAGTAACTCGGACAAACTAATAAGTCCCTGTGAGTCTGTCACCTTTATTTCCTGAAAGGTTATGTAAGGATGAGCCTTTACTCTCATTACTAAATATGAATTCATATTTACGTTAAGAAATACAAGCAAGGATAATACATTAATCAAGCATACAGTACAATCATATTCATATACATACAATAATTTTATTATTCAATTTATCATATTTTCTTTCTACTAATTCTTAGAGTTCTCATTTTACATATTCACTGCCTCGGGGATTCTTTGAGGTCTTCCTTAGCATAGATAGTAGTTGGATAGCCGCAGTTATACGAATACAACGTGTACCAACCAGGCTCTTTTAGCAAAAGCATAGTCAGGAGTTTAGGTCAAGAAATGAGTGTGAGGCCTGTGATGCTCTTGCTCTCATTTGTTATGAGCAATTCAAGAAAAGCATCCATCAGCCTCATTTCCCCAAGATTTCTCAAACCGCCTATATCTTCCACACTTCTAGTGTATCTCTGAATTATCCATACTTGTCCTTATCATTTGCTTTTCTCATTCCATTTCTCTTTTCATATCTCCCATCTCATTTCCCTATTTTTCGTTATGATTCAACTCTTCTCATTAGTCATATAGCCTGAACTTATCATCTTTATACTAACATATTATTCATTCTTTTCTCTTTCTAATTTGTTCAATTTCACCTCATACATACATTTATTTTTAATACATATGCCATTTCAATTCATTAAGAACAAGAAAACTCATGTTATCAGCTAAATCATTTAGACATATATTCTTAAACAAGGACACATAGCCACATCTATACAAGTACAACAAATCATGTTTTTAGTAACGGAATAGAGCTTTTCTTACCTCAATGAGCAATTTTAGTGAAGAAGTTAATGGAAAAGGTAGAGTTAATGGAAAGGGTGGTCCAATAAGCTAAGATTTTCCTACACCTTACAGAGAAAAGTATTCTTTGAAAAGAGAGAAAACAGAGAAAATAGAGATGAAAATGAAGAGTCAAGCTCTAAGATACTCACCAACGATTCCATAGAGTCAAGGTTCAAGCTCAGATTCAAAGTAACTTTGGAGTTTCTGAGACTTTTCTAGAGGAAGGAAGAGAGAGTTCAGAGAAAAAGAGTTAGGAAATATTTCTTGGATTGTAATGCAAGTCTCAAGTCTGAAATCCCTTAAATACCCCTGAACCTTGAATGCTCTCGCTTGAGCGAGCGGATTCTCGCTTGAGCGAGACTATTCTCGCCTGGGTGAGCTCCATCTTGCCTGGGCGAGATATGCAGATATTGGTCTTCCCAACTATTTTATGATATTCTCGCTTGAGCGAGTCCAAACTTGCATGGGCGAGATAACGTCCAGAGAGTTGAAATTTTTTCCTGTGAGTCCTCCGTTGAGCAACTCATCTCGCCTCTGTCAGATTTCAGCTCGCCTCAGCGAGAGCACTTTTGCTTGGGAAAGGTGTGATGACTCCACATTTTATTGGATTTTTACTTGTCTTTTTAGTGTTCCTTGATAGAAAAAGTAGATTTAGGAAGTGTAGATAACATAGAAACATCATTTAGGTGAAATATCATAGATTTCTTAATTTTTGGTTAATTTACATTAATTTACATAGATATAATTTGTAATTTTGATCATTTGAATAATTATGCAGAAATTTCTAGGCTTATTCCATGGATTTTTAGCCTTTGAGAAATTTTGAGTTGAAAGTAACCACTTTCAGAAGTGATAGTAGACACTACAGCAAGCTAATCCAGAGGGCAGACCAAAGTGATCACTTTGAGAGTGATAGTGGACACTACAGAGACCCCAGACTGAAGAGGGCCTGTGCGTAACCACTTTGAGTTCCATAGTGGACACTCTAGAGAGCCAAATTGACCTAGTGCTGCGCATAGCCACTTCCATTTCCATAGTAGCTACCCGTGCTGCGCGTAATCACTTTGAACTTCATAGTGGACATTCCAGAGAGGGATGATAGGATGGGAGGCTGCGCGTAGCTACTATGACTTTCATAGTAGCTACTATGGGTGACGACCATTGCACTATAAATAAAATTTTAGGAATTATGGTTAGAGTTTTTTACACTTTTAGATTTTTGCAATTTTGGGGAACACTTGGAGAGCCTAGGGTGGCCTTGGTGACAGCCAAAGGTCAAACCTAGGGTTTGATTTCCATTTTCTTCTTACTTTTCTTTGATTTTTACATTGATGTTGTTGATTTCTCTTAACTTTTACTTTCTAATTGTGAGACCCATCCTTATGGAGGGATAAATCTCTTGTAATCCTTAGTGACTTCACTTAGATTCTTGAATTTCTGAGTTTTGAATGTTAATACAAATCCTTTTCTTTCATGAATTATTTCTTCTTCCTAATCTCTTGAATTGAATTAATGGTTGAATGAGGGGGACATTGCTTAATTAACCCTAATTCATTTTAATGAGATTCTAAACTTGAATTGCTTAATTCTGGGTTTATTTCTAAGGTTGCGTAATCTTGGGATGAGAGATTGGAGTCCATTAAATTGCTTAATTCGTATGGAAACATAAGGTTGATTTTGCTTGTTAAACTAACCTAATTCTAGGAGAAAAGGAAGAGTATTAAATCTTGAGAAGCATAGGGATAAAGTCTACATGAATGAACTAGGGGTTACTACATTTTATTGATTGAACTTTGCAATTTAATTTTTTGCTTAAGTAGATTGAACTTGAAATCACAAAACTCCCTTTTTTTTTACTTGCTTTCTAAATACATTGCACACTACATGTTTAATATTTGGTTACTCATCTAATGATTCATAGGAGATGACCTAGGTTAGCACCCTAGTATTACATTAATTTTTATTTATATTTTGATAATGATTCGCGATAAATTTCTTTTCATCAAGGTGACAATTGAGCTAAGTTTATCTCATTTTTGCTGGAGCAAGACTTATTTCGTTTGAGTGAGAATGCTGAAATATTGTAGTTATGGGCACTCAATCTCGCTTGAGCGAGACCTATCTCGCTTGAACGAGATCCCCTGCACCATACTTCTACCAAAATACTCATAAATCATTCCTAAACACATTTTAACCCTACATAATATCAAAAAATTCACCAATTAATCAAAAATAGAAAAGAGAATATTACATGACTGATTTCAAAATTGTTGAAATAAAAAACTAAAAACATATTCATCAATTGATTTTGTAGCTAATTCTTTTAAATTAATGAATTAAATTTTTTAAATTTATTCTTTATTTAATATTATTTATCATAATAATTTTTTTACTAACAATTACAATTTAAATTTTCTAATTCATAATTTATATTATTTAAAAATAGTTGTATGATATATTTTTGTTTAATTAAAATGATCTTATTTTTTTTTTCCCGCCTAAATAGGACTGTTTTACATTATATTCAATATCCAATAGCACATAAGAAACATATGGTTAAAGTTAAATAAGTAATACTTTTATTTAAAATGTAAAATATGTAATGATAAATCATCATATTTAATTTATTATTCGATGAAAAATTCTTGTTAAAATAATTTTTTATTATTTTTAGTTTATATTTTAGTATTCACAAAAAAATTAATTTATTATAGAAATAAAAATGACATGTATTAATTGAAATAGTTTTTTTTTCAAATTATAATTCTCAATTTTAAAACATTTATTTATTTTACTTTTAAATATATGTTTATGTCTAAAATATTTTTTAAATAAAAAATAATATGATAAATAAACTAATAAGCGTTTCTTTTTGTTAGGCCTAAAAAAGCATTTTAAAATATCTAACCTGGTCGAATTAACAATGAGGTTTAAGTTAAGATTTTTAGAAAATACAAACACCGAAACCTACCTATTAAAAAAACACTTACTAAGACTAAAATTTAAAGGTAATATAAATTTGAGGGAATTTTCACGGTTAAGGAGCTAAGGAATTAATAAAAGAGAGAAAGTAAAAAATTAAAAGAAAAAAAGCAATTGAAAAGGGATTTGTTTTCTTCCAACATTATTTGGAAAAGTCATGGTTAGGTTTCATTTCTTCGCGCAATGTTGTCGGCCACTCTCCCTCTTTCCTCTTTTTCGCGTTCTAGTCATTGGTAAGGTTCCCTTTCCATTCAATTTTTTTCCTTTTTTTCAATTCGCATGTGTAAAGGTACATAAAGAATATGATATTATAAAAGTATTTAAAATTTTATTATATTTGTAAAATGCAATACAAATATATTATGTGTCTGAATGTAAAAATAAAGAAAAGAGTTCGTTAGTCGAGAAGTACAATTGATAATCGATATATATTAGAGATTACATTTCATGATTCCACAACAAATGTGAATTTTGTACTTAATGATGAACTACTTAATCATTTAAGTGATGAAAAAATTGAATATGAAAAAGTAGTAATTAATATTAATATAAATAACAATGATAATATAGAAGAAAATAACATAGAAAAAGAAGATAATTTTAAAGATGATTGTGTAAATAACTTTGATTCTATTAATTATTATAAATTTGACGATAAAAATGACAATTATGATATATGATGTTTGTGTTGTTTTTATTTCTCATAATAAAATGTAAGCAATTTATATTTTTATTGTATTACTTTCATTAATAATTTTATAACGTTATAAACGTATTTGATGAAAAAAAATATTATATTATTTAAAGATGTCAAACAAAGATCGAGATAAAGCAAAATCTTCTTAAAGTCGTCTCACAAAACAACTAAGACGACAACCAATAAATATTGCTCCTTTTACTTTCCAACATCTATTTCATCACTTATTGTCTCTCTTACTACTACTCTATCTCTTAGAGATCTTCAATCACTCCACCTTTCTTACATGATGGTCACTCATCACTTATCTTGCAACCATCTAATACTTTTAGTCCATCTACGCATAATGGAGTCTCACAAACATAAAATTCTCCACACAATCTTTTGTCTTTCATCTCTTCAACAATGAATAAGTTGCAACTGGATCAAGTGAAACTCGTGATGCATCAGAGACGCAATGTAATAGTAGCAAGCTAATTTTATATCTTGATGGACAAGGGTACATGTTAATTTTTAAGTTATTCTAATATGTTGAATAAACTTGTAACTATTTTTATATAATATTTTTTGCAGATTCTTACCTTTTCACCCTACAACTAATGATATAAGTGATATCTTCAAAAGTCATTATATTGATCTATGACCACCATGAAAGAGGCCACCATCTTCAACAAGAGACGTGATTTGTAAAGTTTATGACAAATGTCTCATAAATTATTACGTTTTAAATTTGATGTTTGTATTCTTTTCTAATTCATTGTTTATATTTTATTATTATATGAAAATTATTATTTTTGTATGCTAGACGACACATGGGCAAGAAAACATTTTAAAATGCAAGGTGCGATATTGTTAAAATTCTCTTAATAAAGTCTGTACTAATATGAATCAAGCAAATTAGGTTGGAGATCATGTTTGGCATAGACTATGCGAACACTGGAAAAGTGAATAATTTTAGAAGAAAAACATACAAACAAAAACAAACCGAGCATTTGACTGTGGAGGTTCACTCCATAATAGTGATTCCATTAGTACTTTTCAGCATAGAACAAATTTGGTTAAATTTTGTCTTTATATTTTTAAAATTTATTTATGTAACTTAACTAAACACACTTTGTATTAATATGTATCATTACATTTATCTTAGACAAAGTTAATTGAAACGCTCCTACTCTATTAGAGTTATTTCGTCACACATACCAATATAAGAAGGATAAGACATAGGTGGATTATAGATCTTTGCATATAGATATATGATTTTAATGTTACTTTCTTATATTATTGGTGTTAACAGGAAGAATTTACACGAATGTGCTTAGGAGGAAGCGACGCAAATAACATACTCTCAAGGAACCACTCCACTGAGTGAGTTAGACATGTGATGTGAGGTAGCTAGTACAAAAAAAGAAGAAGAGAGTATATGGCATTAGATTGGAGTTGATTGTAGTAGCTAAGTGGCTTTTTTTTTTAATCATGACTCAAGTTCTTTATCATCTGAGTGGTTACGAAAAGAGAACCTTCAAGAATTGAGAAAAATATTAGAAGTTCAAACTAAAAAGGATGATATTTATATCAGGGTGGCAACTATTGAGAGAGATGTTCAACTAAATAACTAATTGCTACAAAAATATGATGGAAAAGATGGACTTCTAACCTTCTCGTTTACAATTAATGTAACTTATTTGTGAAGAAGCAACAAAGAGAGTAAAAAAGAAAAATTCAATGTCCATTGTGTCGTAGTGTGTGTTGTATATGGAGTTAGAGACTTTAACAATATATAGTGTTTTAGAGACTTATGTATTTTATAGTGTGTGTCGTGTTAGAGATCTACATATGTATTGTGTATGCTAAAAGATATTCATAATATCTATACATATTTTCAAATTAATATCTCAATTATTGGTGTCTTATTTTTACACCAAAGACCGAACTCTAAAACCATTTTAAAGTCTAAATCAATTTTTTAAATTACTCAATTATTTATATACATTTACTTATTACAACACATATTTCAAATCAATTTATTAAATAAATTTATGTTAATATTTGTTTCAATTTGCTTGAAAATATCTTACATTTGCATCCATTATAATAAACTTTATGTTTGATTGAGAAGTAATTTTGTTATTTATGCACCTATTAGTTTATACTTTCTTTTTTCTGTATTTATATTATATCATTTTTATTTTTAAATATTTGGTATAAATCAAGGATAATCGTTGAATTATAATGAATTATATTTGTTTGTAATTAGTCATGGCGAGTTGTATGTATAGTTGTAAATATAGTAACATTAACAAAATGAATAAAATTTTTATTGGTGAGAAAAATAAAAATTATATAGAATATACAAATATAATTTAATAATTATTTAATAAAATTTAATATTTAAAATATATATTTAATGATCAAAATAATTTGCAGTGATAAAGTGACTGCAGAGAATCTCATTCCTATGCATTGAGAAATGTAATTATTTAGAGTGTTTAAATTGCTTTTAATTAAAGTGCTTTGTTTACGTATCAAGAAAGAGAAATTTAAAATTCTTGAATATTCAGTTTTAGGTATTTTATGAGAGGATTTGAAATTATACTGAAAAAAAGAATAATAAATTTTTATATGTATCCTCGCCACATGAATTACTTTTTTTCTCTCATTATTTCTTATTTTCTTCTATTGATCTCCTATTTTCACTATAAATCACCCCATGAATGCTTCTTCATACTGCTGAACCATACAAGAAATGTGAAGTTCTTTGTTGGAACAGTTGTTAGAACCGTTGAAGACAATGGAGTTGCAGAACGTTAGAGGCAAGAAACGCGTGCGTGGGAGTCCTAATGGAAGAATGAGTCACCTTTCTTGCTTTGGTTTCTCTTAATTGAATAGTGATTGAAAATAATGTATTTTATATTATTTAAAATATTAGATAGAACAATTTTAATCCACTCAGCGACGTCCCAACCATTCGTTTGTTTTACTGCAAGTGGGATCAACAAGGGTCGCTCTACAGTTAGGTCCAGGTTTATAAGCTTTCAGATTTTAGGAGTACGTACGAAGCTTTTATATTAGAATTAGTTCTCTTAGTTTTGATTACATCCTATCACTAAAATTTGGTGTAATTGCATGCAGTTTCAAATGGACAAAGCTTTGAAGCTACTGGTTTTATGTCTTGCATGGACTTGTTCATTCTCTGCGCTGAGATGTGCCGCAAGAGCCGATCCCCCAGTAGCAACAAATCAAAACCCCATTAGATTTACTACTGAAGGTGCCACTTCAGAAAGCTACAAGGAATTCCTTAATGCGCTTCGAGACAAACAGATGACCTGATACATGACATACCTGTGCTTCCAGATCCAGGAAGACTGCAAGAAAGAAATCGATATATTACAGTCGAACTCGCAAACTCAGACACGGAATCTATCCAAGTAGGTATCGATTTGACTAATGCATATGTTGTAGGATACCGAGCAGGAAGTGAGTCCTATTTCTTCCGTGATGCCCCAGAATCTGCATCTACCTACCTTTTCACTGGCACGCAGCAGTTCTCACTTCGTTTTAATGGTAGTTATGAGGATCTCAAGAAATGGGCTGGTCAGGACAGAGAGCATATAAGCCTAGGGTTACAGGCCTTGATACATGGGATCGAGTATCTACAAACGGGGTCCGACCATAAAGAAAGAGCTCGTATCCTGACCGTGATATGCCAAATGGTTTTAGAAGCAGCTCGATTAAGTTAATAGCATACCTGGTTGGTGACAGTATCCAAACTGGTACGGCGTTTCCCTCATCCTTCCGTGACAACTTTGGAGAACAATTGGGGCGGGCTGTCACAAGCTGTTCAAGAAGCAACGCAAGATACTTTTGGATCACCTGTCACGTAAACAAATTATCGCTACGAACAAGTTATTGTTAATTCCTTGTCACACCCAACAGTTTCAGTTCTAGCATTGATGCTTTTTCACGTCTGCGAACGAAATGCAAACCAATCACCTGTAAGATCAATTGTGGAAAAAGCGGAGACGTGCGATCTTTCAGAACCAACCGTGCGCATTGGGAGTCGTGATGGGATGTGCGTGGATGTCTATAACAATGGCTATTACAACGGCAATCGTATTGTAATGTGGAAATGCATAGATCAGCTTGAAGAGAACCAGCTGTGGACCTTGAAAGCTGACAAGACGATAAGGTGATAGTTTTTAGTGTGTGTGAGATGAGTAAGATAGTTGAAAGGTGTTAGTAGGAATAGTTGAAAATAGTAGTTGAAGAAGTTTTAGTAAGAGATTCAAGAGATGGAGAATTGATAGTTTGATTACTTCTTCTTCATGTCTTTTACAATGAGGTAGCATGCCTATTTATAGGCATCATCCACCATTTGGTTCAATATTCTTGAGCTATCTAGAAACTTGAAGATTTACAATATTCTAGAACTTTCTCTAGAAGCATCTACATACTAGAAGATACAATTAGTTTTTCTTAGATTGTTCTTAGTATTTTTTCTAGACTATTCTAGAAATTTGTATCAATTTCTAATACTCCTCCTTGATGCAAATTTCTGTAACTCCAAGCTTCATGCGTAGCTGTTCAAATTTTGGCCTTGGTAGTGCTTTAGTAAAAATGTCTGCAATTTGATCTTCAGTTGTGCAATACTCGAGCTTGATTTCTTTAGTTCCTTCTGCTTCCCTGATAAAGTGATATTTGATTGCTATGTGTTTTGTTCTACTATGATGCACTGGATTCTTTGTCATTGCTATAGCTGATTTGTTGTCGCAGTAGATTGTAGTAGGCTCATTTTGTTTTTCTCCCATTTCTTCAAGTATTCTTCGTAACCATATTGCTTGACTTGTAGTCTCAGCAGCTACTACATATTCTGCTTCTGTTGTTGATTGCGCAACTGTTGCTTGCTTCTTTGAAGCCCATGAGATTATTCCTGATCCTAGTGAAAAGGCATAACCAGATGTGCTTTTCATGTCGTCGATCGATCCTGCCCAGTCACTGTCAGTGTAGCCAAGTAGCTTTGAGTTGCTCATAGTTTGGTACCATATACCATACTCTTTTGTGCCTTGTGGATATCTTAGGATTCTTTTTGCTGTTCCAAAATGAATTTGGCTTGGACTTTGCATGAATCTTGAAAGAAGACTTACAGCATACGTTATGTCTGGTCGTGTGGCTGTGAGATATAGTAAGCTTCCAATCAAACTTCTGTAACGTGATCCATCAGCTTCCGGTGCACCATCATTTTTCTTCAATTTCTCATTTGTCACCAATGGAGTGCTGACCGTCTTACATCCATTCATCTTAAATTTCTTGAGTAGTGCTTCACCATATTTCTTTTGTGAGATAGATATTCCTTCTTTCTTTTGTTTTACCTTTATTCCGAGGAAGTAGTTCATTAAGCCAAGGTCAGTCATTTCGAAGGTCTTCATCATATCTTCTTTGAACTTAGCTATCATCTCCACATTGTTTCCTGTGCAGATAAGATCATCTACATACAAGGAGACAATGAGTATATCATACTAACCTTGGATCTTGGTGTATAAAGTTGCTTCACTTTTGCTCCTCCTGAATCCTTGGTCTGAAAAGTATTGATCAATTTTGCTGTACCATGCTCGTCGAGCTTGCTTCAATCCATATAGAGCTTTTTTCAGTCTTAGTACTTTGCCTTCATTACCTTTGCTGACGAAGCCTTGCGGTTGCTCCACATAAATCTCTTCTTGAAGAATCCATTGAGAAAGGCAGATTTTACATCTAGTTGATAAATGTTCCATCCTTTTTGTGCAGCAAGAGCAATTAGAGTTCTTATAGTATCTAGGCGAGCAACTAGAGCAAATGTCTCATTGTAATCAACTCCAAGTTGTTGTGAGTATCCTTTAGCTACCAGCCTTGCCTTGTACTTTTGTATGGTGCCATCGGGATTAAGCTTGGTCTTATAGACCCATCTTACCCCAATGATATCTTTATCTGTAGGGCAATCTACTAGCTCCTATGTGTTATTTTTCTCAATCATTTTTATCTCTTCTTCCATTGCCTTGACCCATACTTCTTGTTTTGACGCTGCTTCAAAGCTCTCAGGTTCAGTTATGGCCAGGTTACAGGTCTCGTATATATCTACCAAAGATCTAACTCGTCTTGGAGTAGACTCTGGTGAGGAATGTTGTTGTTGTGGAGGTGAAAAATTCTCACCTAAGACTTCTTCAATTTCTTGAGGTTGCTGCATTGGTATGGAAACATTTTTCTGAACCTTTTCATCTTTCCAATTCCAAGCAGCATTTTCATCAACTTCAACATCTCAACTAATGGTAAGCTTCTTGGTTTGCAAGTTGTAGACTCGATATCCTTTTGATTGTGTGCTGTACCCCAAGAAGATACCCCGTACGGTTTTGTCTTCTAGTTTGTGTCTCTTCTCTTCTGGAATGTGTATGTAGCAAATTGATCCGAAAACCCTTAGATGTTTTGCTGATGGTTTTTGCCCACTCCAAGCTTCAATTGGAGTTTTATCTTGGACAGCCTTAGTTGGACATCTGTTAAGTATGTAGACAGCAGTATAAACTGCTTCAGCCCAGAAAGTATTTGGCAATTCTTTCTCCTTCAGCATGGATCTAGCCATCTCCATTACCGTGCGATTTTTCCTCTCAGTTACTCCATTTTGTTGTGGAGTATATGCGACAGAAAGTTGTCGTTGAATGCCTTCATCCTCACAGAATTTATCAAACTCTTGAGATATATACTCTTTGCCACGATCACTTCTTAATACTTTTATCTGTTTACCACTTTGTTTCTCAACAAGGGCCTTAAACTTCTTGAAAATTCCAAAGACTTCTGACTTTGCTTTGATGAAGTAGACCCAAGTCATTCTAGAGAAATCATCGATGAAAAGGATAAAATACCTGTTATCATGTAGTGATGGTGTCCGCATTGGTCCGCAAATATTTGTATGAATAAGCTCCAATAAGTTTTTTGCTCTCCAAGCTTTTCTAGTAGAAAATGGCAATCGATGTTGCTTGCCAAGGAGACATCCTTCACAAACTTCATTATTTTCTTGAAGACATGGAAGATCCTTCATTATATTCTTTTGATGTAATAGTTTTAAGGCATGAGTATTGAAGTGGCCAAATCTTCGATGCCAAAGTCGTGAAGTATCAACTTCTACTTTCATGGAAATGTTAGTGCCTTGTTGAAAGTTTATTGAAAAACTTCAATTTCTTTTCTCCATCTTTACTTGGCCAATCTCTTGCTTTTTGTTGTCATATATCTTACATGTGTCTCCTTTGAAGTGAAGAGAATAACCTTTCTCCATCATTTGGCCAATACTCAAGAGATTTTCCTTGAGGTTGGGAACTAGTAAGACATCAGTAATAAGTTTCGTACCTTTCTTTGTCTCCACCATAACAGTGCCTTTGCCTTTTGACTCAGCAATAGTACCGTTCCTCATTCGAACTTTCACTTTGATGGATTCGTCGATATCCTTGAAGATGTTTATATCTTTGACCATGTGATTGCTGCAACCGCTATCCAAGTACCAATTTCCGCTTGTTTTAGTACTGGGATCTTGGGTAGCAGAGAAAAGATGTGGTTCTCGATTATCCTCTTCAGTGAAATTTGCTTGATACTTGTTTTTGTTGCGATAATACTTTTCCACATGTCCAAATTTCTTGCAATGTCGACATTGTAGTTTTCCACGATACCGACATTCTTCTTCAGCATGATTTGTCCTCTTACAAATACCACATGGAGGGTATTTATCTTGATTGTTTCTAGAGAAATTTCTAGAATTCTCTTTGTTTCTAGAAGTTTCTCCATTATTCTTTCTTACTTCATTCCCTTTATTCTGAGACTGTAATTTGAGCTTTGATTGAAAGGCATTTTCTATTGAGTCCTCATCATGCCTTTTCAACCTTTGCTCATAAGCTTCAAGGGACCCTACCAACTCTGTCACTGATAGAGTAGATAGGTCCTTTGTTTGCTCAATAGTGGTGACAATTGGATCATACTTACGGGGAACTGTAATCAGTAATTTCTCAACAACTTTTTTGTCAAGAATATTTTCTCCGTAAGCTCTCATTTGATTAACCATTTCTTTTATTTTGGAATAGTAATCCTTGACGGTCTCAAACTCTTTCATTTTTAATAATTCAAACTCTTGTCGTAGAGTTTGGAGTTTTATAGTGCGTACCTTTTCGCTTCCTTCAAACTCTTCCTGCAGCGTAGTCCATGCTTCTTTGGCTGTTGTAGCACCCATTATTCTTGGAAAAATTGCATCAGTCACAGCTTGTTGTAGAGTAAACAAGGTCTTTGAATCCTTTTGTTTATTCTCCTTCAATTCTTTTCTTTGAGCTGCAGTAAGGGATGATATGTCTGAGGGAGTAATGAATCCTTCTTCCACAACATCCCACAAATCTTGGAAAGTGAAATATGTTTTCATTTTTGTGCTCTAAAAGTCATAATTTTCGCCATTGAAAATGGGGACGGGAAGAGATGATGGTTGAGTAGTGCTAGCCATAGGTTAAGAAATTTTTGGAAGTAGTTTATTTTAATTTTGAAATAATATGGTAATATTTCTACGTGATGCCACTGATAATTTTTAGTGTGTGTGAGATGAGTAAGATAGTTGAAAGGTGTTAGTAGGAATAGTTGAAAATAGTAGTTGAAGAAGTTTTAGTAAGAGATCCAAGAGATGGAGAATTGATAGTTTGATTACTTCTTCTTCATGTCTTTTACAATGAGGTAGCATGCCTATTTATATGCATCATCCACCATTTGGTTCAATATTCTTGAGCTATCTAGAAATTTGAAGATTTACAATATTCTAGAACTTTCTTTAGAAGCATCTACATACTAGAAGATACAATTAGTTTTTCCTAGATTGTTCTTAGTATTTTTTCTAGACTATTCTAGAAATTTGTATCAATTTCTAATATAAGGTCCAAGGGCAAGTGTTTAACCGCCTACGGTTCTGATCCAGGAAATTATGTCATGATATGTGATTGCAGCTCGGCAGTACCAGAGGCCACTTATTGGGATATGGGACAATGGAACCATTATCAATTCAAAATCAGGCTTGGTCTTGAGTGCTGAATCTAACACCATGGGAGGGACACTCGCCGTGCAAACGAACGAGTATCTAATGCGACAGGGCTGGCGTACAGGCAGTGACACAAGCCCTTTCGTAACTTCAATCGCTGGGTATTTGGATCTTTGCATGGAAGCTCACGGAAGTAACATGGGGCTGGCTGATTGTGACAGCAATAAGAAAGAGCAGCAATGGGCACTTTACCCAGATGGTTCTATACGTCCAGTGCAAAATACAGACAACTGTTTAACTCCTGAAGAGTTCGAAGAAGGAACTACCATTGTCATGATGGGTTGTAGCAATGCATGGGCTAGCCAACGATGGGTGTTTAAAAATGACGGTACCATTTATAGTGTATACTATGACATGGTGATGGATGTGAGACTCTCTGATCCAAGCCTTCAACAGATAATAATTTCGCCATACACTGGTGAGCCTAACTGAAAATGGGTTATCTTGTTTTAATGGCTTCATGTCTGAGGAGGCAAATGCTATGTGACTATGTAATACTTAAATAAGAGACAATATCTATCGACCTGCAAAAACTGTCACACAGTTCATGCCGCCTTGCAATGTTTCTAATGTGCTTAACTAGTAAATCTATGGTTTAGCAACACCCTGGATCGATAAAATTAGAAAGTAAAGGAGATTGAATATATAATATAACAAACTGTACGCGGTTCCTTCACCTCAAAATTACAAAATTAAAATTTACACAAATCAAAATCAGTAAATGAAAATCTATAATTTATAGTAAACCTACGATATAAATCTTAGATATATACACTAGCAACCCTTTTAACAAAAAATAAAAATAAAAATTAGGGAAGAAAGGGGGTACTCTAGCTTTTTCTAAAAGAAAATGCATAATTTGCACCGCAACTAATATGTCCCTTTGGCAAATATTCATCCATTCATAATTTGTATATCTCATTTAGTTTAATCTAGCAAGAGGTGTTAGAACCTGTCTAATAATAGAACAATTGATTTGTTAGTCATTATTAATGATTGATTTAGAGGCTAACTTATGATTTACTAAAATAAAAAATTGAAAAAAAATTATTTATTAGTGTAGAGATCGAGTTAGCAGCGAATTTTATTAGAAAATTAAAACGCAAATTATCGGTCATGTTTGTGATTCAGATACTAATTTTTGAACTAGTAAAATAAAAAAAATAACATAATAGTTATTAATTGAAATTAAATTATTGGTTAACACTGTTCACCGCCTTACTATTTACGTCAGAAATACTGTTCGCAAGTACTGTTCACGCTGAAAATACTGTGCACGCGTACTGTACCTGTATGTGACGTCATGCTGATGTCATTGATGATGTCATTGGTCACTGTACATAGACGGTTTTACTGTTCATTCATGGTTTTACTGCTCATAGGCAGTTTTACTATTTAATTTTTTAATTATTATATATATAAATTCTATCTAAATATATTCCAATTATACTTTAATAAACCTCATTTTATTTAAATCAGAGTGCAGGATGTTACACAAGAGCTCAGAATTTTCTGGCGTATTAGTATCAAATATCAAAACTTGTGCTCCTCATGACAACCCATGGCATTGAAAATCTTTTCAATATCGGCTATCCATCTTTGGGGTCCCTCTAGATCAAATTTTCCTTCGAACTTTGGAGGGTTATAATTGGTAAATGAGAAAAACCTTCTATATTATGCTGGTTCAGCACCTTGGTTCTGCGCCATAGTCTCTCAGACTTGAGCAATGCACGCTAGGAACTCGTTTGTTGCACCAACAGGTCTACCTGTACCAGCTATATCTCTAATCTCAAAAAGAACCAAATAACTTATTAGCTTATTATTTGTATATACACAAATATATTTAGCTTAAACTAATCTCATAATAGATATTTAACAACTCACATCATTAAACATTCACTTCATAGTTTAATAGAAAACCAACTATGGGTACACAACACAAACAAATTAGTCTCATACCCCATTCTGGTCTGGATGAACTGCTCTGATATCAATTTGTAACATCCTTCATTTTTTTCAAGCTAAATATATGTTCATTTTCATAAATCTTTAAAATACTGATCAACTATTTTGTAAAACCGTTATCAAAATTGATAGAGAAAAGACTTTTCATAACAGTAAATTTGTCTATAAGACAAAATTTTAAAATATGACTGCATGAAATATTACAATTTAGTATATACACATTGTTTAAAATATGTTAAAATTTACAGCAGTTCATACTCATTCTCATATACTAGGGACCGAAACTATTCATCTATATCATGCCAGCCCTCAATTTCTGCCAAGTTGTCAGTAATTAAATCACCATTCTCTCTAAGATAGGTGCCACCAGCGTCTGCTATTAATTCTATATTAGGGAATCTTTCAAATGTATAACTGTTAGGTCTTCCTAGCGAATCATGATCATGATACGTGAATACGTTATTCATGATCTGAGAAGGCCTTTCTATTCCTAGGTTAGATAAAAGCAGAGAGTTTGATGAATTTGACCACCAGTTTAGAAATTAAAAGGAACTGCATAATTATAGACTACTTCTAAGGTATATTCATGATTTTCTTCAAAATGTACCCTAAAATATACATGTACTATACGTCTATATTCACTAAATATATAATTTAATCTACTACTAGCAAAAACATCTACGTCATCAATCCGCACAGGATGGTTCGTCATCTTTACTACTTGCGGGATGGTGTAAGGGTGAGCATCTATCCAATTTACAATACAATGCAAAGATATTATCACATTATTACACAACATATATATATATTGACAATCTTTCTTCATTAAAACTCATTACTCATACATATATCATCAAAGTTGATACTCAAACATGCTATCATGAACTACACATATAACTCACATCATACAATTATAGAATAAAGCTCCCCTTACCTTATAATAAAGATCTAAACAAACTTTGATGGTGAAAGACATCCCTAAATAGCTCTTTTACCTAGATAACATGAATTTATCTCTTAAGGACGGGATACAAAGAAAACAAACAGTAAAAACATTATTAAACTCACAAAAACTTACTTAGAATCATGTAGAATAAATGTAGAGGAGTCTAATCAGTATTTAGAGAGGTTTTATCTGAAAAATGTAGAGAAAGTTCAGAGAGGCGAATGTGGGACGTGAGAGAAGGTGAAAAACAAACTTCTCGTGCATGAAAGTCCTTATATATCCTCAAAATTTTGATATTCTCGCTACAACAACCTATTATCGATATAGCGAGATATTGTCGCTACAGCGAGACTCTCTCTCGCTACAGCGAAAATATCAGACAAAATTGCACCATGTTTTCTGCACTTTTCGCTATAGCAAGAAATCCTCGGTACAACGAGAATGCTCCAGAATGTTCCATTTTCACAGCTTTTCTCTCGCTACGGCGAAAATTATCTTGCTACAACGAGAACCTTATAGTTCAATCACTTCAAAAACTCTCGCAACATGTATATTTATCAAATAAAAAATTTTTCTTAATTGATATAGAAACAAGGATGTTACAGCCCTTGAATGGAAAATAGGAATTTTGGTGCAGGTTGTCTCACTGTAGCGAGATATTTCTCACTGTAACGAGAAAGAGCATCTACAATCAGACATTCTGATGCTCTCTCGTTGTAGCCAGGATATTCTCGCTGTAGCGAGTAGTTCTTGCTGTAATTAGAATGATAGACAATAAAGAAAAATTTTGTCTAATTTTTTTGCTGTTGCGAGAGAGGGGCCCGCTATAGTGAGAATATCGCGAGTTAAGGGGTATTTAAGGGCCTTTAACCTAGAAAACTTGGATTACAATCCAAAATATTGACCTCCCTACTGTTCTCTCCAATCTCTTTGTCACGACTCCTTTTTTATAAGGAACAGAGAATATTATTTCTACCATACTTACTTATTTAAGATAGATAAATAATTGTGAATATAAGTATAAAATTCACTTTTCATTCAAAATAAACAAAGTTCCTTACAATAAATACCCAACAAAACAACATAATATTAAATTTATTTCATAATACTCAAAATACACAAAAATTATACTACATAACTCCTCTATATGAGGTCTCAAAATATAAGGAAAATGACTTTAATGTAAAATTACTCGACTCCAGCCTTCTAACACTTCTCCACTAGCCTCTCAGCCTGTGAAGTAGATACAACACCTGCTATATCTGCTCACGTACCACCATACGATCATCATAGTACACACGAACACAACAATATAGACATAAATGCAAGGGTTACAATATAAAAATCATATATATAGAGCAAACTATTACTCACAGCAACAACCCAATGCATTCTCAGCCCATCTAATGCAAAACATAAAAATGGTTTCAACTAGTTTCATAGTCTGAGTAATCCAGAAGGAACTGAGCCGGTTTGAGAGCAACCCATTCCAGTATCTAGATCCAGACAGCACAACATAACACAGCTCAAAATGCTCTATCGTTACATGTCTACCTACCTAAGCATGTAACTTGGCTCTATAATGATGCAAGACATATATCTCAGTATGATGTAGCACAAACAAAATCATATTCTCAACAACTCAGCTAAAATAATTCATAATATCTCAATCAAATCTCAGCATTTTAAATCAATTAACAGCAGTTACAACTTAGAAAATAGCTTTTATCCAAGAGATCTGACAAAATCATCTCAAAACTTCTTGTAATAGCATACCAAATCGTTTCAAACATCGTTTAATAGTTAAAGTAAGCTCCCTTTATCTTAGAATAGCGATTCACACTAGATCTACCAAATATTACTTGTTTTAAGGCAAGATCCACCAAAGATTTAGCTCTATAATGAAGTTTCTCTTAAAATATCATCAACTATCTATAAAAAAGAGAATAAGAAGAGAAACGAATATAAATCTAAATTCAAACTTAAAGAAACTTACTTAAAATCCTTAAGAACAGACGTAGAATCTCATATCTAGTGAGAAATCTAAGTTTAAGAAGGTTTAGTATGAGAGAAAATGATAGTATATAGCCTTGGATCTCTCAAGAACCTTTGAGAAGTGAAAAAAAAAATTTAGTGCAAGACCCCCTATTTATAGGCAAAATTTTGGAAAAACAATTTGATACTGTTCACGCCGACTTTATTGTTCATGTCAAATTCATTGTTCACACCGACTTTACTATTCATATTTTTTTAAATATAATTTCAAACTCCATCTAAATCTATTTCAATATCAAATAATCCTTCAATTAACATTTAATAAGTACAAAACATTACAAGTTACTCAATAATAAATTACAGGCCTAACACTCTCACCCTCTCTTCTCAGAAATTCTCCTCCAAACTTCAATCTTCTTTCGAATCCGAGCTTGTGAGCTCAATCATTCAGATCTAAGTAAGTTTCTTGGAGTTTTGGTTCTCTAAATTCATTCTTATTTCTCCATTTTATCCGATCTAAAATTTTGTACTTTGTGATACTTAAAGAAATCTTAACCCTTAATTAAGCCAACATCTTCTCTTGAAATGTTGTGCTTCTCTCTTGGATCTCTAGGAAAACTCGATCTGAGATACTCATTTCAAGATAAGAGGATTTAATCCCAAACCCTAAGTCTTATTTATGTAGTTTAACATAGAAAACTCAACTACTTGATTCTAAGTAATGAAACTGTAAGGTTTTTCCGTAAAATCATGGTGTAAAAAACGAATTTCCTGTGAGAAAACCCCCTTTTGAACCCCTAACTTTGGTATTTCATTTTTCGCTAATAGAACCCCAATGACTCTCTAAATTGTATTACTAAAAATGAAATTTTGGGTATGAGGAACAAATAATTTAATGCAAAGATCATTTAGATAAAATTTTATAGTTAAAAGATGAGTAACTAAGCTTCTGAAGAAATTTTAAATTTTACTATTATTTATGTATGAACAAGTGATAATAAACTTTAGGATAGATGACTTTGCTATTACTGAGAAAGTGTATATGCCAAATTATATGATTAGGCTGAGTCCAGAGGTGTCGAACCTTCGGCATATTGAATTGATCTGTGTGGTATGAAATTGTTTGAGGATCTTCTGTGTTAGATGAATGTTGTTAATGATTGAGGTATGTTGAAATGGGTTAAATTAGGTTATTCATGAAGAGTGTTTAACTGTCATTAAATAAAGAAAGAGTTTTATGTAGGAAATGAAATGATACGACATGATGGTGGAATTATTGGAAATGTGATTATAATGTATGAGACAAAATAGATTAATAGATATGATTATAATACAGGTATTGTGGTACATCAAAATGTGTACTCATAATACATATATTGTAATACATTAAGTTATATGATCAGGACTCACGTATTATAATAACAAGTTGATCTATGAGAAGGATATGGCAAAGAATAAGAATAATTGAGAAATGCTAAGAATAAGTATAGATAGTTACAGAGATACACTAGGGGTATAGAGTTCGAAGAAGATTTGGGAAATCTTGAAAAAATGAGTATGGTTAATGCTAATTGTAAATGGGTGCACAATGATTTGTTGAAATTAAAAGTATTAACAGGCCACACACTTATTTCCTGACAAGACTCCTAACTATACATTAGCTAAAAGGGGCCGAATCGGCACACGTGTATCCATGTTGTTATGGCTAACTAGCAGCTATCTATGCTATGAATTCCTCAAGGGATCCCAGGGGCAATGAAAGTGAAATTATTATGAATATGAAGTAGTATAAAAATTGTATAATTATAATATATGCATTGTAATATATTGATTAATGTTGTTATGATATATGTGTTGTAATACATCGACGAGTGCGATTAGGATACATGTATTGTGACATATTGATTGATGTGATAGAATACATGTATTATGACATACAGATTAGTGTAGAAAAATGTATGTCATAGTAATTACAAAAATGATTGATTTGTTGAATGTGTACTCTCTTCTGATAATGATTTGTGTATTTTGAGTGTTATTGTTAATTTATGTCAAATAAAGATATTTAGTGGAGTGGAGATACTCACCCTTACTAATATTTTCAGGTAATGAAAGTGAAGCGATAAAGAGAGTTGGTCCGTTCTAGGATCATAATCCAATGGTATTGGAAGGAAGACTACTCTGTAGAGACTAGAATAGTTTGAGAAAGTATAATATTTTATCATAATTACATTTCATGTTGACCAAGTTATGTAAATATTTTTTAATGTCAAATTTTGGAATTTATAATGCTTTAGTGAATTTCGCTATAATAAATAATTTGGAGATATTCTTAATGATATTATAAACTTATATGTGTACAATGTGAATCAAATAATTTGCTAGATGTAAATTTAAGTTTTATCTATTACTTTAAAGTCTTGAAATTATTTCTTTAGAAGTTTAAATACTATGGAATCTTATATAATTTTCATTGAAGGAATGTAAGTTTTATTTTTATTCAATTCTTAAATCCATGAAATAGAACAAAATTATTTTATTTTTCCCCTTATTATAAAAAATTATTTATCTACTTTTATACGAAAATGAGGATGTTACATTTATGAGTTGGTACAGGTGCAAGGTGTTGCATGCTTTGATATGATGAAGCTTTTTTGTGAAGAGCTCACAAGACATTGATACTGCTACAATTCATATGACAACTGAGCATTGGGGAAAACAATTATATGACATAGTGGGGAAGGAAAATATATTGGAGGTCATACGGCAACATTGGTTGAGTGCCTCCAGCATCAACCTCTAGATTAGGTAATTGTTTTTTTCTATTTGTATAATTATAGGAAGCGAAAATACTTTATGTTTATTTCCTTATTTAATGCATTTCAAATTTTCTTTTGCACTACAAGATATTTGTGCGAAGCTTACTTGTATGGGACAAATAAGGCAATTAGATTTTCATTTATATCTTTTTATAAAATGGATGAAAAGTTCAATCCGAACCCACATCAATATATAGCTAAAATGTTGAAGCATTATATGAGTGAAGATCACTTGGTTCTTGCACCTAACAATGTTGGGTAAGTCATTCTTATGAGCATTTCATTTTGTTTTATACATTTTTTAATCTAAAACATATATTTTTGTTATTGGTAGGGAATATTGGGTCCTGATTGCCATTAACACCTTTAATGAGACAATGTATTATATGGATCCTCTACGCAAATCACTAAAGATCATAACACATATGCAGAACCTATTTAATAAGTAAGCATGCATGCATTTCAATAGTCTATCTTGCATAAGTGGTTGTTGAAACATAACTTACTTGATTCATTCATTATTATTAGTGCTCTTGTCACATATCAAGTAGAGAGGCAGGTGCAGCCCTCTAGGACAAAAATGAATCAAACAAGATGGGTTACTATACAGGTATATAGATGATACAAAATACCCTTTTTACTTTAAACTTATAACACTACTGTATATAAATGTGTTAATTCTGGTTTTTATGTTTGTTTTCCTCCACAGTGTCCAAAACAATCAAATAACGATGACTGTGCATTTTATGTGTATCTCTTCATTGGAGATGCTTTGCACCATGGCCAAACTACAATTCCATATAATGTAAGATGATCATTTCTACTTCTTGATGTTAAAGTCTTTGCCATTTAGTTTAATTTAATTTAACACACCTTTGTGTTTTGTTGTTTGTAGTATTT
Source organism: Abrus pulchellus subsp. cantoniensis (assembly GCA_024086825.1). Taxonomy (NCBI): domain Eukaryota; kingdom Viridiplantae; phylum Streptophyta; class Magnoliopsida; order Fabales; family Fabaceae; genus Abrus; species Abrus pulchellus. The sequence continues at coordinate 20,569,263 of CM044050.1, read as the reverse complement.
TCCAGGTTTCCAGATCCTAAAATTTCTTGACAAGAGAATTCGTTAAGTGCAAAAGGAGTGGTGTGCATATATGTACCATAGATATTTAAAGGACACATTAAGAACAATAGAATCTTAGTGCATTTTTTTTCACAACATTTATGATTTTTATAATTTACCTAAGGCAACAAGTGTATAAATTCTTTTTCTCATAGTGGTTCTCTACAATTGTTTACTGCACAAATGCATTTTTATTGCATTGTTTACTTTAATTTAGGATATTAGTATATATGTTCCCAATTGCTGATTTGATTTCAGATTTTAAATTGTAGAATGCTTTCATATTCTGCTATATTAGAGGCTATTTTATACATGTTTATTCTGTTTACACTGTTCATAGGCAGGAACATTGTTTATTAGGTATGCTAAACTTTGAAATATGAAAAGTTTTAATAAAAAATTTCAAATTTTTTCTAAGCTTAGAGAGCAGTTAATGGAAGACTGCTCTTAGAGGTGCACATTAGAGAGCGATCACTACGCTAAAAACAAGCTTTTGAAGTGCTAACTTAGATAGTGATTAGTAAAAGATCATTTTGTAACAATACATTTAGAGAGTGATTAGCATTAAGCCACTCTTAGATCAATACTTCTGAGAGTGGTTCTTTGTTAACCGCTCTCTAAAATATACTTTAGAGAGCAGTTAGTGTTGAACTGCTCTCAGGTCTATACTTTGAAGAGCGGTTCTCTATTAACCCCTTTCTAAAGTCATTCTTAGAGAGCAGTTAATAAAGAACCACTCTCTAAAGTCTTTAATTTTTATAAATGAAACATGCTCACTCAACTCATAAATCTCATCGTCTTTCTAACAAAGTTAGTCTCTTTTACCTCTGTAAATTCTTTTCGTCTTTTATGCATTAACAAAGTTGGTGTCTTTGGTCTCTTTCATGTTTATAGGTTTTCTTCGTCTTCTATGCTTTCTTCATCTTCTCAGCGCTAATAAATTGCTTTTTGTTCACATTTATATGTACCTTTTTCACAATTATTTCCATTCTCTCTCTTTTTCTTTTTCTCTTTATTAATGGTAAATCACTCATTCTCTTTTTCTTTGTTAACGGTGAATTATCTTACTAATTTATTCTCTTTTTCTCTGCTTACTTGTGTTTGGTTCGTGCAGATGTGGGCTGTTTGATTAACACAACATATGAACTAGAGGTTATTTGTGATAAAAATAAAGAAATTTTAAGTGTCAAACTTATAAATTAAAATTTAGACGTAACAATAAATTAATTTTAGTTTGCTATAGAAAATATGCAAAAAAATAAATTTTAAATTTCATATTCGCAATTTACATTCACACTTTGGAGAGCAGTTTTGCATGAAACCACCTCCAATCTTACACCCATATTTTGGAGAGCGGTTCCACGTAGAACCGCTCAAAACCACTTTCAAATCTTAACATTTAAGAGCGGTTGTTTAACTGCTTTCTTATATGTATCACATTGGATAGCGCGAGATTTTAGAGTAGTTTTAAAAGCTCTCAAATTTAAAACAAAATTGCTCTCTTATCTTATTTCTGGCATAGTGGGTTCCTGAAAAATCACTCTTAGAAATACACTTATGAGAGCGGTTCCAAAATAACTGCTCTCAAAAGTCAACTTTGCATAATGAATAAAATGGAAACGCTTTCATAAGTTTCACGTTAGAGAGCGGTTAAGTATGAATTACTCTTTGTTCTATACCTTTGGATAGCAGTTCCATGTAGAACCTCTCTCTATTCTACCGCTCTACAGGGTAACTCTCAAAAGTCAACTTTGCAGAATGAATAAAATGGAAACGCTTTCATAAGTTTCACATTAGAGAGCGGTTAAGTATGAATTACTCTTTGTTCTATACCTTTGGATAGCAGTTCCATGTAGAACCTCTCTCTATTCTACCGCTCTACAGGGTAACTGCTCTCTAAACTCTACTTTTGAGAATGGTTGGGCGCAGAATCGCTCTCCAAGTATAGCATCTGAGAGCGTTTAAATAATCACTTTCTTAAATATAATACATTAGATAACACACAAATTTAGAGCGCTATTAACCGCTTTCTAAGAAAAGGCAGAATCGCCTTCAAATCTTATTTTTAGTAGTGTTATATATTGAAACTTCCACCAAAATGTCATGATGTTTTACTTTTTTGGCATTAATTAATATAACAATAGACTATATTACTAAATTACTAATGAATGCATTAAAATTAAACTTACTAATTCTTGATGTACATATAGAATTAATAAATAATAAAGAGCATAAATAAGGAGACAATACATTTTCAAACTTACTTTATATTATTTAAAATCTACAAAAATACTAAATTGTATAGGCATCACTATTATCCTTGACTTTACACATATAATAAGAAAAGAAATCTAAAAATATTGTTAGTTTGTCTAGGTTAGCAAGCTTGTCCGTTATTTAGTCTAATTGTCAGTTTTTACAAGAATGACATCTCTAACCTTTTTAAGAAAAAAAAAAGGGTTAATAAGGTAACATCCTAAACTTAAATAGGGATATAAAAAATTATTGAATTAAAGTCATCTTTTATTTGTTTAATTTGATTATTGTATGTATTACATTTTTATTTATATGCAAAACTATTTTTTTTAATTTCTCATAAAATAGAGTTGAAAAGTAAATTCTCTTTTATTAATATTCCACAACATCTTTTTCATAATTCACAGTTTGATTTTGTTTATTTTGACCTTGTCCTATGTACATAATTATGTTAAAATTAATAATATATTTATTTATTAATCATACTGTATATTTAAATTAATAAGTATTGAATCGAAAAAATAATTTCTTTTAAATTAAATTTAAAAGCATCAGAGATACTTCCAACTATTGATAAAATAGACAAAGGAGAATAGCTAATTAAACAGTAGTCAAAGAAAACAAATTACACCACAACTATGATAAGACACGATAAAACAAATTACACCACAACTATGATAAGACACGATAGCTTATATAGATCAAACTTTGAACAATAAAACTTATGAAGCCAAACAGACCGAATGACAGCAAACAATGTAATCATCCAAGGTTTCAGAAGTTTTCTATTTTTCATGAACTCTAAATGAGACTCAAAGTGCTCCTTGCAATTATAGAACTACTCAGCATGAACTCCTATCCAAGCTTGTGTTTTGGACCACACCATAGAGGGAAAATGTCATACGAGGAATAAATGTGATGTGGATTGGGTTTTATGCTCACATAGCAAAAAGGGCATAACTGCACATCAAATCCAACAATGACATTTCTTTCTGCAAGATATTTAGAAGGATAAGTATTTGCAGAATTAGTGTTCAAAGACAAATACGTAATAGAGGCAAAGAAAGTGTCAGGGCTGTAATTTCGTAAAAATTTAAGAATATTTGGTTGATCTTATGATAGCCAAACCGGAGGAGGATTGAAGAAGGTTGAGCGTGGAAATAGTTGGCTGATGCTTTCATCTTCAAGATTAAATACACCAATATCATGACCACCATATGCATAATAGTCAAAGTGGTAACTCAGATTGTTGTCGGTGAAATATATACAATTCCTTGAATAATTCCCCTTTTCATCAGCGAAAGGCGGTTTCCAGGTAGATAAATTATATCCGAGTATTAAGACGTAACTTCCCAAATTAAACTTTCTGAACCACTGACCTGTACTTTGATCTAATTCAAATATATCAAATCCAGCAGTCTTGTAAATATCTCTTAATTGCCGATTTCCATAGTCCACATATCTCAGAACCATTAATAGATGGCCGTCAGGATTCCGAACCAAATATTTAATTCTACTGCAAATAGTAATAGATGTTTGTGTCGTTTCACATTCCTAATTCTTCCACCAGATACTGTTTTCATGTCAAACTCATAAAGGTAACCGTATTCATCAATAGCATAAATCTTACTTTGATGAAATATGACATCTCGAATGCCAGATCTTCGCCCTCTATATATATCTATAAATGGAAGATTTGTCCATTTATCATCACCAAACCTATAAAAAGCCAATTCAGGATACCACCCATAGATAGCCACAGCCATGAACTTGTCTTTGTCTTGGTCGTCAGGGGGAGAAGAGAGAACAACCTTTTCAATGAACTTCTTTTGCATATGAATGCTGTCAATGATAACAATAAAGGGGGGTTCATCTGAATCTTCCTTATCTACAGTTGAGTCTTTTACAGTGTATTCCTTGCCATGCTCATCAGGCTGATAACTGAGCACATTTGGAAAAGTTGACAATGGTGGAAGACCAAAGGAAGAACCGGTTAATGGATTCAGCATTCGCAATTTTCCACCGGTTTCAACCACGATCAACCATCCGAAGGAAGTTCCGCGTATCTTTGTGTTCTTCAACTCGGGCAATCTCAAGTGATGGTCATAAACTTCCTCGTCAAACGGCAACACTAGCCATGGACCTCTCAGTGCTACGTTGGTTGGGATCTTAGGCAAAGCTTTGTTCCATGATTTGTTGACAGCACGAAGCCTAACATAGTCATCGTAGGAAGAAATATGTTTAGCTATCTCATCAAGCAAATCTGGATGAAGCTCTCCCCAGTATTGTCCAGGCTTCTCTTTACGAAAGGCCATGATCGAGCAAAAAGACCAGATTCCAAAACCAGTGAATCGAATCCAAAAACAGTGATAAGTTTGAGCGATGCCGAGCGGCCAAAGACAAGGCAACATTCAAGAATATTTAAGCAATGAAAAAAGTTATCCAACTCCTATAATCAAATCCCGTTGTTTTCGGTGAAAACTAACTGATACTGTGAGAATATCAAGCAACCAGTGAGAAAATTTCTCCCCACCTAAACAAAAAAATCCTAAAATAAAGATGAGATAAAACACAATTATCCATAGTATTTATTCTACTTGTTTTAGTTTTTTCTGGCGGTTAGTTCGATTCAACAAAATATACGGTCAACACAATAAAATTGGGAAGGATTTTCTTATCTTAAAAGTTTAAAAATTTCTATATTTAATTTGAATCTTTTATTTAACTTATATTTATTAAGTTATTTATTTTTAAAATAAATAAAATACTAAAATTAAATATAAAAATTTATAGACTTATATTAATATAAAAATATTTTATTCTATTATAATTACATAGTATTAAAGTAGAAGAAAAAAGTAACAGTGGAGTTCAAACTTTAACAATGTATTATTTTCTTTCTCAATACTTAATAAATTTGAATCTCTCCTCTTCCAAAAATTCTTTCTCAATATCTTTGATTAAAATAAAAAAAATTACACAGAACTATATAAAAAAAATCACTTTTATAGAAAAAGATATTTCGTAGGATTATAATATAGATAGATGAGTATCCATTTACATTCCGTGTGTTTTGGTATACAGTATCTCGTAATAACTTTATAGCTATAATAAAGTTTTATTAATTTGACCATTGAATTCAAAGTTCATACCAAATTTTATACAATATAAAAATATTTAGTACTTCATCATGTCCCTTTGTTTTGACAGATAATAAGTTATTAAAAATACAAATAAATGTAAATCATTAGAATATATATCTATTGTTGTTCAATTTTTCTAAAATTTGCCATGCTTGTTTGTTAACGTAATATTCCATAATTCAAGGTCTAATCAATTAAATTTAATTTTTATGAAAAATTATTGAGAGATATAGGTATATTGGACTTACACTTGGATATAAGTGGATCCCCATATATATATATATATATATATATATATATATATATATATATATATATATATATATTTAAACTTATGATATCTAATCAACTCGTTAATTGATATTTGATTATTATGATTTTAAAATATTAAATTGAAACGTACGTTTGGTGGATAATTAAATTGAAAACTAACTTGTAATTTTATAGCATAAAATCTAATCATCGTAATTTAATTTTAATAATATTTTTTTTGTTATATTTTTAAAAATAATATTTATTAAAATGGAAATTTTAAATTGCCATGTGATTGCGGTAGATAAAATGAAGGCTATTTTGTGATTTTATAACACAATACTTCTTATAAATTGCAATTGTGATGTTGTTTCGGTGTATATATATAATAAGATCAAATTAAAATAGGATAGTATTTATATATTAGATCAAATTATTACTGTTCAAACTAAATCAAATCAAAATAACATATAAGTTATGTAATTGATTAAAATATTATTGTTCAAACTAAACCAATTCAAAATCAAAATTAGACCAAATTTTTGGGATACAACGAAATTAAATTAATAATATCAATGAAAATTATATCGAAACTATGTAATACGACCAAATTAATAAGGTTAAATCAAAATAATATCAAATTCAAAGTAATTTGGATTGAATTAGAGTATGTTATTTGGTTTGCAGCTTGTAAGTTTGTAATATATAAAAACATTAAAGTAATTTAGATTGAATTAGACTTCAAAGAAGCCTTGCAGTTAGTATTAAGTATTCAAAGTTGTAACCATCCTTTTTTCCATCTGATTGATACTATTAGAAATATTTTAAAAGACATCCTTTTTATGAGGTTTAGGCATATGATGAGAGAGGGAAATAGGTGTGCAACATGTTGGCCAAAATAGATCTAAGTTATGTTGATACAACCTCATACTTTGATAAGGACTCCCTCCTTGGTTCCTTTTCTTGGCCTAGATTCTTTAGGAATCTGAAACCTTAGATTGTGTTGATAGTTTTGTTTGGTACCCATTTAATAGAAAAAAAAATATATCAAATTCATGTAATTGATTAAATTTTCGTTGTTTAAACTTAATCATATTAAAATAAAAAATTATAAAAAATGGTTCAGATTTATTGAGTTTTAAATGTATAAAAAAAAGTTAAATGAAAATTTATTTATAATTGAGGTAGTAGATATAATATGAAAAATTAGATACTGCAATTTTTGTCAAGTAAGCATTCTTTTTAAATCAAAGAGAAAGTTTACAATGTTTTAACTTAAGGATTTTTTTTATATAAATAATACATATTTTAAAAAAATTCTTTCAATAAGGTAAAGTAATAACTAATTCCGTGTGTGAGGTTATTTTTTACTAAATTAACGTTAGTATCGAACCTATATGGATGATAATATTTTTAATATTATTTTAATAGACTATCGTCCCATGATATCCAATACAAATCTAGAGACCAACATGTGGCTTCATGTAAACAGCACAGAAACATTAGACGTTGGACAATGATAATTGAAACTTACGTGTATTGTCCAAGATGCGGCCATAACTATGTCAGTGGTAAAAAAGCGTATGCACTATTGGCTAGCAAAAGGCAATACTAAAGGAAGTCAACACGTGTCAAAATCTTGTGGTCTAACATTGTAAATACACCCTTTTATCCAAAATAGTTGGTCATATAATTTTAGTATTTTAATTAAATAAATATTTAGTTAAACTTAATTTTTAATTAAAATAAGAATTTTGATAGTTTAAAAATTTTATTTTGAAGAATCAATTAAAGTAGAAAAATATAAATAATTTATTCATGTATATTTAGTAATTTATTTTTTAGTATTGAGTAAATTTTTGTATTTATATATATTATTTTAAAATTATAAAGTTATTATTTTATTTTATAAAATTTGGAAAAGAAGATATCAAATGTAATATTAATATAGAAAAATTAGTCTTTTGATCTCTTAACTTTAAAGTAAAATTTGATGTATCTTTTAACTTTTTTTTTTGTTCATTTTAGTAATACAACTTTTTAAAAAGTTTCAAATAAGTCCTCTTCCATTAAAAACCCTAACTTCCTTAAAGAGTTTTGTCATTTTGTGTTATGTGTACTATACAGTACTGTTCATTGTCTTCTTCCTCAGATCTCTGATCTTATCTCCGACACCTTTTCTATTTCATTCTCCCTTTCATCTTCATCTTTTTATACTCAAAACTTCATCTTCTTGCCACTAACACCAAATGTAACACCTTAATTTAAATTTCTAAAATAAATTGATTTCACAATAAATGGGAATAAGAAAATTTTCATTCAAGGATTCCCAATACATAGTTCGACAAAAGTATTTCAAAATAAGGATGAATTACAATTTTGAATCAAATCACTGCTACAAGACTAATTCAAATACACAGAGTTTTCAAAATAATTTTTTAAGTCCTATAACAGTTTTATCTATCCCTTCACTAAGTTCGGTGCTGATCATCTTGGTCACCTGAAAAATAAATGTAAGGGTGAGTACTCTACACTATCACACACACAAGCACAAAGACTCACCTTGCCCATTCCACACATTTTTTTAACATAATTTAAATCATGCATCAACAAGTACCAAACAATAATTTTATCATTCAATTCTTATTCACACACAGGTACGCTCACTGTACCATCAAAAAATTCACGTAAAACATTCATGTGCGCTCACTGCACGTTAGCCATACTCACTGTGACACTCTGATTACAGATTCTTGATGCCCTCAACCTCAGGAACTTACTCAGTTTCACACCATGGATTGTCGCAGGATAGCTCCCGCTCCATGGATACAACGTGTGCAGTATTGAGCTCCCAAGCAAAGGTGTTAGTCAGAGGCTGAGTCAGGAGGAGAGTGTGTGGCCTGTGGTGCACCCACGCTCACTGTTAGTGTCACCACCACCCTCTCTTCTCCAAAGCATTTCTACCGCCTCCATCTTCCACACTTCCAGTGTATCGCTGAACCATTCATAGTTTCTAACATATTCCAACACAATCATATTCATAGTCAACATGCCATTCACACATATTCTCACCCATTTTATATTATTCGACATCAATCAATGTCATGCAATCACATAAAATTACCCACATACTCAATCACATCACGTTATGCACTTTCACACATTGCACGTATGCTCACATTCAATCACATTACACTCAAACATCCAATTTCATAGAAATCCTATCACAATCAAGCTAGTTCATCATACACATGTCCAACATTCATTTCATCATGCTCAATCAAGAATTTTCTATCAAAACACGCCTATTCCTACATTCTATCTTAACCATATTGCAACTCATAGCAAGTAAACGGATTCAAAAGAAAAAGGGATAGGGTAGAGTCCCCCTTACCTCAGAATCAAGGCCCACAACCCAAATCAATGGTGAAAATGTTCCCCATACGAATTTTCATCCTAAACACATGAAAAACTCTGTGAGAAATCAAAAGAACAAGGAAGAGGAACGAAAATCGAAACCCTAATTCTTTGAACTTACCTCTAAGCGCCCCAAACATGATCTCAACCTTCAATCTTACACCCAAATGGCGTTGAAGGTAATTTAATCAGTGAAATAAGGTTGAGGATTGAGAGAATCGAAGAGAGTTCGAAGAGAGGAATGGGAAATGAATTTCCCAAACCCTAAACCCCTGAAATACCCTATGAGTCGTGATACTCTTTCTACAATGAGACATCTCTCGCTACAAATGAAAATATCAGAGGAAATTGCATTCTAGTTTCTACTAGTATTTTACCTCAGTTTTTAATCACTTGGTATAGAAAATATGATTGAGAAAGCTAAAAAACCTTATAAAAATGATAGAATGTTCAATTTCTTTCTAAATAGTTTAGTTGTTTAGATTTTATGAATTTTCTATGTAAAAATTACTAATTAGAACATAGTTTGTAGGAAACTCTGAGTTGAGATCATAAGACTGGAAGATCAAGAGAAAGGTAGAAGAAAAGTAGCAATTTTGTAGACAAAGAGCAAGGAATAATGAAGCTAAGTGCTGGGCATTATCACTATTTTTGAGGAAAGTGATCATTCTAGAGCCTAAGTTCAGAGGCTAACTTGTGCGTTAACACTTTTTCTAACAATAGTAACCACGCCTATGAAGAAAGACTCTATATTATCACTATTTCAAATAATAGTGATTGTTCCAGAGTAAAGTGAACATGCGCAAGCCTGGATAGAAGCAATAAGCTGCGCGTGATCACTATTTCTGAGTAAAGTGATCACGCGCATGATTCAAAGGCAAAACAAGCTTTGCGTTGTTAATTTTATCAATAAAAGTGATCGTTCTGAGAGCTTTCCAACAAAAAGGCTGCGTGTGACTCTTATTATGAATAAAAGTGAACATGCGCATGCTATTTGAGGCAATCCATCTCCACATTGCTACTATTATAAACAAAAGTGGTAGTTCCAGTCATGAAGGTTACCAGAAAGGCTTCTGCGTGGTTACTTTATGTTATAAAAGTAACCACGCCAGAAAGGTGAGAAATTATATAAATACGAATTAGCTCAAAATTTTTGTATCTTTTGTTCATTTTTTCATTTTCTTGTCTTGAGAGAGTCTAAAAGAGATTGGGGACGAACACCAAGCTTCACTTCTTGAGGAATCAGATTGAAGATTGGATTGAAGATGATTCTTTGCTTATCTCCTTTTTCTCTTTCTTTCTCTTTTCACTTTGTAATGGCTATCTAAACTATTTGTAGTTAGGGATTTATGGATCTGAAATGGAAGTGTTAATTTGATTTTGGATATAAACTTTTGAGTATTTGATTGAATTGAGTAGTTAATTCTATTAATAAAGTAGTTGTTGGATGGAAATTCAATTTGCTTAACACAGACAAGCTTTTATCAATGGAAGTTGAAATTGTTTCTCATATTTGAATTAACTACCAAGATTATTGATTTCTTAGGAATAAGTCATCTTAATCTTGCAATCTTGTGATTTCTAATTCTTAATGCAACATTTAATTGAATCAAATTTAAGGAATTAGGATGGTTGAGTTGAATGTTAGGGTCATTGAGTTAAGGAATTAACCTTTAGCTATGAAATTGTGAAACTGATTGTCAATCAATTCAAATGCTTGAATGATCAGAACTTGATTGAGTTAATACTGAAGTTTTGGTGAAGTAAACCCCTAACTATGCTTTATACATCTATTTCACTACAAAAATTCGTGACTCTAGTTCTGTTATATATTCCAATTTTTGCACTTATCAATTTGCTTCCAAATGTTACAAAGTCCAATTGAATTATGTTAGACTCAATTAGTTATTGAATTGTGAAGTGATACTTGAGGAAACTATTTCCTAAGGACGATACTTAGGACTTAACTTGATTCCAAGATTTTACAACTTTCTTCAACTATACTAGTACACTTGCTAGTTAAGTTCACTTTTAGTGTAACTATTTATAGAGTGACAACAGACCAATGGACAGGTTGAACTCTCTAACAGAGAAATAAAGAAGATACTTGAGAGAGTTATGCAGCCTCACAGGAAAGATTGGTGTCGAAGACTTGATGATGCATTGTAGGCGCATAGAACTGCATTCAAGACACTCTTAGGCATGTCTTCATATAGATTTGTCTATGGAAAAACTTGCCATCTTTCAGTTGAGATAGAACACAAGGCATATTAGGCAGTGAAGACTTGTAATATGCACTATGACTTCGTTGGAGAGCAAAGGAAGTTGTAATTGTAAGAATTAGAGGAGCTACGTCTAGAGGCTTATGAGAACTCAATAATTTATAAGGAAAAGACCAAGAGGTACCATGACAAAATGATATCTAGAAAAGAGTTCTACATTGGTCAAAAGGTTCTCTTGTTCGATTCTCGCCTCAAATTCATGCCCGTAAGGCTTAGATCAAGGTGGATAGGACCATTCACAGTCACAAAGGTATTCCCTATTGGTGTAGTGGAAATCAAGAGTGATTCCACCAGTAAGAGCTTCATGGTAAGTGGGCACTTTGGGATATAGTATTCATTTTGGGATCATCTTATGATTTGAATTTTGAATAATTCTATCATTGCTACATTCTCCCTTCATACACATAACCAGCCTTGAACATTTCACTGGTGCTGCTGGAAATCTACATGATCAAGCACTGCACACATACATTCTTTTTCCAATATTGCACTTTAAAAGTGGTCACTCATGTCCAAAAGTGTTTACTGTATGTGTGTGTGAGTTTTCTGAGGCAAGAGTAGCTAATTTGGACTGCATTCCATATGCTTGGCCTAATTTTTCTACAATCTGCTGCATCAATTCAACCTGTGACAACTGCATCCCCATGCATTTTCATTAACTGATGCATTTCTCTGCATGATTGCACTTGTGTTGGACTGTTGCTGCATTCAAAATGCACAACATGAAGCATGATCATTCATAAGCTTGCCCACTGCCTACTTCTCCACTAGAATTCACACATACACACAAAAATCAAGAGGACTTTTCTAGGTTATAAAGGGGCATAGTGAAGGTGGAAAAATTACAACGGAAATGATGCCTCTATCATGTTAATGCAAGCATATGAAAATATAGTCTTAAAAAGGCTCAAGGCAAGTTCTAGTTTCATACAACCATAAGTGCAATCACACAATGAAGGCAAGTAAAATGACATGATATTGTCATCTATATGGCTCAAAACTTCACAAGGTATACATTCTATCCCAAATAATCAAACATACAAGATATCAAAGTCCACCTATCAAACTAAAGAATGATTCAATCAATCCATCAAAGCCTTGAAATAATCACTTAATTACCAAAAACATAATACTCCCCCTCACTTGAAATTAACATTGTCCTCAATGAAAAACATAATAAGCATAAGGACAATTCAAACAATCCAATTGATCAATTAGATTTTTATAACATTATTTCCTCTAATTCCTAGCTCATTAATCCTCTTTTGTGCCTAATTGGTTGAATTGGATCATTTTATGATGTTTGAATTTTATTTGGGCTTTGTTTAATTTTTCCAGTATTTGGCAAAGTTTGATACTGTTTTGGTTTCTGGACCATATCTTGAGTTGTAGAACTCCTTTCTTTGTGATTATTAATTTGTAGGAAATATAAGAGAAAGGTACACAATTCCTAGGAGAGTTCAGAAACTAATTTTAATGATAAGAAGCTGAAACTGGGCCTAGAAAAAGTCAGAACGCTGCAGTCGGGGATCCTGAGCAAGGTACAGTATTTGGGCCATATCTCAGTCCACAGACATCTGATTAAGCCCATTCTAGTGGCGTTTTGAAGCTAACATCCAAGGCTACAATTGTCTTTCAGGCCACGAACCAAAAAGAGGCTGTTTTCATAGCCGAAAAAATGGAATAAAGTGATAAACGGAATTTTTGAATTTTGAATTTGAATTTTTTTGGCTCCTCTCCTCTCTTCTCTGTTTTTGTTTTTTTTCTCCCCTTTTACAACTTGTTTCCCTCCATCCATGGAGACTTAGATTTCCATCTAATTCAAGGATTAAAAGAGACGTGACACTCTTGAGGATTGATCTCACATTGGCATAAATTCAATAACAATTTCGGTTTCATCTATTTCTTATTTCCTCCTTTTGCTAATTATATTTTCGAATTGAAGTTGTTTGTTTGGATTGATGATTATGCATCTGATTGATTATGTATTATTTGATTGATGTATGTAATTGAGTTTTAAGGAACATAAATTGGATTTTCAGGTTTAAAAACTACGATTAACGGTATTGGTAAATTAAATTAGCATAATTCAATTAGGTTCTAGAGTTTTCTGAATTTTAATTAATTATGTGTTAATCGAATGCATGAAGGTTTTCATGTGAATGCTGAGTTCGAATTGAGGTTTCATTCGGATTCATTGTTAATTACTGAATTGTTTGTTGATGTACTCTCTTAAAATCCGGTGATAGAGTAGTCATTTTTTTCTTCTTAATTCTTGGATTGGAATTTCAATTTTTGTCCACTCTTCATTCTAATTATAATTAAGTGCATTTTTGGTTTCTCTTATAAACAAACCTCCCGTTTTATATACTCTCTAAATAGATTAATTTGACCTTGTGATTCTTTGAGAAACGACCTTAGTTGCTTACCTCGTACTATAGTAATTAGGTTTATTTTGACCCATGTGCGACCACGTGTCACCAATAAGTTAGAGAAATGTAAGAAAACTCCCTATAAATCAGGGTACGTGGCGAATTCAAAAGTGGCCTCCTCTTGTTCATGTTCACCCAAGTTCTCATGAAAAACTTTGAGCCGATGCCCATTAACCTTGAAGCTCCTTTACGATCCCATATCCTGAAGTTCAACAACAGCATAAGGAAAAACGTTAATAACAAGAAAGGGACCATCCCACCTAGATCTTAATTTACCAGACATCAACTTAAGGCTAGAATTATATAGAAGGACTTTTTCACCAATGTGGAACTCTTTACGCCCTATTAGCTTATCATGAAAAGCCTTGGTGCGTTCTTAGTAAATGTTGGAGTTCTCATATGCTTATTTATGAATCTCCTCTAACTCTTATAATTAAAGCTTCCTATGCGAGTCAACTGCCTCTATATCTAGGTTACATTGCTTGATTGCCCAAAATGTCTTATCTCTACTTCTATTGGTAGATGACATACCTTACCAAAAACAACCCAATAAGCAGACATTCTTATGGGTGTTTTATAGGCGGTTCTGTAAGCCCACAAAGCTTCCTCCAAGCGTAGACTCTAATCTTTTTTGTTGGGTTAGATAGTCTTCTCCAGTATTTGCTTTATTTCCCGATTGGAGATCTCTGCTTGTCTATTAGTGTGAGGGTGGTATGGTGTAGAAACTTTATACATAACTCCAAACTTTTGAAGTAAGGCAGCCATTGTGAAGATTGCAAAAGTGTGATCCCTGGTCACTGATTAATGCTCTGGGAAATCCAAACCTGCAGAAAATATGTGACTTTACATCATCACCACGAGTGGCCTTTGCCTCCACCCACTTGGAGACATAGTCCACTGCTAACAAAATATAGGTATAGCTAAATGAAATAGGAAAGAGACCCATAAAATCTATGCCCCATACATCAAACACCTCACAGAAAAGGAGAGGTAGTTGGGGCATCTCATTCCGGTGCGAGATGTTTCCAATCCTTTGGCATCACCTACATGTCTTACAAAAGTTGTGTGCATCCTGAAAGATTGTAGGCCAATATAGTCTTGAATCTAAAATCTTCTGGGCTATATATTGAGGTCCAAAGTGTCCACCACAAGCTAAGGAATGGCAAAATCTAAGCACAGACTGGAACTCAGGTTCGGGCACACAGCGTCTAATAATCTTTTCACTGCACATATTCCATAAGTATGGATCATCCCAAATGCAGTATTTAGAATCACTATTCAGCTTGGCAATTTGAGCTTTGGAAAAGTATGTAGAAATCTCCTTGGCAGTCAAATAATTCACCAAGTCTACATAACAAGGATCATGCCCTCCAATGTGGTAAAGTTGCTAATCTGGAAAGGTGTCTCTAATGGGGAGATCCTCCAGTGGCTGCTGAATTTTGCTCAAATGGTCTGCCACTAGGTTTTTTGCACCACATCTATCTTTGATCGTAATGTCAAACTCTTGCAGAAGAAGCATCCAACGAATTAGTCTCGGTTTAGAATCTGACTTTTTAAGCAAGTGCCTCAGAGCTGCATGATCAGAGAAAATAATTACTTTAGAGCTAAGTAAACATGAACGAAATTTATCTAAAGCCAAAACAATGGCTAAAAGTTCTTTTTCTGTAGTGGTGTAGTTTGCTTGTGCTTTATCCAATGTCCGAGAAGCATAGGCTATGACATGGGGTTGTTTCTCCACTTTTTAACCAAGGGCAGCGCCAACTACAAAGTTTGAAACATCACATATAAGCTCGAACGGAATCTCCCAACTTGGAGGTTGAATGATTAGAGTAGAAGTGAGGCGCCTCTTCAGCTCACCAAAAGCATCCTTGCAGGTTTGATCAAAGATGAAATCAGCATCTTTCTGCAAAAGAGTAGATAATGGGGATGCGATTCTGTTGAAATCCTTGATAAAGCGCCTATAGAAACCTGCATGGCCAAGAAAAGAGCGCACTTCTTTCACAAATGTAGGGTAAAGTAAAGAAATAATTACATCAATCTTGGCTCTATCAATCTCAATACCCCTACTTGACACTACAGCCCTAGTACAGTCCCTTCGGTCACCATAAAATGACATTTCTCATAATTTAAAACCAACTTGAACCGTATGTACCTTTCTAATACTCTAGACAAACTATCTAAGCATACATCAAACGAACTCATAAATAGTAAAGTCGTCCATGAATAATTCAAATAAGGTCTCTAAGAAGTCTGCAAATATGCTTATCATACACCTCTGAAAAGTGTCAGCTGCATTACACAGTCTGAATGGCTTCCGTCTGTAAGCAAAGGTACCAAAAGGACAAGTAAAGGTAGTCTTATGCTGATCCTCTAGGCTATGTGTATTTAAAAGTAACCATAAAATCTGTCTACGAAGCAGTAATGGGATTTTCCTGCTATCCGCTCCAAGACCTGATTAATAAAAGGCAGGGGAAAATGGTCCTTGCGAGTGGCGTGATTCAGCTTCCTATAATCAATACAGACTCACCACCCATTCTAAATTCTGGTCTGAATCAGCTCATCAAATTGGTTCTTTGTGACTATTATACTGGTCTTCTTGGGTACAACATGGATCGGACTTACCCACTCACTATCGGAGATCAAGTATATCATTCCAGTGGCTAACAGTTTACCAACTTCTTTCTTCACTACCTCCAGGAGGGTGGGATTCAGCCTTCTTTGGGGCTGTCTCACAGGTTTTGCATCTTCATCCAGTAGAATTCTATGCATACAAGTGGATGGGCTAATTCATGGAATGTCTGCCAAAGTCTACCCAATTGCTTGCTTGTGGGTTGCTAAAGTTTGCAACAACTTCTTCTCTTATGCAGCATCCAAATCTACTGAAATGATCATTAATTAGCAGCTTGTTATCAGCCTCTAAAAATGCATACTTCAAGTGCTTGGGCAAAGGCTTCAGTTCAAATGTACGTGGCTGCATAATAGAGGGAAGTGAGCTGGTGGAGAAGTCTAATTCTGCAACATGCATCAAGCTAGAGCTTTCCAAACCTGCTACTGGATCACATGAAACATCATCAGCTGTTAATATATGCATCTATTTCAGCACAAATTTTATACAAATCTCCTACAGTGCATGTACAGCTAGAAACATCAGAAAAATAATCAGTACAAAACTCCTCAGTTAAAACATCAATAATATCTATATGAAATGCGCTATACACCTCTGATGGATGCTTCATGGCCTCAAAGATATCATCTCCAAACTGCACAATATCGTCTCCAAACTCCATGGATAGAATTCCTGAGTACACATCAATCTTTGTCCTTGCTGTTTTCAGGAAAGGTCTACCAAGGATCAGTATAGGCATGTTGGACTCTTCTGCCATGTCCAGAATGTAGAAATCTGTAGGGAATATCAGCTTATCCACTTTTACTAGCACATCTTCTACTACTCCAGTAGGGAATGCAGTGCTCCTATTTGCCAATTGAATGACTACAACAGTTTGCTTCAGAGGGCCGAGGCTCAAAGACCTGTAGATTGATGTAGGCATCATATTTATAGAAGCACCAAGATCAAGTAATGCATTTCTGAAGATTGAATTTCTAATAGTGCAAGGGACAGGACAGTAAAAGTGCCAAGATCCTTGCACTTCTGCGGCATATTGGACTGTATGAGGGCTGACACGTTCCTCCCCATGCTGACTCTTTCATCCCCTTTCATTCTCCTCTTGTCAGTGCACAACTCTTTAAGGAACTTTGCATATTTTGGAATTTGTATTAGCGCATCCAGTAGTGGAATGTTCACTTCTACTCTTCTGAATGTCTCAAAAAGATCATTATCAAAGTCTGTTGGTGGCCTTGTGTTTGGAGGGCAAGTGTACCCATCGAGAAGTAATACATGGTTCTTAAATTAAGTTCCCGAAATATCGTCCCACAAAGATTGTTTTCTAATTACTAAGAATTTTCTAATTCAATCGTTTAATCTTCAAAGATATGAGATTAATTAAAACAAGAATTTATAAAATTAATTATAAACTAAGAGCAAGGAATACAATGCATGTCTTGGTTAAACTTATCGAAGAGGAACCTAGGGCATATAGGTTTTCTCATTCAATCCTTTATGTTATTTTTCTGTTTAACTCTAAATTCGATTTCCTTGTGATTACTAATCATTCATATGAATACTATTAATACCCAATGATTATGCAAGACATAAATTTAAGAAAGCTTAAGGAACCTATGAACTTGTTAATTTAATAATGATTAGAAGAGAAAGATTGTTTGTTCCACCTAATCCTTTGTCTCGTTTTACCCTATAGATCTATTAATTAACTGAGGTACGGTCATCTGACGATATAATTAATTACGATTAAGAAAGAAGTGCAATAGCATAAAATCTAATCACAAAACGGAAATTAAATTTAGATTCAAATATCAAAATTCCATAAATTCATGAATAATAGTTCCCATAGCCCTATGGACTTAGTTACTCATGCTAAAGAAAAGAACTAAAACAATCATATACAAAGCTATAATCAAAAGAAATAGCAAACTAGAGTATGAGATATGTTTCCAGTCTTCAAGTACGATCGCTTGAAGCTCTAAGTCTCACCAAGCATGTGCCAAGAATCCCGTGCAAGAGAGACGAGATGAGAAGTGTATCCGAAAGCCAAAGACTAGATGTAAAAACAATGTCCTTTATGATACCTAAGATCTCCTTTTAATAGGGTTTGAAAACCCTAAAGACTCTTGATAATTGGGCTTTTCGCAGATGAGCACGGTCGTGCAAGGCCTTAAGCACTGACCTTGCATGAACTCGAAGCACCCATGTGCTTGTTGAAAGGGTATGGGTGTGCTGACTGCTGCGAAACTCTAATCTTCTATCAATTTAGACCCAAAACACACCCAAAGTATACTTGCGACATCTTTATACCAAACTGCATAATCAATATATAAGTTAGTGTGAGCACCAAATAAATAAAGGTCAAATATGAATATATGGGCTGTAAAATAGGGTCTAATTACAGACTTATCACCTTGGCTTGGCCATTCTGTTCGGAAAGGGAATAGGTGGTTTCTGCATAATTTCTGAACTGCTAAGGGTAGATTTTTGCTCTATGTTTTGTTGCTTTTTTGCGTCCACATCATCTTGTACCTCTTCATCTTTCTGGTTGCCTGACAGCTCCTTCCCACTCTTCAATATTATGGCACTCACGTTTCTAGGATTAACCTCTGTTTGAGAAGGGAGTTGTTCAGAACCTTGAGACTTGAACTAGTTTACAATGGTAGCAAGCTGGCCAATTTGTGTTTGCAAGTGTTGAATTGAGGCATTGACATTCTGTTGGAATTGTAAATTGCTCTTAGCTATTTGTTTGACCAAATCCTCTAAAGAAGGCTCAGAACTTTGTTGTGTTTGCTGTTGCCTCATAGGGGTAGTCTATAGCCATTACTTGCTTAGCTAGTATGTTGTTGTTGCTGCTCAGAGGTACCATATCTCATATTTGGATGATCATTGAAGGCAGGACTATAAGATTGGTATTGGAACCTATATGACTGTTGTTGTCTCTAAGGTTATTGGAAATTCAAAGCTTTGTATTGGTCTTGTCTTCCACTAAAAACTTCGTGGACTGAAGCTTGTTGGCTACCATCATGCAGCAAAGGACAATAATCTGAGGTGTGCTCTATGGAGGAACAAATATGACAGTCTCTGGTCACCCCTCCTTGTGGAATAGTTTGTTGTGCAACAGCTAGCTATCTCACGAAAGTAGTAAGCTCCTCAATTTTGCTCTCAAGTCTGCTAGAATTTGCTGCCATATGGTTTGGCTGCTGCACATTATGCATCTCTCTCATTGGTGCCATGGCTCTTGTATTAAATTGCTGAGAGTTCTATGCTATGTTGTCAATTAGTGCTCTGGCTGCAGATGGTGTCTTGTCCATGAGAGCTCCACCTCTTGCTGCATCAAGCATACTCCTCTCCATTGGAGCAAGGCCTTTATAAAAGTACTGAATAAGCAGCTGGTTACTGATCTGATGGTGTGGACAGGTTGCACATTGCTTCTTGAATCTCTCCCAGTACTCATAGAGGCTTTCTTGGCTGAACTGTCTGATGCCACTGATCTCTTTTCTTATTGTGGCTGCTCTAGAAGCAGGGAAGAACTTCTCCAGGAACATCCTTTTCATGTCTATCCAGCAAGTGATAGACCCTGGTTGCAGGTAATATTGCCAATCTTTTGCTGCACCATCCAAGGAGAATGGAAAGGCCTTCAGCTTGATGTGGTCTTTTGGAACTCCTTGAGGCTTCATTGTTGAGCAGACTATGTGAAACTCCTTCAAATGCTTATGTGGATCCTCACCTGTACTACCATTAAACTTAGGCAACAAATGGATTAGACCAGATTTTAACTGAAATGGAGCATCTACATCAAGATATTGGATGCCTAATGGTTGGTATGTGACATCTGGTGCAGCCAATTCTTTAAGAGTTCTTTCATGTTGATTATTAGCCATAATATCAGAATGCACAGATATACTATCAGAATGATCACAATTAGAATGTTTATAATTAGAGTGCACACCAACACTATCAAGGGTATCACTACAATGACTTTGCACACTACCTTCCAATTTAAGTCTATTCAACATGTTCCAAGTGCGTTCAATCTCAGGATCAAATGTGACTAATTGATCAAAATTGGTTCTAGTCATGCACTAAGAAGCAGATTGGTCAAAGTCAACATGATCAACAAAGTTAAAGTCAAAGTCAACCTAATTGCGCTATTTTCTATTTTTAAGATTTTTTAAAATTATATATATTTTTTGTCCTAAATTAAAAATAAAATAAAAATTTAAATAAAAAATTAGAAATAAAATTAAAATAAATTTAGAAAAGTGATCTAAACGATGGAATTTGTGATTTTGAGCAATATATTTTTTGAATAATATAATATTAATGAATTCCGCAACTCACAAAATAATAATAATAATAATAATAAAAATGTAGCAAGATAATAAAAGAATATGCTCCTACAGTGTTCTATCACGATTCCTAAAATTCTAACCTAACAATTTACGACATGCATTCTTACCTTGGGCAGTTTCTATGCCTAAAGATAAAAGGTCATTAGAGCTAAAATCCATTCCATAAAGTCATCCTCAATCAGTAGGTAGTCTAGTAGATGAAGAGATTTATATAGATAAAATAAGCTTTAGCTAAAGTTCTTGTGATAGATAAACAAGACGTTCATCCAAATTGCTATCACTACATAACTCCTCTAAACCTCGCTCACATTATCCATGATTAGTGGTGTCTGAGGGAACAAACAAACTTTGTACAAATCAAATAATAATAAAAATGTGCAAGGAGAAAAAAAAATCAACCACATAAAAAAATATTAATTAAATTTTATGTTCAATTTTTTTAAATAAATAAAAATTCAAAATTTAAATTTAAAAATTGGTTAGATAAAGTTTGTTTTTTCAAAATTTAAATTTAAAACTAATCTATCTAAAAAAAACTAATCCTATCTTTAAACTCAAAACAAACTAAATCAAATCTAATCAAAATCTTAACTATAATTTAAAATTTAAATTTAAAAATAATTTAAAATTTAAATTTTTTTTTTGAAAAAAAATCGAATCTAAACTAAATCTGAGGGATCTTTACCTACTGCTCCTTATCTCTGCAAGATCTATACAAAATCTCTGCAAATCACACAATTTTGCAACAATACGCTTATTAATCCAATATTTAGAAAATATAAAATCTGAATCTAAAATTCAAAATGCAAAATTCAAAATTCAGTAAAACAACAAAATTTAATGAAACAAAAATAAAATGATGAAAATTAAAATTAAACACACCCTATAAAATGAAACAAAGACAAAAACAAAATTACGAATTAGAAAGTGAAAACGCAATACTAAACCCTAAAACGAATCAAAATCGACAATGCGTCCCCAGTAACGGCCCCAATTTGATAGACGATTGTCGAGTTGCTATCAAAACAACTAAGTTTTCTAAAGATTTTGTAGTATAGAGTCAAACCTAGGTCGATTCACGGAGAAACATTTTCAGTCAAATTCAATTTTAGGTTTTCTTTTAAAAAATATAAATAACATTTTTAGGGTTTTGAAAATTGTAATTAATCAAATTAAATTACGAACAGAATTAAAGTGAGAAAACATGAATTAAGAAATATCAATCCACAGAATAATAATTGCGTGTAACTCTAACTATCATAGTATCTAAAGATTTAAATCCACGTTTGAATAATCCCCCAATTCAATTATTAATTCAATCGAATAACCTAATTAAATAGAGTTACGAATTAAATCAAATAATCATTTAACCTAATTCACATTAATTATCAAATTAGAGCATCAATCGAGTCCTAATTTGAAATCTAACAACAGAAAAGCCAATCACGGTCGCAATAAACAAATCTGAGATTAGAGAGAAAAAGAGAACAAACTCGAAGCAATTAGCACAAAACTCAAGTCGGAACTACAGCATTTAGATTTCGCACATTGAACGAGAGGTTTAGCCTTCCATCGAAACGCTTAACCCACACAAGAATGAGAAAAGAACGAGAGAGTTCGAGAGAAAGTAAAACAAGGATTCTTATTTTGGCCAAGTCTCAAAAGGTCAAAGTGTCTAATCCTTCCGCTAATTCAGAATCTTATTAGTCTATTTATAGGTTCTAATTAGGGTAAATTAAGTGGCCAAAATGTGGGCCTCAATAATATCTAAAAGCCCAAATACAATTATTAAATAATAAGGGTCCAAATGCAATCTTGCAATAATATTCAGCAAATCTGCTTCAACTTCAAAAAATCATAAAAAATAGGAAAAAACTCCAAATCCATCGATCCATATATCCATTTTGAAGCTCTGGATGTGTAGAATCTAATGCAACTGGAATCAGGCAAAAATGATATTTGTAGAAAAAGTTATCGCCAAAAGAGTAGTTAGAGGTCAGATAACCGAAAATTCAAAATTAAGGCATTTATTTGTAATAGGCCCAATTTATTCAAATAAGTAGAAAATGGTAAAAACTATAAAAATAAAGCATATGAAAAGTTTTTATTAATCAAAATAATATATTAAATATAAACATAAAATATGTTACATCACATGCATACCTTGTCAGATTTATGTTCCAGAGTAATTACTACCTTTTCTCATGGTGAATACTTTGATAGCACATTGATTATTCTGCAATGCATTCTTCTTGCACAAGTATTTCCCACCTACTGCCACACATGCATATTGCCATCTGCATGTTATCTCCCATGAAGTTTGCACTTTTGAATTGATTTATACCTATTTTCCTGCATCAATTGCTTGTTAAACTTCACCTAGTGTAAATACTACAATTTTTACAAAGTAATCACTATGACAGCACTACACTTCACAGTAATTACTCTGATATCCACTCTCATTGTGAAGCTAGGAGTGTATAAACTTTTTTCACATTTTGTTGCATCTTGTGCAATCAACTCACTATCACTTTTCATTTCCCTGTAGCAAAATGTTGAACACTCTTAGAGCCAAGAGGGTTAGGACCACCGGAGCTTCATCCTCTTGACCTCCACCTGTAACATCCTGAAAAATGTTATATTCTTCGAGTATATATATATATATATACATACATATATTGTTTTATGGCTGAAATAAGATTGAGAAAAGTAGGTTTAGTCCTGGTGCAGGGCATTCTCGCTATAGCAAGATAATTTTCGCTATAGTGAGAGGTCCCTAGGAGAAAGGCATGCGTTTGTTGCCCTCTCGCTGTAGCGGGGAACGTCTCGCTGTAGCGACAGTTTAGGGTGCAATTTTGGGTGCAGTCTCGCTGTAGCGACAGTGGCCGCTGTAGCGAGCGTGTCGCAACCAGAGGGGTATTTGAAGAGTTAGGGCTCGAGGAAGGGGCCATTTTTCCCCATTTTTTCCCTTTCCTCTTCCACGATTCTCTCTGCCCAACCCTTTCTCATTGATTAGAATCCCTCCAAGGACGTTTGGAAGCTAGATTGAAGGTGAGGGACACATTTGGAGCTCTTGGAGGTAAGTTTCCATGGCTAGGGTTTTGGTTTTTGGTCCTTCTCTCTTGTCTCCGAGGTTCTCTCTGAGTTTCCATGAAATTTCTGTGTGCTTTAGGGTCAAAAACCGTGTGGGTTGTTTATGGCAATGAGATAGAAATGGGAGGCAGAAATATATGTATTGATGAATTGTACGAATTGGGTTGAGTCCGGAGGTGTCTGACCTCCAGCACATTATGTGAAATTGAGTGATGTGACTTGTGTTGGTTGTCATTGGATGCAAGGAAATGATGTGTGTATGATAGAAATATGATTGTGAATATGTTGAGCATGACATGTGATGATTGTGATGAAATGGTTGGTTGCAATGTGGATGAAATTGTGTTGACGTGCCCTTGATTGCTAATTGAATAATGTGAATGGTTGGAAATGAGTGTGGATGGCATGTTGAATGAATGATGATGTGTTTGGGTATTGGAACTATGAATGGTTTAGAGATACACTGGGAGTGTGGAAGATGGGGGTGGTAAAAATACCTTGGGGAAAACAGGGTGGTGGTGATACCAACAGTGAGTATGGGTGCACCACAGGCCACACACTCTCCTCCTGACTCGGCTATAGCGAGAGTGTCACGACCAGAAAAGGATTTAAAGATGGTTAGGGTTCGGGGAGAGTTATTTCTCCCTCTCCCTTCGAAATCCCTTTGATGCTTTCATTCCCAAACCCTTTTTCACTAATTAAATTACCTCCAAACCTGTTCGTGAGCTTGATTGAGGGTTGAATCTGCGTGGAGAACGCTTGGAGGTGAGTTTTAATGGTTAGGGTTTCGTTTCTCATCCCCTTTTCTCTGTTTCTGGGTTTCCTTGGATTCTCATAGAGTTCTTCCATGTGTTTTAGGCCGAAATCTATGTAGGGAAGACATTCGTGGTCGAATTCGAGTGTAGGTCTTCAATCCAAGGTAAGGGGGGACTCTACCCTATCTCAATGTATTGTAATTCTTGTGTATTTCAATGAATAATGCAATGTGGCTGAAATAGAGAGTATGAATTGTGTGTTTGATGGAAATTGGTATGCAATGTGATGTGTGTTGGAATGGTTAGGCCCCGTGAAGGTGATTGTGTGAGATAGAATGCCATTGATTAATGAATTAATGATAGTGTGAATGAATGAAGGCTATGTGCCGTATATTATGGATAAAATGTGGGCTATGTACCGTGTAATATAAATTGAATATAGGTTGTGCCGTGTGCAAGCATTAATATGCGTGTGTGAATGAAATGTATGTGAATGGAGCGTGTAATGCCGTTGTAATGTGCTGTGAATGGTTCAGCGATACACTGGGGGTGTGAGAGATGAGGGCGGTAGAAATATCTTGGGGATGAGGGAGTGGTGGTGACACCGACTGTGGAATGTGTAACACCCCAAATTTTCGTTATTTGGTTATTAGTTCTTGAATTTTAATTGCTTGCTAATTCCGGCTTGCTAACGTCGGAATAATTGGATAGATGCGGATTTTATTTTTAGAATATTGATTTATTTTTGAATTCGGTATTTTCGGGTAATGGCATGCAATATATTTGGTTTCAATATCGTCCAAGAATTTCACTGATTATATTCAGCAGTATTGTTTAAAATACCCCTATGAGTTTTATCCGGAAAGTCAATTTTTGTCTTATTTAAATAATTGTCAAATCATAAATATCTGCCTCAAAAAATGCGAGATTTAGTAATCATTGCATTGGATTCTTAATCATTCCTTAGCCGTCAAAATTCTTGCACAGAATCTCATGAAATCTAGTAATCATTACTTCTAAGATTTCCAAATCTAGCATCGGCCTTTAGATTTTCATGCAACGGAACCTTGTCTCTCAATATACAAACATCGTGATTACCCGAATCTTCCGAAATCTAGTATCGGCCACTAGAATTTCATGCAAGATATTTTGTCTCCCAATTTGCAAACATATTCATTTTGGAAAATTCTTTTCATGTCTTTCAAAATACTGACACCATGATTACTTTAATCAATTTCCTTTTCTTGAATTTAGCACCACATCAAATGTCTCGTCCATATGTCAACCTAGTCATGTCGCAATCTTTTTTGGCCAATCAAATTACATGCAATTGCTGCCCAAAATGTCATCTTTGGAATTTTGTGCCGGCTTTTGGGAATTTGGGATATCCTAACCGTTTGCATGCAGCCCTAAGTTATTCTATGCAATTACTTGCTGAAATTGTACTAACTTTGCTTACAAGTTTCCCAAAATTCACTATTTATGCACTAAAAACCGTGACACCCCTTTTCTTGCACCAATTTACCAAATTCACTCCAATTTTACCCGAATTAAGACGTATGCAGTTTTTAAATTTTGGAGTCTTGCCAAGTAAGTTAAGCGTGAGAAGCTTAGTGGCAATTAGTCACTCAAAGCTTAGAACCTTCATATAAATTGTTCAATTTTCCCATTTGCCCATTTTTGCAACTCCAAAACTGAAAACTCTCTCTCTTTTTCTCTCACTTATTCTCTTTCATTCTCATTCTCTCAAAGTCTTAAACTCTCTCTAATTCTCTCAAGCAAAACTGAGAGCTTTCAGCCCCCAATCTTCACAAAATCTTCATCCAAATCATCCAAATACTTCACCCTTCCATCACTAACTTCTTCCTCCATCATCCCTCCAATTTTCATGTGGAAAGAGCTCATTTTGGAAGAGAAATTTGAAGACTCTTATTGCTGTTTTTCGGTCCAGCAAGCTTCTCTTTGACGATCCACAAATTCCAGCCTTTTCTCCCACCACTTCATGCCAAAAATTCAAAGGCAAAGGGGAGTTCTCATCCTTCAATCTTTTGCTTGTTTTCCTTGATTGAAATTATGTAAAATCTTGGAAAGGTTTCATTTTTATCTTCAATAATTTTGAACAATCTCATTGTACCATTTGCATGTTGAAATTCCACTTGATTTCTTCACCTTATTTGCCTCTAAGTTTGCGGTTTATGTGTGAATGAGGTAATCCCCTTGAAAGCTTGCATTTTTGACATTTACATGTTGTTTACTCCTTGTGCATGTCTCGGTTTTATACTTCCTTTGCTGGATTTATTGTTTAAATGATGATCCACCCTTGAAATCATGTAACCATGAGCTTGGATGACAATTTTCTTTAGTTGCATGTTGAGTTTTGCCTTGTGCTTCATTTTTGTCACTTCTAAATTCTCGGTTTTATGCTTGGATGAGTGGACCCTTTGAAAGTTTGAATTTTTATTCTTTGCATGTTGAATCTTTTGGTGCATGTCTCAGTTTTTGCACTTGTCTTGGCTGAATCTTTGGTTCAAAAAAATGGTTTACCCTTAGAGTCTTGGAACCGTGAAATGATTTGTTAAAATCCTCTTCTTGCATGTTGATTTTGAACCTTGAAGGTTTCGGTTTTCTACTCTCTAAACTTAATATTAGTTTCTAATCAATAATCTTGCACTTAACTACTGAAATGATGCCTTGCATGTCTTGAACTCCTTGTTCTTTGGGATCTACCTCTTTTTAAATAAGTGTAATCTTTGGATCACTAAAATGAAAAGCCTAAGTGTTGAAAACCCTTATGTATTGCCTCGGTTTAGACCTTTTAAACCTAATCCTTTGCTGAAAATTAAAGTACTGCACTTGGATGATGGAATTTTGTGTTTGCATGTTGATTTTTCCTTATTTTGCTCATTTTGGACTTGACAAAAAACTAAGTTTTGAAGGCTGGACAGTTTTGTGTATTATGAGGAAAAAGGTTGAAATTTACGTGTTTTGGAACCTTAGAATATTTGGAAAAGATTGGTATGATTAATGAGAGAAAATTTTATAAAGGAAAAGGTGAAAATTAGCTTGGATGGTCTCGGTTTTGGCCTTTGAAGTGTTGCAAAGATTTAGAAAAATTACCTTGTATACCTTGTTGTGTGTAAGCAAGCAAAAGTGAAATTGAAAGTGTCTTGCCATGACTTGATTTGATTGAACCATGCTGAAATTATTTGTTTGAAAGGTTGATGGTTACTTGTAAATTTTGCATGATTGACCTTGGATGAAAATTAGTTCAAGACTTGAATTTGCTTGATTTTGGATGTGGAAATTCATGAAACTTACATGAGTAACTTGCTGGAAAAATGTGAATGATGTGAGATATGTAGTATTCATCCTTGAGAATTGTGTTTGAAAAACCTTGAGGTATGTTTGAAGTGATGCTTGGCTGGAAATTTAGATTGCTTACTATTCATTGTGAATTAAACTATGGATTTTACTATTTGAGAGCATCACATGCATCATTGCATACCTTATGAAAGAAATAATGAATTATAACAATGTGCAGCGAAAATGATTATATGATATTGCAATATTGATAATCTAGAGCCTTTGAGGGCTGTTTGATGGAAATGGACCTTAAATATGATTGGGATCATTGGAAGTGTTATGATTTAGTTATTTTGAGAATGATTGAGTATTGAGAATGAAAAATCAGCAAGTGACAATGCAAGAAAAATGTGAATAAATGAAAGGAAAGGACTTAGATGGTGTGTGAAATAAATTGAATTACTTGGTGTGACAAAAAGTACTTAAGTTTGATTTATCCTCCCTAATAAAGAGTGAGAAACTGAGAGGTAATACCCTTGAATCATTGTGAAATAACTTGTTTAATTGATGGTTTAGAGAAGAATTAAGTTTGATGATGTGTTCTTTTATGGAGAGAAAAATCGAGAGGAAGAAACCAAGAGAGAAAAGGGTTTGAGTTGAATGATTTATGGTTTAGAAGGTGTTAGAGATTGATGAAGTAAATGTGATGGTTATGATGAACTTGAATGGTGAGATTTCAAGGATTGAGAAATGGAATTATACTAAATTGAAAGAGAGATTGGACTTGAAATGTGAAAGAAAAAGTGAATTGAGAAAAAGGAAATGAATTATGAAGGCTTGAATGAATTACCTAAGCTATGGTCCAATATATTATATGCTGCACTAAAATTATCCATGAGTGTGAAATTATAAAAATATGAGACTATGAAATTATGATGAGAAATCTATATTATGTCCTGAGTTCCTGAAATATATTATCTTGAAATTATTATGAACTCAGTGAGATTTATTGTGAAACTCATGGTATCTATCTATCCATGCTAAGGCATGTGACTCAGAGATTATCTATCCATGTTGCTAAGTATATGATGACTTTTAGGTTGATGCTATATGCTATGATGTTAAGTCCATGGTGACTTCTATTATTACTGTGCAGTAGCCCCAAATGGCTAAATGATACGAGTTAAGAAAACTTTCACAAGAAAACTGAAAATGCAACGTCATGCATCATATATTATCTTGTGAAACGACTTGATGGCATTACAGAGGCACAACTGTAGGTATTGGAAGTTCGCTCCAAAGTAGACCTTCTGGGGTGGCGAAAGGGGGAACATTTGACCTAAGTGGCACATGGCAACTGAGCTCCCTGTAGCCGGGTCGTGACCCGCTTGCAAGACCATAGCCAAACCTGACGTGAACTCCATAATACTAGGGTCGTAGAGGTCCATTCCTGAATGTGCCGGATGGCACTACACATCAATGATGTGCTATTATTCTATTTTTATCTATGATTATCACTGTGTAGAGTAGGGAATGAAGTCCTCCGATCGCCATATGACTTGAATCTATCTATCTATCTCTATGCTAAAAGCTGGACAAGTCGCCAGTCATAGAGGAATGGGATCCCCATGCATCATTTGCATGCTATTAACACATGAGTGATTATTTGGGTGAGATCGAAACCTGCATTCATGCATCATGTGCATTACTATTAGGGATGATTGAATGTTTGTGAAATTGGCTATGGCTATGATTATGTTCATCACCCTATTATTTGATTTGACCTTCGATGATGCTGAATGTGGATTGTTAAATTTAATTGTGTCTGTGACACCGTCTTCCTTAGGGCATGGCTATTGAATGATGTTTGTGTTTGGAGAACTCACCCCTTTGCTTGTGTTGTCTTGTATTGCTTTTCTTTTATTTATATAGATGGACAAGAACAGGGTGAAGGTGTGGATCCTTCCTTCTGAGGAGGATATATGGGTGTTCGACTCCGTGGTTCAGTAGAGTGTCTTCCGCAGATTCGCCCGAGTGATTCATGGATTTGATAGTGGAGGCTCATGGATCACCCAGTACGTTGCTGACACGCCCATTGAGATTGTCTTTTCTGTCCCTCTTGGTGACACTCAGTTACTTTACCCTGCCTTGTTTGCTTCCCCGACTCCCATGTCGATTGATCCCCGTACTCCTACTACTAGGCTAGCTCCTACGCTTGTGCCATTTCCTTTGACTACTCCTACTTCTCCACTTGTGCCAATGGAGAGGGATGTCCATGTGGTGGAATCCTCCATTAGGTACACTACTACGCCTTCGTACATGCATCCTGCATACCCTTCCACCTTAGTTCCACCTACTGCCACCCGTTCACCTCCTTGCACTGCTAGATGGATAGAGGAGAATGGTGGAGATTCTGTGGCTGCTGCTTCTAGTTCCACTTCCCCGACATCAACTGATGAGTTTGATCCCATTGAGGATTATTCACCTCTTGATTGACGATGTTATTTATTTATATTTTAGTGGAACTGCTCTTAGGGAGTTTGGTCTGTTTTCAGTTTACTTACATTGTATTTGAACTACGTGACCGTACTGCTTAATCATGAACTTATCATTTCCGCAATCTATGATTAATATATTTGAGGTATTTTTTTATGATGAGTTGTGATGATCTTATATGAGTATATTACCAAAATTGAGTTACAAATTGATGAGATGAGAAAGATATATATGCAAGTTAACTCTCTCAGAGAAAGAGAACTATACTTGTGAACTGTTTGAGGAAAAGAAAATAATTACCAGATTTTGGTGTTTTCTGAACTATCATGTTATAAAGTAGTTATCAGTAATGTAGTGAATTGGGTCGCTACAGAATGGGTGCACCACAGGCCACACATTCTCTTCCTGATTAGACCTCTGACCATTACCTTTGTTGAGCGACCCGTGACTGCCCACGTGGTATCCATGAGGCAGGGGTAACCAGCGACTATTCATGGTGTAAATCTGTGATCACAGTGCTTCAGTGAATGTGGCTGGCGTGCATATGCATGAGTTTATGAATTATACTTATGGATGTGAAATGCTGCTTGTGATTGTGTTTGTTTAATGTATTAAAAATGTTCTGGAGGTGAGACTCTACGTTTATTGTGTGTTTTTGGGTAGTGTAGAGTACTCACCCTTACATTCATTTTTAAGGTAACCAATACGATCAGCACCGGGCTCAGTGAGGGGATGGATGGACTGCTATAGGACTTAGGAAATTATTTTGAAAACTGTTGTACTTGAATAAGTTTTGTAGCAGCTGTTTGATGAAATTGTAACCCCCTTTCTTTATTTGAAATGTTTGATGAAATTTGGATTAAAAATGAAAGTTTTATTATTTCAAAAATTTGCGAAATTTCTTATTTATTGAAATTAAATTTAAGGTGTTACACCTTACGCTTATTTTTCAGGTAATCAGGACGATCAGCACCGGTACCCTTAAAGGATGGATGAAACTGCTGTAGGGTTTAGGAACTTATTTTGTAAAACCTGATGTATTAACTAAGTCCTATGGCAATTACTGATGTAATTTGTAATTTACACTATTTCAAACATTTTATGGAACTTTGGCTTCAAAACTTTCTGAATGGATAACTTATTTATTTGGAATTTTTGTGAAAATCTATTTATTTAGAAATTAAAATATAAGGTCTTACACCACCTGCCCATGGCCCCAAATTTAGATCCAAGGCCTATAAGAAATACTTCAAGGCCAACATGCTCATAAGATAAATAGTGCATAATAGAAATTTTGAGATCCAAGAAGGCACCAACCCTTAGTTCTAGGAGGAAATCCAAAAGAGGGGATGAGACCTTTTTACTACATGCACTAGAAATGGGTGGAAGGAGATCACCTAAGAATTTTATGCTAATGCAATAAGGGTGAAAAAAGATCAGCTAACCGTCAGACACACCATGGAGAGAGGTGTGGAAATTGACTTTACCCCCTCCAATATTCGAAGAATTCTGAACATACCTCTAATGGATAGGTAAGCTAGGAAACTAGACTTCTCTACGTTCAGCTATATAGAAGAGAAGGACTATAAGCCTATTCTTCAAGCAATTTGCAACCCTGGGGAGAAATAAGAGTTTGACATGCAACTCCAGCCCAAGAATCTAACTATAAAGCACCTTCTTCCACCAGCCAAGGTGTGAAGCATCTTCCTTTTAAGCTCTTTCATGCCAGTTTGCCACTCATCCACTTTGGCTGTCAAAAGAGTTGAGCTCATCTATGCCATTCTTACTGGCATGTCCATCCATGTGGGAGACGTCATCAGTAACTTCATTATGAACATCTGAGTACCAAGAGGGATTCACTTGGTTTTCTATCCATCATTACCATAGTCTGCTAGGATGCTGGAGTAAACATGGGTGAGTATCATCAGAGAAACAAAGCAGCTCCTTCTATCACCATAGCCATGGTGAAGGACCTGTTTAATCTCAGGAAAAAGACTGCTAACCAAGGCCTTTTTCTACTTGCTGAATACCAAAAAAGGGCACCACTAAAAATGACAAAGCAGGTAAAACAGATAGCACTGAGGCAGGATGCACTACATGCTGGTTAGAAGGAAATATTGAATCTAATGGAGACCATGATGCTGAGCATAGGAAAAAAGTTGGGCATGACCTCAGAACAGATTTATGAAGCCCTTACATTCACTGCACCCTTCCTTAAAGCAGTTGTCAACCAAGATCTACCTCCTTTTGCTACCACAATCCCTACACCTGCACCAGGAGCTGAGCAGGACAACAACTCCAGTTCTTCAGATGAGGAGAAGGACGATGAAGATGCAGATGACAATCTTTCTTCCTCCACCTCGAATAAAGACCTCATCTAGCCTTATTTTCTTTTACGTTATTTACTTTTATGTTACTTCTAGTTCTATTCCCTATACATATTCTTATCATTTCCCTGTAATTATAACATTCTATAGCTTTTCTTTCCTACTTAAATTTTACTTTCTTGCATTATCCTTGAACAATATTTAATGCTTTCATATATCGCATTAGCAGTTTAGTTTCTCCTATTTCGTTATGTGCTAAATCCACTATGCGTATTTGTGCAGAGAATGCCCTCAGACTCATCAAGAGGAGTATGATTTTGATCCCTGAGTTATGAATCCATCATCTATAAAAGGAGGGTGATCTCTTGGCCTTTGTTTCACATGTTTTCAATTTAACTTTCCTGCACAACTAACATATAAAATACAAAAATATTTTTATTATTTTTCTATTTCAATTTAGCTCAGTTTTGTAATTCTGATCTTATGTTCTTATTGTACTTCCCATTCAACTCATAAACACACTCTGCCTTGTAAATAATCCTCTTTCCTACCACACTGAACTAATTTTCTTGTAAGGTAAATTGTACTCACTTGTTGCTAAGTAATTGTGACCTTTACCATGGTAGAGAAATAAACCTTGAATTTCTTTTCTGTGTGCACTTTACATGTAATTTTTGCATTCATCTTCAAGAACTTGCCTTGCTTCTTACTTGCATATGCACTGTGCAATTTTTCATGTAGATGATTGATGATTCATATTTTGTACTCACATTTATAGTCTTATTGCATTTTCTAAGATATCTTTCCTCCTTTATTTGTTTTATTTAGCATTTGCATTTCTTGCATTAAATTGGAGTTTTCAAGAATATTTGCTATGTTCACTTTATATTTCATATTTTTGCTATTCTGACCTTTGTCAACTATTTTGGCCATAACTTTTTTTTTAGATATTCTTTTTGGATGATTCTTTTTGAAATGAATTCCTCACTTCCTGGGCTTTAATTTGGATATATAGATCATGCTATTTGGAGTTCGGAGCTATTTTCTATTTAGTTTTGAAGTTTAGACTTAAAACATACCTCTTATGTTTAGAGTTTTTGTTTAGGGCTTTTATTTACTTGTGGAGGCCTTGGCCCATTTATTTCCATTTTCATTTAAGACTATTATATATAGGGCTAATAAGGCTGATGAGAAATCCTCTTTTCTCACTTCTCTTTTTCTCTTTTTAATAATTTCATTTGATAAATTCATTTTTCTGTAAAGACTTTTTTCCCATTTTTGAGAGTAAATTTGTTTCGTTCCATTCGCTTACATCTCTTCGGATCCTGCTGCGTTCTTAATTATTTGTTGTCACGAATCATCTTGTCTTAAGCATGGATTGCTAGATCGATTGAGTGCTCCGAGTTTATCTTTTTACTTTCTCGCAATTCTTTATTAAGATTTGTGCATGTCTATATGATTATGTGATGAAGTTACCTCAGCTTAACCCAAGGTCAGTGAGATTAACCTAGGGCGAGATAGTCTTTTGAGTCATATGAATGGACCCCACTTCTTTTACCCCCCTGATTATTGTTATTAATATTACATAGTTCTTTTAATTCTTATTATTTGATTGTGTGATATGCTTTCTTAAATTTAAGTGGAACTACATGTGTAACTTTCTTTATTTATATTGAATGTTCACTAGGTTCTAATAGTGGGAGTACTTAAGTCTTCCATTTATTTTGGTACCATGCACACTAAGTTAGACCATTAATGAGAGCCACTATTTTTTTTTTACCCTAGGACTCACGTGTACTACAAAGGATCCAAGGGGCAAGTTTCAATCTTTCCTCATTTAGTGCTAGTAACTGAAAAGTCATTCATGTCCAAGGGGGGAGAATCGAATTTGATAGCCTAGGATTCTAGCCTAAATTAACTATACTTAATACAATTCCATTGTTCCTAGTTACCCTAAATAAATACAACCGCCACCTCTTGAACCGTTACACTTTGATTGACCATCATTTGAAAAATTTCCATATATGGTGCAACCGAAAAATAGGACTTCAAATCTTCCCTTGAGTATAGACTTTCCATATTCTTGTACATTTAATTAGGATTTTATCCAATATGTCTCTCTTAATTAGAGCAGTCAATTTTCATTTAATGCCTGAGATAGGAAAGAGAAAGACACTGGCCATAATGACCTAGATTCTGAGCCTAAATAATTGCACTTAATACGATTATCAATTCCCTAGTTACTCTAATTAGGTGTAGCCGTATGTCTCTTCTTAAACCGTTACATGTTAGATTTGCAATCAATTGAAATCCCTCATTTGTGGTGTAGCCGAGGATGGAGTTTTATTCCTTTCCTTAATTATGAACCTTTCAAGTTCTCGTGCACATTTAATTAAGGTAGGTCATTAATCATAAATTAGCAAGAATCTTGTAGTTAATTAGAGAGGATACCCTTGCCTTTCCATTTACTCGAAGAAACCCCCCTATTTCCTCATTTAACCGCCATTAAACTCCGTTAATTACCCACCTACATTAAATACCACAGGGGAGTGAAGAGGCACCTGCTTGATTCCCTCCACATTAATCCAATCGGTTACCTGCATTTAGTGGGCGTGCCAATCAGCTTGAAACGTTCCACCTGGGGCAATTAATTCCCCAAAACCGTGCCTGACATCAACCATATATATATTCCTTCCTTAATTACCTTGCATTTATGGCCAAACCTTGGGGAGATTTGTGTGAACACATGGCCAAAAGTGGCACCACCCTCCATCAGAAAATTTAAGTAGCCACCTTGCACTAATTGCATGGCAATACCAAAAACAATCAAGCATTCACATTATTTTTTTTCCTAATAACCACGTTTTAATTGCTTAAAACCGAGGGGCCTCTCCTGCCTCATTTAAACCATCATTCAAGTTACCTAATTTACCTCTTAACTGCATTTAACCTCACGAGAAAAACAAAGGAAAAACCTACTCAACTTCCTTCTGGAGTTGACCTAGCCGCCAGCCTGCACTTAATGTACAACCAAAAACTTAGCAACATTTATTCCGGAAATTATGCTCCATTAATCGCATGCAATTATTTCCTATTTTATGGCACTGGCCACATGCCCAAGGCAAAGAGAAAGGCACCACCTTTTCACTAACCACTTAAAATAACATCACCCTTTTCAATTTGTGGGACACGAAGGGTTTGAACCTGTTTCCCTCCACAACAAACCCTAGCCACCAACGTGCATTAATTTCCCATTCTTACCTAGGTCAAACCCCCCATTCGGTTACTCCATCATGATGAATGGCGTGTGGAGACGTGTGGATCATTAACGGCTTGCTTCTTTTGCACTCTGTGCATTGAATGCTCTTGACAAGGCGCATCACCTACACCTGGACACCATGAGACGTGACTATTCAATTGAGAAGGCGAAAGGGTGTGTCACTTCGCCTAACCTAGCCCTAAAACCCTTCTTGTGCAACTCACCGCCAGCCTTTGGAAGACGAATGGGCAAAGCTTTAAGCCACACTATATAAGAACACCTTCTAATCCTCACGTGCCCTTTTTCCCTTATTTTCAAAAACACTCTCAACCTCACCACTTCTCTTCTCTCTCGACACATTCTCACCCTCTCACAAAACCTCTACCCCTTTTTTCTCTGGTGGACAACACACTCCATCACCAACCTCAAGGAGGCGACAAAACACCAAGGACTCAAGTCATGACCAAGATCCTGCTAGTACCAAGGCCAAGCCCTCCACTCTATCTTTCTTTCTCAAACCAAACAAGGTTAGGGGAGCTCTTGTTTGCGCTTGAATGCATGTGGTTGTTCGTTAACTTGTAAACTTTGCATGCACTCTCTTCTTGTTTTCATCTCTGATCTTCATCAATGAAAATTTACATGCAAACCATTTTCCTTCATCTTGTGGTGATTCTATTTGGATGGTGTTTTAAAAATTCATGTTTTGTAACTTGCGTGAACTTGATTGAGGTTGAAATAGTTTTGCATGTTGATAATATTGAAATCATTGTATGAGTCTCAGTTGTTTATCTTTATTATTGAATAAAGTTGGTAACTTTGATGAATATCCGATTGCATGTTAAAGTAACTCTATGAATCCTTGTGTTCTTTTCGGTTTTCATTGACTACCCTCCTTCCTTTCATTTTAACTAAGAAATTACTCACCTTTTTCTCTCAGTTTGATTCTGTATGACCAAGGAACCCTTTTTCTTAACCATGAAAGAATTCTCCTACCACCTAATCACTATTTTACGAAAAATTTATGGTAGAAATGAGTTGCATGTGTGATTAAACTTGCGGTTATTTCTATGATTCTTTGATGATTATTTTGTTTGCGAAGGTACATTTCGACTAAGATATTTCAACGAAATTTTTATAACTATCTTCATCTTCCTTCCTTTTCTTTTATTCTCAAACTGTGGACGAATGGTTCTTCTTTTCTTTGAACGTACTAGCTCTTATGAGTGTGGATTTGGTCATGTGGTTTGTGACCTTTGGAAATTTAATGTGCGTTTAAAAATGGTGAAGTGAGAATGTGGTTACGAAACTCTTATGTGTATGATATGGAAGATGGAGAGTCAAGGTCATAGTTTAGCACAGTTGAGGGATGTGAGTGTTCAGGTTCGAGGGAAGGACCTTGGGGGTAGTGAAGGGGGGTTGCCCCAATGGTGGGGAATAGCTCACCGTGGCCGGGACACATCGCCATTGAAACCTCCACTAATCCTAATGCGAGCAAGCATCACCGAGGATCATGGAAGGACTCGTTCCTGGGGGACCGAAATGGTCAAATGGGAGAATATTCCTGATGGATTTCATACAATGTGTGCTTGTAGGGAACGAGGGCCTCTGATCACCTTGACTGGAGGAATGGTGGGAACAAACTGAAGAAGTAGTGACGTTTTAAGCGTTAGTGTTTAAATTATGTTGCGACGAATCTCTGTGACTCCGCCTGCATTTTGTAACTGTTTATTGGACATTTTGTTATTACTGTGTGTTTATTGAAATGTGACTTCATAAGTGCTTGATACTACTCTGATTTTCTTCCTTAGTCAATATCTGATGACTGATTGTATTGGAGCTTACCCTTTCTGTTCGTGTTCCATTATTGTGTATTTGTGTGTATTGCATGACTATATGACAGATGGACCCTCAGCGAGTAATGATATGGGGAGAGGATTCCGACAAGAAAGCAGTATGGAGATACGACCAGGCAACGTGTCGTCTCGTATACCAGGGGATGGTCTCCCTGACCATGGGGCCTCTCACTGAAGGCGACTGGAAGCCTAGCTGAAGTGACCACCTTTTTGCAGACGTCTCCATACCTCTATCTTCAGAACAGAGTATTATAATCCACTCACCCCCTTCTTCTCCACCACAAGAACCCCCAGCCAAACATCTTAAAATTTTTATTAACAAAGGTAAGACTGTTATCAATCTTGACCCCGAGCCTACCCCTCCTCCCAGCCCTTCTCCTGCCCCTGAGTTGAAAGATATTGAGGTTATCAAGTCTTCCATTAGACCAGTATCTCGCCACCTCCCACAGATTCGAGTATCTCCTCCCGATGAAGCTGGACCCTCTGTTCAACGCCCTTTACCACCACCACCTACTTCTCGATCACCCCCGCCCACTGTCGGCTGGATTGACAGTGATTCGGATGACCTGCCGCCTTCTCCTCACCCTCAACCAGCGAATGACTCTCACGACTCCGACAGAATAGAGTCTGACCCCAGCGAGGATTCCTTTCCGTCAGAGTCTTATTTGTAGTTGTTTTATTCTATCATGGATGAATACTGCTCATAGGACTTGGGTTGTCATTACAATTTTTTTGGAATACTGAACTTTGGGGTTATTTGGCTTTGAATTTTGTTTTACCTTGAACATTTTGGTTGAATGGTTTATATATATATATATACTTCTCTTTCACCAACATACTCTTTATTATATTTCCAAAAAATTTTTATCTCTAACGGTATCGTCGTTTTAAAGTCATCCTGCGAATAATTGGAGTAATTAACATAAATGACTTGTATGTTGTTGAGATGTGAGATAAATAAAATTATTAAATTATGATGAGTGAGTTCGATACAAGTACATTGTTATAATCGTTATGTTTTAGTTAATTCGAGTTATTCTGATAAATTGAATATTTGAGTTGGAATATGAATACTGTTTGATTAAGTTCTCTTATGCGTCTAATTCAGATGTGCCATATTGTAGAGTCTTAAGTCATATTATTAGTATATGGAGTTTTGGTAGAAATTAGGTGTTACAGTTTCTATTGCATTTGAGTTTTGGACAAATTCGATATAGTAATCCTAATTTGAGTCTGTGGTTCATGGATTTAATTCGTGTTAGTTTTAATTGTTCTTGTTTTTTATTTTTGTTTTCAATTTTTGATTTTGATTTTCATTTGTTTTCATCTTAATTGATCTTGTTTTTCAATTCATTCTCGTCTTTCAATTTTTGTTTTCAGTTTTTAGATTCGTTTTCAAATTTTTAAATTCAAATTATTTTTAAATTCAAATTCGTTTTCATATTTATTTTTTTAGATTCGTTTTCAAATTTTAAATTTGTTTTCATTGTCTTGATCTGCTTTCATTTAAATTAATTTCATTTTAAATTACTCTCATTCTTAATTCGTCCTTAAATCACAAACCTCCAAAATAATCATCGTTGCATGTTTAAAATTGGAAATAGAATGAATTTGTGTCCTTGTGAGATGACCTAGGTTTACTCCTTATATTGCATGTTTGTTTGAGGAATCTAGTTTTGTTTGAAACAATTACAACGTTGTTGAAGACATATATATGTGTACTTAAAAACTTTTGTATCGAAATACATTGAGAATCGCTTTTTCTCAAACATAACCATGGTTTGAAATAAGTAGCATCATAAGTAAATACATAAATAATAATTTAACACCAAATAATCCCATTTTAAAAAAATACAGCAATTTATATTTATAAAACAAAGGTACAACTCAAAATGGTTATTAACTCTATTTGAGCCTAAGAGTAGTCCCAACACTATAATTGTACAAAGACGAGAATCACAAAAGAAAATAATCAGAGTAAGTGCGCCCCTCTAAAGAGGACTCAATACATGATGATACACTATCGCGAGGCTGGATTATAGAACCACGTCTTCCTTTGATACTAGGGTCCACACCTTGATTTAGTCTTGGCTCATCTACACACACACAGAGCAAACAAGCAAACAAAGAAAGATACAAAACATGCAAGAGGGTGAGTCCATGTAATAGATAGAACAAGTCATGTCACAAAACAATCCATACAACGAGTTTATTCTCAATCACATCCATAACACCTAATACCAGTCAATCCAATAAATCAAACAGTATAACATAGCCAAACATATGCTGGATGATGCATGATACAAGTTCCTTATGAAATTCACTCCTTGTTTAGTCACATGATGCAATGCATGGGGATCCTAGTCACTCGGAACATCATCATCATCAATTCAATTTCTTTCTTTTAACGTCAGAGGCAGTCGGAAGACTCCATTATGTACTCCACATCACATCACATCATAGCACAAATTTCATAAAAAAATAATTGTTGACAACCTACGCTTCAAGAGCGTTATTCAGGAATGGACCTACCATGACCTTGGTAATGCTTGCACGCGTCAGGATTAGTGAAGGTTTGTTGGCGATATGTCCCGATCATGGTAGCTACTCCGTGCCATTTGGGCAACCCCCTTCACTACCCCCAATGTTCTCCCTGGAACCTGAACACACAATATCCCGCAATTATGCCAAACTGTAGCTTCGACAGCTGTCTCAACTCATGTCATGATGCATGGACAAACAATGTAGTTAATTAGCCTTCCACATTTCATCATTGCCATTTCTTCATTCAACTTCCTCTTTCATTCAGAGGATATCACATTCGGGCACATCATCACCCATTTGGGTGTCAATCATCACACATTTCTTTGTCAACAATCATACACATTCACCACCATCTATTTCACATTGAGGTTTTCAGTCCTTGTCACAAATCCAAGGACCAAGTTCATAACATATAGAATGAATTAGCAACAAACAACAGTTTCAACATCTTCATTTGCTTATTAAGTCACATACAAGTAAAAGGAACCAATCATTTCAAAACTAGATTGTGGCTCAAGCAATTTCAAATGTCTATGTATATATGTGTGTGTAT
Source organism: Abrus pulchellus subsp. cantoniensis (assembly GCA_024086825.1). Lineage (NCBI taxonomy): Eukaryota > Viridiplantae > Streptophyta > Magnoliopsida > Fabales > Fabaceae > Abrus > Abrus pulchellus. The sequence goes on along the minus strand of CM044050.1, from coordinate 20,528,284 downwards.
TTACAATCCAACTAGTGGTTCAGGAGCTAATAATGTTCTGTGACACTTTAAACATGCAACTTTAACACAATTTTGTAGAGATTTCAAATTATCACACACCATATTTTCAAAGTCAGAAGACCTTTCTCGTTTGAAATTATACACTTCTATTTTAAACGTACCAATGTACAAGCTTATATACTCAAATCAAAACTCATTCTAAGGGTGGCAATCACATACTGCAAGGTAGGACTACAAATCATCACACTAGCTTAATAAATTAGAGATAGATCAAGTAATTACATCCTTTCAATCCAAGTAAGAATATCAATCAAGCAATACCAAAAGGACATTCATTTCTACGGTGCAATGTAGAATTTGTATACAATTTAGTGTGGAAAAATTTCCCTTTTATGCAAAAACAAGTAGATGCAATAGCATACTGAAAATGCTTATCTTTCGATGTAGAATTTGACATAGAAGGTGCACTGGAAAGGTCTGTTCTTGGAGTAGGATTACATACATACATAATATAGAATAATAAGAGAATAAGTCATTTGACGCTAACATAGTTAGGTAATGAGGTGCAACACACAGAATGTTGTAAAGTGTTAATTAACTAATTCTTTCATGCCAAAAATAGTTATGCGATAAGGTGCAACATGCAAAGTGCACTAGTATGCTAAATAGTTCATTCTTTCATATTAGAAATAATAAAGCAATAAGACATAATATGCATGTTCGTAGTCCTTTTCATGTAGAAATGAGTGTGTAGAAGGATGTTGTTGTTTGCAATCTAATACTAGCAAGTGAACTAGAATTGTAGCAAGTAATGAGTAAAATTAAGATCCGAATATCGTCTCCATAGGAAATTTAGGTTTCAAGTACCACTTCACAGAATTATAACCATTTGAGCCATATGAATTTGGAAGGAGAGTTGTAACATGTAATAGCAGCAAACTAGAGCAATTAAAGTAAAGAACTTGCAGAAAAATAGAGCATTAGATGTGTTATGAAATGAGATAGGAATGAAGAATAGTTAGGAATTTACTTCCCAAGAATGTCAATATTAATTCAATTATGCCTCTGAACATTCAAGAACTTGGTTAATTGACAATTAGTTTCACATATTAATAGCCAAAGGTTAATCCCTTAACTCATTGACCCTAACAAGCAACTAAATAGTTTAGATCAGAGAATCAAGTCCAATTCCCATTAGCAAATGTTCCTCTAAGATTAATCAAATGAATTCCCATTCAAAGATTATGTAAAGTGCAGAATTAACAACTCAATTAATCCAAATACTCAAATTTTAGAAGCAAGAATCAAATCAATACATCAATTCGACTTCCATAAACCCCTAACTACAAGAAATTACACAGACATTGTGGCTGTCAGGCTTGTGATTTATTATTAAGTAATCTATAAAATTTTATATTTGTTAAATGTTAATGAAGGATTATTTGGTATTGGAATAAATTTAGATGGAGTTTGGAATTATTTATTTTTTTAAAAAAAGTGAACAGTACCATATGAACAGTGCCAAATGAACAGTAAAACTGCCTATGAACAGTGCAAAACCGCGTACAAATCGTGTATGAATAGTAAAAACCGCGTATGTACAGTGACTGCTGACGTCATTAGTGACATCATCCTGACGTCATGGCTGATGTCACATACGCGTACAGTGCGTCTACAGTACGCGTGCACAGTGTTTCCGGCGTGAATAGTGTCCTGAATAGTGTTTCCGGAGTGAACAATAGGCGGTGAACAGTGTTCCGGCGGTGAACAATAAATTTTGAAAATTTTCTATAAAAAAGGGGCTTCACACGAAATTTTTATTCCTTTACTCATATCCAAGGTTCTCAAAGGTTCTAAGGCCAAATACCACCATTTTCTCTCATACTAAACCCTCCTAAACTTAATTTTCTCGTTAGATCTGAGATTCTACGTCTATTTTGAGGGATTTGAAGTAAGTTTCTTTAAGTTTGAAGCTAGATTTACTGTTCGTTTCTCTTCTTCTTCTTTTTCTCATAGAAGTTCATGGTGTTCTTAGGAGAAACTCCATTCTAAAGCCAAATCTTCGGTGAATCTTGTTATAAAACAAGTAATATTCGGTAGATCTAGTGTGAATCATCGTTCTAAGGTAAGGGGAGCTTACTTTAACCTATGAACTATGTTTTGAACGGTTTAATATGCTATTTCAAGATGTTCTGATATGATTTTGTTAGATCTATTGAATAAAAGCTATTTTCTAAGCTGTAACTGCTGTTAATTGATTTAAAATGTTGAGATTTTGGCTGATCTATCTTAAACTTGCCTTAGCTGAGTTGTTAAAATAATTTTAGCGGTGTGCATCATGCTGAGATATATGTTTTGCATCATTATAGAGCCGAGTTACATGTTTAGGTGGGTAGACGTGTAACGGTAAGTTCATGTTGAGCTGCTGTGCTGTGTTGTCTGGATCCAGATACCGGAATGGGTCACTCCCGGACCGACTCGATTCCTTCTTGATTACTTAGGCTATGAAACCAGTTGGAAACCGTTTTCATGTTGTGCATTAGATGGGCTGGAAATGCATGGGGCTATTGCTGTGAGAAATATTTTGCTCTACGTATATGATTTTATTTTATTTTTGTAAGCTCACCTTTGCATTTCTTTCTATGTCGTTGTGTGCGTATGTACTGCGATGATCGTACGGTGGTACGTGAGCAGATATAGCAGGTGTTGCATCTACTTCACAGGCTGAGGGGCCAGTGAAGAAATATTAAAAGCTGGAGTCAAGTAATATTGCATCAAAGTCCTTTTTCCTTATATTTTGAGATCTCATGTATAGGGAGCTACGTAGTACAATTTTGTGTATTTTGAATATTATGAACTAAATGTAATATTATGTTATTCTGTTGGATATTTGTTGTAAGAAACTTTGTTTTATTTTGAATGAGTAGTGAATTTCATACTTATTTTCTCTATTATTTATTTATCTTAAATAAGTATGTGATGTAGAAACAATGTTCTCGGTTCCTTACAAAAAGGGGTCATGACAGTGGCAGAGAAAGAGAAAGAAAGAGGAGAAGAACAAAAACTCAGAAAAGCCATAGCCACGAGCTCCAATCCAATCCCTCTTCTTGAAGCTTCGAGGTTTGACCCCACTCCTCTCTCTCACTCTCTCCCAACGAGAATCTAACAGAAAAAATGGAAAATGAATGAAAGACCCCGAGATCTGAGCTCAAAACATGTATTTATGGAAATCCTGATTCTTAGCGTTATCACTCTTACTGATAAGAGTAGCCATGCAGAAGGTCGCAACGTTGTGCGTAATCACTTTTATGAGTAAAAGTGGTCACGCGCAACTTGGTAGGTTGAGGACTCTCTGGAACATCCACTTTCAATGATAAAAGTGGTTACGTGATGAATCCATATTTTACTAGTATTTTACAATAGTTTTTAGTGCAATTAATAAAGAAAACATGCTAGAAATAGTAGAAAACCCTTAAAAAAATAATAAAATGTTGCATGTCACTTTTAAACATAGTTATTTTAAAATTCATTGATTTTCTATGTAAAAAGTGACATTTCAAGTATGCTTTTGTAGGGAATTCTGAGCTAAGTTCATGAGGATTGGATGATCAAAGGAAAAATAGAAGAAAAATAGCAAAAATTGGAGGAAAGAAGTTGATAATTGAAGAACAGCCTCTGAGTGATCACTTTCGCTGGTGAAAGTGATCACTCCAGAACCATAAAATGAAGAAGAGCTTCTGCATAATCACTTTTACTGGCAAAAGTGATCGTTCCAGAGAGGTTGCAATGAGAAGAGCTTCTGCGTAATCACTTTTTCTATAAAAAGTGAGTGTTCCAGAGAGTCCTCCAAGAAGAGTTGCTGCGCGTGATCACTATTATCCACAAAAGTGAACACGCGCAAGAAGGTAGCTTCTGCATGTTCACTATTTCTAGCAGAAGTGAACACGCGCATGACATTAGTAAGGAAAGCTTCTGCGTGGCTACTATTTTTAACAAAAGTGAATACTTTGAAGTGCGCGTGGCTACTATCACTAGCAAAAGTGAACATGCGAAGTGGAAATGAAGAATTAGTCTCTACGTGATTACTATTGCTAGAAAAAGTGATCACGGCAGCAGAGCGGGAATTCTATAAAAGGCAGTTGGCTCAGGAATTTAGAGAGTTTTTGTTCATTATTCATTTTCCATTTGTTTTTGTTGTTGAGAGAGTCAGAGAGGGAGATTGAGGACGAACACAAAGCTTCATTTCTTGAGGGATCAGATTGGAGATTAGCTTGAAGATGTTTCTTCTTTGTTCATTCTCTTCTTCTCTTCTCTTTTTGTAATGTTTGCCTAAACTCTTTGTTGTTAGGAATTGTGAATTTGAAATGGAAGTGTTGAATTGATTTTGGATCTGAACTTTGAGTTTTGGATTGGATTGAGTGATTGATTCTGCTGTTAAAGTAGTGATTGAATGGAAATTTGATCAACTAATCATAGAGGAACTCTTATCAATGGGAATTGAATTTGTTTCTCAGATTTGAATTAATTGCCAAGGTTATTGGTTTCTTAGGGATAAGATATCTTAATCTTGCAATCTTTTGGTTTCTCAAACTTAATGCAACATTTGATTGGATTAGATCTAAGGGATTAGAGTGATTTGATTAGATGCTAGATTCATTGAGGCAAGGGATTGTCCTTTGATTAATATAACGTGAAACTGATTGTCATTCCATCTAAATGCTTAAAAGTTCAGAACTTTATTGATTCAATGTTGAAGTTTTGGTGAAACAATTTCCTAACTACTTTTTCTACATCTGTTTACTATATACTTTTGTACTAATTGTTCTGTTTTACTTTCTAATTTCGTTTTTGACACATTCATACCAAATCCATCAAAAATTTGTAAAGCTCAACTAATTGTGATATTGTGAAGTGGTAATGGAGAACTTTATTCCCTGAGGACGATACTTGGAACTCAATTTGATTCTAAGATTTTTTTATAACTTGCTACAACAACACTAGTACACTTGCTAGTCAGTTTACTTTCAGTACAACAGCAGTTGTAAAAGTAACATTACGCAGAAAACTCTGAAACTTCGCCTTCTCTGGAACGCTCATTTTCGCCAACAAGAGTGATCACACAGAGTATACTGAAATTCTGCCTTCTTTAGAACGCTCACTTTTGCTAATAAAAGTGGTTACGCCAGGTCTGCTGAGTCTAAAGCTTCTCTGGAACGTTCACTCTCAGTGATAAGAGTGATAACGCAGAGCATCCTGATATTTTCACTCTCTGGAATGTTCACTTTTGCTGGTAAGAGTGGTAACGCCCAAGCTTCACTTCTTCTTTGAGTTCTGGAGTGATCACTTTCTGTCACGACCCCTTTTTATAAAGGACCGAGAACATTATTTCTACACCACATACTTATTTAAAAATAGGTAAATAATAGAGAATATAAGTATAAAAATTTACTTCTCATTCAAAGTAAAAAAATGAAGTTCCTTACAACAAATATCCAACAGATCAACATAATATTACATTTAGTTTATAATATTCAAAATACCAAAAAAATTATAATACGTGACTCCCTCGACATGAGGTCTCATATATAAAGAAAAAGGACTCTGATGCATTATTACTCAACTCCAGCTTCTAACTTTTCTTCACTGGCCCCTCGGCTGTGAAGTAGATGCAACACTGCTACATCTGCTCACGTACCACCGTACGATCATCGCAGTACACACGCACACAACGACATAGAAAGAAATGCAAGGGTGAGCTTACCAAACATAAAATAAAATTATATATATATAGAGCAAAATATTTCTCACAGCAATAACCCCATGCATTTCCAGCCCATCTAATGCACAGCATGAAAACGGCTTCCAACTGGTTTCACAGCCTAATTAATCCAGAAGGAACCGAGCCGGTCCGGGAGCGACCCATTCAGATTCGAATCCAGACAAAGCACGGCACAAAGCTCAAGATGAACTTACCGTTACATGTCTACCCACCTAAACATGTAACTCGGCTCTATAATGATGCAAAACATATATCTCAGCATGATGCACGCCACCAAAATTATTTTAACAGCTCAACTACGGCAAGTTTATAATAGATCAGCCAAAATCTCAGCATTTTAAACTAATTAACAACGATTCTGACTTAGAAAATAGCTTTTATTCAATAGATCTAACAAAATCATATCAAAATATCTTGAAATAACATATTAAACTGTTCAAAACATAGTTCATAGGTTAAAGTAAACTCCCCTTACCTCAGAAAGATGATTCACACTAGATCTACCGAATATTACTTGATTATAACAAAATTCACCGAAGATTCAGCTTTAGAACGGAGTTTCTCCTAAGAACACCATGAATTTCTATAAGAAAGAGAAGGAGAAGAGAAACGAACGGTAAATCTAGCTTCAAACTTAAAGAAACTTACTTCCAATCCTTCAGAATAGATGTAGAATCTCAGATCTGGCGAGAAATCTAAGTTTAGGAAGGTTTAGTATGAGAGAAATGGTGGTTTACGGCCTTAGAACCTTTGAGAACCTTGGATAGAGGTGAAGAAATGAAAATTTCGTGTGAAACCCCCTTTTTATAGAAAATTTTCGAAATTTACTGTTCACGCCGGAATTTACTGTTCATCGCCTTACTGTTCATGTAGGAAAATACTGTTCAGGGCACTATTCACGCCAGAAAACACTGTACACGCGTACTGTACACGCACTGTACGCGTATGTGACGTCACCGATGACGTCATCAGTCACTGTACATACGCGGTTGGTACTGTTCATACACGGTTTGTACGCGGTTTGCACTGTTCACACGCGGTTTGCACTGTTCATACGCGGTTTGCACAGTTCATACGGTACTGTTCAATAATAAATTAACATTGAACTCCATCTAAATATATTCCAATACTAAATAATAAATTAACAATACGCGGTTTTTTCTTTTTTTTTTTAAATTTCAACTCCATCTAAATATATTCCAATACTAAATAATCCTTCAATTAACATTGAACAAGTATAAAATATTATAGATTACTCAATAATAAATTAGAAGCCTGACACTTTCACTAACAATAGTGATCACGCCCAGTCTGCATTTCCTTGTTCTTGTGTTTTGGAGTCTAGACTTGCTACTTTCTTCTACCTTTCCATCAAGCCTCCATCCACATGACCCTTGCTCGAATTATTCCTTCAAAAACAAGATCAAAAACTTAATTTCTAAGCTAAAATTTCACAATTTCTAAAATAACTATAAATTGAAAGAAAACTTTAAATTATTCTTTTTTTTTTTTGAGTTTTTCTGCTTTCTTTATATATTTTCCTTATCAAATGAGTTAGAATTATGCTAAAATATCAGTAAAAATATGGATTCATCACTACCCCAAACTTGAATTTTTGCTTGTCCTCAAGCAAATCAAACTAAACCAAGGATAATTCGTCCATTTTTTTAAAAAAATCATTTTACAAACGGATTTTTTCAAAAATTTCAAATTCCACTTCTGTGATTTCTGCTGAATTTTCAATCAAATTGCTCATCCCAATGCTCATCATGATAGCCATACTGCATTAATCAATTCTGGGCAAGAATTTGCTATCTAAGTTCATATATGTCAGCAAAGTTCATGTGAGTACAATTAATAAACATGATCATAGTTCACTTGGAAGTGTTTCTCTCATCACTCAACATTGTTTGGGTATTGTTTTCACTCTAAATCATCAATTTCACTGCACTCTATCATATGCTTGCCCATATTCTCAATCTCCTCTGCTTAATACATGTAATCACACATGCAGAGGACTTTTTCAGGTTATAACAAGGCTAAGGTAGTATTGAAGAAAATGGAAAACAATACATGTAATTTCAAAAGATCAGAGGCATTTTGAGTGATTTGTTTTAAAACTAGCCTGGAACTGCACTGTTTTTCCATGATTCTCTCACTTATGCAGCAAAAAACATTTTCGTGTAACTGCAGCAAAATTTTCATCTCTTTTCTTCTGCTCTTGCTTTCATTTCTTTTTCTGTAACTGCAGCATTTTGCTCTTTTTACAATTTTTGCTACATTTTTTTTCATTTTTTCTGCAGCACAGCTTTTCTGCAAATTTTCTTCATTTTTCTGCAGCACTTTTATTCTTTCTTTCTGACTTTTTGAACTCAAAACTTATATAGCTTGCTATTCCCCACCCCAAACTTAGAACATTGCTTGTCCTCAAGCAAATAAAATCTGGATGCCACCCCAAACTTAGCTTTAAAACTCATTCTTGATTAAACTCACGATGCCTCTTTTTCTTTGAATGGTAGAATTGGTTTTTCAACAAGGCTTGTAATGAGGTAAGTTTACGAAAAGGGATATTAAGCTCAAAGGGGTGAACTAAGACATTCAATCATAAAGGAAGGCATTTAGGCTAACTAGGTATAATCAAACATGGCCTCCATCATATATGTGAAAACTATAAATTGCATATTCAACCAAGAAACAAGGCAAGTTCTAGAGAATGCAACAAAATAGAATCAATCACACTTAAAAAGAAGAATGCAGCTCAAGTCTCACACATAATTCACTTTTCAGAATTATATGCACCTAGTGGCAAGACTGCCTCATTTTGAAAATACAAGTATGATTTCATTTTGAGAATGGGAAAAACAACTTAAAAAGAACAATTTCAAACTGAATTCACAGAATTGTCAAGCATCTTGCAGTCAAATTGCAGAAAAATAGTTGATATCCTATACTATTATTAGTGAAATTTTAGTGTATTGTGTAGCTAACACATGAATCAAGAGGTAAGGAATAACCCGCCTTTCATGGCAGCTTTTGCAGGTGTCATCATCCAATATGTGTGAGAAATGTGTGAGTGTGACATTTTCTGCACAAAAAACCAAAAATTTTGATCAATTGGCAAGTAAAAGGCAATTAAGTGGAAATCGAACATAAATGCAGAACAGATATATTAAAATTAAACCAAATTGTACCAATTTGTAATTACAACCCAAAAGATTTGAAACTTAACTACAGAAATTTACAAAATTCCTAATAAAAGAAAATAAATTCCTAAACTAGTCATCTGCTCCATCTTCCTCCTCTGAGGTGTCTTCCTCCTCTTCTTCATATTCTTCTTCTTCTTCCTCCTCCATTACCTCTTCAGCTGGTTGTGGAAAATGGGTTTTGTAGATTGGTAGATCTTTGAAGACTGAGGAACGAAGGCACTGAGCATTCTCTACCAAATCAGGAGTGTGATACATTTCATCTTTGGTTATTCCAAATTTCTGACCAATATTCAGCATAACACATTCCAGCAACATAATCCCAGACTTGAGACTGCTGTGTAGCTCAGTCTGCCTCTTTGCTAACTGGTTCTGTCTCTCAGCCATTAGCTTCAAGGAATCCTTCATCATTATTGGTTTTTCCTTTTTGAATTGAGAAGGGATTAGGTCCGCTGCAGTGCAGGAAGTGGTAGCATATATTTCTTTCACCACAAAGACAGAAATGGGAGGTGCAAACCGAATTCTTTCTTGGTACTCTCCAACTTCAACTCTTGCATCCTCACAAAGTAATGTTATTAATGAAGGAAAAGCAAGTGAATCTCTCTTGGTTTTCAAAATATTCAAAATACATTCACTAATGACCTTCCCACATCAATATACAAATTATTCACTATTGCAAAAACAAGTTCTGCCCTCTTCACAGCCAATGTCAAACTATGTTTGATTGGCATAAATGAGTTCAGAATAAAAGTGCTTCACACTTTGGCAAATGGTAGCAGCTGTTTGGTGACAATGCATTTTGGTTTCTTGGATTGGTTCGACTTCCATGTTATTCCAGGTCGCCCAATCCTTTGCAGAATTTCCACATAGTCCTTGTCAAGACTATTCTTAAAAACATTGAATTCAAACTGTCCAGCTTGTTGTGCAGAATTTATGTTCAGCACTCTATTAATGTTTGCGGGGGTGAAGTAGACTCTCATCCCCTTCACCATTATGTGGAACTTAGGAAATTTATCCCCTTTAAACTTCACAGCATTGGTGTAAAACTCCTAGGTTATTTCCCTCCAACCCATTCCAGCCAAAGAACAGAAGGATTCCCAATCCCTCTTCTGAATTTCTTCTTTATATTCCGGGTAATTGTCCCCAACTATCTCAAATGCTCTGTCTAGGACAATTTTCATCCTCAGAATATTTGCCTTGAAGAAATTTTCATGGGCAATGCTTCTGAACCTTGGATCATGTGTTGCAATGGGTGAGGAGCTTAAAGGTGCAGTTGTTCTTGGTTGAGGTGGTGGTGAGGGTGAAGGTGTAGCGGTTCTTTGCTGAGGTGGGTCAAAAATTTCAATTGGTGAAGAGCTTGAGACACCATCAGTTCTGGCCCTCTTTGCTGCTGGATTTCTCCTAGCTGCTCCAGCTTGAAGATTTCTGCTGGATCTTCTTCTTAGAGTGGTGGAAGCTCCAACTTGCTTCTTCTTAGAAGGTCCAATTGGTGTATTCAGCGAAGTTCTAACCATTTTTTCAGTTTCTGCAAATGATTGAGCAATTGGACAATTTAATATTGTAATATCAGCTGTGATAGTATAGATTTATGTACTGAGGAAAATTCAATCAAACAGAATTCAATTCTTCTAACAATATAACATGCAGTCTATTGTCAAGGTAAATCAACATATAACTACCGACACACAACTGCGCAAACTTAACATTCACAGTCAATGCATGTTAAATCCTCATATATAAGTTCAAAGTAGGTACTCTTAAAACATATCAGGTTAACGCAGAGGAATCATCCAGGTATCTTCTAATTTTTCAAAAATATTGCTGCAACTCACTTATTGTAATTTTCAGAATAATGTAGAAGTGATTCCATAACAGCAGGTAATTTCAAATAGTCGTATTCAAAAATTTCCAATCAACCAATTCACACAATTCTATTTAAGTCAACTAAAATGTTGCAGAAATGTGGTACATATAGTGTGCAATGCAGTTTCAATTATCCCAGCAAAAATGTCATAGTTGACAAGGAAAGACCAATTCAGAGTATTGTCCATTCCATTCTTGAAGCAAATAATATCAGAATAGTTTCCCAACACTAATCTCGATATTTTCCAAAACAATACATGCAGAACATAGCACAATAGATAATTTTAGACTTTCAAATTCAATATCTTTCAATCAAAACATTGTTATTAAAGTCTTTTTAGGTCAAGTCAATTTCTGCAGAAGTTTGTTAATGTGAAAAGTGCAATGCAGAATTAAATCTTCTCAGAAAACTCAAATTACAACAAAACCTTATCTCAGTATTTTCTATTCCCCAGATTGATTTAAATGGCTTAAAACATTCCTAGTTATCCTTTTTCAACAATTTTCCCAAAATATTTAAACACATACAAAACCCCAATCACAAATTTTAGAAATAAAGGAAATGTACCTTGGTTGGAGATGCAGAAATGATGCTCGAATATGGAACAGGGAAGAAAAATCTTCTAAAGCGTAATGCAGAGGTTGAGGGTTAGAGAGCTCTCAGAGAGGGAAGGAATTTTAGGTTTAAAAGTGTATGAGCATATTCACCCTTAGCAGTATTTATAGGCATGCTTGAGCACGTGGCTACTTTTGAGAGTAAAAGTGACCTTTATGTTATTAAAAGTCCCAACGTTATCACTATTATTCATAAGAGTGAATGTTCTAGAGAGTGTATTTTTCAGAGTAAGGGGCGCGTTATCACTATTGTTGGGAAAAGTGATAACGCGCAACTATGTTGCAACTTTTGTTAATAAAAGTAATAACGCATAGAAGTCCAGGTTATACTTACCTGTGCGTAGCCACTTTGTAAAAAAAAAGGAAGCGTTCCAGAGAATTAATTTTTCCATCTGTCTCTGTGTAATCACGCTCATAAGTGAGAGTGAGTGTTCCAGAGGAGTGTTTTTACCTTGATGCCTCTGCGTGATCACTTTTGTCAGTAAAAGTGATTGTTCTAACAGAAATCTTCAAAATGTATTCTCTACGTAGCTTCTTTCCTGCAACATAGTGACTCCTTTCATTAATCAAATTCATCTAAACTCTCAATTAACTTACTTCTTATACTCTAATCCTTCAATTTACTTCTCTCAATTCCAAATCTCTAATTATTTATCAGATTCAATTCAGAAAAACAACTGCAGCAATATATTTGCAGAACTTGGATAAAATTGTAAAACATGATTAAACAGTTTCTAATTCTGTAGATACACATTAGACACATTGGATCTCAATTCAAGTACCAATTTCACCTCAGCAGAGATATGCAGCAGAATCAAATTGCAGAAAAGTAGAAAATTACAAAACATGCATATGTAGAATTCTAAAATACTATAGAAAATTTAAAATGAGTTAGAAATGTGAGTTGCCACTCACAAAGCGCTTCTTTAATGTCACTAGCTTGACATTAGTTGATCCTAACTCAAGAGGAACCAATTTCAAGCACACTTGGGCTTTCTCAATTTGACCTCCAAGGTAGATTTTCAATCTTTGTCCATTCACCTTGAACTCTCTCCCATCCTTTGGATCTGCTATTAGTATAGCACCATATGGAAATACCTCTTTCACCACAAAAGGTCCAGACCACTTAGATTTTAACTTCCCTAGAAACAAAAGTTTGATATCCCTTTTTAGAATGAATCTGTGATGCAGCTTTTTGGTCCTTTCCTTGTATATTTTGGCATTTTCATATGCATTGAGTATGAACTTGTCTAATTCACGTAGCTGTAACAGTCTTTTGTTTCCTGCACTAACTTGATCAAAATTCAACCATTTTATAGCCCAAAAGGATTTATGTTCTAGTTCCACTAGTAAATGACAGGCTTTTCCATACACTAACTGATAAGGAGACATGCCAATTGGTGTCTTGAAGGCTGTCCTGTATGCCCACAAAGCATCATCCACTTTCTTGGACTAGTCCTTCCTTGAACTACTAACCAGTTTCTCCAAAATCTGTTTTATTTCTCTGTTGGAAACCTCCACTTGACCACTTGTTTGAGAGTGATAAGGTGTAGCTATTCTATCCTTTACTCCATACTTTTCTAGGACTGATTCTAGATACTTGTTGCAGAAATGGCTTCCTCCATCACTTATCAGAATTTTGGGCACTCCAAATCTTGAGAAAATGTTCTTTTTGATGAATGCAATAACAGTCTTAGCATCATTGTTCTGGTAGGGATTGCTTCCACCCATTTGGACACATAGTTCACTGCTACTAGCATGTACTCATTTGAAAATGAACTAGGGAAAGGACCCATGAAGTCTCTTCCCCACATGTCAAACAATTCTACTTCAAGTATATTTTGCAATGGCATCTCATGTTTCTTGGATATATTCCCCATTCTTTGGCATCTATCACACCTTTCCACATAGTTCTTAGCATCTTTGAACAAAGTTGGCCAGAAAAGACCAGATTGCAGAACTTTCGTTGTTGTTCTTAAACTTCCATGATGTCCTCCATATTCTGAACTGTGACAATGCCATAAAACATCTTGCTGCGCTTCCTCTGGTATACACCTTCTCAGTAGTCCATCTATTCCAAGTTTGAATAGTAGTGGATCTTCCCAAACAAAATACTTGCTGTCATGGAAGAACTTCTTTCTCTGCTGCCAATTCATCCAATTTGGAACATGATGTGTAGCCTTGAAGTTGGCTATATCAGCAAACCAGGGCTGTGATTTAATCTTGAATAGGCTTTCATCTGGAAATTCTTCTTTTATTTATTCCACTTCAAAAGGTATGGCTTCTAGTGGTAATCTGGACAAGTGGTTAGCAACACCATTTTCTTTCCCTTTCTTGTCTTTGATTTCTAACTCGAATTCTTGAAGAAGAAGAATCCATCTTAATAACCTGGGCTTTGCATCCTGTTTTGACAAAAGGTATTTAAGAGCAGCATGGTCAGTGTAAACTATAACCTTTGATCCTATTAAGTAAGACCGAAACTTATCAAATGCAAAAACTATTGCTAAGAGTTCTTTTTCAGTAGTAATATGATTGATTTGTGCATGGTTAAGAACTCTCTACTAGCATAATGAATAACATGCAGTTTCTTGTCTTTTCTTTGGCCTAAAACTGCTCCTATAGCTACATCACTAGCATCACACATCAGTTCAAAAGGATATTCCCAATCTAGTTTAACAAGTACTGGTGCAGAAATTAATTTCTCTTTCAAAGTGTTAAAAGCTACTAAGCACTTATCATCAAAAACAAATTATGTATCCTTACTCAACAACTCACTCAATGGCTTTGCAATTTTAGAGAAGTCTTTAATGAACCTGCGATAGAATCCAGCATGTCCCAAAAAGCTTCTTACTCCTCTAACATTTACAAGTGGGGGCAGCTTCTCAATTACTTCAACTTTTGCAGGATCCATTTCCATTCCCCTTGCTGAAATCTTATGGCCTAAGACTATCCCTTCTTGTACCATAAAATGACATTTTTCCCAATTTAGCACAAGGTTTGAGTCTTGGCAACACTGCAAAACAAGAGATAAATTATCTAGACACTGATCAAAAGAATTACCAAATACAGAAAAATCATCCATGAAAACTTCTATAATTCTTTCAATCATATCAGAAAAAATGGACAGCATACACCTTTGAAAAGTGGCTGGAGCATTGCACAACCCAAATGGCATCCTCCTATATGCAAAAACTCCAAAAGGACAAGTGAATGCTGTCTTTTCTTGGTCTCTTAGATCAACTGCAATCTGGTTGTAACCAGAATATCCATCTAGGAAACAATAGTAGTAAAATCCAGCCAATCTCTCCAGCATTTGGTCAGCAAATGGAAGAGCAAAATGATCTTTCCTTGATGCATCATTCAACTTCCTATAATCTATACACATTCGCCATCCGATTACTGTCCTAGTAGGTATTAATTCATTTTTTTCATTTGGAACAATAATTATACCTCCTTTCTTAGGCACCACATGAACCAGACTTACCCATGAACTATCTGAAATTGGATAAATAACTCCTGTATCAAGTAGTTTAATCACTTCTTACCTCACTACCTCTTTCATAGTTGGGTTGAGTCTTCTTTGAGGTTGGACAACAAGCTTGCAATTCTCCTCAAATAAAATTTTGTGCAAGCAGAAAGATGGATCTACACCTTTCAAATCTGAAATCTGCCATCCTAGTGCAGATTTGTGCTTTCTTAACACTCTCAAGAGTTTTTCTTCTTGGTCTTTCTGTAGATTGTTGTTTATTATGACAGGTCTGTTGTGGCTTTCTTCAAGAAATGCATATCTCAAATGAGAGGGTAGTTGCTTGAGCTCCACTTTGGGTTCTTCCTTCTTTTCTTCTGCTTGAGGTAATTCTTCCTTGAGTTGATTTATTTCATTGTTTATACAGGGAAGGGAATCTAACTGCAGAATGCATTCTTTTACTTTCTCATCTTGCTCTTCCTGAATATTATATTTTGCTGCAGCTAATGTGCTTTCCAAGACTGCACTTTCATCATTTTTTTCAAAAGAAAGTGGTATCACAGCATTTATTACATCAATCTTCATGCAGCTCATATCATCACTTGGGTGTTTTATGGCCTCAAATACATTAAAAATGACTTTCTCTTCTTGTACTCAATTCACCTTTTTGCACATCTATCAAGGCTCTCCCTGTTGCTAATAATGGTCTTCCTAGAATAAGAGGGATATCAGCATCTACCTGCATATCTAGTATAACAAAGTCTGCAAGGAATATAAATTTGTCCACTTTGACTAAAAGATCTTCAACTACTCCATAAGGATATATATATGATCTGTCAGCCAATTGTAATGTAATCCCAGTCAGCTTCACCTCCTCAATTCCCAGCTTCTTCATAATGGCTAAAGGCATCAAATTTATGCTAGCTCCCAAGTCACACAAAGCTTTTCCAACTGTACAATTTCCAATGGAGAAAGGTATGCTGAATGACCCTGGGTCTTTCAACTTTTGAGGCAATTTCCATTGCAAAATGGCACTGCACTCTTCAGTTAGTGGTACCAATTTTTCCATATCCAGCTTCCTCTTTTTAGACAAGAGTTCTTTCATAAACTTTGCATAAGAGGGCATTTGTTCTAATGCCTCTGCAAATGGTATATTAATTTGGAGTTTCTTGAACACATCAATGAACCTTTCAAACTACTTTTCTTGGCTAGGATCTTGTACTCTTTTTGGAAAGGGTAATCTCTTGTATTGCTCTTCATTAATAGGCTTGCAGGCCTGCTTAAATTTTTGCTTCTTGCTCCTCTTTTCTTGCTTGATACTGCAATTTTCCTCATCATCTCCTCTCTTTAACATAGTATATTTTCTATTTTTGAAATCTTCTTGCTTCAGCTCACTTTCATCCTTCGAATTGGTGACTTCATTTTTCTTTCTTGGGCTACAAACCATTGCTCCACTTCGAGTGCTTATTGCTTGGCATTGTTCCTTTGGGTTCACTATTGTGCTGCTAGGAAACCTTCCTTCATCTCTATTGGCCAGTTGCTCAGCCAACTGCCCAATTTGTGTTTCTAGCTTTTTTATAGAACCTTGATTTTTAAAATTTGTTTCTGTCACCTTCATGAACTGCAGTAATGTTTCTTCAATTCCATTCACTTTCTCACTCAAGGGTCTTGAATTTGAATACCCTTGGTTTTTCTGAAATTGTGCAGAAGAACTTCCTTGAAAATATTGTTGCTGGACTTGAGGAGCTACACTTTGGAAAGGTGCAGTAGCTGTATTTCCTCTTGTATTAGAATTTTGTGGATTCCACTTGGAAAACTGTTGTCCTCTATTGTTATTAAGCTAGAAACCAGGTGGATATGGTTGTTGTGGCCTTTGATAGTTGTCCATATAATTAACTTGATCAGGTTGTTTTATAACTGTGGGATCACAAGCTCCATTCACATGGTTGCCACCACAAAAATCACAACTCAATTGTGAATTTTGGACCACACCAATCTGCATGTTACTTATTTGTTGAGTCAGAGCAGCAAGCTGTTCAGAAAATTGTTGATTCTGAAGTTGATTTTGAGTAAACATGGCTTCTATGGATTTTACATCATATCCTCCTCTCCTTGCAGCTTATCTTTCATTCATATTTTGATACATCAAAGATGCCATCATTTCTATGATTTACTGAGCTTCTTCTAAAGTTTTTGAACTCAATGAACCACCAGCTGCTGCATCTATCATGGTTTTAGTTGCAGCAATCATTCCATTATAGAATGTTTCAAGTTGCATCCACTCAGGTATGCAGTGATGAGGACATTTCCTTAATAACTCCTTGTATCTTTCCTATGCCTCATACAATGGCTCTCCCTCTTGCTGAACAAAAGATGTAATCTCCCCTCTGATTTTTGCATCTTTTAAAGGATGAAAATACTTGATTAGGAACTTGTTTACCAGGTCAGCCCAGGTTGATATACTTCCTTGTGGCTGGGCTTGAAGCCAGCACTTGGCTTTATCCCTCAATGAGAATGGGAATAATCTAAGTCTGATTGCATCCTCACTTATCCCATTGATTCTGATTGTGTCACAAAGTTGTAAGAAATTAGAGATGTGCAGATTTGGATCATCTGAATAGTGTCCAGCAAATTGGTCTTGCTGTACCAGATTTAGAAGTGTAGGTTTTATCTCAAAGTGGTTGGCCTGAATTGTAGGTCTCAGAATAGAAGAGCTGAATCCTTGGAGATTAGGAACTGCATAATCCCCTAATGTTCTCAGTCTTGGTTGTTTTCCCATCTCTATTTGACTTGGAATCTGAATAGGTTGGAGTGTTGATGTAGAACTTTCGTTTTCCTCTCTTTGAATCTGTTTAATTCTTGCTTCACTTCTCAACCTTCTTAGAGTTTGGTCAATGTCTGGATCAAATACCAAAGTGGCTTTATTTTTATTTTTCCCTCGCATATACAACCAAAAAGTTAACAAAGTTAAACTAAAATTCAATAGTCAGATATACACTAACAAAGCTAATGCAGAAAAATAACAGCAAAATCATATCAAAATTTGCAACTGTAGAATTATGCAGAAGTGCAAAATCATACAGAAATTACCTACTAATTTGCTATACTTATCTAAGTACAGGCAAAACAGAGTACTTCTATGCAATACGAAATTGAAAAGAAAAATTCAGAAATCAAGAACTCAATCTAGCAATTTTTCTGTTACTAATGATATTGAAATACAAAATTCCCTGGCAACGGCGCCAAAAACTTGTTGTTTGCAATCTAACACTAGCAAGTGAACTAGAATTGCAGCAAGTAATGAGTAAAATTAAGATCCGAATATCGTCTTCACAGGGAATTTAGGTTTCAAGTACCACTTCACAGAATTATAACCATTTGAGCCATACGAATTTGGAAGGAGAGTTGTAACATGTAATAGCAGCAAACCAGAGCAATTAAAGTAAAGAACTTGCAGAAAAATAGAGTATAAGATGTGTAATGAAATGAGATAGGAATGAAGAATAGTTAGGAATTTACTTCACAAGAATGTCAATATTAATTCAATTATGCCTCTGAACATTCAAGAACTTGGTTAATTGACAATCAGTTTTGCATATTAATAGCCAAAGGTTAATCCCTTAACTCATTGACCCTAACAAGCAACTAAACCACCCTAATCCCTTAGGTGAAGTTCAATTTCATGTTGGATTCATCAGATGTAGGATAGTAACTTAATGTAGAAGGTAGTGTTAAGTTCAAATAACAACAATGCAATATTATGTAGGAAAAATAGTAGCAGTTTTAGAAAATAAGGAGTGTAGAATTACGCATTAGGTTTATAGTTTAATATCCTTACAAAGGTGATAAGGTATATTTATTCAGATTGACACACCACAAAACACTAAAACAACACAAGATTTGGACACCAAAGAATAATGTATTCATAAAATCAACCTTTGGTTGAGGGTAATAGAATTCTCAATGTCAACAACGTTCTAGTCAGGTCCATTTACAAAACTCAAAAGCTCTATCGAGGAAGGAAGGAAGCAGAGTTGCATGCAATCAAACCAAACACTCACCATAACACTTTCCAGTTTATTAATTCATTCAAGGAATGAAAGAAAGCGAAGAAGAACTCCATGTATGCCCATGCATCACCACAGTCACAGAGCAAGTCATTTTCATGCAAGTTGATCAACAAGTTTTAACAGAGTTTCACTCATCATTTCTACTCCAATCAAGCAAATCGAAGCATACTTTATTCAGTAAATGGTTCAAAAATATGTGCCTTAATCTCCAGCGCTAAACTGAAAAGGAAAAGTGAGACGCATTCAAGAAAAACAACATGCAGTACAGTTTTGCTTGGTAACACCCATCACGACCAACAAGGAAAGCATATTCATATAGGTAATATAAAAATAATGAATCATCGGTGACATGCAATAAACTCTACCAACAATCGTACCTACGCAAGTATTAAAGCATCAGTCAATGATTTGGTTTAATCAGAATATTGAGGGATGAAGATAAAATCATTATGCATGTAGTTTTTAATGGCATCCATGAGTGACGCAAGAAGGAAATAGCACATGCAACAAACAATAACACACATTCAAACACCAATACATGGACCCCCTTACCTCGAATGCAATTGCATGTAGAAGTCGCAGGCTAGTCCAGTGTGTAGAAGCTCCCCTCCTTCAAGTTCATATCTTCTTTTCTCTGAATATAGAAAAAACCTAGCAGAGCCTCGAGTTCGTGAGTCTCGTTTTGGAAGAAAGGACCAAAGAACATTTGAGCGTGCCAAAGATTTGAAGGGAAAAGGAGTTCTAAGATCTTTTGTGGAGGGGTTATGGTAATGATTTGAGTATCAAGGGTTTGTGTAAAACTCTCAATTTCTTAGATCGTAGGGTCAAAGATGGAGGTACGGTGGTTGCCTCTCTCTTGGTTTTGGTTCCTTTCTTTATCTTTTTAGAGGGAGAAAAATGACAACAAAAAGGGTTGAGTTCCTTCATATGTGCATATATACATACATACATACATATATATATATATATATATATCAGTTAACAGATAAGCCACTGCAGTTAATCCTTACTACTTCACTCCCTTGCAGCAGGCGTTAGCTCAGTTTCAATAATCACGTGTCAGTACAAGGAATGGCCACCTAACCCTTTATTAAATGTGTCTTTAGTCTCTCTCTTTTTCCACTATAGAACTTGGCATGCCACTTCATCTTTCACTACAAGTCCTGATGCCCTTTGTACTTTACTAAGACCATTAATACCATATAAGAATTTCAATCATTTAAATGCTTCTTGAGGATTTGATGCAGGGTCCATCTAAGAAAAGGATAATAATCAAATGTGGTATTAATTAAGAAACTTATGGAAGTGGATTGGTCACCGCACATTGTGCGTCCCCTGAGATATTTAAATGCAAGTGGTTGATTATAACTACACT
This sequence comes from Abrus pulchellus subsp. cantoniensis, assembly GCA_024086825.1. Taxonomy (NCBI): domain Eukaryota; kingdom Viridiplantae; phylum Streptophyta; class Magnoliopsida; order Fabales; family Fabaceae; genus Abrus; species Abrus pulchellus. The sequence goes on along the minus strand of CM044050.1, from coordinate 20,507,913 downwards.
TAATTAATAGTGAATAATCATGTCCCCATTTCTCGAGCCTCCCTCAAAATTTAATGCAATATATAAAAGCAATAATGAGTAGAGGTTTTAATGAGATAATCAACAAAGCGTGTAAGGGATATTAATTAGAGGGTCATGGTGTATAGGGAGATGAAAAGATGACGCCTAGTGTACTTTGGAAAGGCAAGGACCATGTAGAAGTAAAACAGCCACTTAATGAAGATGCCTTCTTTTTGGAGGTAAATTAAAAGTCATTAATACGGTACCTAGGATGAAAGAAATGAATTATGGTCTTGTCTCTTGGAATTCTGATGTTTGTGCTTAGGCACTAATGGAGAGGGTAATTTTGAATCATATTTCGAAGATGAAGGAGTTGAGAGAACGTGTTCTAAGGGTCAGGCATGCATGCATTTTGATTGGTCAAGAAAAAGGTGCAATTAATGAGGGTGGCTAGCATTAAAAACCCATTGAGGTTCTCTGTCTTCCACTTTCTCTCTCTTCCTAACTCGAGTGTCTCTTTATTTTCTCAAAGCCATCACACACTTGTCTCTCTCTCCTAGAGTAATGGCATGGAGATGAAAGGGCGCCATTAAATGAGAATAATGGTGCTTAATGGAGGTTCTATTCACGAGTTTCTCTTTCCTCTCTCATCATAACTCGAGTTAGTGGGTCATTTAACATTCTTAGTGACTAGTGTCAAGGTGTCTCAAGCCACATTAATTAAGGAATAAATGAGTTTTAATGGCAATGTCTAGTGGAATATTTAGAGGCAAGGAATCTCAAGAGTCCCAAAGGTAGATAAAAGGGTACACATGCATAGCACCCACAAAAGACATTAATAAATGCAATTAATGAAGTCTATATTAATGAGACAACAATGTATTTATGATGCATCAAGTCCAATCTTCTCTCTCTACTAATGTCTTTTCATTTTTCAAAACTACTACACTTAATGTTTGCACAGCCAACTAGATATGACATGAAATAACGAGAAAGACTTAAATGCCCATTTAATGACTGGTTGGTTAGACACTAAGGGTTGTCTACAACTTCCACTAACCTCTTGGTTTCACGTGCTAAGCTTTAAATGCATGGTTTAGTGGAATTTAAGAAAGGAAATTAATGTGCCTCTTAGTGGTCTCTAATGCACATTAATGAGATGCTAACTAATTATTAGCTCCCTTAATTAAGAGTAGTTAAAAAATCCGACCAGCATAATAACTAGACATAAGGGAGAGTTAATTCCCTTTTTTGAAAACCAACGTGGCATTTAAAGAAGTAAGAGAATGAGTGGAGTTTTAAGAAAGGTAGTTGAAAGGACACGTGGGAAGGTAGGAATAATTTATGATGAACAATCTTTCTCCTCACACTATACAGAACTCTAAAAGGTGTCAATACAAAAGATCAAAGAGCAGCATGTGTGATTAAAAAGACCGAGAGGGTAGGCAAAGAGTTATAGGCCAAGTGTACCCCTTTAAACAAGGTTCAATAGCCAAGGATGGTCAAAATAGACTTTTAGTCTTCACACCCCACATATTGCATCTCTAGGTAAACGAAAGGTAATAAAAGAAAAGGGAAGAATAGCTCATGCACACATGGAAGGAAAACGAAAGGTAATAAAAGAAAAGGGAAGAATAGCTCATGCACATATGGAAGGAAAAATATATTGAGTGCAAGTTCATACATATAAAACAAGTAAATTAAACAGAATAATTCTCAATGATACAAAAATCAAACCACAAAAATGTCAAAAACTTGAAATCCACTCTAACATATAAGGACATATCAAAATAGTAAGTTGAAAAAAGACTATAAAAGAAGGGAGAAGAAGGAAGAAAAAAAAAATTCCCCTTACCTGAAGTAACACACAATCACAGGCCAAGGTTTAGAAATTAACTAAAATTTTGAGGATGTTACAACTGTAACACCTTAAATTTAATTTTCAATAAATAAGAAATTTCACAAATTTTTGAAATAATAAAATTTCCATTTTAATACAAGTTTCATCAACCATTTCAAATAAAGAAAGAGGTTACAAATTATATCAAACAGTTGCTACAGGACTTATTATAATAACAATTTTCCAAAATAATATCCTAAGTCCTATAACAGTTCCATCCACCCCTTCACTGAGCCCGTTGCTGATCGTCTTGATTACTTGAAAAATAAATGTAAGGATGAGTACTGTACACTACCCAAAACACACAGTCAACATAGAGTCTCACCTCCAGAACCTTCCCAATACATTCAACAAACACAATCACAAGCAGCAATTAACATCCATAAGTACAAAACACAAATCCATACACACACATACCAGCCACAGTCACTGTAGTACTGTGATCACAGATTTACACCATGAATGGTCGTCGGTTACCCCCGCCTCATGGATACCACGTGGGCAGTCACGGGTCGCTCATCAAGGATAGTGGTCAGAGGTCTATTCAGGAAGAGAGTGTGTGGCCTGTGCTGCACCCGTTCTGCAGTCGGTGTCACCACCACTCTCTCCTCTCCAAAATATTCCTACCGTTCTCATCTTCCACACCCCCAGTGTATCGTTGAACCATTCACAGCACATTACAACGGAGCTAATACGCCCATTCACACATATATTCCATTCACGCATGCAATAATCATGCTTACACATTGCACACAGCCCATATTGCATTCAAATACACGGCACTAGGCCCACATTCCTTTCACATCACACGACACATAGCCAATATTCATCTATATTACACAACATTTAAATACAATCAACATCCATCAAGTTCAGGTCAATACACATAATGTTCACATATCATGACACATGGCCCACATTACATTTCTCAGCAATTTCCTACCCCCAAACTCAACCACAACACAATATTAAACAAAATAGCAACAATTCATGCACAAAAGAGTAGGATAGAGTCCCCCCTTACCTTGGATTCAAGACCCATACTCATATTTGACCATGCACGTGCTCCCTACACAGATTTCGGCATAAAACACATGGAAGAACTCCATGAGAACCCAAGGAAACCCAGAAACAGAGAAAAGGGTATGAGAAACGGAACCCTAACTATGAAAACTCACCTCCAAGCATTCCCCACACAGATTCAACCTTCAATCGAGCTCCCGAATGGCTTTGGAGGCAATTAATTGGTGGAATAGGGCTTTGGGAACGAGAGGATCAAAGGAATTTCGAAGGGAGAGGGAGAAATAACTCTCCCTGAACCCTAACCTCTTTTAAATCTTTTTCTGGTCGCGACACTCTCGCTACAACAAGATATTCTCGCTGCACCGACACGCCCTCATGCTGCAGCGAAAATATCAGATGAAATTGCACCCTGGTTTCTGTAGAATCTTGCTACAGTGAGACCCTCTCACTACAGCGAGATCACACCTAGAAATGCACCCCAGACTTTTGCTCTCTCGCTACAATGAGACATCTCTCGCTACAGCGAGAAGGCAACAATTATGATCCTTCCTCCCATGGCCCTCTCGCTACAGCAAGAATCCTCTCGCTGCAGCGAGAACGGCCCAGCATTACGCCCTGCACTTAGGCACTTAGCCCATTTCTGCCCTATCCAGTCATGCATACACACATATATATATACACACATCCATAACATACATATATATACATATTCATACTCATTACACACAAAACACCATCATTACGCATTCAATGCTAATTTACAACATTTATTTATACTTATACACATATATATATATACGCATTTAAATTTATATAAATAACACTAATTAATATTACAAAATTCGGGGCGTTACAACTCTCCCCTCCTTTAAGGAATTTCGTTCCCGAAATTCAACTAACCCGCACACTCTACAAAAATAACCCCAGATACAACTCTCTCATTCTACTCTCCGTTTCCCATGTGGCATCTCCCTTATCACTTGAGCTCCAAATTACCTTCACCAATGATATCTCTTTACTCCTCAGCTGTTTGACACAGTGATCCACAATCCTCACCGGGTACACATCATATGACAAGTCGTCTCTTACTTGAATCGGGTCAAGATCAATCACATGGGAAGGATCCGACATATATTATCTAAGTTACGACACATGGAACACCGGATGTAGATTCGAGAGATTCAGAGGCAACGCGATCCGATATGCAGCAAGACTAATTCTACTCAGCACTTCGAACGACCCAATAAACATAGGAGATAGCTTCCAAGATTTTAGAGCTCTCCTAACTCCGGTCACAGGCGAGACCTTCAGAAACACATGGTCCTCCACTTGGAACTCCAACGGCTTCCGCCTCCTATCATAGTAACTCTTCTGTTGATCCTAGGCAACCTTCATTTTATTTCTGATCATTTTTATTTGCTCATTCAGTCTTTAGATCATATCCGACACACACAGAGTCACCTCTCTGGTTTCATACCAACATACCGGGGTTTTGCACCTCCGCCCATACAAGGTCTCAAATGGTGCCATTCCAATACTAGCATGGTAACTATTGTTGTACGCGAATTCCACTAGCGGCAAGCACTCTTCCTAAGTTCCCTGCTGCTCGAGCACACAAGCCTTCAACAAATTCTCCAAGGATTGGATGGTCTGCTCAGTCTGACCGTTAGTCTGCAGGTGATAAGCCGAGCTCAGTCTTAACTTAGTCCCCAATGCATGTTGCAACCTCTCCCAAAACCTCGAGGTAAACCTCGAATCTTTATCTGACACCACACTAGTCGGCACTCCATGTAGCCTGACTATCTCCCACACATACAACTCCGCAAGTCGCTCCAATTTATACTTCATATTAATCGGGAGAACGTGTGCAACCTTGGTTAACCGATCCACTATCACCCATATGGTATCATGGTTGTTCCTGGTCTTAGGCAGCCCAGAAACAAAGTCCATGGAAATACTATCCTATTTCTACTTAGGGATCTCCAACGGCTGTAACAACCAAGGTGGACGCTGGTGCTCTACTTTCGCCTTCTGGCAAGTCAGGCATTTAGCCACATATTCAGCCACGTCTCTCTTCATACCATTCTACCAAAAACTCTTCCGGAGGTTCTGATATATTTTAGTTGCACCAGGGTGAAAACTCATCCTGCTCTTATGCGCTTCCTCAAGCACCATCTGTCTCAGTTCATCCACTTGAGGAATGCATACTCTGTTCCGGAACTTGATCACCCCGTTCTCATCATGGTGGAAATCCAAGTCCTTTCCGTCATCCTTTTGCCTCATCATGTCTTGCAGGAAGGCATCTCCTTGCTGAGCATCTCGGACGTACACCAAAAAGTCGTTGTGAATTGTTGTCGCTCTGAAATATAAACTCCCCGGCCTCACCTCTATGGCCAAATTCATGTCCCGAAATTCCTTAATTAACTCCATTTCTTTCACCATCATCGCTGCCACATGCAATGATTTCCAGCTCAACGCATCGGCTACCACATTTGCCGTGCCATGGTGGTAAGACAATATGAAGTCATAGTCCTTGAGAAATTCCATCCATCTCCTCTGGCGCATATTCAGCTCCTTTTGATCAAACAGATACTTGAAACTTTTGTGGTCACTGAATACCTCTAACCTCGCCCTATATAGGTAATGCCTCCATACCTTAAGAGCGAAAACCACCACGGCTAACTCCAGATCGTGTGTTAGACAGTTAACTTCATGCGGGCGCAACTGTCTTGAGACATAAGCAACCACTCGCCCGTCTTGCATCAAAACACAACCAAGTCCTTAACCGGATGCATCACAACACACATCAAACTTTCGTTCCGGGTTGGGCAGCGCTAACACTGGCGTCGAAGTCAGCCTTATCTTCAACTCCAAGAAACTAGCTTCACACCCCTTGGTCTACTTAAACTCCTTTCCCTTGCAGGTCAGCTTCGTTAAGGGCAACGCTATCTTAGAAAATCTCTCAATGAATTTCCTATAATAGCCCGCCAATCCAAGGAAACTGCGCACCTTTGTCACATTCGTCGGCCTCAGCCACTTAGCTACCATTTCCACTTTTGCAAGGTCTACCATGATCCCTTCCTTTGACACTACATGTCCCAAAAATTGGATCTCCGACAACCCAGAATTCACACTTGGAGAGTTTCGCATACAATTGTCTCTCCTTCAGAATTTGCAAGACAATCCTTAAGTGCTCGGTGTGCTCTTCTTGAGTCTTTGATCAGATGAGGATGTTGTCAATGAACACCACTACAAACTTATCCAAAAACTCATGGAAGATCCTATTCATGTAATCCATGAACATCGCAGACGCATTGGTCACCCCAAACGGAATTACCAAATACTCATAGTGACCATACCGCGTCCTGAATGTCGTCTTAGGTACATTTGCATCCTTCACTCGGATTTGATGGTATCCCAACCTCAGGTCAATCTTCGAGAACACTGCGGCTCCCCTCAATTGGTCCATCAAATTATCAATCCTTGGAAGTGGATACTTGTTCTTGACCGTCACCTTATTCAACTGCCAGTAATCCTCACACATCCTTATGCTTCCATCCTTCTTCTTCACTAAGAGCACTGGTGCTCCTCACAGTGACACACTTGGTCTCACAAATCGTTTCTGTAACAAATCTTTTACTTGCTTCTTAACCTGTACCATCTCCACTGGTGACATCCTGTAAGGTGCCATAGAAATTGGGCTTGCCCCTAGAATGAGGTCAATAGTAAACTCTATTTCCCTCTTAGGTGGCAGCTCGGAAACATCTTCGAGAAAAACCTCTGAGAAATCTCTCACCACCGGAATATACTTCGGCTCCACCACACTTTTGGCTTCCATTGAGAACATAACTATGAAAGCCTTGGCATTTACCGTGTTCTCCTACGCTCCCTGACTCATAAACCTTGGAACCTCTGCCATTGTCGCACCGAAGATCAAAGTCTTCTCCCTACAGTCCAGCAGCACATGGTTGGCAGCAAGCCAATCCATTTCCAAAATTACATCCAGTTGAGAAAAAGGTAAACAAATCAAGTCCACCTCAAACTCCCTACCGTGTACCATCATTGCACACCCTAAACACACCCATGACGTCACAACTAGCTTACCTGTAGGGGTAGTCACCACAACATTACATGGCAACTCCGTCACATACAAGCCCAGACTCTTCATACAGTCCACAGATATAAAAGAGTGCATAGCACCCGAATCAAATAGCACATCAAGCAATCTGCCTTTAATTATACATTTACCTCGGATCAACTCCTCAGAATGTGAAGCTTCTGCCCCACTCATAGCAAAAACTCTACTAGGAATGCTCGGCTTCGGCCCCGTACTTCCTCTTGATTTCAGCCTGTGAGCTGTACTTGTACTGCCTCCCCTCTTGGCGGACCAGCCCTCATTGGCAACGTGCCCCGACTTCCCACAGTTGCTACAAGTTATCCTTGGCTGTGGGCAATCCTTCACCATGTGTGGCCCTCCACACCTAAAGCACTTAAGCGGTCCCCTGAAAGAACTCGTTCCAAAGCCACTCCCACTACTCCTCTCTTGAGAAGAACTTCCTCAGGATTAAGAACTATTCAAGCCTAAATACGGCGCCTTTGAGAACCTTGGAGGTCTTCTATCATGTCTCACCAGACCAGCTCCCCTAGTTTCCACTGTCTTCCCCCTTGAGTTGGCTTCAAAGATTCTACTCTTGCATACCAGAGTTGGCATATCTGTCAGCTGAAACACACTGACCGCAGCTTGGATGTCCGGCCTCAATCCATACTCAAACTGAGCACACAGATCCTCCTCTCCATCACCATGCTGATAATGAGGCCAGTACTTCATCAGCTCCTCGAACTTGGCTGCATATTCCCTACAGTCATACTTCCTTGCTTCAGTTTAAGGAATTCCCTAGCTTTCTGCTTCCTTAGGTCCCGGGGAAAGTAGTTCCCTAGGAAGGTGGCCTTGAATGCTTCCCACTGGATATAGCCATCTTCTTGTGGCAGGGTCTGACCGACAAACCTCCACCAGTCCTCAGCCTCCCCACACAGCAAGTAGGTGGCGTAGGCAACCTTGTTCTCTTCACGGCACCCCATTTCATTGAAGATCTTCTCCACATCAGCCACCCACCTTTGGGCTCCATTGGGGTTGAATCCACCCTTAAACTTTAGAGGATCATGCCTAGTGAAGGCAGATAATACTCTATACTCAGCCGGCTCTTCGCCTTGATTGTGCACCATGGCTTCCAAAATCTGAGTCATGTGTTCCATGAGGTCATTGGTGCCTCTAGTTCCTCTACCTCTACCTCTACCAGACATGTCTAAGCTACACAATTTAACAATCACAGTCCAACACATCAAATCAATAATACATTTATAATTCAGGAAAACAAAACAATCAACACTTATCTTGGACGCTTCAGCCCAATATCCCAGTCCAGTTTGGATGAACTGCTCTGATACCAAAATTGTAACACCTTAAATTTAATTTTCAATAAATAAGAAATTTCACAAATTTTTGAAATAATAAAATTTCCATTTTAATTCAAGTTTCATCAACCATTTCAAATAAAGAAAGAGGTTACAAATTATATCAAACAGTTTCTACAGGACTTATTCTAATACAATAATTTTCCAAAATAATATCCTAAGTTCTACAGCAGTTCCATCCAACCCTTCACTGAGCCCGGTGCTGATAGTCTTGATTACTTGAAAAATGAGTGTAAGGGTGAGTACTCTACACTACCCAAAACACACAGTCAACATACAGTCTCACTTCTAGAACCTTCCTAATACATTCAACAAACACAATCATAGGCAGCAATTCACATCCATAAGTACAAAACACAAATCCATACACACACGAACCAACCACACTCACTATAGTTCTATGATCACAGGTTTACACCATGAATGGTCGCCGGTTACCCCCACCTCACGGATATCACATGGGCAGTCACGGGTCGCTCAGTAAGGACAGTGGTCAGAGGTCCATGAGAACCCAAGGAAACACAGAAACAGAGAAAAGGGTATGAGAAACGGAACCCTAACCATGAAAACTCACCTCCAAGTGTTCCCCACACGGATTCAACCTTCAATCGAGCTCCAAACGGCTTTGGAGGCAATTAATCGGTGGAATAGGGCTTTGGGAAAGAAAGGATCAAAGGAATTTCGAAGGGAGAGGGAGAAATAACTCTCCCCGAACCCTAACCTCTCTTAAATCTTTTTTTGGTTGCGACACTCTCGCTACAGCGAGATATTCTCGCTGCAGCGACACGCCCTCATGCTGCAGCGAAAATATCAAACAAAATTGCACCCTGGTTTCTGTAGAATCTTGCTATAGTGAGACCCTTTCACTACAGTGAGACCGCACCCAAAAATGCACCCCAGACTGTTGCTCTCTCGCTACAGCGAGAAGGCGACAGTTCTGATCTCCTCACAGGGCCCTCTTGCTACAGCAAGAATCCTCTCGCTACAACAAGAACGACCCAGTATTACGCCCTGCACTTAGGCACTTACCCCATTTCAGCCTTATCCAGTCATGCATACACACATATATATATACACACATCCATAACATACATATATATACATATTCATACTCATTACACACAAAACACCATCGTTACGCATTCAATGCTAATTTACAACATTTATTTACACTTATACTGTAACACCTTATGTTTAATTTCAATAAATCATAATTTTGTAAATTTGGAATAAAATAAATTTCATTTCAAATAAGGTTCTCAACCCTTGGTTTCATCAAATATTTTAAAATAAGAAAAAGGGTTACAATTTCTATCAAGTTACTACTACAGGACTGATCAATTGGATTTTTATAACATTATTTCCTCTCATTCCTAGCTTATTAATCCACTTTTGTGCCTAATTGGTTGAATTGGATCATTTTATGATGTTTGAATTTTATTTGGGCCTTATTTAATTTTTCCAGTATTTGGCAAATTCTAATACTATTTTGGTTTCTGGACCCTATCTTGAGTTGTAGAACTTCTTTCATTGTGATTCTTGATTTGTAGGAAAGCTAAGAGAAAGGTTCACAATTCTTATGAAGAGGATAGAAACCAATTCTGATGATAAGAAGCTGAAACTAGACCTAGAAGTGAACTGAAGTGGTGCAGTCACGGATCCTGAGTAAGGTGCAGTATTTAGGCCATATCTCAGTCCACAGACATCCGATTAAGCCCATTCTAGTGGCGTTTTGAAGCTGACATCCAAGGCTACAATTGTCCTTTAGGCCACGAACCAAAAAAAGGCCATTTTTATAGCCTAAAAAATGGAACAAAGTGACAAACGAAATTTTGAATTTTGAATTTAATTTTTTGGCTCTTCTCTTCTCTTCTCTCTCTCTCTCTCTCTCTTTCTCTCTCTCTCTCTCAGCCCTTCTCACCTTTATGACTTGTTGTTTCCCTCCATCTATGGAAGCTTAGATTTTCATCTAATTCAAGGAATGAAAAAGGGCTGACACACTCTTGAGGATCGGTTTCACAATTTATTTAACAACAAATTTAGTTTCATCTATTCCTTCTTTCTCCTTTTGCTAATTATGATTTCGAATTGAAGTTCTTCGTTTGGATTGATAATTGTGCAGTTGTTTGATTACATATTATTCGGTTGATGTATGTAATTAATTCTTGAAGGAGTGTGAATTAGATTTTCAGGTTTGAGATCTAAGATTAATGGCATTGGTGAATTAAATTAACACAAATCAATTAGGTTCTAGAGGTTTCTGAACTTTGAGCGAATTGTGTGTTAATCGAATGCATGAGGGTTCTCGTGTGAATGCTTAATTTGAATTGAGGTTTCCTTCGAATTTATTGTTAATCACTAATTTGTTGTTTGATGCATCTTCTTGGAATCCGATGATAGAGTGGTCGTAGTTCTTCTAAATTCTTGAATTAAAGTTTTTAATTATTGTTAACTTTTGATTCTAATTAGTGTTATTCTATAAACCAAACCCCCTCTAATTTTATAATCGTATAACGTTATCATTATTGGGAGATGACTCGGATTGCACCTCTTATCATTATTGGCGCCGTTGCCGGGGATGATGATGTTATTTGATTATATCATTCTGTGTTAATTTGATTGCATTGCATATTCTATGTTGCGTTTTACATCTAATTAGGATTATGCATAATTAGCGTTTTTCATCGAATTAGGATTCTGCATAATTAGCATTTTTCATTTAGCATAATTGTGTCTATGCATTCTATTTTAGTAGCCTTTGAATAGCATAGTAGGTAGTCATCTATCCTTGCTTAGTATTACATCATTCAATTCTCTATATTCTGTGTTATGTTTCTGCATTTGTCAAAAAAGTACACAGCCATGTATATGACCGTGTAGATCACTGACCAAAAATTCCAAAAAAAAAAAAAAACTCTCACACAGAGATGTACACGGTCAAGTACACGGCCATGTACATGACCATGTAGATCTCTGCCCAACAATTTTCAAAAACTACACGGGCGTGTATCTGAATGTGTAGATCTCTGTCCAAACTTAAAAGTGGCATAACTTTTTGCATACAGCTCCGATTTCTTATTGTAATATATGCATTTCATATAGCACGATGAGATCTACGTGATGGCAATAGGCTAAAGGTTGGTTGGTGGTTTTTGAAAAAAAAAATTATTTCTTTTCATTCTTATTTAGATATTATGGCTTAGAGAACTTTTTATATGGCTGATCATAGAAGACTAGAGAACAAGCTAGATGATTTAGTTTTTTCGATCAAGCAGTTGACATTGTCACAAATGGCTACAATGTTGTGTGAAATTTGTACTTCACCTGAACATCATACTGATTTTTGTCCTACATTGCATGAGTCTGCAGGTTGGATGAATAATTCAAACTTGGGATGGGGTAATTTTACACAGCAACATCTTCAACCCCCACCATAAACTGCTGCACCTTCCAAGAATGAGCCTTCCTTGGAAGAGTTGATGAGAGAAATGTCAATTAACGATCTAAATTTCCAGCTAAGAACAGAAGCATCCATTCAAAACTTGAAAAATTAGATTGGACAGTTGGCTTCCACTTTGAATCAATTGCAAACTCAAGGTCCTGGTAATCTTTCTACACAACCAGTTGTTGATCCAGAAAATGTTACTTTGAGTTTAAGAAAGACCATTCAAGACTCGTAAGAGCAGCAACCAACAGATGAAGATCTTAATGTTATTGCTCCAGCAAGTGATTGCAACCCAGCAAGTGTAGAATTTGCTCCTACTGCTCATGCCACTTCTACCAATGCAGCAGAAAATTTTGAGCAACTTATTCCTCTTCCATTTCATTTGGTTTTACATGATAATTTGTTGAATGATGTAGTCGATTATAATTTGGCTGAGTTTCTGAATTTTCAGATTGTATTAATTATACTAACTTAGCCAATTATCCTAATTCTTTTACTTGCGATGCCTGTAATAATTCTGCAAAATGTAGCATCTGTGTTGAGATTGATACGTATGTTTATGGTGATTTTGATGCAGCTATTGCAGATTCTGAAAAAGTAAATCATGATGCATCCACTGTAGATTTAGCTCCAATTTTTACATTGCCTCCTTCTCTAATGCTGCCTCCTGCAGCTGAGTTGAAGCCATTTCCTAAGCAATTGAAGTATGGATACTACATCACTATATATCCAAGAGTACAACAGCCAAAGTATAGCAAGAGCACACAATATTCTGCACAGCAAGGCAATCAAGAACATGAAAAGAAGCTCATTGAGTTTATCAAACAGTTGGAAGTCTATCCACAGTTATTTCTTCCATGTTCCCAATTAAATGAAGTGCTGCAAATTTATGAGAAAAAGAAGGAATATCTAGGGATACAACTGAAATCGCTGCCATCAAAAGTATCTCCTAGAATTAAAGATCATAAGGCGTCAAGCTAGTGACGTTAAAAGAGCGTTGTGTGAGAGGCAACTCACAGTTATTTTATTTATTTTTTATTTTTTTTTAATATATTTTTTTTAGAAGTTTTCAATTTATTTTCTGCATTCAATAATGGTCTTGCATTTGAGTTGTGATAATTCATGAAGTTGCTACACATCTTTGATGCATAAACACTTCATGTTGCACGTTACCTTATTATTTCACACGCGTTTCTGCATAATTCTAAATTTTGCAGTGGGAGAACACAAATTTTGGAGACTATTGAGGATATACCCTTGCAGACCATTGAGGAGATTCGCTTGCTAGCGGCCACTTATGCTTGAATAGGGAGTTCCACTTTCCCTTTCCTTACTACATTTTACTTATATTTCCATTATACATTACATTGAGGACAATGTAAAGTTGAAGTGTGGGAGGGAGAGTAATAGGTTTTTATTATTTAGCATTGTTTTGTTTTGTTTTTCTTTGTTGAATTGGAAGTTATTAAGTTAAGGCATTAGTCATTAAGGAGGATAGAGTTTCTACATGATTTCATTTTTGCTTCGTTCTCTTGATATATGTGAATTGGGTGATTGATTTTGATTTGTATGATTGAGTATGTTAGACTTTACCTTTGTGAGATTTTGAGCCTTATTTTTAGATGGTTGAAATTCATACCATTCTTTTCTTTCTTGTGTGCTTTCCCTCTTAGATTTTGTCATTCTAGAACTTGTTTTGATTCTTCTTTGAGTCTACAGTTTTCATATGCAATTATGAACATGATAGAGGCATTTCTTTCAAATTTTTACCCACTTGGCCATATAGCTTACCTTGCATTTTGCCCTTTGTTTAGCCCCTTTGAGCCATATTGACCATTCTTTGGCTTCTAGCACATTATAAGCTTTAAGTGGAAAACCATGTTATACCTAACCTTAGGAAATAGGGAGTGCATTAGTTTCATTAATGTTATTGCATTTCAAGTGTGGAGTTAGGAAAGAATGCAAGAAGAAAAAAAATGAAGAAAAAGAAGAAAAAAATAATAAAAAAAAATATTACAAAGAAAATGGGAAATTTTGATGAAGGGAAAAGGAAGTCCAAGGAGAATAAATGTATGTTATGGCTTGATTTGTCTAAGGACCAATGTTATTCCTATTCTCTTTGGTTGTATCTTGTCATATCCTCATATTTCCCTACCCTTACCTTAGCCCAATTACAACCATTGAATAAAGTCCTCTTGATTTGTGTTTGCATATGATTGTAAGTAGTGGAGAAGTAGAAGATTAACAAGCTTATGGTAATGCATTGTCTTTTGAGGTGACTTGAGTGAAACACTTTGAACCATACACTTGAGAGTTAAGTTGTATACACCATCTTGTGAGATCTTTCATGCTTGATCTATACACTTTGAATGATATTGCTTGGCTTGCATTTTTGAGAGGTTGGGAGTTGGATGTTTGATTGTTGTAGAACTCTTGATGCTTTATTTGATCTTGTGTCCCTAAGTTCAGCACTTCTAAGAATTCATTGGAGAATTTGTTTATTTGTTTTGATTATTCTATGATTTTTTAGGTTACATGTTTTTATTTGCTTGATTGTGTCTTACATGAGGACATGCAAAAGCTAAGTGTGGGGGAATTTACAACATTTATTTACACTTATATTGTAACACCTTATGTTTAATTTCAATAAATCATAATTTCGCAAATTCGGATTAAAATAAATTTCATTTCAAATAAGGTTCTCAACCCTTGGTTTCATCAAATATTTTAAAATAAGAAAAGGGGTTACAATTTCTATCAAGTTACTACTACAGGACCCATTCCAATACATTAATTTCAAATTAAAATCCTAGTCCTATAGTAGTTTCATCTGCCCCTTTCACTGAGTCCGGTGGTAATCGTCTTGATTACCTGAAAAATGAATGTAAGGGTGAGTACTCTACACTACCAAAACATACAATTAAGCATAGAGTCTCACCTCCAGCACATTTCCAATATATTAAATAAATATAGGCACAGGCAACATTATCACATCCACAAGCACAAATCATGAACCCATGCATATGCACGCCAGCCACACTCACATTGACACTGTGATCACAGATTTACACCATGAATAGTCGCCGGTTACCCCCGTCTCACGGATACCACGTGGGCAGTCACGGGTCGCTCAACGAAAGTAATGGTCAAAGGTCTAGTCAGGAAGAGAGTGTATAGCTTGTGGTGCACCCGTTCCACAGTCGGTGTGACCACCACTCCCTCTTTTCCAAGATATTTCTACCGCCCTCATCTCCCACACCCCCAGTGTATCGCTGAACCATTCATAGCACATTACAACGGCGTTACACGCCCCAGTCACACACATTTCAGTATACGGCACATAGCCCACATTTAACAGTTACGGCACTAGGCCCACATTTCATTTTCACAGCACACAGCACATAGCCCACAATTCATTCAAGACACACGGCCCCTAGCCTATTTCCATTCATATTACACGGCTCGGATCGAAGTCCCACACATTAAATTTGCCAAGAAGCACTCCCCCTCACGAATTTCATCCTAAACACATGGAGAAACTCCTTGAGAACTCAAGGAAACCAAAAAAACAGAGAAAGGGGATGAAAAACCGAAACCCTACCATTAAAACTCACCTCCAAGCATTCCCCACACGGATTCAACCTTTAATCAAGCTGCCGAACGGCTTTGGAGGCAATTAATCGGTGGAAAAGGGTTCTGGGTCGAGAGGATTGAAGAGATTTGGGAGGGAATTTGAGAAATGAATCTCAAATCCTTAAACCACCTTTTAAAACCCCTCTGATCGCGACAGTTTCGCTATAGTGACACGCTCTCTCACTACAGTGAAAAAACCAGAGAAAACTGCACTCTGGTTTCTGCAGAATCTTGCTACAGAAAGACCCTCTCGCTACAGCGAGACTGCACTCAGAAATGCACCCCAGACTGTCGCTCTCTTGCTACAGAGCGAGACGTCTCTCGCTACAACGAGAAGGCGACAGTTCAGGTCGTTCCTCCCAAGGCCCTCTCGCTGCAGCGAGAACAGCCCAGTGTCTCGCCCTGTACTTAGGCACTTAGCCCATTTCAGCCCAACTAGTAATGCATACGCACATGAATATACATTTAGATTTATATAAATAACAATAATTAATATTACAAAATTAGGGGCGTTACATATACACATATATATACACATTTAGATTTATATAAATAACACTAATTAATATTACAAAATTCAGGGTGTTACAACAACGGAGATAAAGGGAGCAACAAGAGTAATATATCACTGAGCATAAGCAATCAAAAGGATTTCCAATTAGAATATTATATTTCCATACTTTCCACTCAAACATCAAACTAAGATACTCTACTTTCCTGTCTCACTAAGGGACAAAATGAGATATCACTCAATTCTCCTAATGAAAAGTTTACTACCATAGGCTTGACTATAAACTGACTCTCCACTAAATAAATTAAATGCAAGTAAAAATCATGAAGTCTTTTTCAAGTAATAATGTGGTTAAAGGGTATAATTGAGGTGAGAAAAATGAAAGGAAGGAGATATACAAAGGGGTAATAAATTATAGAAGTTATAAACATCCCCTAAATTTACAAATGAAGCTCTTGAAATAATTTTTATATTCTTGTATATAAATAATATCTTTACTCCTCTCTCCTTTCAATCATATATAATCCTTTTTCTTTTCTTTTTTCTATTTTTCATTTTCTATTTTTTTCTCATACTTTCTTTCTTTTTGCACATGGAAGATATAGAGGAGAATTTATCAAAGAATTCAACAACTTTATTGCTCCATTCATAAACTCAAGGTCATCAAAATATATTATAAATTTAATGCAAGGGACCAAGAAAATCAATAAAGCTCAAAGGGCAACTAGTTGTATTTCAAACATGCTAAAGGCTAAGAATAAAAATCCTATTATGCCTCAATCATATTAAAAACATGAAATTAAAAAGAGAAGTCTTAAGTTGATTCCAAGTCAAGTTCTAGAGCACAAATCCTAAGGAGATAATCACACAAAACAATGAGGAAAGGGGTACAATTAATTAAATTAAGATAAAAGTCCCCTTTAAGGCTCAAAACTCACATCTGTGGGTTAAAGTTTAATGTAGAGCATAAAAGTAAGGAACTTAGCTAATTATTAGTTTCCAAATGAAACTATAATGTCAATAATAATTACTCAACATGCTCTTCTATTTGAAAAAATTGGGTTCCATGAGGAAAAAAGTTTTAAATTATCATAAAAAAATAAATAAATAGCACAGATATTTTACTCAAGAACATGCAATAACAACCATATAATTACGAATCACTCCCCCATACTTAAAGCAAAACATTGTCGTCAATGTTTGATAAAAGAAAATAAATAAATAAAGTTAAGAGAAAAGGAAAAATACTGCCTGGTGAAATCGGGCGTTGATAAGGCTCACAGTGTCAACCTCCGAATATTTGATATGTTATGGAGACAAAGTATGCACATAGTAGACCAGCTTACGAAAGAAGATAGCAAATATAACAGAAACCAGAGTTCACGTACATGATTAGAGCCAAGGTGCATAGCAAATAACAATAAAAAAAAGGGAGGATAGATATTAAACTTAAAGAAAAGACATAAAAGAAATCATGAAACTCATAAGTCACTAGGGAGGGGAAAATGGTGTTGGAACAGGCGAAAAAGCTCTACAATCTGGGTGTCCTACTGGTCAAGGCACTGATGGACTGATGCAGAGAGTTCACGTACATGATTAGAGCCAAGGTGTATATAGCAAATCACAATAAAAAAAAAAAGAGAGGATAGATATTAAACTAAAAGAAAAGACATAAAAGAAATCATAAAACTCATAAGTCACTAGGGAGGGGGAAAATGATGTTGGAACAGGCGAAAAAGCTCTACGATCTGGGTCTCCTACTCGTCAAGGCATTGATGGACTGATGCAGAATACTAGGCCAGCTGAGTCTCGTACCTATCCATCATCTTATCAATATGCTGGTGTAATTGCTGTAGATCTGGGTGGTAAGCAGGAGTAGGGGGTGAGGGTGGCACCATTGAAGCATCATGAAACTCTCCATCTTCGTCAGCAAAATGAGGCTCAGGCTGCTGCTCGGGTACTGCTGGCTTATATCTGGCTGGTGCGTGGGGTAGGGCCAATAAGAATTCTCCACTTCCTTTGCAGACTAAGATTCCCATCCGATAAAAGGTATTCGCAGTTAGTGGGGTCATCTCAGCAATTCTCGTGTCTCTCCGATGTATTTGCTAAAGGTTGAGGGCGAGGCGAGAGATAAAGGACCCAACACAGATGTAGCCGATCTTCGAGGTGCTTAGACGTGCTCCTAGGCCCATGCATGAGAGAAGAAGAAATCGCCCAGCATTGACACGGCGCTGGTGAAGCATGCACCATAGAATGAACAGGTGGTGAAAGCTAACATTACCTGTGCTCTGGTTGTGTAAAAATAGAACGTAAAAGCCACCTATGGACCACCCGCAGAGTTGGATCTCGAGTGGCTGTGCTCTTCGTGAGTCGGGCCCTGTAGAAGTCATGGGGTGCCTGTAATCTCTTGCCAAGCTGCGTCCTCAGAATAGCTTGGGGGAATCTCGTCCAATGCATCCCTGTATGCCTGCATCTGGACTGACTTTTTTGTCTCAAATCGACAATGGACGTTGAACTGTGCCAACGTTATGTCTTGCTAGGTTGTCATGTGAAAGCGCACCCTTATGTCGTTGGTGTATGTGACAGAGCTCAAGAACTCCAAGACTGGCTCCCTATATACTGGTGCTTGTATAGCCTGGATACCCTCCCATCCTATGGCTACAATGTACCTAGAGACATCCTTCCAGGGACTATGTTCTTGAAGAACATTCTCATCCAGATAGCATGTTGGGACGAACTCAAACCCTAGTAAGGTGTCCAGGCGCTTGCGATATCCTGCTACTGTACCCTGTTCACCTCGAAAATGAATCTCACAAGCTGTTGGTGCAGTAGAGGTGCCTTCACGAGCTCTTTTAGGAGGCATTCTCTGCAAAAAAAACTTAAGAGCCAATGTTACTCTAGTGAACATGCACGCCCATTTTGTTCAATAAGCACAGGCGTGCTTGAAGTATAATGTCAAATAGTAGTGCCTTCTAGCACGTCCATGCTTGGGGGAAGCACGGCCATGTTGGACCCCTAGTTCATGAGCATAGCCACGCTATTCATATGCACGGTCATGCTGCGTGCACAGAAGCGTAAATTTTTATAGACAAAACACTTGTTAAGGGAGAGAGGTTCTTGCCAAGACTAAATAATAAAATAGGATAAAGATACAAGAATGAACTAACATACCTAAATTAAAATTAAACTGCAGTCCAAGATAGCAAAAAGGAAGAGAAAGAATTGAGAGAATTTGTGTAGGAGTGCTTGGGAGAAAGGGCATGCACTGTCTGTGCACCTCCCCCGTTTTATTTTTTTTCAAAATTTGCCCTAGAGCACGACCTTGCTTGAGTGGTGAACGACCGTGCTTCATTAATTATAGCATGTCTAAATAAATCCTCTAACATGGGCATGTATCAAGCATAGCACGCCCATGTTCCCAACTAGCATGACCTTGCTTAATGAGGCACAGTCGTGCTTCAGTCGTCTGCTCCCTTATTTATGACCAGACGTTTTATTCCCATAAGTACTTAAAATTAATTAAATAAGAAAGAAATGAAAAATAAATAAATAAATAAATAAATAAAACATAATACAGGATGGCTTCTGGAAGTGCTCGTTTAATGTCGCAAGCTTGATGTCCTGCTTGAGCTAGTTGAGTGTTATTATGTGACCAGGGGAGGTCATATTCTCTATGTACAGCTTTGTTCTCAGCCCATTGATACGGAAGGGTTCTTCTCCATGCTTGGAAACTTCTAGTACTCTATATGGAAGAACCTTGACAACATTGTAGGGGCCATACCATCTGGATTTTAGTTTTCCAGGAAACAGTCTCAATCGAGAGTTATAGATTAGAACCTTGTCACCTGCTTGAAAACTCCTATGATAAATATGTTTATCATGCCACCTCTTAGTGTGCTTGTAACACCTTAATTTAATTTCTAAATAATAAATATTGCAAAATGAGAATATTAAAAATTTTCACTTAACTAAAATTCCCATCACATGGCTTCATAAAATAGTTTAAAACAATAAATATTACAAGTTTACATCAAAGACTGTTACAGGACTAATCCAGTTACATCATAAATTTCAAAATAATTTCTAAGTCCTATAGCAATTCATCTTTCCTTCACTAAGTCCGGTACTGATCGTCTTTGTTACCTGAAAAATGAATGTAAGGGTGAGTACTCTACACTGTCCCACACACACATGCATAACATAGAGACTCATCTTGCATAACTATAGGTATTCTAGTATATTCTACTCAAGTCTAGGTAATCACAAACAACATTTCATTCTAGTTCATAATCGATGCACTCATGGCACCAAACAGTTTACACACGTGCACTCACTGCACCTAGCCACGCTTTATGGCACTATGATCACAGATTTACGCCATGAATGATCGTCAGTTACCCCCGCCTCACGGATACCATGAGGGCAGACACAGGTTGCTCAGCAAAGGTAGTGGTAAGAGGTCTAGTTAGGAAGAGAATGTATGGCCCGTGGTGCACCCATACTCACTGTTGGTGTCACCACCACTCTCTCTTCCCCAAGGTATTTCTACTGTCCTTATCTTCCACACCTCCAGTGTATCGCTGAACCATTCACAGCTTCATTACAACGACATTCAACACGCCTCATTCATACATATTTTAGTCACACACACAATGTTTATGCTTGCACACGACATATAGCCCACGTCATTCACAATACACAGCATATAGCCTACATTTATTTACATCACACGGCACTTACGCCCATATTCATTCGTATTACACGGCGCTCAGGCCAACATTCAAAAGATATTATAGGGCACAGAGGACAATTTTTATTTACAACACTCAGCATATATGTCCCTATTCTGTTGCGCTACATTTCCACATTTACCTACATTCATCATGCCATCCATACCCATTTCCAACTTCTTACATTATTCAATCATCAATCAAAGATATAATCACACACACTTCAATCAAGCATATGTCAACCAAATCACAATCAACTCACATTACATCCAACACACAATAACTTTCATAAACACACTCATTCTTACTCTCTATCTCAATCACATTACAAAATCATAGCAAATAAACAGGTTTTCAAGTAAAATGAGATAGGGTAGAGTCCCGCTTACCTCAAATGAAGACCCATACGTAAATCAACCCAAGGAAGTGCTCCCCATGGGACGCCTAAAAAATAGCAGGATTTTTTTTCAAGTACGAACATAATCTCTCTCCATAGAGAGTTTTAATCATACAAATAATATTCTGTATTCCGTAGACAATCATCATCTCACTTTCCAATTTCAACCACACAGTGGGATAAAGACAAACATAACTCGTGACATAAAGGTACCTCAAGGTATTTAAACATCAGTTTGGCAGAAATAGTAAAGTATTCAAATAGCATTGAGAGCAACAAACATTAACCCAATCCATCAAACAGAATCACAACATAAGTAAACCAAATGCCCTACGAGCAGTCCCACTAGGACAGAAACAAACAACAAACGTCACTCATAAGGTGAATAATCCTCATTGGGATCAGACCCCTCAAAAGATGTCGGGGAAGCAGAGCTAGAGGAAGCAGCATCCTCTTCAATCCATCCAGCAGTGTGAGGTGGCGAATGGACAATAGTGAAGGGCAAATAGGTGTTTGGGTAAGTAGGGAGCATGTGAGGCAGTACATCATCATTCCTCACTGAGGGTTCTGCCATATAGACATCTCTCTCAGTGGCCATAGAGGGTAGGATCCTCAGCAGGGAATGGTACAGGTGCAGGTACTGGTCTAGAACTGGGAGTATGGGGATCAATAGACATAGAAGAAGGAGTAGCTACAAGTGCAGGATAAGGTAGGTGAGAATCTCCAGGTGGGGTGAAGAAAATAAGCTCGATGGGGGTGTCAACCATAAAGTGGGTGGTCAATGAGTGTCCGACATCTTGTCCATGAATCACTCGTGCCATTCCATGGAAGATGCTTTGCTATGCTGCCACGTCGAACACCCAAACGTCCTCCTCAGATGGCAGGATCCACACCTTCACTCGGAAGCTGGTCATCTGTATAAGGCATATACAAAGGTACAACAACACACACAAACAGGGGTGAGTTCTCCAAACACAAACAAACATTCAATAGCCGTACCCCAAGGAAGATGGCTTTTCACACCATCACCCAAACCACATCATTATCCAATCTCAGAACAAACATCGGTATAATATAAGTCGGTTCATACTTCTCATAGATAATTCCTAGGTTCATTAAACTAATAATGCACATGATGCATGAATGCAAGTTTCTTTCCTCACTATCCATCCCTCGAATTTTTGTTTTAATGCATATGGTATGCATGGGGATCCCTTACTCTATTGCTAGCGACTTGCCCTGCATTTAATGTAGAGTTAACAATTTCATATCCAAACTGGTGCTGGCCCCAAACTGGGTCTCTTCGGGAATGGACCTCAACAACCCTAGAATGTGGAGTTCTTGTCGAGCTTGGTTAAGGCTTGCAAGTAGGGTCACGACCCGGCCACAGAGAGCTCTACTGCGCCATCTAGGTCGACTGTTCCCCCTTTCGCCACCCCCGTAGGTCTACTCGGGAGCGAACCTCCAATACCTCTCCCCAATGTTTTCTCAATCTTGGATCACATGGAATTCAAAGCATAGAATCAAAGCCCTCACAAGGCCTACTCAATCATTATTCACTTTCTCACCTAGCATAAATTTGTTAAACAACAAGGTTTAGGAATTACATGCAAGCTTCCAATCCCATCAATACACATCCACTATTTCTCAACACATAAATTTCAGTAATTCTGACATAACCCACTCAGATTTTCCTCATCCAATTCCATTATAATAATTTACTATATCACCATCGCTCATTTTATCATTTCCATCATCACTAACTATACTACTTCCTATTTAGATATGACTTGTTTCCACTTTCCTCTTTTCTGGTTTTTCCATTTATTTATTTTCTAATTGCTTGTATTGATTCCCGACTACCTATTTAATTCAAGGTTACTTAGTTTAGTTCTAGCTTTCGTTAGGTTTATCAATATTAAGTCCTCACACGATGGGTTCTATTAAGTAGCTAATAGTGAGATCTTTCCAAGAATGACTTTATCAATTAACTACTATGTCCAGACCCTTAATTTCCATCTCCATACCTTTAATTACTATCTTTTTAGTTTGGGTAAACTTTTCTTCAAAAAGGGCTGCACTTGATTTTTCCCTTTTATTCCTTATATAATGCAATGAACATGATGCATGATTCATCTTAATACTCACGGATCCAGGTGCAAACAGCAAACACACCCTATCATTATACAATCCTTATCACCCATATTTCATCAAAATTAACACAATTTCAAGTACACTTTTTAGGATTCCTTATCATCAAAATTGAGAGTGAATAGTTCTCACTTTCTTGTCCACCACAAATTCCCAAAGCACCACATGCATGAAACTTTTTAAACCAAGTGGAAACATACATCACAATCAATTCAATCATCCATCATCCAAACTAGCAAGCAGCCATTTTCATGCAAATCACACAAAATCCAGCACGGTTTTCAAATTCTAAAGTGTAGTTCAATTTTTTCCATATAGTTTGAGTGTCCAAAACTTAAGATTTTCCACCACAATTACCTTTTCTTTTTGTGTGACTTCCCTTTATAATTTTACTAACTTTTCTTAAACAAATTTTTTTTGAACTTTAAGTACAACATTCTAGTCTTTTACATAAAAAAATCAAATCTGTCCAGCCTTTCCACTAAATTTCCGTCAAGTTAAAAATAGGTAACACAAAGGAAATTAACATGCAATGACATAGTTTCATCGTCCAAGTGCAGGGGCAACATTTCCAAGTGACATTCAAGCCTCCAAGGGAAAACTGAAACACTTAGAGGCTGAAATCAATATGCAATGGCTTCCATTTCACATGCAATCCATGGTTTATTGATTACAAGGGTAAATCAACATTTTAAACAAAGAATCCAGCCAAACAAAAGTGAAACCGAGGCATGCACAAAGGGATCCAAAGCATTTCATGGTTAAAATTCAACATGCAAGTGAAAGGATATGTTAATCAAGTTCACGGTTCATGGTTTCAAGGAAGAATTATCATTAATTCAAGGATTTCACCAAAGGAACATAAAAATCGAGACATGCACAAGGGAAAATCCACATCCACACATCAAAGTTTCAAGCTTTTAAGGAACAAAGTTGATTAAAAGTGGAATCAAACTCTTTAGAATGTAACCGAGGCATGCAAACAAGGAAATCCACACACTTTTCAGATAAAATTTAACATGCAAGTTCAGATTTGAAGTTCTTCAAACATGCAGTCCAATATACACTATTTTTCAAAGGGAAAATAAGCAAAAACAGCCAAGAAAGGGACATGCAAACACATCTATGGTGAGAATTCCCCCTTGCCTTAAATGTGTCAAAAATTTGTGAGCAAAAGGAGTTAATCTTGGCTGGTTCTTCAAAAGAAAGGTGCTGGACCGAGAAGATGAGTTCCAAACTTCAATCTTTCTCCTCTTAGTTAGGTTGTCTTCCTCGGTTCTTTAAAGAGAAAAGAGGAAAAGCTTCAAAATGGTTAAGATCAAAGTGAAAAAGGAAGTTTTAGGAGCTTTGGTGTTAGGCTTCCATGGTTCTTCAAATCAAAGAAGGAAAAGGATGAGAAAGCTTACCTCCTTTAAGGAATGGTCACGGTTTTGAAGAATCAAGCAAGAGAATGCAAGGGTGAAAGCTTGGAGCTCCTTGGCTTGTCTTGAAAGGTTGAGAAAATGAGAAATTTTGAAGGGATTTAGGGAGAGAGGGTCTTAG
The DNA here is from genome assembly GCA_024086825.1 of Abrus pulchellus subsp. cantoniensis. Lineage (NCBI taxonomy): Eukaryota > Viridiplantae > Streptophyta > Magnoliopsida > Fabales > Fabaceae > Abrus > Abrus pulchellus. The sequence goes on along the minus strand of CM044050.1, from coordinate 20,483,109 downwards.
TTTCTTTCAAGAAAATGGAGAGAATGGGAACTTGAAAGAATTTTGAGAGAAAGAGTGGGAGGCTCACGGTTTTTGAGTGAAAAAAGAGAGGAAATAAGGTAGCTTGACCTATTTATATGAAGTGTTCAATTTTCCTTTGCCAAATGTAACTTAATGCTCACGGTTTGGGCTTGTGGGACAATATTCAAATGCCAAAACTGCACAAAATTGGTTTGAAGCAATTTGAAAGTGAAATTTGGTGAAAAACTTGAATAATAAGGGTGCCATGGTTTTTGTGCATGAATAGTGAATCCTTTTTGCAAACTTGCAAGTTAAGTAAATACATTTTGGCAAGCAAAATGCATGGAGGAATGTGGAGGCTACATGCACATGGTTTGGAGTAGAATATTCCAAGAATTGCACAAAATTCCAAAGGCTAGATTCTAGGCAGCAAATGCATGCAATGTGATTGGCCGACGAGGAATTTGATGTGACGAGATTGACTTTTGAAGGGCCATTAGACATGGTGCAAATTTCAAGAAAAGCATTTAATTAAAGTAATCATGATGCCGACCTTTTAGAAGATAGGACAAGAAAGTTTCGGAATAATTACGTCTACAAATCGGGAGGCAAGAATCTTTTTGCATGAAATTCTAGTGGCCGATACTAGATTTGGAAATCTTTACAGTAATGATTACTAGTGAACCAAAATAAGCAAGTAAGTACGATTCAAGGGTCGCTAGCTAAATCAGGAGAATCGGGGCGTTACACCCCACATGGATTTTGTCCTAAATAAACGGAAGAATTCTATGAGAACCCAGGGAAATCACGAAAACAGTGAAGAGGAGTGAAAAACCAAAACCCTAACCATTAAAACTCACCTCCAAGCGTTTCCAACACGAATCCAACCTTCAATCTAGCTTCCGAACGACTTTGAAGGCAATTTAATCGGTGGAATAGAGCTGTGAGTTGAGAGAATCAAAGAAATTTTCAAGGGAATGTGAGAAATAACCTTTCTCGAATCCTAATCCACTTTAAATCCTCTCTGGTCGCGACACTCTTGCCACAGCGAGATATTCTCGCTGCAGCAAGGGGACCTCGCTGTAGCGACACCTTTCCTCGCTACAACGAAAAACTCAGACAAAACTACACTCTGGTTTCTACAGAATCTCACCACAGCGAGACCGACTCGCTACAGTGAGACTGCACCCAAAAATGCAGCCCAAACTATGGCTTTGTCGCTACAGCGACAAGGCGACAGTTTCATACCTTCCTCCCAGGGCCCTCTAGCTATAGCGAGACATCTCTCACTGCAGCGAGAACACCTTGCACCAGAGCACTTAGCCAAGTTGTCAGTCCAACCCCAAACATTCAATCATATACAAATATAAATACACAATACCGAAAAGTCAACGCAAACACTTATATTAAGAATCAATTATATTACCGAACACAATTCCTCTAATTGATTGAGCTGCAACAATCTCTTTTCACCTGTGACCTACAAATCAAAATTTAGGAACTTTAAAGCCCAGCAGGCCTTGTGTTCAAGCTCGACTGGTAAGTGACATGCTTTACCGAAAACCAAACGATAAGGGGACATACCAATATAGGTTCTAAAAGTAGTGCAATAGGCCCAGAGTGCATCATCCAATTTCAGAGACCAATCTTTCCTAGAGTTGTTAACAGTACGCTCCAAGGTTCCTTTCAATTTCTTATTAGATATCTCAACTTGTCCACTAATTTGGGGATGATAAAGGGAGGCCACCTTATGGGTGACACCATATTTCATCAAAAGAGCTTCAAATTGTTTATTGCAAAAATGGATACCACCATCACTAATAATAGCCCTAGGGGTTCAAAATCTAGTGAAAATATTTTTCTTTAAAAATTTGATCACAACTCGAGCATTATTGGTGGGTAGTGCTACAACCTCTACCCATTAGGAAACATAATCAACAGCTACTAATATGTACTTATTATGCATGCATTTGGGGAAAGGCCCTATGAAATATGTGCCCCAGACATCAAACAATTCACAAATTAGGATATTACTAAGAGGCTTTTCATGTTTCCTGGATATGTTTCCACTATTTGGCACCTATCACATGACTTAACATATAACTAAGCATCTTTAAATAAAGTAGGCCAATAAAAGCCACATTGCCAGACCTTATAAGTAGTTTTCGATGCGCCACAATGACCTCTGTCATGACCCCTTTTATAAGGAATCGAGAACATTGTTTCTAGACCACGTACTTATTTAAGATAGATAAATAATAAAGAATATAAGTATAAAATTCACTTCTCATTCAAAATAAAACAAAGTTTCTTACAACAAATATCCAATAGAACAACATAATATTACATTTAGTTCATAATACTCAAAATACACAAAATTATACTACATAGCTTACTCTATATGAGGTCTCAAAATATAAGGAAAAAAGACTTAAATGCAAAATTACTCAACTCCAGCTTCTAACATTTCTCCATTGTTCCCTTAGTCTATGAAATAGATGCAACACCTGCTACATCTGCTCACGTACCACTGTACGATCATCGCAGTACACACACACAACAACAACATAGAAATAAATGGAAAGGTGAGCTTACAAAAATAAAATGAAATCATATATATAAAGCAAAATATTACTCATAGCAACAGCTCCACGTATTACCAACCCATCTAATGCATAGCATGAAAAATGATTTCCAACTAGTTTCATAGCCTAAGTAATCAGAAGGAACCGAGCCGGTCCGGGAGACAGCACAGCACAGCAGCTCAGGATGAACTTACTGTTACATATATACCCACCTAAACATGCAACTCGGCTCTATTTTGATGCAAAATATATATCTCAGCATGATGCAGCCTCGCTAAAATTGTTTTAACAGCTCAACACAAGTTTATGATAGATCAGTCAAAATCTCAGCATTTTAATCAATTAACAGCAGATACAGCTTAGAAAATTGTTTTTATTCAACAGATCTAACAAAATCATATCAAAATATCTTGAAATAGCGTATTAAACCGTTCAAAATGTAGTTCATAAGTTAATGTAAGCTCCCCATACCTTAGCCCTAGCTATGGATTTAGTTACTCATGTAGAAAGAAAGCGCTAAAAACAATCAATAACATATCCATAATGAAGAGATATAGCAAACTAGAATATGAGATAAATCTTTGGTCTTTATGTATGGTCACTTGAAGCTCCAAGTCCTGCCAAGAGTATGCTAACGATCCGTACAAGAAGGGTGGAATGATTCGAGATCTCGAAGGGAAATTTATGTGTAAATTCGTGCTCAACCAAAAGATGATTCCACAATGCCTTCTTCCCTCTATTTATAGAATCTGAACTCCTTTAAAATTGCTAAGAGTGACTTCCGCAAACAAGCATGGCCGTTCACCATCATGCAGCACGGTCGTGTATTACGTCGAAGCACCCCTGTGCTTCACTGGGCGTGCTTACTGCTGTGAGGCTTTTAAGCCCATTCATTTAGGCCCAAAATGCACCAGAAATCTACACGCGGCCTCTTTATATCAAACTGCACAATTAATAAATAAATTAGTGTAAAACCCAATTAAAATAAAGGTCAAATATGAATAAATAGGCTGTAAAAGAGGGCCTAATTACATACTTATCAACTCCCTCATACTTATCTGTTTGCTTGTCCTCAAGCAAAGTGCTAGTTAAGAGAATAACATAATAACTTAAAACATAATACCACACAAGGAACCCAAGATAAAGGAGATAAAGAGAGAAATAGTAATATCACCAAGCTTAAGCAATCAAAAGGATTCCCAATTAGAATCTTATATTTCCATACTTTTCACTCAAACATCAAACTAAGGTACTCTACTTTCCTCTTTCACTAAGGGACAAAATGAGACATCACTCAATTCCCCTAAAGAAAAGTGTACTACCATAGGCTTGACTATAAACCGACTCTCCATTAAATAAATTAAATGCAATTGAAATTCATGAGATCTTTTTCAGGTTGTAATGTGGCCAAGGGGTTATAATAATTGAGGTGATAAATAAAAGAAAGGGAATATACAAAGAGGTAATAAATTATAACAATTACAAACATCCCCTAAATTTACAAATGAAGCTCTAAGAGTAATTTTTTATATATTTATATGTAAACAATATCTCTACTCTTCTTTCCTTTCAATCATGTATAACCCTTTTTTTTCTTTTTTTCTTTTTTTTTATACTTTCTTTCTTTTTGCACATGAGAGATATAGAAGAGAATATATCAAACAATTCAACAACTCAATTGATTCATTCATAAACTCAAGGTCATCATCATATTTTATAAATTTAGTGCAAGGGACCAAGAAAATCAATAAAGCTCAAAGTGGGCAACTAGTTGTATCTCAAACATGCTGAAGGCCAAGAATAAAAATCCTATTATGCCTCAATCACATTAAAAACATGCAATTAACAGAGAAGTCTTAAGTCGGTTCCAAGTCAAGTTCTAGAGCATAAATCCTAAGGAGATAATCGCACAAAACAATTAGGAAAGGGGTACAATTAATTATATTAAGATAGAAATCCCCTTTAAGGCTCAAAACTTACATGTGTGGGTTAAAGTTTAATGTAGAGCATAAAAGTAAGGAACTTAGCTAATTATTAGTTTCCTAATGAAAGTATAATGCCAATAATAATTACTCAACATGCTCTTCTATCTGGAAAATTTGGGTTCCATGAGGGAAAAAGTTTTAAATTATCACAAAAATAGCATAGACACTTCACTCAAGAGAACATGCAATAACAAGCATAATTAGGAACTACTCCCCTATACTTAAAACAAAACATGGTCCTCTATGTTTGAAAAAATAAAAATAAAAAAAGTAAAGATAAAAGAAAAAAAGAAAAATACTGCCTGGTGGAATCAGGTGTTGATAATGCTCATAGTGTTGACCTCCGAATATTTGCAATGTTATGGGGACAAAGTACCCACATAGTAGACCAGCTTACAGTAGCAAATATATAAAAGAAGCTAGAGTTCAAGTACATGAAATGAAATAAAAATAAGAAAAATAGATATTAAACTAAAAGAAAAGACATAAAAGAAATCATGAAACTTATTACTCACTGGGGAGAGGGGAAATGATGCTGGAACAAGTAGAGTAGCTCTGCGATCTGGGACTCCTGTTGGTCAAGGCGTTGATGGACCAATGCTGAATACTCAGCCAATTGAGTCTCGTACCTATCCATCCTCTGATCAATATACTGGTACAACTGCTGTAGATCTGGATGATGAGTAGGAGCAAGGGATGCGGGTGGCTCCATTTGAGCATCATGAACTCAAGTTGCTGCTCTGGTACTACTGGCTCCTCTCTGGCTAGTGCATAGGGTGGGGTCATCTCGGCAATCCTCGTGTCTCTCCGGTGTACTCACTGAAAGTTGAGGGCGAGGCAAGAGATGAAGGACCCAACACATATGTAGCCAGTCTTCATGGTGCTCAGACGTGCTCCTAAGCCCATGCATGAGAGTAGAAGGAATCGCCCAACATTGACACAGCGCTGGTGAAGCATGCACCACAGAATCAACAAGTGGTGAGAGCTAACATTACCTGTGCTCTGGCTGTGTCCAAAAATAGAATGCACAAGCCACCTGTGGACCACTCACAGAGTTGGATCTCGAATGACTGTGCTCTTCGCGAGTCGGGCCCTGTAGATGTCACGGGTGCCAGTAATCTCCTGCCAAGTTGTGTCCTCAGAATAGCCTGGAGGAATCTCTACCAATGCCTCTCTATATGCTTCTGTCTGGACTGACTCCTCTGTCTCAAATCGGCAGTGGACGTTGAACTGTGCCAACGTCATGTTGCACTAGGTGGTCATGTGGAAATGCACCCGCAAATTGACGGTGTATGTGACAGAGCTCAAGAACTCCAAGACTGGCTCCCAGTATACTGGTGCTCGCACAGCCTGGACGCCCTCGCATCCTATGGCTACAATGTACCTGGAGATGTCCCCCCAAAGACCATGTTCTTGAAGAACATTCTCTTCCAGATAGCATGTAAGGAGGAGCTCGAATCCTAGTAACGTGTCTAGGAGCTTGCGGTATCCTGCTACTGCACCCTGGTCACCTCGAAACTGAATCTCATAAGATGTTGGCGCAGTGGAGGTGCCTTCACGAGCTCTTTTAGGAGGCATTTTCTACAAGAGAAGTAGAGAGCACGTCAGTCTGATGAACATGCACGGCCGTTCTCTTCGATAGCACGGTCGTGCTTGTAATTCAAGCACGCCCATGCTCATCAGAAGCACGACCGTGTTGAAACCTAGTTCATATGCACAATCGTGTTGTTCATATGCACGGTCATGCTACTCACACAGAGGCAAAGAATTCTAAAGACAGAACACAGGGAAAGGGGTTCGTACCAAAATAGCATCAAATATGAACAATTAATAAGAATGAACACGTACCTAAGTATGAATGTGGTCCAAAATTACAGAAAAGAGGCAGAATTGAGAAGAGTGTGTGGGAGTACTCTGTTTGGGGAGAAAGGGCGTGCACTATCTATGCACCCCTCCCCCCCCCCCCCACTTTTTTTTTCAAATCCTGCTCATTTGCACGGCCGTGCATATCTGAAGCACAGTCGTGCTTATTTAATGAAAGCATGCCCAAAGTACCTTTTCTGGCATGGGCGTGTTCAAGGGAGGTACGTCCATGTTCTCATTGAGCACGGTCGTGCTGTATGAAAGCGTGGTCGTGCATTGCTCGTCTACCCTCTTCATTATGTGCAAAAACAATGAAAACTTAAAATAAAATTAAGAAAAGAGACATAATTAAGAAAACATAACACAGGGTGCCTTCTGGAAGCACTTGTTTAATGTCGCGAGCCTGACATCTTGCCTGGGCTAGTCAAGTGTTATCATGTGACCAGGAGGGGTCACATTCTCTATGTATAGCTTCGCTCTCAGCCCATTGATATGGAAAGGTTCTTCTCCATGCTTGGACACTTCTAGTACTCTATATGGAAGAACCTTGACCACATTGTAGGGGCCATACCACCTGGATTTCAGTTTTCCAGGAAATAGTCACAACTGAGAGTTATAGATCAGAACCCTGCCACCTGCTTGAAAACTCCTATGATAAAGGTATTTATCATGCCACTTCTTAGTATACTCTTTGTATACATTACCTGCCAGATAGTTTACAAAATCTGCATACCAAGGTGCCTTAGAGATTGCGAGGAGCCTCTCATCAGGAAAAGAATCCTTGATCTCCTTCATCGTTGGTTCCTTTACTGAAGCATCTAATCGAGACAAATGATCTGCTACAACATTCTCACTCCTATTCTTGTCTCTAATTTCTACATCAAACTCTTGAAGGAGAAGAATCCACCATATAATCCTTAGTTTAGCATCCTATTTTGACAACAAATACTTGATGGCAGAATGGTCAGTAAAGACAACAACTCTGAACATTATCAAATAAGAACAAAATTTATCAAATGCAAAGATAACAGCAAGTAATTCCTTCTCTGTAACAGTGTAATTACGCTGAGCGTCGTCCAAGGTTTTACTTGTATAGTAAATGACCTGAAACACCTTTTCTTGCCTTTGTCATAGAACTGCTCCCACAGCTACATCACTAGCATCACACATTAGCTCAAAAGTTAAAGACTAGTTAGAGGCCACAATCACAAGAGCAGTTGTTAATTTCTCTTTTAATTTCATGAAAGTAGATAAACATATTTCATCAAATTTAAACTCTACATCTTTAGCCAATAATTCAAAAAGGGGTTTTGCTATTTTTGAGAAGTTTTGTATAAACCTCTTATAGAACCCAACATGCCCTAGAAAACTCTTGACTGCCTTGACACTTGTAGGGGGAGGTAGTTTAGAAATAACATCAATCTTGGCAAGGTCTACTTCAATACCTTTTCCTGACACCTTGTGCCCCAAAACAATGCATTCATCAACCATAAACTGGCACTTCTCCCAATTTAAAATCAAATTGGCTTTCCTGCATCTCTGTAAAACTAAATTCAAGTTATGTACACAACTATCAAATGTGGTGCCATATACAGAAAAAGCATCCATAAATATTTCAATACAATGCTCTAAACAATCTGAAAATAAAGCCATCATGCACCTTTGAAAGGTAGCGAGGGCATTACATAATCCAAACAACATTCGTTTATATGCAAATGTACCATAGGGGCATGTAAAAGTAGTTTTTTCTTGATCTTCAAGAGCTACGGGTATTTGCATATAACCAGAATAGCCATCTAAATAACAATAATATTCATGCCTAGCTAACTTCTCTAACATTTGATCAATAAAGGATAAAGGGAAGTGATCCTTCCTGGTGCCTTTGTTAAGCTTCTTGTAGTCAATATACATCCCTCATCCGGTTACCTTTCTGACGGCGATGAGCTCCTGTTACTCATTCTGCATAACAGTAGTCCCTCCTTTCTTTGGTACAACCTGCACAGGACTCACCCAAGGGCTATCAGAGATTGGGAATATGATATCAGCATTCAATAACTTAATTACCTCCTTTTTCACTACTTCTTTCAGATTGGGATTTAATCACCTCTGGGGTTGCACTTTTGGTTTGAACTCCTCCATGTGAATTCTATGAGTGCATATGGAAGGACTGATGCCCTTAATATCATTGATGCTTTACTCGAAAGCCTCCTTATTCTTTCTCAGTACTCTCAGAAGTTTCTCCTCCATGCTACCTGTCAAATTGGCAGAAATAATTATAGGTAAGTGAGATGGAGGGTGTAAAAAGGCATATTTAAGATTTGAGGGAAGAGGTTTGAGTTCTAGTTCAGGAGGTTCTTTGACTGATGGCTTGGTTCTTTTCCAGGAGTGTTCTCCTAGATCTTCAAATATCCTTCACCCAAACCATCTTCCAGGCAACCCACTATTCAATGCTAAGATCTCATCTATTATTTCTTCAGCGTCATGCAGATCCCTTCTTTCCAATGTAAGTATCCTCTGATGAATCCACATTTTACTAAATTTTTATACATCAATTATTACTTTTTATAGAAAAGAATAGACTTAGATAGTGTAAATAAGATGAATATTCCAATTAGGCTAAATAATATAGGTTTCTTAGTTTTTGGTTAATTTACATTGATTTAGATAGTTTATTTTACATGTTTTGATCATTTGAATAATGTGGCAAAAATTCCCAAGCTTATTTTGAAGAATTATTGGATTTTGAGAAATTTGAGGTGAAAGTAACTACTTTCAAGATTGATAGTGACCACTACAGCAAGCTACTTTCAACAAAGGGACCAAAGTGATCACTTTCGAAGCTAAAAGTGACGACTGCAGCAGCCCAAAATCCACTAAGCCTGTGCGTGGCTACTATCAAAGTTCATAGTAGTCACTCCAGAGTGTGCAGAATTAAAGGTGTTACGCGTGTCTACTATCAAAGTTCATAGTGACAACTCCAGAGTGCCCAAAATGTACCAATGTTACGTGTGTCCACTATCAAAGTTAATAGTGGACACTACAGAAAGGCAAAAACCAACTGATGATGCACGTGTCTACTATGAAAGAATGAAAGTAATCACTTTGTAGGGCGCCAACCTTAGTATAAATAGATTTTTGCCTAATTAGGGCAGGAGCTCTTACACTTTTCGTACCTTTTCTCTTCTTTACTAAATTAGGACATTTTCCAGAGCTTAAGGCAACCTTGGGTGACAGCCAAGGGTCCAACCTAGGGTTTGGTTTCTCATTTCTCTTACTTTTACATTAATGCCAATGAGTTTTCTGTATTTCCAAACTGTGTTTTTTACCCCCGTTTCTATGAAGGGCTAAATTTTGTGTAATCCTTAGCGAGTTCACATGGATTCTTGAGTTCCTTGATTTTAATGATAATATAACTCCTTTCTTTTCATGAATTACTTCTTCCTTGTCTCTTGAATTGAATTAATGGTGAATAAGGAGGACATTGCTTAGTTAACCCTAATTTATTTTAAGGAGATTCTAAACTAGGGATTGCTTAATCTTAGGTTTAATTCTAAGGTTGCATAATCTTGGGATAAGGGATTAGATCCTAACAAATTGTGTAATTTCATTGGGACCATAAGGTTGATTTTCGCTTGTTAAATTAACCTAATTCATGGGAGAGAGGATGAGTGTTAAATCTTGAGTGGAATGAGGACAGAATCTATATGGATGAACTAAGGATTGTTGCTTTTTATTATTTGAATTAATTAAACTTGTTTGCTTGCTGCTCCTTATATTAATTTGAAACAACAAAAACCCTCATTTTAATTGCTTGTTCAATTAATGCCTTCAATATGTTTAATGAAGATTAATAGCCAATGTTCATGGGAGACAATCTAGGGTAACCCTAGTACTACATTAATTTGTTTAAATTTTGATAAGGATTTGCCACAAATCTTTTAAACACAACAAGAAAACGATCATCAATCTTCTTGAGGAATTTAGCATATTTAGGCATCTGTGAGATGGCTTCAACAAAAGGGATATTGATGTGGAGCTTTTTGAGAATCCCAAGAAACTTATTGAACTGAGGGTCTCTCTCGTTACCCATCAACCATTGTGGAAATGGAAATTTTGGCCTTGGTATCACTGATGCATCTTCCCTTGTTTCCTTTTTTGTATTTGATCGGCAAGCACGACCTTGCTCATCATCTAGTACGGCCGTGTCTTTGGTACTAGCATAGTCGTGCCTTCATTGTCTGCATGAGCATGTAGGGTGATACAAAGGTGTGCTGATCAACAAGCACAGGCATGCATGACTTATGTGTGTGCATTCCATTCAAGTTTTTCCCACTTCTTAAAGTAATTGCCTTAGCTTGTTCCCTAGGATTTAGTTCTGGTTGGGACGGTAGTGCTCCTAGTGCTCTTTGACTGAAGAGACTAGTGATTTGCTCCAACTGGGATTCAAGCTTTGACGACTAAGTCCTCATCTCAGCTCTGATTTCTGCAAACCTTTTATCTTCCCTCTCAATCAGTTGTTCCATCTGAGCCTTAAGTTTTTCTATTCTCTTGTTAGAGCTATGCACGTATTACATCATCTGTTCTTAAAAATTGGATTGAAATCTGGGAGCTTCTTTCCTTTCTATCTTCTCTCCTTGGCAGCTTCCCTAAGGAGTCGTATTGCTATTGTGTCATCCTGGGTTATAATTATTATCCATAAAGTTTGCCTCCTCCTGATCAAACTCTGTATTATGCGCTGACTTTGTGGGTTGATCTTGTGCTCTCATTAAGCACTCCAGTTGCTTTGTGAGAGCTGCCATTTGGCTTACCAGGGGTTGATGTCCTCTGCTTGATAGACTAGTGCAGCTTCCTTTCTTTTGTGCTTGAATGTGTCAACTGTGTGCCTCTGAAAGCTAGCGGATACCATTTCATCTATCTATCTATATGCGTCATCTGGGTCTTTCCTTATAAGACTGCCTCCTGCAGCGGCATCAATTGTGGCCCTGTTATGGATGGATAGGCCACTGTAAAAGATTTGCACCTACCTCCAAGTTGGAAAATCATGGTGTGGGCATCTTCTCAACAATTCTCTGAATCGCTCCCACGCCTCAAATAGTGATTCTGTCTCATACTGTTGGAAGCAGCATATTTCTGTCATCATCTTGGAGGATCTTGATGGAGGAAAGTACTTTCTCAAGAACTGTTGAGTGAGATCCTCCCAAGTTGTGATGGAATTGGCTGGGAGTGATAAAAACCATGCATTCACCCTCTTAGACACTGAGAATGGGAACAGGCAGAGTCGAATAGCATCGTTGGAGACTCCATTGTATTTTATGGTGTCCGTCAATCAGAGGAACTTTGTCAGATGCAGATTGGGATCTTCGTTAGGCATGCCCCCAAACTGTATAGAGTTCTGAACCATAGTTATGAGTGATGGTTTCAACTCAAAATTGTTTGCATCCACATTAGGTGTCGCGATGCTTCCAGGAGTGCATCTGGCTTTGGGTGTCATGTAGTCTTGGATTAATCTCCTTCCCTCTGCTATTCTTTGCTCTCTCACTTCTTTTCATTGTCTACGTGCTGTTCTCTCAATCTTCAGATCAAACAAATAAGCTGTAGAGCACTTAGAACGAGTGAGCATACATCAAAAGTAATTACGAAAAAATGAAAATAAAATAAATATGAAAATTATAAAAATATAAAAGAAGAATCTAACAATGAACAAAACAGAATTAAAACAAAACACAAATTGTTCAAATCAATTAAATTCGAGATTTTCTTAATATTGAAAAAGCAATCCCCGGCAACGGTGCCAAAAACATGTTCAGAGGGCAAGTGTACCCATCAAGAAGCAATAAAGGGTTCTTAAATTAAGTTCCCGAATTATCGTCCCACAAGGATAGTTTACCAATTACTATGAATTTCCTAATTTAATTGTTTGAGCTTCAAATATGCGAGAATAATCAACACAAGAATTTAGAAAATCAATTATAAATTTAAGAGCAAGAAACACAAAGCACGTCTTGGTTACACTTATCGAAGAAAAACCTAGGGCATATGGGTGTTCTCATTCAATCCTTTATATTATTTTTCTATTTAGATCTAAATTCTATTTGCTTGTAATTACTAATCATTCATACGAATACTATTAATATTCAATGGTCATGCAATATTAATATTCTTTTCTCTAAATTAACATCCCCAATGGTCATCCAAGACATCAATTTAAGAAAGCCTAAAGAGCCTACGAACTTGTTAATTCAATAACGATTAGAAGAAGAAGATTGGTTTGGTCTACCTAATCTTTTCCCTCGTTTTATCCTATAGATCTATTAATTACCCGAGGTACGATCGCTTGACGATGTAATTAATTAGGGTTAAGAATGAGAAGCAATAAGATAAATTCTAATCACGAAACGGAAATCAAATTTAGATTCAAATATCAAAATCCCATAAATTCATAAACAATAATCCCCATAGCCCTAGCTATGGATTCAGTTACTCATGTAGAAAGAAAACGCTAAAATAATCAATAACATATCTATAATGAAGAGATATAGTAAATTAGAATATGAGATGAATCTTCAGTCTTCAAGTATGGTCACTTGAAGCTCCAAGTCCCGCCAAGAGTGTGCTAACGATCCGTACAAGAGGGGTGGAAATGATCCGAGATCTCGAAGGGAAGGTTATGTGTAAATTCGTGCTCAGCCAAAAGATGATTCCACGATGCCTTCTTCCCTCTATTTATAGAATCTAAACTCCTTTAAAATTGATAACAGTGACTTTCACAAACAAGCACGGTCGTGCACCATCATGCAGCATGATCGTGCATTACGTCGAAGCACCTCCGTGCTTCACTGGGCGTGCTTATATGTTGTAAAACCCAATTAAAATAAACTAGTGTAAAACCCAATTAAAATAAAGGTCAAATATAAATAAATGGGCTATAAAAGAGGGCCTAATTACAGGCTTATCACTAACCATTAAAACTCACCTCTAACCGTTCCCCACACGGATTCAACTTTCAATCCTGCTCTCGAGTGGCTTTAGAGGAAATTTAATCGGTAGTATAGGGTTTTAGGTCAAGAGAATCGAAGAGATTTAGAAGGGAAATAAGGAAATGAAATCTTAATCCCTAAACCCCTCTTTAAAACCCCTCTAGTCATGACACTATCGCTACAGCGACACACTCTCGCTGCAGCTTGGCATCTCTCGCTGCAGCGATGCCTCTTGTCATAACGACTTCTTAGTGTATGTCTGAGATGCGCAGTAGAGAGATGCCTTTGATAACCACGTCGCAATGGTATCAAACAAACTAGATTTTCTTAAAAATTTTGCAATACAAAGAGTAAACCCAAATATGCATCAAGTCATCAAGACAACAAGTGCGAATATTGTGCCATTCATAACTACTTGCATTGTGAATCTACTTATGCAAATTGTCACATGTCATTCATGTGTTTCCTCAATTCATTCTTTCTCTTTAATTTGGCGTGATCCTTTAAATGAAAATCCAGTTTGTTAGGATTCCGAAAAATTTTACTACTGCAGTGTATTGTTACTGCTTAATGGCCATTTTTAATGTTAACATTGTTCTATGATCTTTATTAAATCATAAACTGAATTCATTGTGATAATTTAGTATGATTGTGTCTCTTATTACATAACCTTTTTTGCCAGGTGGCCAGGGTTTACTGCAGCCAGAGGAGATTACCCATTTAGCCACCACAAATTAACTGTTCAGTTTTATGAAGCATCTACTGCTCAGGATAGAAATTTGGAAGGATTAGTTCACAAGGCTATTTTAGAGCTATGGAGACCTGACCCCAGTGAACTAACCCTTTTGCTGACAAAAGGTGTTGATTCTACTTTACTAAAGGTTCCTCCAACTGCAATTACTTTGACTGGAAGCAATGATCCCTGCTATGTTGAAGGTTATCATTTAGCAGATTCAAGTGATGGGAGGATCACTTTGCATTTAAAGGTCAAAGCCTCTGCAATTTATTTCTTTCTTACTCAATTATTTATTATTCATGTACAACATTTTCAAAAATTTAAGAAGGATATTTGCATTTACTATATTGCAATGGTCATAATAATTTATAACATAATGACAACAATTTATGACAATAGTTCTTCACTTTGATGTGAAGCATAGTAGATTAATTTTTAATTTAAAAGGTGTGGGGGAGCATGATATCTATCGTGTTAAAATCCAATGTATGTGGCACATTGATTTCTTTACCGGAAGAATGTGACACATTTAATTTGATGTACTATTGGTTCTATCTGATTAAAATCTAGTTATGTTGTGAAACTAATGTTCCAATGTATTGGTAAGGAGTTGCATTAGTGTGTGTGCAGGATTGATCAAAAGGTAAAAGAAATATCTGTTGTAGTTTGGCATGCAGTAGCTTCCTAAATGTGGATTCATGGTATCTTTGAGGAAATACTGATATTGATTATTAATGCCTTGGATATTTTTCTATAATCCATTTATGAAGAAATTACAATGGAATGCTAGAATTGCTCAATACTTTCATCTTTAAAGTTTAGTAATATGGACAAAGGATATTATTTGTTCTTGGCATAAAATGTTACCTCCCTATTTTGGTGTTTCTCATAATTTATAAATGAAAAATATTTCAAGTCTTAAACCTAACTGAGCTTGAATTAAATCGGGTGGATGTACGTGTGGGATTATCAGGTGCATTATATTATATGGATGGTTCTTCTCAAGCAGTGCGGCAGTTGCGTAATCTTGTTTCACAGGTTATTTCTCCTATAAAGTGCATATTCCATTCTAGTATGAGATGACTATTTTGAATTTTCATCTTCAAGACTATGCTTAGGAAAAAGGATTGAGATATTATTTTTTGATTATATGGTGTACAATCTGCGTTGATATATACAACTATGATTGTATGGACTATGCAATAATCATGGGATAAATATATCAACTAGATTTATTCCTTATTTCTGTATTTATCGTAATCATAGTTGTATATATCAACTAGCGAATAAATCAAACTAAATCTGTACAAAGAAATAAAATAAGAAATAAGCATATTAAATATGATACAACACTCTTCCTCTTCCTCAAGCTGGTGAATGGATATCTATCATTTCAAGCTTGTCTGTAAGATCTTGGCGTTATTTTGTGGGTAATTTATTTGTTAGGACATCTGCCAACTGTTGTCCAAAAGGTGACAACCTTTGCAAGAGCCCCAAGCAGCACCTTGTTTTTTGTTCCTTCTAAAATCTCTAGATAGGATTTTGAACAAAAAAGACTGCTGTTTGCTCTCTCCCTCTAATATCCTAAAAGTTTTAAGGATGCAATAAAGGTGCCTAATCTTTCTATGATAAGTTAATAGAACACAATTTGAAAGGAAGGATCTTGGAAAGCTAAAAGGTTAGTTCTTCCTCTGCCAACAAAGTTTTAAGGATGCAATAAAGGTGCCTAATCTTTCAATGATAAGTTAATAGAACATCATCTGCCAACTCTCCCTCTTACGTATGCCCTAGTTCTCATCAATTTGAATTTGGAGTAACAGCAAAAACACACTAAAATCTTTAGGATTCTCTTTTCCTCCTCTCTTTCTTTCTCTTTTCTTACACTCTTGATTGCAATTTGCACATCAACCCCTACAAATTCATTTATCCCAAATAATTAAGAGATCAATTACTTCTAGTAATTGATACGTAATCTCTATAGGATTTACTTGTCAATTTGCCCAGTGTTGCAACTTGCAAAATCCACATGATAGAGTGAGCACCTTGTTTTCACTTTTTTTGTATAATCTTTTTAAAACAGAAAACAACATTAAACAAGATGACAAATTTGTAATTAAAAGTGAAAACAGAAAACATTTTCAAAGACCAAAGAGCCCTTATTCTTCTTCTCGGTAGTTGTTTTCTTCCCTCTTTTCTATCTCAAACTTGTAGTTGTTATAATTTAGAAGCTGCCACCATTTACATGCATGGTTATCCAATTGGGAATCAAATCATGAACTCGAAGGCGACATTTCTGAATCATGAATCAAAATGTATTGTGAATAGTAAGATTCATGATCAATAATTAAAAATGTCTTGAAAAGTATTTTAATGGGAATTTAATGTCTAATAACTTATGGTTAACAAATTGAAACGTAAACTTTAAATGGAACTCAATAACAAAAAGTTTCAGTTTAAATTCAGCTGTATAACTCCTGAAAAATACAAAAATAATAACAAATGTAATTTAATTATTATTATAAAAATATAAAGTACCGAAATATCTATTTGAAAAGGATTATATCATAATCATAATTATTTAATTCCTTTTAAATTAAAAACCTTGAATTATCATATTGATTATACTCAATTTTTGGCCCAAGTCCACTAACAAATTACTTGGCTAGTTAAATCGATTCAAACCATCTTGGCTCATTATGTAGTTTGCCCACATTCAAGCATGCATACTGGTTTGACCCAAAAAAAAAAAAAGCAGAAGCATGCATATTTGTGATTGGTGTTTTTCTTTTTGTTCGTGTAGTGCTTCCTGTTCAGTTTTGGGCCTCATTGTTTTGTTTAAGACTTTCTGTCTTTTGGGGTTTTGGATGGTATGATGTTTTTGAACCGAGAAAAGGAAAAGAAAATGACAACTATGCCCTTCGTTTTCAAGCTTCAGCTTCTGCAATGTAACTGTCTCACGAAATTGAGTTCAGTTCCAAGTTTCCAACCTCACGGACAGATTTTGTCACTCTCTCTCCAAGCTCATTAAAATATTTGCCAAAAAGAAACCCCAAAATGGTGTTCTCCTGAACTGGGTCCTGTGTGACCCAACCCAGTTTTATGTGTGAACCGAGCCTGTAGGAATCAAATGAGTCATCGCAGATTCACAATTTAGATGGGATGCAAGCAATTCTAAATGCAATTTGAAGTCAAAATTGATACACCCTGCAACCTGTACTGATGGCTACTGTTTCGATATCGATATCTATCGTTTCACCTCTTTTTGTTATTTCTTCAATTGTTGGCAGCTTTGATGTATGTTATTGCCCAATAATTGAAGTTTGGAACTTTGGACTTGTGTTAATTGCTGGATTGTGCTAAATTGTATGCTAATTATTGCTTTTAACTGTTGTACTTGAGAATGTTTGCATCCTCTCTTTACACAGTAGTTCTTAACAGTTCTATTTGCAATAGCTTCTGGATCTGCGTTTCTGATGTTTTTCCCCTCTCAGGATCCAGTGCTGTGCAGTGTGACAGTTGGCGTTTCCCACTTTGAAAGATGTGCCCTTTGGGTACAAGTGTTGTACTACCCATTCTATGGTAGTGGTGCTGTTGGAGACTATGAAGGTGACTATGCAGAAGAGGATCCTCAAATCATGAGACAGAAGAGAAGCCTAAGGCCTGAATTAGGTGAACCTGTGATTTTGAGATGTCAACCTTATAAAATTCCATTGACTGAGCTTCTCTTGCCGCACCAAATATCACCTGTAGAGTTTTTCCGACTGTGGCCCAGTTTGCCAGCTATTGTAGAATATACTGGTACATATACTTACGAAGGAAGTGGTTTTAAGGCTACTGCAGCTCAACAGTATGGTGCATCTCCTTTCTTAAGTGGACTGAAATCCTTGTCTTCCAAGCCATTCCATAAAGTTTGTTCACATATTATCCGAACAGTGGCAGGGTTTGAGGTGTGGATTTGTTATTTTGTTATTTTTGAAATAGTTAAAGGATGTCTTGTTAGGTTCCTTTCCTGGAATCACCTAGTTTTCTTAGTGATATTGGTACTCAATTTCTGTGCCTTGTATGCTTTTTCTTGCATGTTCTACTTTGATGGAAACAGTAAATGTGTAACTAAACCAAGAGAAACTTGCCCAACATACAGTAGGATAAAAAGGCAAAGGCTATAATGGGGATTATATGCATTGAGTTTTGGGAAAAAATAAACACAAAAACACAATTATCTAAAGTGAGTAGCGGAAACAATTTCCCAAACTTGCAAGAACCTGTGAGGAGCAACAACAATAACAAATGGCAGCAACAAACACAAGGACACAGAGAATTATTTACGTGAGAAAACCCTCTCAATGTGAGAAGTAAAAACCCACGGGCTCAAGCCAGTCAATCAAGCTCCACTATAATCAAATGAGGTTACAAGAGAGTCTCAAAATACTGCACAAATTTGTGCAAACAACCAGCTAATACAACCAAGCAATAAAGCCTAACCAAAGAGAGAAAATCTCACAAAACAGAGCTGCTGTTCATATACGATTTCTCTCAGCCAAAACCTCCAATCAGCGATCCCAGCGGTCAGAACGAAGAAATATATATCTGGGAACTTCTGTCAAAGTTTCAGCTCAATCCAACGGTTGAATAAGTAGAAATAACGATTTCTATGCGGCTGGTCTGTGCGAGTCACCAAAAATAGGGCACGTGCGAAGGCGTATCTCCAACTTCAGACCTCCAATCGACAATCCGAACGGTCAAAACAAAAGGCACCGTGTTACGAATCTTCTGTAAAATTTTCAGCCAGATCCAACGGTGAACTAATCGGATATCGAGAATTGAAGCAACCGGTCCGGAGCTTCTTTTCTTGCCTCACTTCCCTTCTCTCTTTTTGATGCTGTCACCGAAAATACTCACACTAGGCTGTAAAAAATAGACTTCCCTCACCCACTACACTCACTTATCACACACCTCAATTAATTGTAGAAAATTTAGATTCAAAATTTGGACGTTTGGACACATAGTTATGAGTCCAACCAAACAATTCTCCCCTCACAACTATGTGGAGGTGAATCAATTCGACGATCTCACAACAGTACTCAAACTTCCCTCTTGGTAGTGCCTTAGTCATCATATCAGCACCATTATCATCGGTATGAACTTTAGCCAACTCTAACGACTTAGCATCCAAAACATCACGTATCCAATGATACCTTACATCAATATGTTTGGATCTAGAATGGAAAGTTGGATTCTTACCAAGATGGATAGCACTTTGATTGTCACAGAGCAACAAGTATTTGTCTGCACAAAACCAAGCTCTTGCAAGAATTTCTTCCCCATAGCAACTCCTTGCACGCTTGATAAGTGCAATGAACTCTGCCTCTGTGGTAGACAACGCTACACACTTTTGCAGCCTTGATCGCCAAGCTATAGCTCCCCTGCAAATTTAATAATATAGCCTGAAGTAGACCTCCTGGAATCAATGTCTCCAGCCATATCTGAGTCTGAGTAACCTACCAAAGTAGGTTTATCACCTCCAAAACAAAGCCTCAAACTACTAGTACCACGAAGATACCTCAAAATCCATTTCACAGCATTCCAATGCTCTCTACCTGGATTTGACAGAAATCTACTGACTGTACCAACAGCATGTGCAATATCTGGTCTTGTACATACCATTGCATACATCAGACTACCCACTGCAGATGCATAAGGAACTCTGCTCATGTCTGTCTTCTCAGCTTCATTTGAAGGACTTTGTTTAACACTCAGCTTAAAATGAGCCGCAAGAGGAGTGCTCACAACTTTAGCATTTTTCATTTGGAATCTTTGTAACACCTTCTCAATGTAGTGCTCCTGTGATAGCCAAAGTTTCTTCTCTTTCCTATCACGAGTGATTCTTATACCAAGAATCTTTTTAGCAGCTCCCATGTCTTTCATGGCAAATGATTCGCCTAGTTGCTTCTTTAACCTGTCAATCCTAGAAACATTTTTCCCAATAATAAGCATGTCATCAACATACAATAACAGGATAATGAAGTCATCATCGAAACTTCGAACAAAGACACAATGGTCGAAGTAGTCTTCTTGTAGCCTTGATCAAGCATAAAGGACTCAAACTTTTTATACCATTGTCTTGGAGCCTGCTTTAAACCATATAAACTCTTTCTCAACCTCGCACACATAGTCTTCCTTGCCTTTAACAAGAAAACCATCAGGTTGCTTCATATAGATCTCTTCCTCCAAATTACCATGAAGGAAAGCTGTCTTCACATCCATTTGTTCAACCTCCAAATCAAAAGTAGCAGCTAAACTTAATACTGTTCTGATGGATGACATCTTCACCACAGGTGAGAAAATCTCATTAAAATCAACACCTTTTCTCTGTCTGAAACCTTTCACTACTAATCTGGCTTTGTACCTTGGAGATGTAGAATTACTATCTTGTTTCACCTTGAAAATCCACTTGTTTTCTAAGGCCCTCTTGCCCTTAGGCAACTTCATCAAGTCATAAGTGTGATTATCATGCAAGGATTTCATCTCATCTTGCATTGCATCCAGCCACTTTTTCTTTTCTTCACTCTCAATAGCCTCTTCAAAACACTCAGGTTCTCCATCATCAGTCAACAACACATAATCTTTAAGATCATACCTTTTAAATGGTTGTTTTGGCCTGTTAGACCTTCTGGGTGGAACTAGTGGTTGTTCTGGTGCATCACCAAGATCATCATCATGTTCCCCTTGATCACCATCAATCGGAACCTCTAATCCATCTCCAACCTGCTGGTCATCAACATCACCATGTTGCTCTTCATTCTGAGAATTAGTCTCAAAGATGATCCAGTTGTGAACAGGCAACCATATTGGATTACCATCAGTCAGATTACTATCTTTCTTGAGTGTAGTCTTTTCCACTTTGTCAATATCTTCAATGGTTTGATCTTCCATGAACTGCACATCACGGCTTCTAACAATCTTCTTTTCAATAGGATCATATAACTTGTAGCCAAATTCATCCTGACCATAACCAATGAAGATACATTGCCTTGTCTTCGCATCCAACTTGGATCTTTCATCCTTTGGAACATGAACATAGGCCTTGCAACCGAAGACACGCAAATGATCATAGCTCACATTCTTGCCAAACCAAATTTTGTCCGGCACCTCGGTCTTCAAGGCAAGCGCAGGACTAAGATTAATAACATGCACCTGCCGTAAGCAAAGCCTCACCCCGAGAAATGATTAGGCAACTTTGCTTCGTAAAGCATACACCTAACTCTTTCAACCAAGGTCTGTTCATCCTTTCAGCTAAACCATTCAGCCGAGGTGTTTTAGGAGGAGTCTTTTCATGTCTAATACCTCGCCTGCAATAAACATCAAAGGGTCCACAGTACTCACCACCATTGTCGCACGAATGCATTTCGGCTTCTTGCGATCGCCTCTCAACTAAAACATGAAATTCTTTGAATTTTTCAAGCACTTGGTCTTTTCTCTCGCAATACATAGACCCATAGCTTCTGGAACAATCATCAATAAAAGTAACAAAATAAAGTGCACCACTAAATGACTTTACTTTTAATGGGCCACAAACATCGAGAATGTACTAATTCAAGTAACTACGACTTCTGGAGGGAGGATGCTTCTTGAAGGATACTCTGGTTTGTTTACCGACCATGCAATGAGAACATTTCTCCAACTCTACATTCTTTAATCCCGAAAGAGCATTCCTTTTAGCTAAGCAATTAAGCCCCTTTTCACTGATATGACCAAGCCTTCGGTGCCACAAAGATGACTCCATGTACATAGCATTCACACTCTCTTTAATAAACAAAGCTTTAGTCCAATACGGTTTAGAATGTTTCTCCCCTGCAGCCACAACCAAGTTACCTTTGGTGAGTTTCCACTTTCCAGAACCAAAGTGACTGTCATAACCACAATCATCAAGCAAAGGCACAGATATCATATTAAAGCGAACATCAGGAGCATGTTTGACTCCTCTAAGTAATAACTGCACTCCCATGTTGGTTTGCAAGCAAACATCACCAACACCAATCACCTTAGACACACCATCATTACCCATCTTTAACACTCCAAAATCACCGAAGTGTAAGATGTGAAGAACTCCTTCCTTGGTGTAACATGCGGTGTAGCACCACTATCAACTATCCACATGCTCTCATCGGATACAAGATTAACAGACTCATAGTCACGAAGAAGAACAAGATCATCACCTCTAGTAGTAGTGACACGATCATCATCATCATGATCCTTCTCTTTCGCTTGCCCTTCTTGCCTTTGTTCTCCTTTTTCCAAAGAAAACAGTTCTTTTGGATGTGCCTGTTTTGTGACAATAATAGCACTCCACATTCTTGTATCTTGACTTGGACTTACTCTGCTCTTTTCTCTACCACCCTTCGGTTCCTTTTTCTTACTTCTCCCTATTTTCTGTGAAAAATACCTCGGACTGAGATGAAGAACCCTGTGCCTTCCTTCTCATCTCTTCATTAAGAGCACCACTCTTTGCCATTTGCAAAGAAACAACACCATTAGGAGCTGAGTTTGTAATTGAAACCCGAAATGTCTCCCAAGACTCAGGTAGAGTATTCAATAGCCATAGTCCCAAAACCTCATGATCAAAGTTGATACCCATTCCAGACAGTTGATCTAGGAGCCCTTGAAATTCATTCAAGTGATCTGAAATAGAAGAACTCTCCCTATACCTCAAATTCATCAGACAATTCAACAAATACAATTTATTGTTCCCTGACTTAGAAGCATACAAGGATTCAATCTTCTCCCACAAAGTTCTAGCATGTGTCTCATTAGCAATGTGATTATATACATTGTCTTCTACAAATTGCCTAATAAAACCACATACCTGCTGATGCTCAAAAGTCCATTCTTCATTAGACATATTTTTCGGCTTCTGAGTAGTAAAGACTGGAAGATGCAATTTCTTCACAAACAACAAGTCTTTCATCTTGCCCTTCCACAAATGATAATTAGTACCATTCAAAGCTACCATTTTTGTATTTGCCTCCATCATTCAAGCAAGTCAAATAATCCCAAAACCAGAGCCCAAAGAGCTCTGATACCACTCTTTTGGGAAAAAACAAACACAAGAACACAATTATCTAAAGTGAGCAGCGGAAACAATTTCCCAAACTTGCAAGAACCTGTGAGGAGCAACAACAATAACAAATGGCAGCAACAAACACAAGGACACAGAGAATTATTTACGTGGGAAAACCCTCTCAATGTGAGAAGTAAAAACCCACGGGCTCAAGCCAGTCAATCAAGCTCCACTATAATCAAATGAGTTTACAAGAGAGTCTCAAAATACTGCACAAATTTGTGCAAACAACCAGCTAATACAACCAAGCAATAAAGCCTAACCAAAGAGAGAAAATCTCACAAAACAGAGCTGCTGTTCATATACGATTTCTCTCAGCCAAAACCTCCAATCAGCGATCCCAGCGGTCAGAACGAAGAAATATATATCTGGGAACTTCTGTCAAAGTTTCAGCTCAATCCAACGGTTGAATAAGTAGAAATAACGATTTCTATGCGGCTGGTCTGTGCAGAGTCACCAAAAATAGGGCTTCTGTGCGAAGGCAGTATCTCCAACTTCAGACCTCCAATCGACAATCCGAACGGTCAAAACAAAAGGCACCGTGTTACGAATCATCTATAAAATTTTCAGCCAGATCCAACGGTGAACTAATCGGATATCAGAGAATTGAAGCAACTGGTCTGGAGCTTCTTTTCTTGCCTCACTTCCCTTCTCTCTTTTTGATGCCTGTCACCGAAAATACTCACACTAGGCTGTAAAAATAGACTTCCCTCACCCACTACACTCACTTCTCACTCCCCTCAATTAAGTGTAGAAAAATGAGCTTGAAAATTTGGACTTTTGGACACATAGTTGGGAGTCCAACCCAACAATTCTCCCCCCTCACAACTATGTGGAGGTGACTGTCAATCCGACGATCTCACAACAGTACTCAAACTTCCCTCTTGGTAGTGCCTTAGTCATCATATCAGCACCATTATCATCAGTATGAACTTTAGCCAACTCTAACAGCTTAGCATCCAAAACATCACGTATCCAATGATACCTTACATCAATATGTTTGGATCTAGAATGGAAAGTTGGATTCTTACCAAGATGGATAGCACTTTGATTGTCACAGAGCAACAAGTATTTGTCCTGCACAAAACCAAGCTCTTGCAAGAATTTCTTCCCCCATAGCAACTCCTTGCACGCTTCAGTAAGTGCAATGAACTCTGCCTCTGTGGTAGACAACGCTACACACTTTTGCAGCCTTGATCGCCAAGCTATAGCTCCCTGCAAATTTAATAATATAGCATGAAGTAGACCTCCTGGAATCAATGTCTCCAGCCATATCTGAGTCTGAGTAACCTACCAAAGTAGGTTTATCACCTCCAAAACAAAGCCTCAAACTACTAGTACCACGAAGATACCTCAAAATCCATTTCACAGCATTCCAATGCTCTCTACCTGGATTTGACAGATCTCTACTGACTGTACCAACAGCATGTGCAATATCTGGTCTTGTACATACCATTGCATACATCAGACTACCCACTGCAGATGCATAAGGAACTCTGCTCATGTCTGTCTTCTCAGCTTCATTTGAAGGACTTTGTTTAACACTCAGCTTAAAATGAGCCGCAAGAGGAGTGCTCACAACTTTAGCATTTTTCATTTGGAATCTTTGTAACACCTTCTCAATGTAGTGCTCTTGTGATAGCCAAAGTTTCTTCTCTTTCCTATCACGAGTGATTCTTATACCAAGAATCTTTTTAGCGACTCCCAGGTCTTTCATGGCAAATGATTCGCCTAGTTGCTTCTTTAACCTGTCAATCCTAGAAACATTTTTCCCAATAATAAGCATGTCATCAACATACAATAACAGGATAATGAAGTCATCATCAGGAAACTTCTGAACAAAGACACAATGGTCAGAAGTAGTCTTCTTGTAGCCTTGATCAAGCATAAAGGACTCAAACTTTTTATACCATTGTCTTGGAGCCTCGCTTTAAACCATATAAACTCTTTCTCAACCTGCACACATAGTCTTCCTTGCCTTTAACAAGAAAACCATCAGGTTGCTTCATATAGATCTCTTCCTCCAAATTACCATGAAGGAAAGCTTGTCTTCACATCCATTTGTTCAACCTCCAAATCAAAAGTAGCAGCTAAACTTAATACTGTTACGATGGATGACATCTTCACCACGAGGTGAGAAAATCTCATTAAAATCAACACCTTTTCTCTGTTCTGAAACCTTTCACTACTAATCTGGCTTTGTACCTTGGAGATGTAGAATTACTATCTTGTTTCACCTTGAAAATCCACTTGTTTTCTAAGGCCCTCTTGCCCTTAGGCAACTTCATCAAGTCATAAGTGTGATTATCATGCAAGGATTTCATCTCATCTTGCATTGCATCCAGCCACTTTTTCTTTTCTTCACTCTCAATAGCCTCTTCAAAACACTCAGGTTCTCCATCATCAGTCAACAACACATAATCTTTAAGATCATACCTTTTAAATGGTTGTTTTGGCCTGTTAGACCTTCTGGGTGGAACTAGTGGTTGTTCTGGTGCATCACCAAGATCATCATCATGTTCCCCTTGATCACCATCAATCGGAACCTCTAATCCATCTCCAACCTGCTGGTCATCAACATCACCATGTTGCTCTTCATTCTGAGAATTAGTCTCAGCATGATCCAGATTGTGAACAGGCAACCATATTGGATTACCATCAGTCAGATTACTATCTTTCTTGAGTGTAGTCTTTTCCACTTTGTCAATATCTTCAATGGTTTGATCTTCCATGAACTGCACATCACGGCTTCTAACAATCTTCTTTTCAATAGGATCATATAACTTGTAGCCAAATTCATCCTGACCATAACCAATGAAGATACATTGCCTTGTCTTCGCATCCAACTTGGATCTTTCATCCTTTGGAACATGAACATAGGCCTTGCAACCGAAGACACGCAAATGATCATAGCTCACATTCTTGCCAAACCAAATTTTGTCTGGCACCTCAGTCTTCAAGGCAACTGCAGGACTAAGATTAATAACATGCACTGCCGTAAGCAAAGCCTCACCCCAGAAATGATTAGGCAACTTTGCTTCAGAAAGCATACACCTAACTCTTTCAACCAAGGTCCTGTTCATCCTTTCAGCTAAACCATTCAGCTGAGGTGTTTTAGGAGGAGTCTTTTCATGTCTAATACCCTGCTGCCTGCAATAAACATCAAAGGGTCCACAGTACTCACCACCATTGTCAGTACGAATGCATTTCAGCTTCTTGCCAGACTGCCTCTCAACTAAAACATGAAATTCTTTGAATTTTTCAAGCACTTGGTCTTTTCTCTGCAATACATAGACCCATAGCTTCCTGGAACAATCATCAATAAAAGTAACAAAATAAAGTGCACCACTAAATGACTTTACCTTTAATGGGCCACAAACATCAGAATGTACTAATTCAAGTAACTCTGACTTCCTGGAGGGAGGATGCTTCTTGAAGGATACTCTGGTTTGTTTACCAGCCATGCAATGAGAACATTTCTCCAACTCTACATTCTTTAATCCCGAAAGAGCATTCCTTTTAGCTAAGCAATTAAGCCCCTTTTCACTGATATGACCAAGCCTTCGGTGCCACAAAGATGACTCCATGTACATAGCATTCACACTCTCTTTAATAAACAAAGCTTTAGTCCAATACAGTTTAGAATGTTTCTCCCCTCTGGCCACAACCAAGTTACCTTTGGTGAGTTTCCACTTTCCAGAACCAAAGTGACTGTCATAACCACAATCATCAAGCAAAGGCACAGATATCATATTAAAGCGAACATCAGGAGCATGTTTGACTCCTCTAAGTAATAACTGCACTCCCATGTTGGTTTGCAAGCAAACATCACCAACACCAATCACCTTAGACACACCATCATTACCCATCTTTAACACTCCAAAATCACCAGAAGTGTAAGATGTGAAGAACTCCTTCCTTGGTGTAACATGCAGTGTAGCACCACTATCAACTATCCACATGCTCTCATCAGATACAAGATTAACAGACTCATAGTCACGAAGAAGAACAAGATCATCACCTCTAGTAGTAGTGACACGATCATCATCATCATGATCCTTCTCTTTCTGCTTGCCCTTCTTGCCTTTGTTCTCCTTTTTCCAAAGAAAACAGTTCTTTTGGATGTGCCCTGTTTTGTGACAATAATAGCACTCCACATTCTTGTATCTTGACTTGGACTTACTCCTGCTCTTTTCTCTACCACCCTTCGGTTCCTTTTTCTTACTTCTCCCCTATTTTCTCGTGAAAAATACCTCTGACCGAGATGAAGAACCACTGTGCCTTCCTTCTCATCTCTTCATTAAGAGCACCACTCTTTGCCATTTGCAAAGAAACAACACCATTAGGAGCTGAGTTTGTAATTGAAACCCGAAATGTCTCCCAAGACTCAGGTAGAGTATTCAATAGCCATAGTCCCAAAACCTCATGATCAAAGTTGATACCCATTCCAGACAGTTGATCTAGGAGCCCTTGAAATTCATTCAAGTGATCTGAAATAGAAGAACTCTCCCTATACCTCAAATTCATCAGACAATTCAACAAATACAATTTATTGTTCCCTGACTTAGAAGCATACAAGGATTCAATCTTCTCCCACAAAGTTCTAGCATGTGTCTCATTAGCAATGTGATTATATACATTGTCTTCTACAAATTGCCTAATAAAACCACATACCTGCTGATGCTCAAAAGTCCATTCTTCATTAGACATATTTTTCGGCTTCTGAGTAGTAAAGACTGGAAGATGCAATTTCTTCACAAACAACAAGTCTTTCATCTTGCCCTTCCACAAATGATAATTAGTACCATTCAAAGCTACCATTTTTGTATTTGCCTCCATCATTCAAGCAAGTCAAATAATCCCAAAACCAGAGCCCAAAGAGCTCTGATACCACTCTTTTGGGAAAAAACAAACACAAGAACACAATTATCTAAAGTGAGCAGCGGAAACAATTTCCCAAACTTGCAAGAACCTGTGAGGAGCAACAACAATAACAAATGGCAGCAACAAACACAAGGACACGAGAGAATTATTTACGTGGGAAAACCCTCTCAATGTGAGAAGTAAAAACCCACGGGCTCAAGCCAGTCAATCAAGCTCCACTATAATCAAATGAGTTTACAAGAGAGTCTCAAAATACTGCACAAATTTGTGCAAACAACCAGCTAATACAACCAAGCAATAAAGCCTAACCAAAGAGAGAAAATCTCACAAAACAGAGCTGCTGTTCATATACGATTTCTCTCAGCCAAAACCTCCAATCAGCGATCCCAGCGGTCAGAACGAAGAAATATATATCTGGGAACTTCTGTCAAAGTTTCAGCTCAATCCAACGGTTGAATAAGTAGAAATAACGATTTCTATGCGGCTGGTCTGTGCAGAGTCACCAAAAATAGGGCTTCTGTGCGAAGGCAGTATCTCCAACTTCAGACCTCCAATCGACAATCCGAACGGTCAAAACAAAAGGCACCGTGTTACGAATCTTCTGTAAAAGTTTCAGCCAGATCCAACGGTGAACTAATCGGATATCAGAGAATTGAAGCAACTGGTCTGGAGCTTCTTTTCTTGCCTCACTTCCCTTCTCTCTTTTTGATGCCTGTCACCGAAAATACTCACACTAGGCTGTAAAAATAGACTTCCCTCACCCACTACACTCACTTCTCACTCCCCTCAATTAAGTGTAGAAAAATGAGCTTGAAAATTTGGACTTTTGGACACATAGTTGGGAGTCCAACCCAACAATTCTCCCCCCTCACAACTATGTGGAGGTGACTGTCAATCCGACGATCTCACAACAGTACTCAAACTTCCCTCTTGGTAGTGCCTTAGTCATCATATCAGCACCATTATCATCAGTATGAACTTTAGCCAACTCTAACAGCTTAGCATCCAAAACATCACGTATCCAATGATACCTTACATCAATATGTTTGGATCTAGAATGGAAAGTTGGATTCTTACCAAGATGGATAGCACTTTGATTGTCACAGAGCAACAAGTATTTGTCCTGCACAAAACCAAGCTCTTGCAAGAATTTCTTCCCCATAGCAACTCCTTGCACGCTTCAGTAAGTGCAATGAACTCTGCCTCTGTGGTAGACAACGCTACACACTTTTGCAGCCTTGATCGCCAAGCTATAGCTCCCCTGCAAATTTAATAATATAGCACGAAGTAGACCTCCTGGAATCAATGTCTCCAGCCATATCTGACACACAGTAACCTACCAAAGTAGGTTTATCACCTCCAAAACAAAGCCTCAAACTACTAGTACCACGAAGATACCTCAAAATCCATTTCACAGCATTCCAATGCTCTCTACCTGGATTTGACAGAAATCTACTGACTGTACCAACAGCATGTGCAATATCTGGTCTTGTACATACCATTGCATACATCAGACTACCCACTGCAGATGCATAAGGAACTCTGCTCATGTCTGTCTTCTCAGCTTCATTTGAAGGACTTTGTTTAACACTCAGCTTAAAATGAGCCGCAAGAGGAGTGCTCACAACTTTAGCATTTTTCATTTGGAATCTTTGTAACACCTTCTCAATGTAGTGCTCCTGTGATAGCCAAAGTTTCTTCTCTTTCCTATCACGAGTGATTCTTATACCAAGAATCTTTTTAGCAGCTCCCATGTCTTTCATGGCAAATGATTCGCCTAGTTGCTTCTTTAACCTGTCAATCCTAGAAACATTTTTCCCAATAATAAGCATGTCATCAACATACAATAACAGGATAATGAAGTCATCATCAGGAAACTTCTGAACAAAGACACAATGGTCAGAAGTAGTCTTCTTGTAGCCTTGATCAAGCATAAAGGACTCAAACTTTTTATACCATTGTCTTGGAGCCTGCTTTAAACCATATAAACTCTTTCTCAACCTGCACACATAGTCTTCCTTGCCTTTAACAAGAAAACCATCAGGTTGCTTCATATAGATCTCTTCCTCCAAATTACCATGAAGGAAAGCTGTCTTCACATCCATTTGTTCAACCTCCAAATCAAAAGTAGCAGCTAAACTTAATACTGTTCTGATGGATGACATCTTCACCACAGGTGAGAAAATCTCATTAAAATCAACACCTTTTCTCTGTCTGAAACCTTTCACTACTAATCTGGCTTTGTACCTTGGAGATGTAGAATTACTATCTTGTTTCACCTTGAAAATCCACTTGTTTTCTAAGGCCCTCTTGCCCTTAGGCAACTTCATCAAGTCATAAGTGTGATTATCATGCAAGGATTTCATCTCATCTTGCATTGCATCCAGCCACTTTTTCTTTTCTTCACTCTCAATAGCCTCTTCAAAACACTCAGGTTCTCCATCATCAGTCAACAACACATAATCTTTAAGATCATACCTTTTAAATGGTTGTTTTGGCACATTAGACCTTCCGGGTGGAACTAGTGGTTGTTACGGTGCATCACCAAGATCATCATCATGTTCCCCTTGATCACCATCAATCGGAACCTCTAATCCATCTCCAACCTGCTGGTCATCAACATCACCATGTTGCTCTTCATTCTGAGAATTAGTCTCAGCATGATCCAGATTGTGAACAGGCAACCATATTGGATTACCATCGGTCGATTACTATCTTTCTTGAGTGTAGTCTTTTCCACTTTGTCAATATCTTCAATGGTTTGATCTTCCATGAACTGCACATCACGGCTTCTAACAATCTTCTTTTCAATAGGATCATATAACTTGTAGCCAAATTCATCGACCATAACCAATGAAGATACATTGCCTTGTCTTCGCATCCAACTTGGATCTTTCATCCTTTGGAACATGAACATAGGCCTTGCAACCGAAGACACGCAAATGATCATAGCTCACATTCTTGCCAAACCAAATTTTGTCCGGCACCTCGGTCTTCAAGGCAAGCTGCAGGACTAAGATTAATAACATGCACCGCCGTAAGCAAAGCCTCACCCCGAAATGATTAGGCAACTTTGCTTGTAAAGCATACACCTAACTCTTTCAACCAAGGTCTGTTCATCCTTTCAGCTAAACCATTCAGGTGAGGTGTTTTAGGAGGAGTCTTTTCATGTCTAATACCCCGCTGCTGCAATAAACATCAAAGGGTCCACAGTACTCACCACCATTGTCGGTACGAATGCATTTGACTTCTTGCCGATCGCCTCTCAACTAAAACATGAAATTCTTTGAATTTTTCAAGCACTTAGTCTTTTCTCTGCAATACATAGACCCATAGCTTCTGGAACAATCATCAATAAAAGTAACAAAATAAAGTGCACCACTAAATGACTTTACCTTTAATGGGCCACAAACATCGAATGTACTAATTCAAGTAACTCGACTTCTGGAGGGAGGATGCTTCTTGAAGGATACTCGGTTTGTTTACCACCATGCAATGAGAACATTTCTCCAACTCTACATTCTTTAATCCCGAAAGAGCATTCCTTTTAGCTAAGCAATTAAGCCCCTTTTCACTGATATGACCAAGCCTTCGGTGCCA
The DNA here is from genome assembly GCA_024086825.1 of Abrus pulchellus subsp. cantoniensis. Taxonomy (NCBI): domain Eukaryota; kingdom Viridiplantae; phylum Streptophyta; class Magnoliopsida; order Fabales; family Fabaceae; genus Abrus; species Abrus pulchellus. The sequence continues at coordinate 20,451,361 of CM044050.1, read as the reverse complement.
CAAAGATGACTCCATGTACATAGCATTCACACTCTCTTTAATAAACAAAGCTTTAGTCCAATACAGTTTAGAATGTTTCTCCCCTCTGGCCACAACCAAGTTACCTTTGGTGAGTTTCCACTTTCAGAACCAAAGTGACTGTCATAACCACAATCATCAAGCAAAGGCACGAGATATCATATTAAAGCGAACATCGGGAGCATGTTTGACTCCTCTAAGTAATAATCGCACTCCCATGTTGGTTTGCAAGCAAACATCACCAACACCAATCACCTTAGACACACCATCATTACCCATCTTTAACACTCCAAAATCACCGAAGTGTAAGATGTGAAGAACTCCTTCCTTGGTGTAACATGCGGTGTAGCACCACTATCAACTATCCACATGCTCTCATCAGATACAAGATTAACAGACTCATAGTCACGAAGAAGAACAAGATCATCACCTCTAGTAGTAGTGACACGATCATCATCATCATGATCCTTCTCTTTCTGCTTGCCCTTCTTGCCTTTGTTCTCCTTTTTCCAAAGAAAACAGTTCTTTTGGATGTGCCCTGTTTTGTGACAATAATAGCACTCCACATTCTTGTATCTTGACTTGGACTTACTCCTGCTCTTTTCTCTACCACCCTTCGGTTCCTTTTTCTTACTTCTCCCCCTATTTTCTGTGAAAAATACCTCGGACTGAGATGAAGAACCCTGTGCCTTCCTTCTCATCTCTTCATTAAGAGCACCACTCTTTGCCATTTGCAAAGAAACAACACCATTAGGAGCTGAGTTTGTAATTGAAACCCGAAATGTCTCCCAAGACTCAGGTAGAGTATTCAATAGCCATAGTCCCAAAACCTCATGATCAAAGTTGATACCCATTCCAGACAGTTGATCTAGGAGCCCTTGAAATTCATTCAAGTGATCTGAAATAGAAGAACTCTCCCTATACCTCAAATTCATCAGACAATTCAACAAATACAATTTATTGTTCCCTGACTTAGAAGCATACAAGGATTCAATCTTCTCCCACAAAGTTCTAGCATGTGTCTCATTAGCAATGTGATTATATACATTGTCTTCTACAAATTGCCTAATAAAACCACATACCTGCTGATGCTCAAAAGTCCATTCTTCATTAGACATATTTTTCGGCTTCTGAGTAGTAAAGACTGGAAGATGCAATTTCTTCACAAACAACAAGTCTTTCATCTTGCCCTTCCACAAATGATAATTAGTACCATTCAAAGCTACCATTTTTGTATTTGCCTCCATCATTCAAGCAAGTCAAATAATCCCAAAACCAGAGCCCAAAGAGCTCTGATACCACTCTTTTGGGAAAAAACAAACACAAGAACATAATTATCTAAAGTGAGCAGCGGAAACAATTTCCCAAACTTGCAAGAACCTGTGAGGAGCAACAACAATAACAAATGGCAGCAACAAACACAAGGACACAGAGAATTATTTACGTGGGAAAACCCTCTCAATGTGAGAAGTAAAAACCCACGGGCTCAAGCCAGTCAATCAAGCTCCACTATAATCAAATGAGTTTACAAGAGAGTCTCAAAATACTGCACAAATTTGTGCAAACAACCAGCTAATACAACCAAGCAATAAAGCCTAACCAAAGAGAGAAAATCTCACAAAACAGAGCTGCTGTTCATATACGATTTCTCTCAGCCAAAACCTCCAATCAGCGATCCCAGCGGTCAGAACGAAGAAATATATATCTGGGAACTTCTGTCAAAGTTTCAGCTCAATCCAACGGTTGAATAAGTAGAAATAACGATTTCTATGCGGCTGGTCTGTGCAGAGTCACCAAAAATAGGGCTTCTGTGCGAAGGCAGTATCTCCAACTTCAGACCTCCAATCGACAATCCGAACGGTCAAAACAAAAGGCACCGTGTTACGAATCTTCTGTAAAATTTTCAGCCAGATCCAACGGTGAACTAATCGGATATCAGAGAATTGAAGCAACTGGTCTGGAGCTTCTTTTCTTGCCTCACTTCCCTTCTCTCTTTTTGATGCCTGTCACCGAAAATACTCACACTATGCTGTAAAAATAGACTTCCCTCACCCACTACACTGACTTCTCACTCCCCTCAATTAAGTGTAGAAAAATGAGCTTGAAAATTTGGACTTTTGGACACATAGTTGGGAGTCCAACCCAACAATTCTCCCCCCTCACAACTATGTGGAGGTGACTGTCAATCCGACGATCTCACAACAGTACTCAAACTTCCCTCTTGGTAGTGCCTTAGTCATCATATCAGCACCATTATCATCAGTATGAACTTTAGCCAACTCTAACAGCTTAGCATCCAAAACATCACGTATCCAATGATACCTTACATCAATATGTTTGGATCTAGAATGGAAAGTTGGATTCTTACCAAGATGGATAGCACTTTGATTGTCACAGAGCAACAAGTATTTGTCCTGCACAAAACCAAGCTCTTGCAAGAATTTCTTCCCCCATAGCAACTCCTTGCACGCTTCAGTAAGTGCAATGAACTCTGCCTCTGTGGTAGACAACGCTACACACTTTTGCAGCCTTGACTGCCAAGCTATAGCTCCCCCTGCAAATTTAATAATATAGCCTGAAGTAGACCTCCTGGAATCAATGTCTCCAGCCATATCTGAGTCCGAGTAACCTACCAAAGTAGGTTTATCACCTCCAAAACAAAGCCTCAAACTACTAGTACCACGAAGATACCTCAAAATCCATTTCACAACATTCCAATGCTCTCTACCCGGATTTGACAAATCTATCGATGTACCAACAGCATGTGCAATATCCGGTCTTGTACATACCATTGCATACATCGACTACCCACTGCAGATGCATAAGGAACTCGCTCATGTCTGTCTTCTCGGCTTCATTTGAAGGACTTTGTTTAACACTCAGCTTAAAATGAGCCGCAAGAGGAGTGCTCACAATTTTAGCATTTTTCATTTGGAATCTTTGTAACACCTTCTCAATGTAGTGCTCTGTGATAGCCAAAGTTTCTTCTCTTTCCTATCACGAGTGATTCTTATACCAAGAATCTTTTAGCAGCTCCCATGTCTTTCATGGCAAATGATTCGCCTAGTTGCTTCTTTAACTTTGTCAATCCTAGAAACATTTTTCCCAATAATAAGCATGTCATCAACATACAATAACAGGATAATGAAGTCATCATCAGGAAACTTCGAACAAAGACACAATGGTCGAAGTAGTCTTCTTGTAGCCTTGATCAAGCATAAAGGACTCAAACTTTTTATACCATTGTCTTGGAGCCTCGCTTTAAACCATATAAACTCTTTCTCAACCTCGCACACATAGTCTTCCTTGCCTTTAACAAGAAAACCATCAGGTTGCTTCATATAGATCTCTTCCTCCAAATTACCATGAAGGAAAGCTGTCTTCACATCCATTTGTTCAACCTCCAAATCAAAAGTAGCAGCTAAACTTAATACTCGTTACGATGGATGACATCTTCACCACGGTGAGAAAATCTCATTAAAATCAACACCTTTTCTCTGTCTGAAACCTTTCACTACTAATCTGCTTTGTACCTTGGAGATGTAGAATTACTATCTTGTTTCACCTTGAAAATCCACTTGTTTTCTAAGGCCCTCTTGCCCTTAGGCAACTTCATCAAGTCATAAGTGTGATTATCATGCAAGGATTTCATCTCATCTTGCATTGCATCCAGCCACTTTTTCTTTTCTTCACTCTCAATAGCCTCTTCAAAACACTCGGGTTCTCCATCATCGCCAACAACACATAATCTTTAAGATCATACCTTTTAAATGGTTGTTTTGGCTGTTAGACCTTCCGGGTGGAACTAGTGGTTGTTACGGTGCATCACCAAGATCATCATCATGTTCCCCTTGATCACCATCAATCGGAACCTCTAATCCATCTCCAACCTGCTGGTCATCAACATCACCATGTTGCTCTTCATTCTCGAGAATTAGTCTCAAAGATGATCCAGATTGTGAACAGGCAACCATATTGGATTACCATCGATCGGATTACTATCTTTCTTGAGTGTAGTCTTTTCCACTTTGTCAATATCTTCAATGGTTTGATCTTCCATGAACTGCACATCACGGCTTCTAACAATCTTCTTTTCAATAGGATCATATAACTTGTAGCCAAATTCATCCTGACCATAACCAATGAAGATACATTGCCTTGTCTTCGCATCCAACTTGGATCTTTCATCCTTTGGAACATGAACATAGGCCTTGCAACCGAAGACACGCAAATGATCATAGCTCACATTCTTGCCAAACCAAATTTTGTCTGGCACCTCAGTCTTCAAGGCAACTGCAGGACTAAGATTAATAACATGCACTGCCGTAAGCAAAGCCTCACCCCGTAAAATGATTAGGCAACTTTGCTTGAGAAAGCATACACCTAACTCTTTCAACCAAGGTCTGTTCATCCTTTCAGCTAAACCATTCAGCCGAGGTGTTTTAGGAGGAGTCTTTTCATGTCTAATACCCTGCTGCCTGCAATAAACATCAAAGGGTCCACAGTACTCACCACCATTGTCAGTACGAATGCATTTCAGCTTCTTGCCAGACTGCCTCTCAACTAAAACATGAAATTCTTTGAATTTTTCAAGCACTTGGTCTTTTCTCTGCAATACATAGACCCATAGCTTCTGGAACAATCATCAATAAAAGTAACAAAATAAAGTGCACCACTAAATGACTTTACCTTTAATGGGCCACAAACATCAGAATGTACTAATTCAAGTAACTCTGACTTCCTGGAGGGAGGATGCTTCTTGAAGGATACTCTGGTTTGTTTACGAGCCATGCAATGAGATCATTTCTCCAACTCTACATTCTTTAATCCCGAAAGAGCATTCCTTTTAGCTAAGCAATTAAGCCCCTTTTCACTGATATGACCAAGCCTTCGGTGCCACAAAGATGACTCCATGTACATAGCATTCACACTCTCTTTAATAAACAAAGCTTTAGTCCAATACAGTTTAGAATGTTTCTCCCCTAAGCCACAACCAAGTTACCTTTGGTGAGTTTCCACTTTCGAACCAAAGTGACTGTCATAACCACAATCATCAAGCAAAGGCACGAGATATCATATTAAAGCGAACATCGGGAGCATGTTTGACTCCTCTAAGTAATAATCGCACTCCCATGTTGGTTTGCAAGCAAACATCACCAACACCAATCACCTTAGACACACCATCATTACCCATCTTTAACACTCCAAAATCACCGAAGTGTAAGATGTGAAGAACTCCTTCCTTGGTGTAACATGCGGTGTAGCACCACTATCAACTATCCACATGCTCTCATCGGATACAAGATTAACGGACTCATAGTCACGAAGAAGAACAAGATCATCACCTCTAGTAGTAGTGACACGATCATCATCATCATGATCCTTCTCTTCTGCTTGCCCTTCTTGCCTTTGTTCTCCTTTTTCCAAAGAAAACAGCTTCTTTTGGATGTGCCCTGTTTTGTGACAATAATAGCACTCCACATTCTTGTATCTTGACTTGGACTTACTCCTGCTCTTTTCTCTACCACCCTTCGGTTCCTTTTTCTTACTTCTCCCCTATTTTCTGTGAAAAATACCTCGGACCGAGATGAAGAACCTGTGCCTTCCTTCTCATCTCTTCATTAAGAGCACCACTCTTTGCCATTTGCAAAGAAACAACACCATTAGGAGCCGAGTTTGTAATTGAAACCCGAAATGTCTCCCAAGACTCGGGTAGAGTATTCAATAGCCATAGTCCCAAAACCTCATGATCAAAGTTGATACCCATTCAGACAGTTGATCTAGGAGCCCTTGAAATTCATTCAAGTGATGCGAAATAGAAGAACTCTCCCTATACCTCAAATTCATCGAGACAATTCAACAAATACAATTTATTGTTCCACGACTTAGAAGCATACAAGGATTCAATCTTCTCCCACAAAGTTCTAGCATGTGTCTCATTAGCAATGTGATTATATACATTGTCTTCTACAAATTGCCTAATAAAACCACATACCTGCTGATGCTCAAAAGTCCATTCTTCATTAGACATATTTTTCGGCTTCTGAGTAGTAAAGACTGGAAGATGCAATTTCTTCACAAACAACAAGTCTTTCATCTTGCCCTTCCACAAATGATAATTAGTACCATTCAAAGCTACCATTTTTGTATTTGCCTCCATCATTCAAGCAAGTCAAATAATCCCAAAACCAGAGCCCAAAGAGCTCTGATACCACTCTTTTGGGAAAAAACAAACACAAGAACACAATTATCTAAAGTGAGCAGCGGAAACAATTTCCCAAACTTGCAAGAACCTGTGAGGAGCAACAACAATAACAAATGGCAGCAACAAACACAAGGACACAGAGAATTATTTACGTGGGAAAACCCTCTCAATGTGAGAAGTAAAAACCCACGGGCTCAAGCCAGTCAATCAAGCTCCACTATAATCAAATGAGTTTACAAGAGAGTCTCAAAATACTGCACAAATTTGTGCAAACAACCAGCTAATACAACCAAGCAATAAAGCCTAACCAAAGAGAGAAAATCTCACAAAACAGAGCTGCTGTTCATATACGATTTCTCTCAGCCAAAACCTCCAATCAGCGATCCCAGCGGTCAGAACGAAGAAATATATATCTGGGAACTTCTGTCAAAGTTTCAGCTCAATCCAACGGTTGAATAAGTAGAAATAACGATTTCTATGCGGCTGGTCTGTGCAGAGTCACCAAAAATAGGGCTTCTGTGCGAAGGCAGTATCTCCAACTTCAGACCTCCAATCGACAATCCGAACGGTCAAAACAAAAGGCACCGTGTTACGAATCTTCTGTAAAATTTTCAGCCAGATCCAACGGTGAACTAATCGGATATCAGAGAATTGAAGCAACTGGTCTGGAGCTTCTTTTCTTGCCTCACTTCCCTTCTCTCTTTTTGATGCCTGTCACCGAAAATACTCACACTAGGCTGTAAAAATAGACTTCCCTCACCCACTACACTCACTTCTCACTCCCCTCAATTAAGTGTAGAAAAATGAGCTTGAAAATTTGGACTTTTGGACACATAGTTGGGAGTCCAACCCAACATTGAGTTAGACATTGCACCGTTTGAATTTACTAACTCTCTTCCCTTTTTCTTCTTCTCTTTGATGGAATAGATGTGTTATGCAGCTAAAACTTGGCATGGTGGCTTCTTGGGCATGATGATTTTTGGTGCCAGTGAAGTGAGTAGAAATGTGGACTTGGGTGATGAGACAACGACCATGCTGTGCAAGTTTGTGGTACGAGCATCTGATGCATCTATAACTAAGGAGATCGGATCAGATCTCCAGGGTTGGTTGGATGACCTTACTGATGGCGGGGTGGAGTATATGCCTGAAGATGAAGTGAAAGTAGCTGCTGCCGAGAGGCTTCGGATATCCATGGAAAGGATAGCCTTGTTAAATGCAGCCCAACCACGACCCAAGACCCCAAAATCTGACGATGAAGATGAAGAGGATGATAAAGACGACAATAAAGAAAAGAAAGATGGTGATGAAGATGAGAAAAAGGGGCCTTCAACACTATCGAAGTTAACTGCTGAAGAGGCTGAACATCAAGCACTTCAAGCAGCAGTGCTACAGGAGTGGCATATGCTCTGCAAGGATAGAAGTACGGAAGTTAGTTAACTATTTTCCTTTGTGTTTTGGGTTGCTGTTTTTTCTTCTAGGTTTTTCGAGAAATGTATGAGTATATTCTTTGTACTCTTTATTTTACATATACAAGTTCGGTAGAAACTAAAATTTGCCCGAGAAACGATTGAGTGTATTCTTTGTATTCCCCTTCCCACTTTTTCAGGAGATTGCTTTGTACATGTAGCGGCGCGGCTATTGATATCTTATTTTATATTTGAGCATTTGTTGGAAATGTAAGTCATCTTTTTAAGGGTAAAATGTATTTACACCTGAAGTTTACTTTGTTTTCAGATTCGTTTCTTGTATTCCAATTTCTTCTGATTTCTTCCGGCAGTTGCTAACGAATTTTTGGCTTTTTTATTTAAATAATACTTTTTTAAAAATAAATTCCTAAAATAAGATTTATTCTATACTATTTCTTTGTCTAGGATTTTTTTTGTCAAATCAGCAGCAATATCGCACATGCATAGACGATAGTAAATTTTTATTATTATTTTAATAGAGTATCGTTCTAATATTACCGATACTACACCAAAAATCAACACTTGTCAAAATTGCATGAGTATAGGACAAAATGAAACGATAACATATTTTTATTATTATTTTAATATATTATCGTCGTTCAGCATTCAAAACTCATGTTTTTTTAATCAATTTTAACACTATCGTTGCAGATTAACCGATACTCATTTTTTTATTATTATTTTAATATTTCGCCATAAAAAGTACGAAATATGACTTCTTAGAGTGGTTATTTTAAAACTGCTCTCATAATTCTATTTTAGAGAGCGGTTCTTTATGAACCGCTCTCAGTAGTAATTTTAGAGAGCGATTTCGTATGAACCGCTCTGATATTTCAATATTAGAGAGCGGTGTCATTTGAACCGCTCTCAAAAGTCATGTTTTTTTATTTAAATAATACTTTTTTAAGGAACCGCTCTAGTTTACGATTCGACACGTGGCAGTAGTATCAGACTTTACTTGACGATAGTTTTGTCGCTAGTTAACAAGCGGCAGCTGTATCGGTGTGACTGGAGTGATACTATCGCTACGTCGACATGTGGCACGGTGCATGTAAAAATCCATTAGTTGGTTACTGTGTAATAGTTATTTAACTGACTATATATAGCAAACGGTGGCTTCAATTTCACTTTGTACATTTGTGTTGGAGGAGTAGAAACAGAAAGCAAGAAGCAGGAGAAGCATATTCAAGGTTAGTAAATTTTGGTATTAATTATATAAAATTTTTGTATTAATAATGTTAAAATTTTAGTATGAAATTTAAATTAATTTATTAATTAAAATTAGTAAAATAATAGAAGGATTTAAATATATTTAATATCATGTTATTATATAAAATTTTTGTATTAATAATGTTAAAATTTTAGTATGAAATTTAAATTAATTTATTAATTAAAATTAGTAAAATAATGGAAGGATTTAAATATATTTAATATCATGTTTATGTAGATTTGTTGGAGAGTATGTATTTATATATTTTATTCTAATAAATTTATGGACAAAAATTAGGAAAAAAATTGTGGTACACATGTAAAGTGTAAATTTTGTAATGAAAAATTTACTATATTGTAAATGTAGTTATTGTTGTAATTTTTAATTAAATTAAGAAATATTAATTTCATATTTAATAGGATTTGAGAAGAATAAGTGTTAAAATTATGTAAATTAGGATGCACAAATAGGTAATAAGTCAATAAATATTATGTAGATTATATAAATATGAAAGTTTTAAAAATTTAAAAAGATAATTAATACAATAAAATGAAATATAAGTGAATTATTAAAATATAGGAAAAAGTGTGAAATTTTGTAATTATAATTAGAATATGAATGAGGTTATTTACAATTAACATTTAAATTAATATATATGTTCTAATTGAATAGTATAATTTGTTGATGCAGGATGACTGATTTTGTGATAATTGTATATTGGAACGGTCGAATATTTTCAAGTAACGAAGGTGTTACGTTTGAAGGAAATAATAAAATGATTAAGATTGAATGTGGAATAAGTTTGGAGACATTGAAAAGAAAAATTCATGCAAAACTGAAATTGTCTACTAGTCAGGTTATATCTAGGTTGATTTCACGATTTTTAGTAGACCCGATTGTTAGACAATACACAATGTTAGATAGATGTGATAATGAAGATATTGATTGCATGTTAAGTGCTTTTCTTCAACAAAATCAGTGAAGTACAATCGAAGTATATGCAGATATTGCGTCTAGTGAAAGTTCTTGTATTCAATCACAAGGTGTGGACTTAAATTTATCATGTTCACGTGACAACATGTCTGAGGCAGATGAACTCCCTTTTGTATCAGGTGTTAGTAATTATATATTTTCTTATAAGAGTATATATTTAATTTTATTGTATTTATGTTTACTTAACAATAATACTGTCATGGTTGTGTAGATTGTGAATTTGAGAATGAGGATGATGATGACAATGACAGTGAATGGGGGGATCTTAAAGAAACTTCATCTGAATCTGATTTAGAGGGTGGATCTCATAGTAACTTGAATATAAGTGTTAATGCAGGAGTCCAAGGTATTATGTACATTTAAATGTTATAAAATACGTTTTAATATACATGTCAAATAAATTGGTGAATGATAATGCAATATGCAGGCTTGATTGAAACTCCTTTTTGGAATTCAAGTCCACATTATACCTATATTAACTGGGGACATGCTGATGATGAAATGGAAAATATAGATGTTGATCCTGATCAAGCATGGAGGGAGGGTGATGCATTAGTTGTTGGTCAAAAATTTGAGTCTAAAGAAGATGTTAAAATGGCTATTAAAAGATTTGCATTGAAAACACATCAAAGTTATATTGTAGTGGAATCAAAACCGACCAAATCTCTCCTGGAACACTGTCTATGCTAGCTGGTATGAACTGACACTTCCTAACCTTCAACATCGGATGCTCTCGCCCATCCCAAATGTGTTCAGAGACATGTATACTTTGAAAACGCAACAAAGATGGATCCTCTGGCCCAGGATTAATTATCATACCTTCAGATGAAGATGAAGCCATCTACAAATTTAAAAATATACATTACCATTATTATGTCATTATAAACACATTATAAATAATTATACATTTATACAATTCGTTAATATCAATATAACAGTTGCAACACACTTAATTTTTTAAATTTGATGTCTCAAATAAAATATCAATACAAAATAATATTTATGCATCAAAGTTTTAACAAAAACTTTTCATGGTATACTTATTATATACCATAAGAATAAATACTATTATTAACTTTAGTTTTATTAAAGTCTCTTTTTATATTCTATTTTACTAAATAACAATTTAAAAAATCATGCAATACCTATGTTATTACTTTATTTAAATTTGTATATTTATTTTACTTCACCTATTTTATTTATATTAAATCAAAAACATAGATTTTATTTGACTTGATTACAACCTACTATATTTAATTTAATTTACACCCATTTATATTTTATTATTTTTTATATATCTATATATTAAATTTTAACGAAAATTTTCTAAATAATTATTATGCATCAAAGTTTGAACAATAACTTTTCATGGTATACTTCTTATATACATTGTAATTATAGTGTTATTAATTTTAGTTTTATTAAAATTTCATTTTATATTCTATTTTACTCTACAACAATTTAAAAAATTATGCAATACCTACATTATTACTTTATTTAAATTTTTATTTTTATTTTACTTCTCCTATTTTATTTATATTAAATCAAAAACAATTTTTTAATTTCACTTTATTACAACCTAATATATTTAATTTAATTTATTCCCATTTTTTAATCATTTTTAAAATATATCATTTTTTAATTATTTCTTCTTACTAATCAACACTAATAATCTATTTTCTCATACTTTTTACGTAATACATATTTATTTCTAAATATAATTATCTTATTATCTTCTAAATATTACTAATTATGTATTTGTATTTTAATATTTTATGATTTAACTAAAATTCTATATTTTAATGTATTTTATCTATCATAACGTTTGTAATTTTTTTTCCCTAAACATAATATTACATATATCAACCAATAACAAAATAGCACTATTATATATCTATTTTTTTTTATATCAATCAATTTTTATATATAATTTATTTATCACAAATTAATAAATATATCAATTACAACAAATTAATATATATCTATAAATTACACTTTAGAAACAAATTTGTAAAATTAAATTACAATAAACAATAAGAAAAATCATTTTTTCTCGGTTCTAAGTCAAATGCACAGTTTTTACATATACAAACTTTCAGATTTTTCATTTCATACATGTAATTACTAAAATCTGATAAAAAAATTTTAAAAAAAAGTCAAACTGCATTTGATATAGAATTCTAACCTTTAATGCCGGCAGCAACAACGACTATTCCAGTTCACCAATATCGGGTCCTAAATTACAGATTGAAATCGGTTATTATTTTTCAAATGAAACTCAATAAAATATCACTAATTCAACAAAATAATTTTTACCTTCCAATATTTCAGAGAATAATGCAAACGAAATGAAATTTTTACACAAGAATTTTGCAAACTCGCATAAAAAACCTTCAACGCCGGCGTTAATGGAGATTATGATGGAGGGGAAGAGAAGAAGAAGCTTGGGCGGCGTCGGTTCCAATATTCCAGGTGTCGTAGTCCCAACTAGTATCGCCCACAAAGCAACGATAAGCCAGTCGACGTGTCAGAGTCGATACACGTACGATCTCGACACGTGGCGCAATTTATCCCTGACCGTCCATTTCGAATAATTATCGTCTCTCTTTCGTCGATACTCCTTATGAACCGCTCTCATAACTCTATTTTAGAGAGCGGTTCAAATGACACCGCTCTCTAATATTGAAATATCAGAGCGGTTCATAAGGAACCGCTCTCTAAAATTACTACTGAGAGCGGTTCATAAGGAACCGCTCTCTAAAATAGAGTTATGAGAGCGGTTTTAAAGTAACCGCTCTAATAAGTCATATTTCGTACTTTTTGTAGCGAAATATTAAAATAATAATAAAAAATGAGTATCGGTTAATCTGCAACGATAGTATTAAAATTGATTAAAAAAACATGAGTTTCGAATGCTGGACGACGATAATATATTAAAATAATAATAAAAATATGTTATCGTTTCATTTTGTTCGATACTCATGCGATTTTGACAAGTGTCGATTTTTGGTGTAGTATCGGTAATGTTGGAACGATACTCTATTAAAATAATAATAAAAATTTATTATCGTCTATGCATGTGCGATACTGCTGCTGATTTGGCAAAAAAAAGCCCCAGACAAGAAAATAGTTTAGAATAAATCTTATTTTAGGAATTTGTTTTTAAAAAATTATTATTTAAATAAAAAAAGCCCGAATTTTTTCTAAAGTAAATTCATGAAATTAGTTTTCAAGATTGCGTTGGTTAAGTATTTTAGTTAGATTTAAAAATCTTTTCATAGTCTTTCACTTCACATACTTCATTCAATTTAGAACTTTTTGGTATAAAGTAGTAATAAAAATACAATATAGATTAAAATGAATGGTAAATAATAAATTTGAAATATCTTGCAAAATTTTATGATACACAGGTTTTCCTCTTGTCAACTAGTGCCAAACATGCAACAGCTTAGCAATTATAATATTGTGTTGCATGCATCTCCTAAGAACAAGATTGGTATGGAAAAATAAATCAAATTCTTAATTTGAGAAAACTTTATTTTAGTCTAGTTCTTCGTGTTACAAACATTAGTAACTTTAATTAGAAGTGTACAAAAAATTCAAATTTAATGATTCAATCTATAACTAAAATAAATTAAATTTAAAAAATTAGATTTTTTAAAATTTAGACATTCAATCTTTTTTTTGGTTGAGTTAAATTTTGGATCTCATAATAAAACCAATTTTCATGCTTTTAGCGGTAGTTCGCTCCAGCGATTTATGCAAGCCGACATCCATATACACGTTTTTCATTTTCAGCAGTAGTTCGCTCTAGGGCACCTGTACAAGCCTTATGCGCCCAAATGTACGCTTTTCAGTTTGTTAAATTTGTTTCTTGCGGCATCTATCGTATTACTTTTATATTTATTTATTTATATATATATATATACATATTAATAAATTTTATATCTTATAATAATATTTTTAATATATTAATTTGTAATAATATTATATAATATTAATTTATATTAAATAAAATAAAAATATAGAATATTATGAATATATATATATATATATAAATCCTTCTATGCTAAGAAAATATATTATTAAAACTAGATTTAAATTTTGAAACCAGTTTTAATCCAAATTTTAAAAAAATAATATAAATTAATTTAAAATTCAATCTACGTAATTAAATTTAAAATAGATTTAGACGGAATTTATACAAATCTAATCCATGCTCATCCTTAACTTTAATCTTTGACTTTCAAAACTTATCATTTTAATCTATACCCTTATAAAATGATATTTATTTTAATCATTTTATTTATACAAAATGATAATAAAATAAAAATATAAATTTATTTTTTAACAAATTTAAATACTAAAATATTTTATAATGTTGATGACTAAAATGATACATGCATACAATTTTATGGACTAAAATAAAAACTTACTCAATTTTCATGTGAGTGACATTGCACAGGGAATAGTGTAGAATTAAGTGAAAAATAAAGGTTATCTATCAGAGATAAAGACATACGATATATAATTTGAGAATTCACCTTGAGGGTGCTCAAGAAAAGCAATTTTTTTATTTCAACCCATGTAGAAAACTAGGGATTCACCAAATTTTGTAATTATGCATTAGTCACTTCTATTTGTACCATTTCAGGCAAGTTAAGTGAAGAAATAGTTGATCCTCTATTTGGCTACTTACATTAGACTAAACCACCTCAAAAATGTATTGTTACATATAGGGTGAGCATAATGGATACAAGTTCATTTTTCAACTTACTAAACGCAACAAAATTACCTGAATTCTCTCCCCTTGCATTTGAACAAGTTCGTCAACAGTGACTACCTAGATAATTTAACGGTTCAACCTACTGTAATTCCGTTTTAGCACCATCAAATGGTGATTCCTCTTGAAAAAAGTAAGACAATAGTCATTCGCTATCCATCTAGTCTTTTCCTAGTCAAGAGTTGACGAACCATCAAAATGTTTTGCGCAAGGGATGGTTATGCTATCAAAATACCAATAATCACAGTAAAATGAAGACGTTGAGTTTGAGGACCTAAAGTTTATTCCAATCTTTTACAAATAAATAAATCAGTGGGCCGAATGGAAGGGGGATGGATTAGAGCTACATATCATTGCCTGTTGAATGCGATTTAATTAGGGTTGTTTCAAAATATTAAGCAGCATCTTATAATGTTTATACGAAAATTTTGTAAATGTTGTACATGCTAACATTGAGTAAGAACATCTCCACCATATGCAGTTTGAGAACACAACCTCGATAATATAATTTAGTTTGGAAAATCTAATTATAGTAATTACAACTTAACATTTATGGACCAAACCCTTTCGCCTATAAAATTGTGGAATGTTAGTCCCTCACAATGTAGAACATCCTCTTTTGTTCTTGTTAGTTAACGTTAAAAATGAATAACAATTGTCGATGTGTTATGAGACAACTTGAATTCTATATTAGGCTTAAAACAATGACTTATTACTCAAACCATGGAACTCTTAAAATGTGGAGATCAAACCATGGAACTCTTAAAATGTGGAGATTTTTCATTTTTGCAGAGGAATACCTCCAATGTTCAGGTTTCCTCCAGCATTGCCAAAAACTCCCACGTCATATCATGGGTTAGCCACTCCACCACCCCAAAAGCCCACTGCTACAGATCTACCATCAACACACATCACCTATCTTTCATCTCCACCATTGCACAATTGAGAACCAAGTCTTCCTCGCGTCCCCATAACCTAGCCCTTCCGTCACAAACTAAGTTGCACCTCCATAAACTTGACATGGTTGTCATTCATCTTGCACCACTGTATCGCCACCATCATGCACCATATTGAGTTTGTCACAAACCTCTACAACTATTAGCCTCCACACAAATCACCTTTGCCAACCGTTAAGCTCACAGCTCTACCGTCCAAACCAATTATTATAACTCCAATTTGAATTTCTAATACACTGCGTTAACACGTGTTTGTTAACTCGTTATTTGAAGATTAAAGGATAGGAAAGTTATGAAGGCAGTGCAATTCTACCTCATCGAGAGAATGTTTTTGGTGTTAACCATCCGAAGTTCGACTACAATGGAGAGGTCACCAAAAACAAAATTTGAACTTTGGGTTCTGATGTAAACTTTAGTATTAATTCTAATGAAAGACTAAACCATCAAAGCCTCACTATTCTGTCAATAGTGAGGTGGTTGGGGATGATGCTAGAGGGAAAGGGAGGAGAGACAGGTACATGAATGAGTGGAGAAAAGAGTTGTGTTAAAGAAGAATGATGTAAAATGAGTAGCCCAAAGGTTTTAAAAGCGAGAAACTAAAATAAAGGAATGGATCCTAAATAAAAGTTCATTTCAAGGTTTTCAGAGATTTCAATGTCAACAATCTATTACTCATTCTTAACATCAACTAATGGTAGGGATGAAAGATGTCCTTGAATCTCAGGGATTAATGTCTTAATTTATAAATTCAAGGACAAAATTGAATAATCCCGACAATCTTGAGGAAGTGTGTGAGGGTTTCGTCAAAAGGTGTTAGTAGGATATCAGAATTCGTTTCTAACAAATCTTGCTATTTTACTTCAGAGACCACAACATTTTACTGCATCAAGCCGCAGACAGGATACAAAAAAGGGCAAAGAATGCAGTAAAGCAAGAGTCAATAGTTTAATAAGCAAATGCAGTTCAACATCCTCCCAGCTAATCCTTTACATAACAAGACTCTGAATCATTGATGAACTCTTTCTCCATCTAGGAGTAAAATAAACCAAACTGCCATTTGCACTAGTGAAAGAACAAGGGGTAAAAGGCAGATGGACCAATTCAATGCATCATTCAGATCATAAAATCTTGGATGAACAGATGGCCTTGCTTTAAATGTTGAATTTTGTTGGAACGTCAAAATCGTCAAAATCATACCTCTGCCGCTCTCTCCCAACCTAAGAAAATAGTTAGACTTGTCGTCAGCATACAATTTCCGATGACAGGACGAGCAAAATAAAATGCGCTCACCTTAGATAAGTACAACTGGTCACTTGAAATGTGTTCATCCATTGTAGTTAGTTTCCTTGACAGTGCCATTATTCTGCACAGGAGGGGAAAATTATAGAGGCAGATCACCAATTTAACCACTAAATAATAATTAAAAAAAAAAAAGACAAAAAGAAAATGCGGGCAGCATATTTATACTCTTTAATTTTCAGGTGAATTTTATTAATCCGATTATATACATTGCAGGAAAAAGTTCCCTAACAGGCTTACATAAAAAATATCAAAAGCTTACCTCTGGATTGATGAATCAATGTGCTCTATCATCTCACATGTTTTATACTGCTCAGGATCCTCTAAGAATCTAACCATTCCATCCCTCTGGTTGATTGTTGCATATATCTCACCATCCTGAATCTGTAGTTCTCAAATATGTGATTAATAAAGAATAAATTAACATGTTAAAGGTACAAAGCATCTAAAAATGACATCATAATGGGGACCACCATTTGTAGCACATGCATTTCTGCTTCCTTGGGGCTATTTAACTGCACTGAATTGGCTATATCTTGGAGAGAAAGGGTCAAGTATGTCTGGGTCAATCTTTGAATATTTCGCTTATACAAGGACGATACAACCTGCTTAACCAGTCCAAGATTATTGTCCTGAAACGAAAGAAATACCATGAGGCACTATTAGACTGTCACATAAACATACATTTTAAGAGAAAGCCTAATAAGTAGCCAAAATACAGAAGAATTGAAAGTTAGACTAGGTGCAGAGACAAGTTTGTTCTAGTTAAAATGCCTGAAACTTCAAATAAAGTATAAGACGATAAGTATGAGAATGAACCCACATTTTCAAACTTCTCTGTATTTGTCTTGACACAAGCCTCTAATTCCGCAATCTTTGCTGTGCCATAACTATTTGCCAAATCCATGTAAGGCTGCTCATATTAAAAACAACCAAATAGGGTTAAAATGGCTCAAGTCACAAAAGTCCAATATTCTAGTAAGGAATATAAATGAAATTCAACAATGTGTTTGAAAGCAATGAACAAAGGAGAAAAAGACAAGTACAATGACAATAAAAAAAAGAAATTTATGCTTTATTCAAGTCTGATGGCACCAAAAAAAGAAAATTTGAACATACAAATCTTATATTGTGGGAAGCTACAAATTCAGTCCTGTAAACGGCAATCTGAAATAGCAAAAACTGCAGCAGGTATATAGTAGTACGGGCCTCTCAATGGATATCTCTATTAAGGATAGCTATATGGCCTTGATGGAGATAGTTTACATAATAACAATGTCATATGATAAAATTGCTGAAGAAATGCTACTTGTACTCTGTACTAACTCTGCTAAGCCACACATGCAAATCCGCAATTCTATTTACACAAGTCAGATGATTTAAGACTAGCACATGACAAATTCTTAATCTCCAGACCAGAAAATTGTCTATCTGTCTGTCAATAAAAATTCAAATCATAAACAAAAGTATTGTTCAAATAGATACATTTCTCTTGTCCACCACAAAATTTTAACTAAATTAGCTGTCATTGCCTTTTTTTGACCTGCAGGGGGAGGGAGTGAAGAGCTTTTGTCACCCAATACAAGTTAAAGAAGATAAGCAACCATGTGAAAACCAAAGCCAGCATAGCAGCAACGACATATTACAATTAAAATTAGGATAACCAAAATTACGTCATTTAAAAAGAATCGAAGTCATGTGAATGTGCAAAACAAATTGTCAATGGCCTTCCCACCTCACTAACCTCAACTAAATTATATTTGTACCTGACAAAAAGTCTTTAGGTTCCTTTGAGCAACAGAAGAGGCATACTTAGGAAGTGTTATAGATAACTGCGACTGTACATATGACAAGTCAGATGGTTAGTAACAAATGAATTGAAATAAAAACCCCATACCAATGTCAAGAAAAAAGGACCTATACACAAAGATTGTCTCCTGATAAAAAAGATGAAATATTGAAAGTGAAGCATGAAACTATTGATTTTTTTTCCATTAATTTATTTGGCAGAAAAATAATTCTCAACAATATAAGAGCAACAAAATTGCAATTTGATGCATTTATTATGCCATGTCAAGTATGAAACCAATAAAAATCCATACCTGTCCATGATGAATGAGAGAGACCAATATATACTTTTTGTAAGCTTCAACAGGTATAGCATTCATGGAAGACATTGGAGCAGTTACAACCTAAAAAAGTATAACCCATAAGCTATGACAAAGAGTGAAACCAAGAGTTTGTTATAAGAACAAACCATGGCCAATGTAAGTGTGCAGTGATATATAACAGATGACTTACATTATGTAGAAGGTCCAATGCTTTACGGAAGTGCTTCTGTCCAATGCATATCATACCCCTGTCAAAAAAAATTAGAGTTGGCCACAGTAAGCATTATTCCTCATTTATAACAAATGACTAGAATCATAATCTAAATCCCCTAATACTAGTTACAGTACTTATCAATCTAACTTACATGAATTTCAATTTAATTATGGTCAACATTAAATAAGGCAATAATTTCCAGGAACCATATCCACTAACATTTGAATAGTCAGATATTCACAGGGAATTCCAAATTCTAGATGATGCAGATCATGGGAAGGCCAGGAAATTTCAGTGTATTTCAATGCAGATGAATTCTTGGTTTCAGTATACCAGATCTGGGGCAAGTCTGCATGGGATGAGTATTTCTAGGCCTAGATATGGGAGAGAGAGGAGTAAAAGATGCAGAAGTTGAAGACAGAAACAACTCACAAACAATTGATGACGGAGATGGAGTGGGAGGTACGGGAGAGAAATTAGAGATAGGAAGAACAATGATAGTGGTAGGAATAGAAGATGAAGAGGATTTAGAAGTTGAAGATGTGAGAAATAATCGGGAATATGGAAATCTTCATTCATTGAAGACAACATCTTTGAAAATAAGCACTTTATCATCAGAAGAAAGGCATTTGTAACCTTTGTGTGAAGGGGAGTAACCAAGAAACACAAACTCCTGACCTGAGACCAAAATTGTAGCTTGTGATGATTATGGGGATGAGGAAGTGGGAAGCAAGCACATCCAAAAACCTTTAGGAAGTAACAGTGGAATTGATTGAATAGCATTTGTAGGGAACCTGTCCTTTTACAGCAATGGTAGGAATCTATTGATGAGGTAGATGGCTATGATTGAAGAATGGTACCTGCAAGGGAATAGAAGTATGAAGTATCACAGAATGGGCAGAGAACTTGTCTAATCCAGGAATGAGATTATGAACAAAGCATGTAGACCCCAAGACCCAACAAGGAGGAATAGGAAAAAGAGAGTGATGAGGAAACAATACATTTGGTAAAGAGATTGACAGTTTAAAACATCATATGGCATCCTGTTGATAAGATAACATGCAGTAAGAACAACTTCAATCCAAAAATGATGTGGAACATCTGAGTTAATGAAAGAGTATGTGTAGTTTCAATCAATTTTTATGCTCCACAATCCCGTTTTGTTGAGTATGAGACCACTAAGTTGGATAAAGAATGTCGCCATAAAGGTCTAAAATTGTGTAGATAAGTATTCGTGTGTATTGTCATGTTGTAACTTATGAATTGCAATTTCAAATTTGAGTCATAAAAAGAATGGAAGTCAGAAAGTAACTCAGATCATTCTATTATTAAATATAGCCCAGTAAATTGGGAAAAAAAAATCATCAATAAAAATAACAAAGTATTTAAAAACCTAATGTAAACATAGTATGACTAGGACTCCAAATATCAGAGTGAATTAAAACGAGAGGAGAAGAAACCCTGCATAACTAATAGGAGTGCCTTGAACCGATGCAATTGATAAGGATTGTGCTGAAGAAGGTTCATTGAAGGAGAAATTGAACTTGTTCCCACACAAGATACACTTTGTTGGTTTTATATGCTTTATGATCAAATTCGGTGAGACACCCTGACAGAATAACAGGGGTCACAAGGAAAAGTTGAAGAAATGTGCTCTAATAGCTGGTTCAGTTTGCTGAAGCCAGAGAAGATAGTTCTTGTCATTGAGCTTCTCGATGATGGTGCAATTGAATGTTGTTGGACCAAAAGAAGTCAAAGGTGAATGTGAATTGAGTGGAACAGCATGAATTGGTGGCAGCACTGCTGAATTTGGCATTGGTGGTGGAGGAAGAGAGTATCATTCCAAGATATGGGGATCTTGATTGGATCAAGAGGCTCTAGAATCTAGATACCATGTAAGATTTTCATAGTATCATCGAGAGAGAGAGAGAGAGAGAGAGAGAGAGAGAGTAGAGAAACTAAAACTGTAATTACTGATTCACCCAAATGAATTTACAATGAGATGACTCTCATGTAGAGTGAGGCTCTGTTAGAGTTGTCACTGTGCAGGCTAACAGACCATAAAGACTAAGCAAACTAAAACAGAAAAATACAACTATCTATCTTAACAGAATAACTAATCAGGAGTAGTGCTCTAACAGTGGTTGGTAGAAACATATAGTGAATTGGAAAATTAGATAGAACATTGATTTTCACTTCACACGGTAGTGTCATGATGTATTTTAGAGGAAATGGCCTTGAATTTGGACTAGACCCAACCCAGCCCACCAAAAGTCAGCTCATGAGGTGAGATCTGAATTACCCAGATTTTAGAAAGTTCTATTTAGACCATATCTGTAGTTGATGTAGGATCTCTCAACATCCTCTTCCCTTTTTTATATTGCACTGCAAAAGCTGTAGGGACAAGCAGATTGCGTTGGAAAATCCACCAGATTAGGATGATAGCACTGAGAAAACCATGAGATTAGGTGCATTTTTGGACAATTGATGATGGCTAATATCAAATCTATAATAGGCTCTAATACCATTTTGAATTTGGGTTAGGCCTAACTCAATCTCAAAAGCTAATTCATGAGGTAAAGATCATCTAAGCCTCTTTAAGTTTTACTTTGCCATATCTATAGTCAATATGGTGTCTCAACAAACCTAAACATGCAAAAGTCTTATTTAACTTTTATAGGAGGAGAAATTGTTTTGTCCAATCAAAAGATGCAAGTAATCACATGATACTTAATCAATTTAATAAGAGATCATACATTTTCACCATCTAGCTAATTAATTCAATATTTCCAATAGTAGATTCTTGTCATCTGGGATGTTCGTGTTTCACTCTTAAGCATTAGATACATAAACATATTTAACAGAGATGAGAGCCCAACAAAACACAAAGGCATAATCCCACACCACTATATTTTTCTCTTGAGAAAGAAGAGAAGCGAAAAACATACCCATAATAACAGTAGAGAAAAAGGTCCCTTCTTTGTTCTATTTCAAAAACATCATCCTCCAATATGGATAGACCAATTTTATAGCACTTTGACAACAAGCAAAGCAGAAGAAACTCTGAATGCAGTGAAGTCAAGTGTTCAGTGGAGGGCTGAAGTTTCCTAACAGCAGTGAACAAGGGTGCCACTCCTCGCATGGGAGTTTCAAGCAACATTACTAGCTCCCTCAACTTCTTACATACCAATGTGACTGCAAAAGTATCAAAAACATAAAAACAGTTATGCAAAGAAGAACAAAGACATTAGCATTTTTTTATACAATTCCAAAAAAAAAAAAATAAATAAATAAATAATAAAAAAAATCCACCAAATTAGTGTAATAGAAATTATAAAAATGTTATTTTAGCCCTTAGATTTCTGTGCCACAGTTATTTAGGTTCATTTGAAAGAACTTATAAAAATAGCTTACAATTCCCCTAAGCTCGTTTTAGATTTCAATAAGTTTCTTCATAACGCGTGTAAGTTATCAAAATAAGCATTTTTCAGCCTATTTCAATAAAGTTTATAGCCAAAGGTACAGTATCCACCTTAAACAATAAAAAGACTATTGAAAAAGTGCATAATTGAACTGTTATCTAAACACACCCTTAGTCAAGCACTAAAATGACTTTTTATAAAATTGAAAACATTTTAGGGATTAATTTGGTGTATTGATTGGAGAAAAAGGAGCGAATACATTTTTCGGGTGCCAAGCGAATTTGATCAGCGACGCAAGCGTTGATGAATCGGGTAATGAGTGGAACCACCGTCTCAGCGTCTTGTTTTGAATTTTGGGCAGATGCGAATGCCTCTCTGTGAGAACAAGCGTAAATTGAGCCCCAAATCACAAAAGGAAAAGGAAAATTGTGTGTGTGTGTGTGTGAGAGAGAGAGAGAGAGATTACAGGACATAGAGGAAACCGAGAGAGTGAGTGGAGGGGTCGAGTTGGGTTAAGAGGGGAAAGAGCCGAGTCGACTCAGTTCGTAGCGAGTCATCAGCTTGCTTGAGGATGGTGTGAAGCCTAGCGATGTCTCCTGAGGTGCTCGAGAGCCCTTGGATTTGGGCAGTTAATGCTTCCAGCGGATCCATCTCTTCTGAGTTCTGATTCGCCCGTTCCCACGATTCCAACTCAGTTCAGTGCTTCCCTTCTTCTTTTCCCTCACCGTCACTCACACAACCCACTCCTTCCCTCACTTGGGCCTTTTATTTCTCTCCGCACCCGTTGGATTTCCCCAATTCTCTTTATCTTTTTTCTTCTTCAACTTTAATTTATAAACATCTATTTTATCATCCTTTATCCTTTTTCTGTCATATTTATTATCTTTTTTATTCATATATTGGTATGTTTTAATAAATGCAAACACTCACAAAAGTATTTGTTAAAGATCTTTTTTATCCCTTTTCCAAAAATTCAATCTTAAATTTAAAAGTGATTCCTATATTTTAAAATTTTGCTTTTGAAAAATTGAAAAGAGTTTAGAATAAAACTATCATATTATATACAATACATTTACCCACTGTCCTTTCTTATGGAGATTATGTTTTATTAAATATATACAGTACATTATTCTAGTAAGCATGACGATTTTATTTTATTTTATATTATTTTAATATTTTTTAAAGTGTTGCAGCTTAAAAAAAATATGAGGCTTACTATAATTTCAAATGTAAATGGTAAGGATGAATTGAAAGATTCTACGAATGATAACTAAAGCTATTAAAAGATATGTGGATAATAAGTTTTGAGATGGTATAAATGAGTTAATTCAATTTACAAAATATTTAAAACATATATTTTGCCATCGATTATAGTAACAATATATCAACTATATCTTAAAATTTTTTAGAAAAAAATATTAAAAAAATAAATATATACTAAAATAGACTCAGCCCTAATATATTTACCCAACTAGACCTGTTATTAATACAAGTTCAAAATTTATGTTTGATCAAATTCTGACTTATTTTTTATTTTTATATAATAAAATAAATATTATGTATTTTTTATATTTATATATTTATATATTGTAAAATTTAATAAATATTTAGTTAATTTTAAATAATAAAACAACTTTTATTATTTGAATTATATTTATATTTTTATATATATGAAAATAAATATTTATATTATGTTTATTTGTGTGAAATAATATTTACATATTTATATTATGTGAAATAATAAAGAATATTATGTTGATATATTTTATTGAATATGTAAATTTGTGTTATGAATTTTTAATATTAATATGATAATATTATTTTGAATAAGTACAGTATTAAATTTTTGAAAAAATAAAATTTGTATAAAAATAATAAAGAATATAAGAGTATATATTTTTTGAGTATTAACATGATAAAAAAATTTGAATTGGTATTTTATTAAATAAAATAAAATTTGTATATAAAATAAATAAAAATAATAAATAATATTTTGTTTATATATTTTTTTAATATTAATATGATAATAATATTTTGAATAAGTATTTGATTCTAAAAACATAAAATTTGTATATAAGATGAATAAAAATAATGAAAAATATTTTTTTATATGTTTATTAAAATATATATATTTAATTAATTTTTAAAATTATGGTTATAATATTTGAATGAATTTTTAGAGGATTATTAAGGTCTAGCTGTTGGAATGCAGCTGAAGAACATAATATAAATATATAAATATTATTTCACATAAATTAACATAATATAAATATTCATTTTTACATAATATAAAAATATAAATATAATTCAAATAATAAAACTTGTTTTATTATTTAAAATTAACTAAATATTTATTAAATTTCACAATATATAAATATAAAAAATACATAAAAATTATTTTATTATATAAAAACAAAAGACTAAATTTCAAAACAAAGAAAAAAACCTAACTAGATTTTAGTTATCTGAAAACCAAATTTTGATAGAAAAAATTTAACTATTTAGCTAAGACACAGGTCAAAATTCGATTCAGGAACACAAATTCTGAACTTGTACAGGAAACAGATCTAGTTGGATAAATATATTAAGGTTAGATCCATCTGTATATATATTTATTTTTTAATTTTTTTCTGTGAAAAATTCCTATATCTTGATGGCAAAGACAAAATTAAAAATGTACTTTAAATTAAGATAAATATATTTATGATTATTTGTTAAAAAATTAATGATTAAGAATAAGATAACATACAAATACATACGTAATAAATTTCAAAGTGTTAAAATCTTAGTCAAGATTTTTCTAATTAACAATTATAAGAGCATTTATTATTTAAAATACACCCATTTCTTTTAGAAAAAAAATAAATCTAATAAAATTAGCTAAATTATACAAACAAACGACGTATATAAAACATTTCATCTATTAAAGGCTCAGAGGACTGGATTACCCGCCAAAAACACTTCCAAACTCACGTAACGTCTTCTCCTCCTTTCCCCCGTCGCACACCACCGCCTTCTTCAGCCATGAGAGATTGCGCCAAGTGCAGCATTGCTCATAGAAATGCCTGTTCAGAGCCGAGTTCTTGTGTGTATAGAGAACACTTTCCCATGGATAGGAAACATATCTACGACCTGGTGAGGGATATTCTAGGCGCGGACACAATCACCAAAGTCTTTGCGAAATTGAACACTAGAGAAGAACGAGAAGAAGCACTGGCCTCCCTTGCATGGGAGGCTAGTCAGTGGGAAAAAAACCCTAAGGGGGGACCACTGTCCGTACATCTTCCGTTACCCCAAAGCGATATACCTCCAAAGAAGAGACAGCTCTATCGTCTCTATAAAAAGCGGTTGAATTGAGTGGGTGTACACTAGTGTTGTGAATTGTAAGATGATATCTTTTTTTCCCTGTATATGATTTCTTTTTCTTGTAAATGAATAAACGATTGTAGGGTTCTATGTTGTTTTGAGTTGTAAAGCACCCTACTTACTTTCTGTAATGAATTCTATAAGATTGAATAAAAAAAATATCAATTAGAAAAATTGTTCTTGTAACTACAAACCGTTTTTATCCTAAGTAATATGTTGTGAGAATATGAACAATTAATATAAACTATTTGATCTTATTGGGATGGTCAAGATTAAAAGATATAGTCCTTTTTGCATTGAGAGGTAGTTTGGTACCTTTGGAGTCTTATGAGATTTCAGCTATTTGGAGAGTATTGGGCCATCCAAGGAAGAATACTTTTTTGTAGATTTTTTGTTTCTGAAAACATAAATGGTCAATACTGTTGGTGGCACTTCATAAAGAATGCCAAATCATCAAAATTGTTGAGATATATTAACCAAAGTAGGAGAATTGCCCTTACCATAAAAATGTTTTTCCTCCCAGATCAGTTATCAAAGATATAATAATAATAAAAAAAAAAATCTTTGAATGGCTCAACTTTTGGTTCTCTCTTTGTGCATGGCTGATGTATAAGTCCAGTTCAGCAGGAAATGGATTCCTCTCTGCAACTCTGCAAGGTTTCAGTGTGTTTGATGATCGTGAAGGTGTTCAACAAAAAATTCGATTAGCAATAGGAAAGCCTGAGAATGTTGGAGCCAGTCCTCAAACTTCATATTATCGAAACCAGGATTCAGTGGATAGTAGTTTAATTAAGGGAAATGATTTTGAACTAGTTCAGACAATGCTCATTGTTGATATTAAATTTGGTCAGGATTCAGCATTTATTTCTTTCTGTGTCCAGAGGCCTCAGTTGCTTGTTGCACTAGATTTTCTTCTTGCTGTAGTTAAGTTTTTTGTTCCGACCACCAGCAGTATGCTATCATTTGAAGAAAATAGGGCTCACATGCTGGAAGCTATGATCATGGATCAATCAGTCTACAAGCATACGAAAATAGGTTTTACAGTTGGATGCATTTTGCAGGTCAGTTCCTCTTCTGTAAATGGTATTTACATCATGACATACAAAAAGTTCACATCACTGTAACTATTTATGCTTCCATGTAAATGGTATTTCGAGTATTAGTGGTACTTTATTTGTTCCTAGTGTTAGAATTATAGAATCACTCATGGGCCCCTACCACATTTTAATATTTTAGGAGAGCTGGTCATTTGACATGACACTCAAGTCTATCTGAGTGATGATATAAGCAATTGGCTAGGGGTCCAATCAAGGACTGAGAGAAAGTGACAAATGTGAGAAAAGGAGACAAAGGGAAGAAAGAATAATAATAATCTTGCCCTTAAAGCTTAATCTGAGTGGTATTCTGTTGTTCTGTGTTCCATGAAGATTAGTGTATATACTGTTATTCTATTGTTCTCTAACTGACTAACAGAATAGTGTAGCTAACTGTAACTGACTGGCAGTAGTAGGTAACTGCACACATGTAAAATGTCGCTCTAGCAGCTGAACAGTAACTATTTACTATATCACATACTCTAACAACTGATAACAAGTAAGAACAATAAACATAAGCAGGAACATGCTTAGTTTTCCAATATTTTTACACAAAAACAGCTTTTTAGTTTAAATTTCTTTTTGCTCCATTTGGTTATAAGCTTTTCTGAACGAAAAAGACCTAATGCAAATTGCAAACACACTCTAGATCTAATTCTTATTACAAATTCTCATATGATTATAGGACCACATATAGTCTTTTATTTGAACTGTTAGCTGGAATTACGTTTAATGCATCTCTTACTCAACTCAATTACACTTTTATCAGCCATAATTCCGTTTTTTAAGCATCAAAACATTGTATTTATGTGCAGAATCTACAGATTATGAGAAATAACCTTGTTAGTTTATTAAGAATTTCCAATTTATGAATGTCTTATTCGCATTGTTCTATTATGGTGTGGATCATGTAAAATTCTTAGAAGATCTAGGAATATTTCCCGGGATCCTGCTCTGAATAATATTTGATGGATTGGTGTATGTGCACTAACACGGTCACACATATTAATTCTAATAATTATGTTAAGCACTGGTATAGTAACTATTGGTACAAGCCTAACTCCACTAACACAACAACACCTCTAACCCTAATTAAATAAATAAACCCAATGAGAAATTAGGAAAAGAAATCCTAAGATTGTTTCCTTAGTTAGAGGTCTAATTGATTCTGTACATACTATATAGATCTGAAAAAAATTACAAATAATATTATAAAATGCTTTCAAGATATTCTAGCATATATTATTAGTTCTTTAACTAATTTTCACTTTATGGATGGGATTTGAGTAGTTGGACTACAGAGATAGGCTTGCAAGCATTGCAGTTGGCTATCTCTTGAAGTTTCTCTGTATCAGGCCAGCCTGGACTGAGATGCACAAGTCAGATTGAGCTAGTAGTGGCCCAAATTTAGATTAGGATTTCTTCGGCTCAAATCATATTTTATATTGGTTATTTGAACTGGTCCATTTGGCATGCTAGAGGTTTTTGTGTGTGTGTGTGTGTGAAGAAATCTTTTTTTTTTTTTTTTCCTTATAGATTCTTATTTTTTTCAAAAAATTACACATTAATATTCTTAAAAACGATTTGTTATTTCATGAGAAAAAGTTGAAGCAAAATAAGCTCATAGAGTAGGTTTCACATGATAGATTCAGTGTCTCGCAGTATGTCTGTTTAAATCTCTGACTCGAAGCTTGCATGAGTGTTTTTGTTAAGGAGAGACTAACTTTGCTTGAAACAAAATTGAGAACAGAACATCAAATAAGGCTCTTAGCATTCGGCAGTCTGGATTTGGTGAAGATGCTTGGATTCAGTTGCATCCTCTGTCAACAACTAATTTTTGTTGGGAAGATCCATACGGTGATAAGTTTTTAGATGCTAAACTAAGTGCTGATAATGGCAATGCAATTTGGAAACTTGATTTGGAAAGTACTGGATTATCTTCTGCGGAACTTGGATTGCAATTCCATGTTATTGATGCGGGAGATGTAATAATTGAAAGTTTAGTGATGATAAGATGCTGACTTCAAGTTCATACGAAGAGATTACAGGCCCATTACCTGATGGAAAGTTGGGAGTTTCTGGTGTTCAAGCTGAGGTGCAGAGCAGTGTTACTCCTTTTGAGCTCTTAATCGAGTTAGGGGTGATCGGAATTTCTATGGTGGACCATAGATCAAAGGAACTCTCCTACTTATACTTGGAAAGGGTCTTCTTAACATATTCAACTGGCTATGATGTGGAAAGACAAACAAGTAACAGCCTTGTTATTTATAAGACGTATCATTTAAATATGAGGCATGTATAAAGGCACATTTTTATCCTGAACATATTAACTAGCCTATATTTCATTGTCATTAAAATATCAGTTTAGCATAAACCTGACTCTAATTTTAACATTTTTTAAGTAAAAGGCAAGGGAGAAATGAGTTTGTTATCCGCTTACAGCTTTTAGAAGCTATTTACATGAAGCTTACGGTATGGCAATCAATCTAATGACCCATAATGAGATTGTCATGCCCCTTGTTTCACCTGATTACATCTTACTGTTCTCTATATCTGTTATATGCATTTATTGAAGATCTGAAGTAGCAATGAAAGAAGGACTTCGCTTTGTAGGATGTTTTGATGTTCATGCACTAAATATATATTTCCCATACAAAGTTTAGAATCATTATTCTTGAAATTTAAATGGAAAGGAAAAATTACTTCTTAATTTGCGGTTAAAATTTGAAAACAGTGTATCTATATCTTATGCTTGTTTTGTTGTGAGGCTTGTGACAATTAGACTAAATCTAATTGCCAAACTGTTGAAGAACCAATGTTAGAACTGGATCAAAATAGAGAAAATAAATGAAGAAAAGAGACCAAAAATGTGTATTATACTATTATTCTCTTGTACAACTCAGTATATTAAAGATCCCTGTTCTCTCCCGCTCTCTAAGAGTCTAGTCCTTTCTAAAGGACAAGATATCCCTCTTATAGGCCACATGCCCTTTTCAAATGGGGCAAATAAGGCAAGCCTGATATAATTCAAGTACAATTGGAATGTACATGTAACACTTAATCTTAAATCACAAAAGGTATTTCAAATGACGCGGTAATAGAAATTTCAATGAAGGAAAGAAATTTATCAGCACAAAAGAAAAAAGGAAAAAGAGTAAAGGTAAAGAAACTTATTAAAACCTAGCATATAATGATTTTATTTAGATGCTTGAGTTGCTATAAAAGTGTATTTAAATGGGTTAGAAGACGAAAAAATTATAAATGTAAAAAAAAATATAAAAAATGTAGTAGAAAATTAGAAACACTACTGTATTTGAGTAAACATGATTGATATAAATATTGTTATCTTTACAGAGTGACATTCTTTAAACTGTGAGAAAAGTAGTTAATGAAATATATAAAAACAAAGATAGGTTATAATTATAGGAAGAGAGAGAAAATACCCAATTGAACTTCCAAGGTATTCAAAATAGTAATGAATTAAACATATCATTTGTGATGATTCACTAAGGTTAGCTACACCATTTAAGATAAAATCAGGTACAAAAAATTAAACATGCCTATATATTTCTTATATTCTTCCAATTATCATAATTACCTAATATTATACTTTACTTTTTTTCAAGTTATCATACTCTTTCAAAAATTCAATTTTTTCCTTTTACAATTATTTTATTCTAAATATTATTTTTTTCTTCTTATTTATTAAGTGTAATTTAAATATTATATGCATCTATACTATAATTATGGATTGTTTAACGTACAAATCACTAACTAATTGACCATGTTATGTCCAATCAAAGTTGTTCTAGGAACTAAGAATTGCAATAAAGAAAAGAATTGCAACATTGAATTCAGTATAGATTCTTTTACTATTAATATATATTATCTATGATATACTGGATCAAAATTAAGAGCTGCAATAAACAATACCAACATAAAATCTATTAAGTATTTTACATTTAAGAATTATAAATTAAGAAGATAATTAGACTGATAATTAGACTATAATATATATATATTAGCGCGAGCACGCGCTCATATTAATTATCAGAATTATTTTTTATCAATTTATATTTACAAACAAACAAGAAGATTAAGCCTAAGTATATTAATAATGCCAATTAATTTCAACAATTTTACAAATGTTCTTATTATCACATTATTATTATTATTATTATTATTATTATTATTATTATTATTAATTTGTATAAAATAATATAATAATATAACGGACTGTTGCATTATTGTAAAATATTATACTATTGTAAGATTATATTTTTTACTTCAATATGTTCATAAATATTATTATTAATCAAATAATAAAATAATTACAAAATAACCCTATTACTATAATAAGAAAAAAATTATAATTGTTTTTTATAAATTAATTTACTATAATTATAATATATTCTTACAAAAAATTGATATAATTATATTATTAAATAACCTATATTATGTAATTTATAAGAAAATTTATTTTTTATATTATCATAAGTGTTGCATTATAACTATTTTAGATTATAATTCTTTATTTTTATTTACGGAAAAAATAAGTTTATTATTGACATAATAAAACTATTTAAATAAAAAATAATAGAATCATAATGTAAATAACAACTAATTTTGAATAAATATTTGATTCTAAATTTTTTTAAAATAGTGTAAATTTTAATTTTATTAATCAAATATATCTAAAGACTTTTAAATAATTAAACTTACAAAACAAAATGTTTGCTGGATGATGATTTTTTTTTTCAATCATTATACATGTCCATCTTTCACCTAATTATTCTTTACCAGCCTACTCATACAATTAATCAGCTCTGTTCTAAAATTGATATCAAACTCGATATTGTCACAGGAAAATTAAGGATTGTCTCCCATAAACTTAGGGGTTAAAAAATTATTTTGATAAGAGAGCAATTTAATTTATTTTCTTAAAGAAGAAAATATTAAATTAATTCATAAATATATAATTTATTATTTATTTTAATTTTTTAAAAAATAGAAAATAATTAAATTTAGTATCAATTTGGTAACTCATACATTCAAAGACTAAAATAAATGTCAGAATATATATTCAAAGATTAACTTTAATATTTTTTTATAGATTAAAATAAATAATAGATTATATAATTAAGGACTAATTTTAATATTTTTTAAGGATTAAATTAAAAGATCTCCTTAGTATTTAGTTCTCTCATATATTCTAAGAAGTAATATCGAAGTTGATGATTAGTATGATTTGTTAGCTAAATATGTAAAATAGTTAGTGTTTATAATTTTAAAGTGTTTATTCAATTTATAAGAAAATAAAACTAATTTATGTATTTTTATTACTTATAAGATTAATTGGCAAGAAAATATTGCATGAAGGAGTCCATGAAAGTAAAAATTAAAAGTTGAAAATAAGACTTAGACATCTAAATGCTTAAAAGTGGGTGTTACAATGCCTAGCATCATAAATTTAGAGTTGTGGGCATCTAAATACTTAGAGTGGGCGTCTGGACACCTACCCTTTTGTAAAATCATGTTGGATGCGTGTCTCAACACCCAAGTGTGGGTGTTTCAACATCTAGATTATGTAAAAATGTAGTGTACTAACTTTCAAGTATAAAAATATCAATGTAAATGTTTTAATGTCTAACATAACTCCAAAATTTATAAATAGATAGTGTAGGTGCTAATTTAAAAATATAACTCATTTTAAATTTTTATTTAGTCACTTAAAACTTTATTTTTTTTATTTATCTTATTTTCTTTTTCATTTACCAATTTAGTAGACTTCTTTATGTCTTTTCTAAATTTTTATAGAATTTTTATGATTTCTTTCTTTTTATTTATGTGTTGTTTATTATAAATACGTGTAACTAACTTCTTTTATATTAGAATGAAATGAACTTCTACTTAATTCTCCTATATTATCAATTGTATTACATTTTTATTTACTTTCTTTTATTTCAATTTAGTGAGTTTTTTTTATTTTTATTGAGTGCATTATCTAGCTTGTCCAATTAAGTAATAATCTCAAACTCAATTTCATAATTGAGAAATTGGTATTTAATAAGTGTCAATTTTTACTAGTTTGTGATGTATATTTGGTCACGTATCTATTTCATTTCATTTAGTTTGAAATTTAATTTTCTTTTAATTTTAAGCAATTTAAATTTAGAATCATTTTAATTTGAAGTCATTTAAAGTCAACATTTATTGTTTTATTTCTCTAAGAAGAAAAAATATTTGATCCATTTTCTTGTGTGAATTTTCTTAGGACAAAGACTTGATGAGAATTGAAGGGAAAAGAGGTTGAAGTTACTCATATTGATCAAGTCTTGCTTAAGCGAGAATGCATGTTGTAGACTTGGCTCTCTCCTTGAATCTCACAAGAGTCAGAATGGACTTTGCATGAGCGAGAAGCTCTACTATAGACTTAATTCTCTACTTGATTCTGGCATGAGCAAGAAGTGTCTCGCCTGAGCGAGAATCTCTTGCTTAATATTTATACTCATCCTTTTCTTTGTTTTTTGTCATTTAAAAATATTATGGATGTAGAATGACTCTCCTTCATGTGGACTAAGAGAGTAAGGGATGAATTGATTAAGGAATAGCTTATGCCTGTCGCAACTAGTTTATTTGTTAGGTGAATTATGTGTTTAAAGTTACAATATAGACCTCTTATTTCTCTTAGTATTCAATATGTTAGGAGAAAATAGAACAATCTGTAATCTATTTAGCACTCTTATATTATGCCACCATATAATATTGATGTTATTGTATAAAAGACTTAGATGTAATTAACTCTAATATACATTACAAAAAAAAATTATAGACTTGGAAATTTACTTAAGACAAATATGAAAAGAGAGATGAAACTATTTAAAATTGGAACGTTTGATCTATAAGGCCCTACTTAGGATAAAGGAGATGGAATGACAAAGGACTCAATACTTTTGTGCATATAATTGCTAACTAATTTGTTGAGGAGATTGGAAGCAAATGGATTAGTCTTTTTTGAATCTTTTCTCTCAAACAACATGACAATCTATTTCTATATGTATTGTTTGTTCATGTAAGATGGGGTTGATTGTGATATGTCTGGTGAAATCATTGTCACAATATAAGAAGGTTTACTTCTCAGAAGGGATCTTGAAGTCTTGTAGAAGATAAGTTAGCCATTGAATTTCACAAGTAACAATGGTCATTGCTTGTAATAAGCTTCACAAGAACTTCTTGATGTAGTATTTTTGTTTCTTCGATCTACATTATATAAGGGAATTACCAAGATAGACACTAAAACTTGTTATTGATTGTCTTGAATCTCCACAACTTCCCTAGTCACTATCACAATAAGCCTTAAGTTGCAGAATAGTGTTACTTGGAATGAACAAACCAAAGTTAGGTGCACCTCTAAAATATCTTAGAATTCAAAGAGCAGCATTGTAATGTGTTATTGACGGCTTAGAAAGCAATTGAGATAGTTGTTGTACAAAGGCTATATTTGGTCAAGTATTTGTGAGATACATCAATCTTCCTATTAGTCTCATGTATACTAGAACATCTAAAAATGTTCTCCTTCTATGCATGTGAGATTTTTAACATTGTCAATTGAAGTGGTTATTGGTTTGCATGGTACGAGCCCTGCTTTTGATAGTATTTCCAGTGCATATAGAGGGAGCTACATAATATAATTTTGGGTAGAATAGACGTAGAATCGAAGATCCCTCAGAATAGACGTAGAATCTCAGATCTGGCGAGAAATCTAAGTTTAGGAAGATTTAATATGAGAGAAAATGGTGGTTTATGCCCTTGCAACCTTTAAGAACCTTGGATATGAGTAAAGAAATGAAAATTTCGTATGAAGCCCCTTTTTATAGAAAATTTTTGAAATTTACTGTTCACCATTGGAATTACTGTTCATCGCTAGAAACACTGTTCACAGCCTTACTGTTCACGCCGGAAACACTATTCAGGTATTCACGCCAGAAACACTATGCATACGTGTGGCATCACAAGATCTGAGAAAAGATGAGGGTACAACTCTCTCATTCTTTCCTCTAACTCCCATGTGGCATCACCAGTTATTGGGTCCCAAACAACCTTTACTAACCAAATAAACTTGCCTCTAAGTTCTTCAACTCTAGTTTCTTCGATACGAGCAGTTGGGACCTTCACAGACAAATCATCTCGTAACTCTACAACATCAAGCTCGATTACATGAGACGAATCAGGAACATACTTTCTTAGCTGCGACACATGAAAAACATTATGTAGTCCTGACAACTGAGGTGGTAACACTAATTCATAGAGGCTACTGGTCCTCTACAATGTAATATTTGATACGGTCCTATGAACTTAGGTGTTAACTTCTTGGCTCTTAAGGCTCGTCCCACACCTGTAGTGCGTGATAGTCTCAGGAATACGTGATCACCAACCTCAAATTCTAGAGATCTTCTGCGTTGGTCAGCATAAGATTTCTGTCGACTCTGGGTAGCTCTCAGCTTTTCTTTAATAAGTTTAACTTTCTACTTAGTTTCTTGCAGCATTTCAGGTCCAACCATCAAATGTACTCCATCTTGGAACCAACAGATAGGGGTTCTACACCTTCTCCCATACAGAGCCTCAAATGATGCCATATCTATACTTGAATGATAGCTATTATTACAAGTGAATTCTACCAAAGAAAGCATATCCTTCCAATTACTCCTCTGCTCTACAATACAAGTCCGCAATAAGTCTTCTAAGGAGATTGACCATCTGTATGCGGATGATATGCAGAACTCAACCTCAACTATGTGCCCATAGCTTCTTGGAAACTCTGCCAAAATTGGGAAGTGAATCGAGGATCCCTATCAGAGATAATACCAGAAGGTACTCCATGTAACCTGACAATCTCTCTAATGTACAATTCTACTAATATCTCCAAGCTAAAGGTCATGTTAATTGGCAAGAAATACGCACTCTTGGTTAGCCTATCAACTATGACTCACACGGCATCATGATTTTTAATTGTTCTAGGTAGATGGGACACAAAATCCATAGTCACATAGTCCCACTTCCACTCTGGAATTTCCATCGTCTACAACTCTCCTGGAAGGCTTTGGTACTCCGCTTTTGCCTTCTGGAAAGTCAAACAGACTTTAACAAACTCAACTATCTCTCGCTTCATGCCTGGCCACCAAAACATCTGCTTTAAATCTTGATACATCTTGGTAACACCAGGATGAATGTTGAGATTACCCTTATGTCCTTCTTCTAGAATTGCTCTCTTTAATTCAATATCTCTAGGGATACAAACTCGACCTTGGTATCTAAGAATACCATCAACACCTTTACTAAAACACTTTGTCTTATCTGTCCCCAAGAGAAATACAATCTAACACAACATCGGATCTCACAGCTGTTTGTCTTTAATTTCCTGTAAGAAATTATTAGTCACCATAATTCGGCTGCAACTAATCTTTTTAGGTGATAATTTCACATGTATGTTCAGGTCTTGGAACTGTTCTACCAAAAGGGTTTCACTAACTCTTAAGGAGAATGCCTGAACCACATTCTTACATAATGCATCGGCCACCACGTTAGCTTTTCCTGGATGGTACTGGAGCTGAAAATCATAATCCTTAAAGAATTCCACCCAACGCCTCTGCCTCATATTTAACTCTTGCTGATCAAATAAATACTTTAGACCCTTGTGATCACTATACACATCAAACTGAGCTCCATAAAGATAGTGCTGCCACACCTTCAGAGCAAAAACTATAGCAGCTAACTCAAGATCATGGATCGGGTAATTTCGCTCATGAGTTCGCAATTGGTGAGATGCATAAGTTACCACTCTCTTATCTTGCATCAACACACATCCCAATCCCTGATGGGAAGTATCATAATATACCTCAAACGGTCGACTAGTATCAGGGAGAATCAACATCGGTGAGGAAGTTAGTCTCTGTTTCAACTCATTAAAGCTTTGCTCACATTCCTCAGTCCATATAAAGGGTCGATCATGGCGAGTTAACCGTGTTAATGGTGCAGCTATCTTCGCAAATCCCTCTATAAATCTCTGGTAGTAACCTGTTAGGCCTACAAAACTACGAATCTCTGTGGCTGTCTTTGGCCTTTCCCACTGCAACACCGCTTCAACTTTGGAAGGATCAATTGCAATTTCCTTAGCTAAAATAACATGACCAAGGAACTTCACTTCCTTTAGTCAAAACTCACACTTTGACAATTTAGCATACAACTGTTTCTCCCTTAAAACACTAAGTACAAATGCTTTGCATGTTCCTTTAACGAACTAGAATAAATCAAAATATCGTCAATAAAGACTACCACAAACCGATCCAGAAAAGGTCTAAAGATTCGATTCATGTAGTTCATAAACACAGTTGGAGCATTTGTGACTCCAAAGGGCATTACTATATACTCATAGTGGCCATACCTAGTGTGGAAAGCAATCTTAGGAATATCTTCATCCTTCACTTAGATCTAATGGTACCTATACTTCAAATCAATTTTAGAGAATACTTTAGCACCTCTCAGCTGGTCCATCAAATCATCAATCCACGGCAACGGGTACTTATTCCTAATTGTCAACTTATTTAACTTGCGATAATCAACACATAATCTAGAACTTTCGTCTTTCTTTTTCACCAAGAGAACTGGTGCTCCTCAAGGTGATACACTCGGCCTAATCATCTGTTTTCGCATTAGATCCTCAATCTGCTCCTTAAGCTCCATCAACTCTTTCAGCGCCATTCTGTAAGGTGCTACAAATACTGGCTCAGCTCCAGGAATCAAATCTATGGCAAACTTTACCTCTCTACGTGGAGGTATTCCAAGAATATCCTCTAGAAAAATTTTAGAGAATTCCCGTGCTACTGGTATTAACTGAAGGCTTTGCTCCATTTCTGCATTCATAACTCCCAACAAAACAAAATAAGATACTCTCTCACCTAAGGATGTTTCTACTTGGCGATTAGAAATCAATTCCACACAGCCTTACTGCTCAGGAAAGATTAAACACCTCCGGCCATAATCAATTAGCACACGGTTGGCAGTTAGGCAATCCATACCCAGGATTACATCTAACCCTGACATCAGGATACAAATAAGATTTACTTTGT
Organism: Abrus pulchellus subsp. cantoniensis; assembly: GCA_024086825.1. NCBI lineage: Eukaryota > Viridiplantae > Streptophyta > Magnoliopsida > Fabales > Fabaceae > Abrus > Abrus pulchellus. Next base: position 20,413,098 of record CM044050.1, on the reverse strand, counting down.
ATCTTTTTCCCTCAATTACTATGGGACACCTAACACAAACTGTCAAAGTCTTTATCAAACTCAGAGTAGGTGTCGATACTACCAATTCACATCCTAGATTGCTCACTCGTAACCCTAAGTTTCTCACATAAATTTCTCTAATCCATTGCTCGGCCGCATCCGGCCCGTCAACTCTAATAAACTAAGAAGGATTATTCTTCCTGAACTAAGACAATTTCTTATATTCAAGAAGGTACAATTGAGGCAATGGCTACTGCTGTCTGTGTTACAGCAGCGGCTTGATTTGCAGCCTGTTGCTGCTGTATCATTTCTAGACTTTGCTTCACTGTGGCTGCTATAGCCTCCATTGCGTGAGCCATTTGGTTCACGACAGCAGAAGAAGGAGGGTTTGCAGCAGACCTTCTCGGTCTAGCCATCTTAATATATAAAATAAAACTAGCTTAGGTTATCAATATTTCACACATTCAGTAATACTACCGCATAACTATATCCATAGATTCAGCTTACAGTGATATATTCATGTTAAGCATATCATAGCAATTTAATCAATTTAGCGCTTAGCACAACATCATATTAGCATTCACAGCATTCACACCACATAGCAAACATACTTATTTCAGCAATCATTTACAACTTAACTTAACAACCTATTATTCACGTAGCATGACTCGCTTATAGCTCACCCCAAGTATCACATACCAAAATTTCCTACATCTGTCATGTCTGAGAACCGAGGTGATTAAGCTCATTCCCTCACAACTTGATGAACATAAATTATGATATATGATTCAAACCTAAAACTCACATTTCTAATATGCACAACTGATGCCTAACAACCTCACCCCGTAGGTTTACCTAGACCATGCTCTGATACCACTAAAATGTCATGACTCCTTTTATAAGGAACCGAGAATATTGTTTTTACATCACATACTTATTTAAGATAAATAAATAATAGAGAATATAATTATAAAATTCACTTCTCATTCAAAATAAAATAAAGTTTCTTACAACAAATATCCAATACAACAACATAATATTACATTTAGTTCATAATATTCAAAATACCCAAAATTATTCTAGTAGCTCCCTCTACATGAGATCTCAAAATATAAGGAAAAAAGACTTTGATGCAAAATTACTCGACTCCAGCTTCTAACATTTCTCCACTGGCCCCTCAGCCTGTGAAGTAGATGCAACACCTACTACATCTGCTCACGTACCACCGTACGGTCATCGCAGTACACATGCACACAACGACATAGAAAGAAATGCAAGGGTGAGCTTACAAAAATAAACTAAAATCGTATATATATAACAAAATATTACTCACAGCAACAGCCCCATGCATTACCAGCCCATCTAATGCACAGCATAAAAACGGTTTCTAACTGGTTTCACAGCCTAAGTAATCTAGAAGGAACCGAGCCGGTCCGGGAGTGACCCATTCCGATATCTGGATGCAGACAGCACAGTACAGCAGCTTAGCATGAACTTACCGTTACACGTCTACCCACCTAAACATGTAACTTAGCATTATAATGATGCAAAACATATATCTCAGCATGACGCACACCGCTAAAAATTATTTTAACAGCTCAGCTAAGGCAAGTTTATAATAGATCAGCCAAAATCTCAGCATTTTAAATCAATTAACAGCAGTTACAGCTTAGAAAATAGCTTTTATTCAATAGATCTAACAAAATTATATCAAAACATCTTGAAATAGCATATTAAACCGTTCAAAACGTAATTCATAAGTTAAAGTAAGCTTCTCTTACCTCAGAATGATGATTCACACCAGATCTACCGAATATTACTTGTTTTAATGCAAGATTCACTAAAGATTCGACTTTAGAATAGAGTTTCTCCTAAGATATCATCAACTATCTATAAGAAAGAGAAGAAGAGAAACAAATGATAAATCTAACTTTAAACTTAAAGAAACTTATTTCAAATCCCTCAGAATAGATGTAGAAACTCAGATCTAGCGAGAAATCTAAGTTTAGGAGGGTTTAATATGAGAGAAAATAGTGGTATATGGCCTTGGAACCTTTAAGAGCCTTAGATATGAGTAAAGAAATGAAAATTTCGTGTGAAGCCCCCTTTTTATAGAAAATTTTTGAAATTTACTGTTAACCGCATTACTGTTCATCGCTAGAAATACTGTTCACCGCCTTACTGTTCATGCCGAAAACACTGTTTAGGACACTATTCATGCCAGAAAATACTGTGCACGCATACTGTACATGCACTGTACGAGTATGTGACGTCAGCCATGACATCAGGATGACGTCAGCAGTCACTGTACATACTCAATTTTTACTGTTCATAAGCAGTTTTACTGTTCATTGACACTGTTCATACTTTATTGATCACTTTTTTTTTAATAATTTTAAACTTTATCTAAATATATTCTAATACCAAGTAATCCTTCAATTAACATTTAACAAGTATAAAATATTATAGATTACTCAATAATAAATCACAAGCCTGACAAATGTAACCTTTTGTTCCAATTTTAAAATTGAAAAAAACACATTTGTGGGACTTTAGATCAATTTTTTTTTTTTTATATATTTACATAAGTAGTGTTGGCAAAACACAAAGATCCAAAGACTTTCAACTGTAAGAAGTCAAGTTCGGTTTTGTAAAGAGTCTTATGAGGGAAAGAATAGTTTAAAACTTGTGTAGGAAGCATGTTTATGATGTGAGTAACATGTAAAATAGCATATGAAAAATAAATTTTTGACAAATTAGATTGCAATATTAGAGCTCGATCTACATTCAATAGATGCCTATATTTTCTCTCTACAACACTATTTTGTTGGAAAGTGTTAACACCTGAATTCTGGTGAATTAATTTTTTACTGGTATAAAAATTTATCATGAAAAATTCAGTTCATTTGTCACTCCTAATTGATAAACCCATAGTTTACCAGTATTTTACCTTAGTTTTAATACATTTGATAAAGAAAATATGTAGGAAAAAGCTGAAAAACTCAGAAAAATAATATAATGTTTAATATCTTTTCTAAATACATAGTTGTTTAGACTTTATGAATTTTCTGTGTAGAAATTAATGATTCAATCATATTTTTAGGAAATTTTGAGCTAAGTTCATAAGGTTAGAAGATCAAGAGAAAGTTAGAAGAAAGGTAGCAAAAATTGGAATCAAGGAACAAGGTCTAGTGAAGTAAGAGTTGGGCATTATCACTTTTGTTCACAAAAGTGATTGTTCCAGAGCTTAATATTGAAGGATGACCTGTGCGTTATCACTATAGCTTAATAGTGATCGTTCCAGATAGCTCTCTAGTATAGTAAGGTGCGCGTTATCACTTTTGTTCACAAAAGTGATCGTTCCAGAGAAGCTTCCATCAAAGCAAGATGCGTGTTATCACGTTTGTTCACAAAAGTGACTGTTTCAGAGAGCCTTCCATCATTGCAAGCTGTGTGTATCTCCTATTGTTCACGAAAGTGAACACGCGCAGATCATGAACCTCTGTGTTACTACTTCTATGAAGAATAGTGATCGTTTTAGTCATAAAGATTATCAGAAAGGCCTCTGCGTGGCTACTATAGTGAAAAATAGTGACCACGTCAGAAAGGTGAAAATTCTATAAATATGTGTTAGCTCAGATTTGTTGGGATCTTTTGTTCGTTTTTACTTTCCATTCATTTTCTGGTGTTGAGAGAGATTGGGGACGAACACCAAGCTTCAAATCTTGAGGAATCGGATTGAAGATTGGCTTGAAGATGCTTCTTCGTTCATCTTCTTCTTTTTCTCTTTCTTTTTTCATTTTGTAATGTTGCTTAAACTCTTTGTAGTTATGGATTGTGGATCTGAAATGTAATTGTTGAATTGATTTTGGATCTGAACTTTGAGTATTTGATTGGATTGGGTAGTTGATTCTGTTAATCAAGTAGTTGTTGAATGGAAATTTGATTTACGAATCACAGAGGAACTTTTATTAATGGAAGTTGAACTTGTTTCTTATATCTGAATCAATTATCAAGATTATTGATTTCTTAGGGATAAGACATCTTGATATTGTAATCTTTTGATTTCTAATGCTTAATACAACATTTAATTAAACCAGATCTAAGAAATTAGAATGATTGAATTGAATGTTAGATTCATTGAGTTAAGGAATTAACCTTTGATTAATATATCGTGAAACTAATTGTCATTCCATCTAAATACTTGAAAGTTCAGAACTTTATTGAATCAACATTGAAGTTGTGTGAAACAAGTCCCTAACTATGTTTTCTACATCTGTTATCCCTAACTATGTTTTCTACATCTGTTAAATACACATTTTCATAATGTTTGTTTTGTTCTGTTTTCTGAGTTTAATATTTGTTGCTTTTGCTTCTAAACTTTATTTGAATTTTGTTAGGCTCAACTAATTATGGACTTGTGAAGTGATATTTGAGAATTCTATTCCCTAAGGATGATATTTAGGACTCAAACATAGTTCTAAAAACTTTGTAACTTGCTACAATAATACTAGTACACTTGCTAGTCAAAATTACTTCTGTTGAGAGAGTGACACTAATGACCTTCACAACAATTCAAATTGTTTTTGTATTAGATTAACAAAATTTTTCTATATAAAAAAAAATATGTTTCTTATTTTGTTTTAATGGAAAACCCTAAGTTATCTTGAATGATCATTAACAATAGTTAGAAAGTATTTGTGACCATGAATGGCGTAGAGTAGGGACCCCAAATACTAGTATCTATAAGATCAAAATACTTTACAAATTTGGAAGTACATTGTGGGAAATGGTAGTCTTTTTTGTTTAGCATAATGATAAAAATCACAAACATAGCTCTTATCATACTTGATAAAACGAAATTTATTTTATATAACATTAATGCATTTATTGGAAACATGTCCTAAACAAAAATGCCGAAGTTTCATGATCAGTTGAGGTGAAATTAATAGCTTTAACAATATGTGGTGGTGACTTTGAAGGCTTGATACATTGAAGATTTTGGTAAGAAGGCTGAGTATATAAAGTCTATCATGCATTATAATTGAATCAATCATCTTCAATGAACTCTTCTTCACCTTATTTAACAGGTTTATTGTGAAATTATTTATATTTGTAGAGATTATAAAATGTATAGTGTTTAACTTTGTTTATTTTATCATTGTTTTACTATTTTTTTTTACTTAATGTACTGATGATCGAGAAGATTTGCATAAAGATTTGTCGCCAATCCTCATCAAAGTAGGCAAAAATTTTATGTAGTATAAGATGCAAGCCTAAGTTGTCTCCGATGACTTTAGTTGGGAATATGAATCAAACATGTCACTAATATTCACTATGAAAGCAATTAAAAAGGGAAGGGGGTTTGTTTGATTTCCAGATTTAAAACAAAAAGCAATCAATGAAATTGTCAAATTCAATCAATAAGATGTAATAATCCTTAGTTCATTCACGTGATTCTATCCCTATTTCTATCAACATTTAACACTCTTCCTCTCCCCTTGAATTAGGTTAATTTAACAAGCGAAAATTAATCTTATATTTCCATACAAATTTAAGCAAATTCAATGGACTCCAACCCCTTTTCCCAAGATTACGTAACATTAGAAATTAACTTAGAATTAAGCATACCAAGTTAAGAATCTCATTAAAATGAATTAGAGTTAATTAAGCAATGTTTCCCTCATTCAACCATTAATTCAATTCAAAGGATTGAAAAATAAAAATTCATGAAGGAAAAGGAGTTGTATTAACATTAATAACCCAGGAATTCAAGAATCTCAATAAACTTATTGAGGATTACAAAAGATCTAGCCCTTCATGAGGATGGGTCTCACAAATACAAGATGGAGATAGAGAGAATTCAATGACATGGATGTAAAATCAAAGAAAAATAAAGAGAAATATGAATCAAACCCTAGGTTGAGGCCTTAGCTGTCACCCAAGGCTGACCTAAGCTCTGCAAGTGTTCCCAAAATGGCCAAAATCTAAAAGTGTGAAAAAAACCCTTTAACCTAATTTCTAAAATTCTATGTATAGTGCAGTGGTCGTTACCCATAGTAGCTACTATGAAAGTCATAGTAGCTATGCACAACATCCCATCCTGTCAGTCCTTTCTGGAGTGTTTACTATGGAATCAAAGTGGTTATGCGCAACAGAGTGTTCACTATGGAATCAAAGTGGCTACGCACAGGTTCTCTTCAGAATGAGGTCTTTGTAGCGTCCATTATGGCTCCAAAAGTGATCACTTTGATCTGCCTCTGGATCTAGCTTGCTGTAGTGTCTATTATGGAATCCAAAGTAGTCACTTTCAACTCAAACTTTCTCAAAGGCTAAAAATTCATGAAATAAGCGTAGAAATTCCTGCACTATTATTCAAATGATCAAAATTATAAATTATATCTATGTAAATCAATGTAAATCAACCAAAAATTAAGAAACCTATGATATTTGACCAAAATGATGTTTTTATGTTATTTACACTTTCTAAATCTACTTTTTCTATTGAGGAACACTAAAAAGACAAGTAAAAATCCAACAAAATGTGGATTTATCACAACCCCAAACTTAAATTTTTGCTTGTCCTCAAGTAATTCAAAACTCAAGAAACTTGCATGTAGAAAGGGTTGGATTTATCCAAAAAAAATTCTCAAAAATTTTCATTCCAAAATTAGACTCTAATTAGCACTTCCATTTATTGAGGAAGCACACTGAGAACCTTTGGCACAAACATGTTTCTTCCTTCTCTCTGACTCTTTCCCCTTACCCTTGTCTTTTCATTTATTGGGATAAATTTTGGGATGGGGGAAATCTGCTGAGCTAGGTCGCACCTCGACAATGTCTAGTACTTGGTCTAACTGAGGGTTCCAGTGTTGTTCTGCTAAAGTCCTTTCAAGTGCCAAGTTTTACAAGGCTTGTCGGTAGGACAAACCAACCCCTTTTTGTGCCATTATACATACAACAAAGTCAAGTCAATATAACTATGTCATCAAATTGAAATGAAGGGTAAAAACATACCATGTAAGTCAAAGCAGGGCTTAGATGATTTTAACAAAAAAAAAATGAGGGCTTGAGGAGGGAGTTCTCGAGATAACGACTTTAAGTAATTCAATGCCGACACCTCCTCGAGGATCATCATTTCTTCAGGATAAACGTCATACCGACAGGGGACCTTTGTCCAATGAAGAGGAAAGAAGGGTTTACCCTCGTTATTATAAAAATATTTCTTACTAACTACAGGGTCAATCGCAACCTTAAAGTATCCAATTTTAAAACCCTTAAAAGAAGACGTGTATGGCTTGAACAGTGGCAAGTCGACCTGCCTTATTAAAGAAACCCACGTTGCTTTGTCTAAAGGATGGGTACAAAAGAAATGAAGAAATAAACTAACACTTGGTTCAATATAATGAAATTTACATAGGACCCAGAATCCTTACATGGCCGCCCAACCATTCAGTTGTAACTGAGTTGGCGCAACGTTTAACACCCTCAGAACCATCTGGAAATTATCAAACGGAAGTACCACCCCTAGCTCCCGAAACAGGCATTCGTACATGAAGAAGGTGTCGTCCATCTCGGTGTTCTCACCAAAACATACAAATTCAAGGTTTGTTGGTTCATCACCTCGACAAAACTTAACCGATATTGGATAAGGATCCAAGTCCTCCCATGGCGCAACCTTATATAAGTCTACAACACTTTGTAAGCAACCCTTATGCTTAAAATGTGATTAATAAGCTGCCACCTCTCTGTCCACCCATTCATACCCAGGAATAGTGCACGATGGAAACTTGGGTCTCTCAGAAACCAGGCTCATGTTAGGAAACAACCCATCCGACTCGAAATCCACCTCTTTGATATTATGCGCTTGTGTCTGATCTCCCGAGTCTCTCACCGCATCCCTAGGCCCTGTTGTTAGCTTGTTAACAACTCTCAAAGATGCATCCTTTACCCTCTCGGTCGTTACTTAGACTCATTATTCAGTCTCGAACGGTAAGACGAGGACAAAGAATCCTCCTACTCAATTGGATTCTGCATATCCAAAATGAAGGTTAAAACAAGGATGATAACAAATAAACACACGTACCTTGGATTAATGTTGCCGAAGACTCGCGCTATAGCAAAATATATCCCTTCGGTGCAGAGCAAATGTAGGCATGGTGTCTTAGCCCACTTCTTCTTTTATAATACAAAAGGTTTCAGTTAGATGAAGAATCGCCACTCTTCCCAACCATCAGATCTCCTGTGCATTGACAATCATAAAGGCCCGACCTTTCATTTTACAACACAAACCACGAGATAATATTACTATAATAAATACTTATTTCAAAACCCTAATTCAAGCCCTTATGTAATAACTCCTCGAGCTTGGGGGCAAGTTATCGGATAAGGTACTATTTGGTCATCCCAATACTAAAAAGGAACCGAGTACCCTTTCGGCCTTATCCTAGGATGAAGGATATTAATAACCTATTTGACCTTGTCCCATGACGAAGGGTTTCAACAATTCCTTCGGCTTCACCTTTGGACAAGAAGTGCCAATAACCCATTTGGCCTTGTCCTAGGACAAAGGGTATTAACTACCCCTTCGGCTTCACCTTTGGACGATGAGTACCAATAACTCTTTCGGCCTTGCACTAAAGTACTAACGCCTTTTCAATCATATTAAGATAAGCTAACATTATGATTAACCCATAAAAAAATGATTAATTATCTAAAATATCATAAAGTTAATTTAGAGCTGACTCACCAAACCCATTAACCCAATATGGTACCTATAAAAGGAAAGTAAGAAGGACAGATAAAAGGATTGACTACATAATATTAAATAGCATTTATTACTCTATACCAAATACTTACTTGACCGTCAAAGTACCATTACATGTACTTCCTATTTTGAAAAAAGGAGAGCTTAGAATTTCATCAAGAATACCATAACAGAACATGAAGACAGGCAGAGAGAGAGAGTCACAGGCCTTGATTGCAGGACAGAAGACGAGTGTATTCTTAACCAGAACACTTAATATCACTTTATTTAATAATTAACTTATTATATAAACAAATATAAAAGATAAATACTACCAAATAATTCATTCTTTAAATAAGATATTTTAAATAATTTTTAAATTATTGGCGATTGGTACACTTATAAGTAGTTCATTAAATTTTTAAATTAATGCATTTTAAAACATCAAAATACATGTTGACAAAATTTATAATAAATTTATTATTGTTTTTCAATAAAATTACAATACCTGTAAATAATTTGCATCAATAAGCTTAATGATGCCTTTAATTATCATTTGTATACCCATCGGTATGTTCATGAATAATTATTGAGAAATTTTGTTTATTGTTGAGTAATATTCTCATTGACAGGCAACATCCCAACCAGGCGATAACTCCATTGATATAAATCATAACCATTGCAATCCCATTGATATTTCACACATTTCTATTTCTTGTAGTGTCCACTCCCACTCCAAGAAAACGTTTTTCACTCATCTTAAAGGAAGAAAAAAGGCTAAAGGAAATTGGCTCCACACTTTCGTATTTCTTTTGCTGTTGAAAATGCATTCCGAGCAATATTTGAAAATAACCCAAAAATGGCTAAAAAGATTGTCCTTTATGTAAAAACATAATATTCACAATGAGAGTTTTCCCATCTTTTCTAAATTTAAGGATGAAACTGTGTATGAAATATGTTTCAGTATATTATTATCATAGCTTGTGTCCAGATCGCAAAGCAAATAAAAGAGCTACTGGTGAATTGTGAGCCACCAAAGACTAATTTTTGAAGATATAATAATCTTGTTTTTGGACTTGGAAGCTGGCACAAATTTGCTTCATTCTGCATCTGCTTCCTCTTTCTTCTGCTCAGTGCTTCTGTTTATCAAACAATCAAGTATTAATGTTGGGAACATTTTATCTTTTATACCCAAAATTAAAAATGGGATATAGAACATTTTATCTTGCATGCACAATTTTTATATATCTTAGAATTTGAAGATAGTATGTGTCAAAACCCAATTTTATTAATAGGAAAAAGAAAAGGATGATAAGGAAAACTCGTTATTTAAGATGATGATAAATATAATTACATTTTAATCTCCTATAAATTATTCAAGAAGTCAAATTTCTCCTCATTGGCCAATTCTTTATGGCTCTTCCACATAAAAGTAAAATACATCAATTCTATATATGACAATATAAACAGGGTTTTAGAATATTCTTTTCAATTTTTTTTAAAAATTTAAATTCTTATGAGCATATTTTAATTAATTACCTTTGAGCTCTGAACCACCTTGAGAATTGATATAATTGCACAGTCTCGTTGGAGGCATGGCATACAAGAAGATGTATGTTACGTGGTCTCACCACCCAAGCAAATCTCATAAACAATGCCGAATAACCACACATAACTGTGCTATGCACGATTTAATATTAATTACCATAATTAAATTAACTAATAATTAACGAATTAAAATACGAATAATACAAGTAATTAACCTGCGGTCATATTGACAGATATAGTTTCTGGTGGTTTCTTTGTGTCCAGTGCTGCCTGATAAATATATAGCAGTTGCAGAGTCATTCAAATTAATGTAAAATTAAAGATGAACGATTATTATTAGATTATTTCTTTTGAAGAATTATTTTTTATTCGCATTTTTTTGTTATTTTTTAGATGCAGTTTAATTTAATTTGGTCTTCAGATACAGTGATAATAAAACTGAAGGCCATGTGTCGTTCTTGAATGTGTGGAGAATAAAATGTAACTAAAACTGAGTGATAATAAATAAATAAATAAAGTGACATAGAAACTTATTTTGAATAAGTAGAAATAATTTTTTTATCGTGTCATCATTTTTCTTATTTGAATTTTTTTAATTTAATATGAATTTATATTTTAAATATTTTATAACTTTAAAAATCATATATCTTTAATTTAATCTTATTTAATAAAATATATATTATTAATAAATTTTAAAAAAATTACAAATTTTATTCATTTAAAATGAATAAATGATTGAAGTTAATAATACATATATATATGAACAAAAAATTAGTAATAATTAATGATTAATGGAATAATGAAACGCAGACCGCAAGAGGAAGGCTCCAGTTGAAGGTAGGACCCCAAAAATGTGTAGTTTTAGGGCCAATGGGACTGTTCCAAAATGCGCGGAGCGTGTTCATCTTATCACCAATTTTCAATATTTTGCAGCCTGCAAAGGCAAAGGGGACACATCAAATTCACATTCAAATGCATTTTTTTGTTTAATATTTCTCCTTAGGACTATTACATTTGTTTATTATTATTTATTTTGAAAAATGGGCTAGAGCATTTCATTATAGATAGACAAAACAAAATGCAAATGGACTTTCAACTTATTAACTAGAAAACATAAATTAAAATTAATTCTTTTAGAAATTTCGTTTATTTATTTTTTTTATAAGCATTTATAATCCTGAGCTCAATATCCTTGTATTAAAAAGTCTCTACTAGAATTTTATAATTTAAAATTGTCATAAATTGGAAAATATTCAAATTAGAGCTTATCCTAATAACCTAGTTCTAGTGAAAAAAGAAAGTTATATAAACATCAAAACTCAAAAGTGACTTCGCTGAAATGATTATTTGGAATGATAAAATAATTTCGCCAAAAGGGCGGCTTACGTTATAATAAGGCAACTTGAGTTTAGTGGTTGAAGAGTCTTTTTAATAATAATAATATTATTATTATTATTATTAAATATGTATTTTTTTTAATAAGTTTTGTTTAATAATTTTTTATTATGTATTTTAGAAATATGTTAAAAACCATTATTTAAAATAAGAATATGGGATTTTAAGAGCCAAAATGATAATGCTAGATACAATATACATGAGAAAACCAGGAATAAAAGTCACAAAATATTATGCTTAAAACAAGATGGGTGAAATTATTCAAACAATTTTTTTAAACAAAGAAGAAAAAGAGCTTATTAACCTTTATTGTATGGATGATTAATAATTAAAATATTAAATTGTATGAATTGTATTAAAAAAAATTCTTTCAAGTAATGCATTTTGTTAACTTTTATGAATTCACTTCTATACTATATGCATGAAACTGAAATTCTCATTCTTGAATTACATAAAGTATATCTATTTTTTTCACACGTACACGTGTCTTCCTTATATTGTAATAGTATGTTTACCTTTCATATTAAAATCAAAATCAAATTAACATTAATTATCATTTTAAATATTTATCAAATTCAATAATATTATTAATTTCACTAATTAATTATAAATTAAATCAGTCAATATTAAACCAAATAAACTATTTATAAAAAATTGATAAATTAAGTCCTTGCCTGTTATGTTAGATTAATTTTTTAAGATTTTCAAAATTAAACATTTCTTTATTTTTTATATTTACAAAATATTCAAACAATTTGTGAGTGAATTACTAATATATAATATAAATAAAATATATTCTTCAATAATATAATAAAACGGCATAATAATAATACTAAGAATTTAATTTAAATAAACAGATAATATTTTTTTTATAATATCAATTAACCATAGATATTGTCATGTGAACATGAACTATTGATTTGTGTAATGATTCATATAAAATTATATTTGTAATGTATTTTAATTGAGCAGCAGTGTACCAAAATTAATCTCAAACCAAATATTTTAAATTATAATTCATATTTTGTTTGATCAGCACATATCCATGTAGTTAATAAATTTTATTTCTTTCGCTGTCAAACAGAAGCAATAATCTCATTTTTAAATATAACTAATAACTTGGTAGATTTTACAATTTGGCAAAATTATTCCTTTTCAAACTTTATTCTCAATTGCCATATTTTATAAATAGTTATCGTTTTTCTCTTTTACAGTGAATGGAGTTTTCCACTTAAACTCAACACCCAATATTGTATCGATGTTCCTATTTTTTTAAAAAACAAAAAATTTAGACAAAAGCTGTTAATATTATAACTACTGAATATTACTATTCCTTCCAAAATTGTGTTAAAATTGTTTTTTGTTACCATGTCTACATATAAGATTAGACCTTAGATTACATCAGATTTAAAATGAAAATGATTCCTTTTTGGTGCATTGTATAAAATGGAAAACAATTAAGCAACATGATAACAAATATTTGGTTCATAGATATCACAGTTACTCTATTTTCTTTAGATCATAATGCAAATTAGATCTTCATATTGAAGATGAGAGAGGAGATATCAATCTTACAAGAAAAGGGTATAAACAATTAACAAGGACGCAGTACCTGCAGATTAGGATTTAGGAGACGAATTTGGTTCACTTCAATTTCAACAGCAAAGCCCGTTCTATCTTACATGAGCAGCTATGGTAAACAAAAGAAAGAAGCCAATGAAGTTAAGAAGAAGCTTCAGAATATCCTCTGAATCAAAATATTTAAGTGCAATAACATTTGTGTTCAAATTACAAAATTATCCTTTGATATTATCTCTTTCCCATTGTTGACTTAGCATTACGTGTATTTAGCCTTTGAATAAAAAAAATATCATTTCTTCCGTTTCATATATTTTTCTTTTCATGAGCTAGTTTTTAAAGAGCGTCTTTTAAAATTTTCAAGCATCTTTTAAGTTCAAAATATTAAATTCACATATTTGATATACATTTTTTTCCTTCAATTTTCTCAGTTTAATGTTTAATATAGACTATTTTAGTGATATGCCCGTTCTTAGCCTTAGTTTAAGATAAGATTAATGTTACATCTTTTTATAATGTTTTTCTATTGATTTTTTAAATAATTTACAAAAATATTAAACAAAAATAAATACATTTGATGTTTTATAAAAAATACAAAAATATACAATATTTATATAAGAGAATTATTAAAATAAAAACATTGTAGGACAATTTATAACCATTGTTAATACAAAAAGGAGAAGTTAAATGTAAGGCAACTTTCTTTTTTGGGGGGTCAAATAAAGCATCTTTTCTTAAATCAGCAAACTTACATGCTTATCTGACAATCAAATAAGGTATTGCTATCACCATACAAGGAATCTGTAGCAGATAAGTAAATATATGGCCAATTGGAATATAATATATGCGTGTGTTTGAATCATAGTCAAAAGATTTTGGGAAAGATTATTATTGTTATTATTTCAAATGTAGAAGTGATTATTTTCTATTAAAACAAAATCCAAACGTGATTAATAAGGCACTAATATCAATGACAGTAGACTTAGACATTGATATCGTGTAGAATACATTGCCGGGTCTTTTTATAAAATCAATAAATAACTAATTTAATAAAATTAATAAAAATTAGTTATATATTCTAAATTTATACTCAATTTTAAAAATACTTATAATATTAAAATACAAATCAGTGAGTTTTATATTAAAATGCTTAATATATTAACTTGCATGGATAACAAGTGTCTTGTTAATATAAATTTTATAATAAATAAAAACATAAAAAGAGTTTAATAATTAATATATTTTTTCAAGTGTACATGTATCCTCCACATGAATAAATTCGTTTAGATTTATTAATTATTATTATTATCCTTTTAATAATTTAGTCCCATCCTCCTATGCTTAATAGCTGCTAATGGTTCACATTAGCACAGGCAAAACTCAGTAAAAATTAATGGGCACTAAAGTATCTGGTGATATTATCTCAAAAGGAGAATCATTTTTCTATCCAATGCTGTTTGGTACACTGACGTGTACCAAACAAATTCCGATATAATATAATTTTCGAATTCTGTGTTTTTTTCTCTGAGAAATTTGGTAGAAGCGGACATGTTCAATGCATTTCCTTGTTGGATGGATCATAGTTTCCAATAATTTATTGTGGAAAGACGTGTCAAGTTAGAAAGATAAATTTAAAGTAACGTAATTAATAAACATAGTCGATTTAGATTAATCGTAAATACGCCCATATTTTCCATTTTGTTTTGTCAATTAAGTCATATCCATTTTCAAAGATACTTTAGATGCACTTCTGCCCGTCCAATTTGATGTTCGCATATTTAATTTTCAATTCAAGCGGAAAAAAATAATGAATTTGACAGAAATCAGGTGTGTTTATAATAATAATAATAATAATAATAAGTTTTCTACTCTTCTCGTGCAATTAATTCGCACCATTAAGCATTTTTCTAGTGAAATATATCCCTACCAACCGGGTATAGATTTGCATGAACTTGTGCAAGATTGATCGTGAAACTTTTCGTTTTTCTTTTTCTAGTCGAAGAAACAAGATACCCATCAAATAAAATATAAAATAATCTAATAATCATATACAAATTGGCACATTTAATTCACAGAAAAATTACGATGTAACGAAACACGATATTTAGGGCATTCTCTAGACTTTGATACCAACTTGAATTTTAATAGATGTGAAATAAATTGATAGAGAAGTTCTGAAGAGAGAAAGATGAAACAAATAAATTGATAGAGAAGTTCTGACGAGAGAAAGATGAAACAGATCATCGCTTTAATTTTGAAGTGCTAACTCTGCCATCACTGTTTTACAACTTTGGCAGTGTATTACTAAAATAAAATAACAAGTAATAATGCTGTACAATAAAACAAAAAGAATAATACCAAAATGAAAAACTATTGCAAAAGAAGATACCAGAATCCTATCAACTTGCTATTTACAAATCACCTCTAACATCTACCTACATCATTTAACAGACCATCAAATCGAAAAGTTTGATCTAATTTTGAGTGTTTACTGATTGCAATATCACCATAAGCCTTGTTTTGCTGCACATCTACATAAGCTGTAGTGCTCAAAACCTGAAAAACATTAGACAGAAAAAAAAGGTTATGATCTTTTTCCTTCCTCTGATAAAGGGGGTAAGATGATTTTCTATTCCATAAGTAAGCATCTTGACAGATAAAATTCTCGAAAAGTCAATTTTGAGGTCCAACCCATGAATAGAAAAAAGAAAAAGCTGTGGTCTCCTTTAAATCACGAATGAACTGGTAATTCTCTCAAATGTTTTTCCTCTGAATATTCAAGCATCCTCACTCTGGTTAAAAACCAATGGCAATATCTTGTTCATGTGGAAAAAATGATTAAATTATAATTATAAAGTATATGATTAAAGGAAAGGATCAGGTTGTTTTGCCATTATCGATAATGACTACTAATAATGGGAAAAATTAAGTTCTCTACTGGCTTGCGTTGTAGTTTATATTCCCACTGGTCTTCAAAGTTGATCCATTAAAAATGAAAGGCATTATAGAAGAATACCACTAGTCTATCACCAACCAAACTAACAATAAAGATTACACTTTTTCCTATTCTTATCATTCAGATAAAATAGGGATGATAATTATTAAGAACGGATTTTCCTTCTTTAAACATCTCAAAATATGTTATCATCTACAGAACCAGATGAGTAATAAAGACAATAATGCATAATTCTGATTTCTGAACAAAAAATGAAGATAGAAGTTTGCCACAAGAAATATGAAGTCACTAAACTTTCATGAGCATGAATATAATCTTAAAACACAAATTGAACGTACCAGTATTTCATAAAATAGCCTTGCACATTCTTTCCTGAGTCGTCCTCCTAAAACTTGCGAAAAGTTCATAACATGCCCCCCTCTTTTTTTACTTGCATGTAGAAAACTCTGGTCCAAGAAACTTGCAACTTTCCTGTACATCAAACATCGTCAAAGAAAACAATCATAAGCCAGTCCTGTAAACAATAATTGAACTGTTGAGTGTTGACATTCCAAAACCAT
The DNA here is from genome assembly GCA_024086825.1 of Abrus pulchellus subsp. cantoniensis. Lineage (NCBI taxonomy): Eukaryota > Viridiplantae > Streptophyta > Magnoliopsida > Fabales > Fabaceae > Abrus > Abrus pulchellus. The sequence continues at coordinate 20,396,315 of CM044050.1, read as the reverse complement.
CCACCATCTCACCTGGTTCGTTCAGACCACCCGGCCACTGTAAAGAAAATAATAAGGAAGCAGTGTATTATTAGGCAGAACACAGAATTTAACAAAAAAAATTACATCTAATAAATGAAGATTTGCAAAGAGTTCTCACATAATTCTGAATCCTCTGTCCCACATGAAATTATCTCCTGAGACAAATATAATATATGCAAGGATACATTAATTAGTTCATAGTTCAAGCATAAGGAAAAGACAATAAAACTAAAAAGACTTCTTAACAAATAATAAGTACAAGAAGAAAATGACATTTCAAGAAACCACATCCTCACATGCACATATTCTTAAAAGCTGATGGGATTTCTTTTCTGTTCTTTTTTCTTTTTCATTCAGCAAAGAGAATGGGAACTTTGCTTTGATTCTTTAAACCATCATGTCTAACATATTTGATATTTCTATCACAAGGAAAGTTATTTCATTGGATGAAAGAAGAATCCATTGAAGGAGTAGAGAATAATGGAAAGATTAGGAATCCTCTAACAAAAATTTAGGGGGTGGGGAATTAATAAATTAATTAAAATACCAGCATCAGCCCTGTCATAAACCAACTGTACCAAAAGTGTAAGCTCTTTAGGGTGATCACATGAATGATTTTATATTACATCTCTAACATGCCCCTCATGCAAGAGCTCTTTGGACTTTGTTCATTATGCATAGATTAGAATCTGATTATGAATGATATTGTTTGATTTTGTCATATTCTCTAGTTCCCTTAGTTGAATTCATTCCCTAAAATTTAGGAACTGATTGTCATAAGAGCAGAAAATAGAGGAATTATTATTCTCTACTTTATTCAAACGATGGAGTACATATATAGGCAGAATGATAGAACAGAAAATGAAACAAAAAATAGACAATTCCTATTATAAATTAGGAATCCCTGAAACTTACCAAAAGAAATAAAAACAGAATGGTTGACTAATGAGAGAGACTGAAAAATCCCATAATATGTGGGACTGCCTTTCCAACACTCCCCACTGAAGCTGGGGAATAGATATTAGTCATCCCCACCTTGTTAATATTAGACTAGAAGTACGACTTCAACAGCCTTGGTCAAAATATCTGCTTCCTACAACTTAGTTGGAACATAGAGTAAAGAAAATGTCCTGTTTTCAATTTTTGTTCTTGTTATTAGGTTGAAAGTCTATCACACTTCTCTCGTTTCTTCCTCCTATTCTTATTATTTTTCAACCACCAGAGATGCCATCTCTTTCAGATAGTCTTCTTCAACATCTTTTACAGGTATACCACAGGCAGAACCTTACATCCTCTTTGCCACTGGTCAGTGATGAGCATCCTTCTGACTTACCTTTGGCACCACCTGCTCCAGCCTTGCCTCCTGAGTATGATCTTCGGAGAGGTATATGTTCAACTCATAATCCCTCTTCTCATTATATTGCTTTAACATATCATTTTTTGCCCCTTCCCATTATACTTGTTTTTTCTCGTCCTCTATTTCTATTCCTAAAAATACAGGTGATGCTCTTTTCCATTCTAGTTGGCCATATGATCAATGAGATGTATGCACTTCAGAGCAATGGTACTTTGAACCTCATTTCTCTTCCTTTGGGAAAGTCTATTATGAGATGCAAATGGATTTACACTGTCAAGGTTGGCCTTGATGGCCATATTGATTGTCTTAAAGCTTGTCTAGAGGCCAAATGGCCTTATTTGTTGATTCTTATCCATGGCTGCAATCCATCACTAGCCCCTTTACCAAATAGTCTTGCATATGGCGTTAAATCTAGGGTTTCATGAAAGAATAAAGCATGTTAAGATAGATTATCACTTCATTAGGGAGAAAATCTTATCTAGACATAACCACTAAAAGTGTCAATTCGAATGATCAACTAACAAATATCTTCATCAAATCAATGAGGCTCTAGTAATAGTTATATATGTGACAAGCTTGGTGCATATGACCTGAGGAGGAGGTGTTAAATATATGTAGTAATAGGAAAGTTTATCTTAGTAATTATGTTAATTAGGTAACCAAGTATTCTGTAATTATTATTATTATCAATATAAATATATGTTCCATTGTACAGTTAAGACATACAGATTCATCTACATGTTCTCTCCCTTTTCTCTTTTTCAACAAACTTTTTCTTGGAAGAATGAGGGAAAATATGAATAGACCATGTCCTAAACCAACTATCCTACAAACTTGAGGTGTTGTGAAAAATTAAAAAACCTCAAAGTGTTCTCAAATCTTTATGAATGTGCCGAAATGAAACCCCCTTAAACAAATGAGCGTTGTTAAGTTGAAAAGGAAACAAAAGACATGATGACATCCATGTGTTTGAATTAAACATTGAAGATTCTGTCATGTGCACAAAAAGTTACGGAAAATCACTGTCAGAAGAGGGAATAGGATGATTCAACGATGATTTCAAACAGTTAATTATGCATGGTACAAGGCTACATAGAAGGAAACAAATCACCCATAATAATCACAAATAATATCCTAATAACCATAAACAACTTCCTAGTGAGACACCTAAACAAAATCCCTTAATTCAAGGAATTTCAAATCTGACACTAAAATAATTCATGTTAAAAATTTGATCCCTACAGTTGGCACTATTTTTTGTTTAGTTCCAATATGAAAAAACTCTACATTTTGGTCCTTACATGAAATTTTCTTTTACAAGTTCGTCCTTTCTATCTGTTGACACTACAATTGTTACAGTATTTTTTCTTGCAGAGAATAGTATGAAAAAAATGTGGGCAGGTGCAGGGACCAAAATGTAGATTTTTTTAATGCAGTGACTAAGTATAAATTTGTTTTATACAGCGATTAAAACAAAAAATTCTGTTCAGTATTGCTGTCACACACTGCATGACTTGCACGTCAACTTCTAAAAGTAGATTCTCTTTGGTGGCAACTTATGGTTTCCATTTATTCAAGAATGCCTTCATCAGCTTTGTCGACAGTAAACCCACTCCTGCCTCTAGTCTCAATTGTCTGTCAACTCTAGCCACCAAACACAAGCTATTATTCCGCAAGAACTAGTCATACCAAAACCAATGTGAACCCCATCCCCTCCTTACACTGTTGCTTAGTGTACTCTGCTGCATACTACAATCTGGTCAATTACCCATCTCCATCATAAGAAGTTGTTCACACTCAGCCAAGTTAGACAGGGTTTGGGAAAGCAAGATTCTGTAGGAGAAGAAAAATGAATTACCTGAGTGAGAACATAGAAAACTAAAAACCAGAACCCAAACTTCTTTTAGATGTTCTCAATTTTTTGTTTCTAAAGCCTAAAAAGTGGTTCAATTTTGAAATCTGTTTTCTGAAAAAGTGTTAAATTTACAGCTCGACACTGAGCTGAGGAATAGAAGTCTTCCATTCTCAGCTTGGTAATTAGATCATGTAAATTAGAATTGTTCAGCCTCTTGGACAAAACATCAGCTACCTACTGTCCATACAAAATATATGACAAACAGACCTGGCCTGCTTCTAGCTTTTCCTTGATGAAATGTCTACCTATGTTGAGAACAATTGTAAATAAATAGGAAATATTTGTTTATTACTTTAGATAGCGTTATTTACAGTAAATATGTAACATAATATTTTCTAATTATTACCTTATCATTATAAATAAAGCTCTCTGCAGTGTTTCAAACACATGGATTTCACCTGTCTCTCAATCTCTTCTCTCTCAACATGGTATCTAGAGCCTAATGAGAAACAAACCCTAGTCCATGTTTTATCCAGTGGACCCACAGCCTATTGGTGAAAAAATTTTCAGAACTGTGTTTGTCTTGTGAGTTGTGCCAGTTAGGTAAACACATTCGTAATTCTTTTCCAAGTCATTCAAATAATACGATTTCTTCTCCTTTTGTTTTAGTTCACTTTGATATTTGATGTTCTAGTCGTATTGTGTTTACATTAGGATTTAAATACTTTGTTATCATAAAAAAAAAATTCTCAATGTATCTGATTATATTTAATAAAAAAATGATTTAAATTATTTGTTATCATCCAATCTTTTTAAAATGACATAAAGACTCAATTTGGAATTTCAATTTGTAAGTTACAAAGTGACAAACATGTATCTACACAACTTCAAACCTTTATGATCTCTCATAACATTCTTCATCAAACTTTGTGTCCTCATACTCTATCAAAATGGGATTGCACAACAAAAAATCATTATCTGATTGAAACTGCTCAAACTTTTCTAATTCACTTATATATTCCTCATTATTTATGGAGTGATGTTATTTTGACTACCTGCTATCTTGTCAACAAAATGCCATCTGATGTCTTAAACGATCAATCTCATCAACAAATTCTCTATCCTCATCACTCTTTTTTTCCTATTCCTCTTGGAGTCTTTGGGTCTACATCTTTTATTTATAATCTTACTCCTGGATTATATAAGCTCTTTTCCCATTCTTTCAAGTGTGTCTTTCTTAGTTATTCTTGCTCTTAAAAAGGATATAAGCATAGTAGTCAATAGCAGTCACTATTGCGAAGGTGCGGAGCAAAGCGGCTACGTGCCTCTATTCCATCGCCGTCACGTTTCAGAGTAGTGGCCGTCATGTTGTGAATCGCAGTAAAACCAAAGCAAATTGCAGCCCTAGTGGCCGCTGTTTCATCCTTGGGAAAAAGGGCAAGTTTGCCCTCCCTTTTTCAAAGTTGGAATGTTGTTTTAAGGGGGACAATCTTGGAATTTTGCCTCCTTTTTATATTTCAAACAAGGGCAAAACAACAAGTATGTCCTCCCTTTCTGAATGTTGGAATGCTTTTTAAGGGGGCAACTTGGGATTTCACACCCCCCTTCTAAAAATTGGAATGCTTCTCCATTTAAACCCTACATCTCTTTTTAAGCCCATAAACGACATGTTGGAATGCTTTTTAAGAGTGCAAGTCACCATTTTTGGCCAAATTCCAATCATCTTCTTCATCTCCGGCGAAACCAAACTTATTTCTAATATGAACAAAGACATTTTCTGGTTGTCTTCTTCATCTCCAGTGTAACCTAAGCTATTTCTGATGAGATGTAGACTTTTTCTGATGATAGTGAGAATTTTTCAATGAGACCATTTGCGTTAGAGCTTTAAAGCTTTATCTAGTAAGTGAACACTCTGATCTATTTTCCTTCTCTATTTTGATTGTCTTTAGAATAGTGGTTATCCCTCTATCCTACTACAACATTTTTGGGGTCAGCTACTCTGTGCCACTATCTGGGATTGACTACTATGGGTATAAGTATTACTCTCACACTCTTCGTTGATATATTATCTCCTCTAATGTTATATTTTTTGAATTAGAACCTTTCTTTTTATCAATATCTTCTTCTAATTCTTCTTTAGACTTAGTTCATTTTCCTCCTCTTGAGGGCTTTATCACCTCTTTGCCCTATGATCATCCTTTGTAGGTTTATCAGCATCAGCATCATCAATTTAGATCACACCAGCCAGCACTATACCTATTTCCAACTCATCTCCGATTTCATCTCTATCATCTCCTTTGACCATGTCTTCCATTAACAATGCTCCTAATGCTCTTCGAAAAGAAATAGAATCAACCTGAAATTCCTCTCTTCATTTTGTTCATTGAGCTATCATCGTTTATGTTCCCATTTTCTTACCTCTCTTCCTTGTCTTCTGTTTCTGTTTATAAGAACACAGGAGTTTCCCTTGCTCGTCTTGGTTGAAAACAAACAATGCTCAACTAAATGTGTGTGTTGGAGCAATATGGTACTTGGAATTTGATTCCTCTTCCTAAAAAAAAAACTATTGTTCGCTGTCAGTGGGTTTTTACTGTTAAGGTCGGTCTAGATGATCAAGTTGGATCACCTTTAAGTTCACCTCATGGCTAAAGGCTATACTTAGATCTATGAACTACATTATAGCGATGCCTTTTATGCAATTGCTCACATCTATGAATGTCATTTGCCATTGACCCCTCTATCAGTTGGACATCCAAAATGCTTTTTCTCATGGTGATCTTTTGAAAGAAGACTACATGGAGCAACCTCCTAGTTTGGTTGCTAAAAGAGAGTGTTCTAAACTTGTCTGTGGAAAGCTTTATATGGTCAAAAACAATCTCCATTTGTCTAGTCTAGTAGATTTAGCATGATCATTCAGGTGCCATAAGACTCACATCCAGTGCCCAATCATTTTCCCCGAACTCCAGTCCAGGAGGGAAATAAAACCTTTAGTGAAAGAAATGAGAAAATCAAGAGAACGAGTGAGACGATTAATGGACAGTAACTTAAAAGGGGATCCTAGAACATAAGGAACATGATCAATAGAAAGGGAGGGGAAAAGGTGGACAGTACCAATATCCTAAGATTGTATTTGAGACCCATTAGCCATTGTGACATCTGCCTACCTACTCATTTCTATGCCTACTATTTATCAATGACCTCTTCTCAGCTTGATATCAAGAATGCTTTCTTTCAAGGTGATCTTGAAGAAGAAATCTATATGAAGCAAACTCTTAGATTTGTTACTCAGGAAGAGTCTTCAGGACTTGTTTGTTATCTCTAGAAATTCTTTTATGGTCTCAAACAATCTCCAAGGTCATGGTTTAACAGATTCAGCATGATGGCTCAATATTTTGGCATGACTCCATGTGAAGCAAATCACTCCATTTTTTTATAGTCATTCAACCTCAACTTGTATTTACTTAATTGTGTATGTAGCTGACATTGTCATTATAGGAAGTTATCATCATGGCATTGAACAGGTAAAGCAGCACATTTGTCTGTACTTTCAAATGGAAGACTTAGCAAACTTCAATACTTTTTAGGAATTGAAGTAGCATAATCCAAGAGCATTGTTGTGATTTCATGAATGAAGTATGCAATGGATATCCTAAAGAAAATAGGATTGATGGGAGCCAAACCTATTGATACTTCTATGGATTCTAATACCAAACTTCTGCCAAGTCAACTTTCAAATCCTAAAAGGTATAGAAGACTTTTGAAAAATTAAACTATCTGACAGTTATTCATCTAGACATCTCTTTTGTAGTCAGTGTAGTGAGTTAGCTCCTTAACTTTCCTTGTGACGGACATTGGGATGCAATAATCTGCATTCTAAAATATATTAAAGGAGTTCCAGGAAAAGGTATCTTAAATGAAGACAAAAGACATACTCAAGTTATGGGGCATTCAAATCCAGATTGGGCAAGATCACCTAGTCATAGGAGGTCTACAGCTAGCTATTGCATGGTGAAAATCTAGTTTCCTAGAAAAACAAGAAGCAGGGTGTAGTTGCAAAGTCTAGTGTAGAAGCAGAGCGTCGAGTCATGGCTTTAGCCACTTATGAACTTATATGGTTTAAACAACTACTCAAAGATTTGAGATTTGGAAAGTTAGACAGATGACACTTGTGATAATCAAGCACTTTTACAATTGCAGCAAATTTAGTTTTCCATAAAAGAACTAAATATATTGAGATAAATTGTTACTTCATTAGAAAGAAAATTTTATTCAAATACATCACTACTAGCTTTGTAAATTCTCATGATCAATTGACAAATGTCTTTACCAAGTCTTTAAGAGGTCAACGAATTAGTTATATACGACAAGCTTGATGCATATGATTTATATGCTCTGCTTGAGGAGAGTGTTGGAATTATGTAATTATAGTAATACTATACATAAATTAGTATCTTTATGATTATGGTAACTACGTAACTATATATTCAGTATTAATGATCTCTATTATAAATATATGATCCATTGTGTAGTCAAAATACACAAATTCATCATGTTCCTCGTTCTTCTTTCTCAATAGATACAAACAATTAGTTCATACATTAAATTATCTCAGCATTACTTGGCCTAATATCTCATTAGCACTAAGTGTAATAAGTCAATTTTTTTAACTCTTCCATGTAAGGAACATTGGGATGCAATTGTTCACATTATGAAATACATTAAAAGAGCCCAAGGCAAGAGTCTTCTATATAAAGATAAAGGTCATACTCAAATTGTTGGATATTGTGATACAGATTGAACATGTTCTCCCATTGACAAAAGATCCATTTCATAAAAGAATTACTATTATTAACAAGAATATAAATCATAAAATGTTTAGTTAATGTGAACCATTTATACAGCTGGTTAAGAAAGATGATCTTTCTTTACCTATGATTGTTTAGCTTGTGTTTAGTACATATATGTGCAAAGGATTTGTAATAGGAAGATTCAGAGCAAAACATAGGATTTAATCCTTTCAAAAGAAGAGATTTGTGAGATAAGAATTTTGTAGAAAATTCTTTGCATGTTTTGTTGCTATTTTCTTATTATAGAGATTCTTCTTTGATGATAGTATAAATTTCTTTTCATCAAGGACAATTTTCATATCAAGAGGTAACTTAGTTTTTTGGAAAAGTAAGTAGTAAAGTGTGGTTGCAAGATCAAGTATGGAAGTTGAATATTGAACCATGGCCCTAGCTACTTGTGAGCTTATATGGCTCAAGCAATTACTTAAAAAGTTGAAGTTTGAAGAGACCTTACAGGTGATACTTATCTGTAATAATTAGGCTGCCTTACACACTGCCTCAAATCTGGTGTTACACAAGAATACCAAACATATTGAAGTAGATTATCATTTCATCAGAGTAAAAATTTTATCTAAAGATATTTTCAAAATATTTGTCATTTTAATGATCAACTTGAAAACATTTTCACTAAATCTTTAAGGGGACGACAAACTAGTTATATATGTAAAAAGCCTAATGCATACAATCTATATGCTCCATATGAATTTTGCTTTGTCTCATAATCAATGTTGTCAAGATTGCAATCATGATTGTGAGATTGCACAATCCTGCAATCTTGCACAACCTCCACGATCTGGCAAATAGGATCGGAGTCGTCTATGATTGCTTGGAATCGTGATCTTTTCCTTTAAGATTATGGTATCTTCAATCAAATCCGATCCCTGTGTTCGGGTAGGATATAATGACCCAATTTTAAAAAAACATGTTTTCCATTATTCGGCAACTACTTCCTACGTCTTCTTCGTGTTTGTGCATCTGCATGGATGGTTCAATCTGCGATTGTGCTTTTGTGTGGGTGATTTGAACTCTCTAGGCATTCTCTGTGTTACGTGTTCTATTTTGTTGCTAAAATGTGGGTACTTTGTGCTTTGTCTTGTTACTGGTTCAAACATTTAGTTTGTGGGTCTTTCATTTGTGTTTTGTTTTGTGTTTTGTTTTGTGTTGTAGAAAAGGGAAGGAGATTTAGTCAAGTAGAGTTGCAGGTAGTGAAATTGTTGGTAGAACTTTGAGATCAAAATCAAACAACAATGCTGTTAGAGCAAGAAATGAAGTGGTATAGAATCATGATGTTTCAATTTTTTGAGATGCTAGGAGAATTAACTGTAAATATAGTGAGGACGAATATACTAAAGAAGTTTATTGCTTCAAGCATCATTTGGCAGGAATAAAGCAAAATGTTTGAGCTTGTATGGCTGTCCGTGATGATGTTTGAAAGCAAATGTGGGACATTGTTATTAGGTTTGCAAATTAAATTCATAAAAAAGCAAACGTAGCAAGAGCTTGAAGGAGAGGGAATAGAAAGTGATGTTGATGAATGTGAAAATGTAAAGTAAAGAAAAACACTAGGCAATGTTGAGATTCCAGCAACTCTTTTCAAGAAAAAGAGAGTGACCAGCCAAGCTACAATCAATACAATTTTTAAGCAAAGTTTGAGAGAGGATATATGTTTTGACATTGCATCATTTTTCTACAATAATGCTATATCTTTCAATGTCGTTAAGAGTGGAGCATTAAAAAAGATGTGACACAATTGCTCGACATGGTATTGGATTTAAGCTACCATCCTTCCATGAGATTTAGGTAAACTCTTTGAAGTAAAAAGTTGAGAAGACAAACTCATTTTTAGTGTTAAAAAACTGTATATAAGACATTAGTTCAATTTAATAATTTATAGCTTGGTTTGAAAACTCTTTTTCATTCTTTAATCTTTAATTTCATGCCACTATGAAAGATAATTGATGAGAGATGGGACAACTAATTGCATAGACCTTTGCATGTTACAGGGTACTACCGTAACCCAATTTTGCATTATGCTCTATATTTTGAAGCCAATTTTGAAGTTAAACATGGATTATGAGTGTTTAGAAAGAATAGTAGAGGACATGGATGAAGTAAATAAAATTGATGGTCAACTAGAATATTTCAAAGCTAAAAAGAGATTTTTTGGTACAAAAGTAGAAATTAATGGACTGAAAGTCAAAATTCTAGCATAATGGTGGGAATCTTATGATGGACAACATCAAAAGTTGCAAAGATTTGTCATTCGTGTATTTAACTTGACATGCAGCTCATTTAATAGTGAGCAAAATTGGAGTGCTTCTAAAATACTAAGTTATTTCTTGAAATTACCAAGTGGACTACTTTATTTTGTGTGTTAAACTATTAATAAATTTTGTTGTTATTTAGATTTACACCAAGAAAATAAATAATTTAAAGCAAATGACATTGAATGATGTTGTGTTTGTTATGGCTAACTCAAAATTGAGCAAGTGTTTCAAGAGGAGAAAAAAGTCCAACTTTGATATTGAGAATGTTGCTTCTAATGATGATTGGATTGTGGAGGATGAAAACAAGCTAAGATGAGATATGGATTTAGATGGGAAGTTGATTCAAGTTGGAGAAGCAAGTAGTAGTGTTGGTAGTGCAAGTACACCTTGGATGATTGGACCTCCCCGTGTTGATGATGAGGCCAATGTGGACATTATTAATAAGATGAATATTGCAGATTAATGCTAGTTTAATAGATTTGCAAAACATGTTAGTTTAACTAAGTATATGTTGTATTGGATCTTAAGCCTATGACTTTTAAGTTTATGTTTAATTAAATTATGTAATTTAAATCTTAATTTCTTTATATATGTAATTTTCTATGCATATATATATATAGTATAGTTTTACATGTTTGTTAAGATTTTACGATCCCTTGATTTACGATCTTTTATCCCCCTCCCGATTCTAGGTAGGATTTTATCTTGACAACATTGCTCATAACCTTTTCTCTCTCAACAACCTATTTCAATAAGCTTTGTCTTATGATTCTTTATAGGATTGTAAGAAATATGTTAATTGCTGACATGTCACAGTAGAGCTGCATGGGACCTTCCAAGTTTTTTTAAAAGTCATCTTAGGAAAATTTTTATCTGATGTAGTTCACACACTCCTTGATTGCAAATGATCTAGCTACCATCATTTGCCTTTTTTCTCTTTCGTGTAACTAAATTTCCAGGAAAGTACAATACCCAAATGTTGATCTTCTATCCACTAGTGACCTTGCATAGTCTGCATCAATGTAAGCTTCAAGACTCAAACCTGTGGAGCATGCAGGCACATCTAAAGACCCATGTAAGCTGGTTCAAATGGGGATGGGCTGAGGAGGAGCTGGAGATCCCAATCTAGTGGTAGGAAGTAGGGAATGTCGCAGGAAAATCTTCCAGTGGCAACATACAGTAACGTAATTGGCCAAAAAACAAGTGTCAGGCTGATTGGAGATGTCATGATGGTCGACAGTGACCTGTAATGCTGTTCCAACTAGAGAGGAATGATGTCAGAAGAATTATGAAGATAAAGTAGAACTCTAGCTCTACGTTGGGATGAGTGGAAAGAAAATACAAGTGACAATGCATTTTCTTTTGTTTGGTTGAAAAAAAAATGAAGAGAAAAAGGAAAGAGAAGTGGACTTAAAACAAATTTTCAAAATTTTCCCTCTTCCATTTTCCCGTCAATTTAAATTTCAAAATTTCTCTCTCCCTCATTTTCTTTTCTTTGATCCATAGTGTAAAATTTAGGGAACTTGATTATGGAGTAGTGATGAAAGGTCACAAAAGTTAGTCCTGCTCGAATAACATGTTCAAATTATAGGGTTTTAGGCATAAAGGAAGGTTATTGAAAAAATAAAAACTATGAATAATATACTTCAATATGCTGATATGATCATAAAGCCTAGGGTACTGACCTTATTTATACTAATCATAATCCTAAACAAATAAGAAACAAATCATGAGATAAGGAAATATGGTAACCAAACCTAAGAGAGAGTGAGAAAAAAACGAAATTAATCCTAAAGGATAGTCCAAGATATTGAAAATATTATCAAAATAATATTGGATATTTTCATATATTCTAAGAATCTTCACCCTTTGTCAAACATTGTACCATCTCTAAAGTTTCATACAAATTTAGAGTTCCCATGACCCATATTAAACAACAATATGGTTTTTCTTTACATGAGTTGGGTGACAATTATGAATGTATTGCAAACTATTCTTAGTGTTACTATCAGAACATCACAGGAATATTCATGATTTAGTTAGTCTTTACCTCTTCCATCAGATTAAGCACTACATTCCTTTCAAAAGATTGCTCTCCCTCTATGCTTTCATGTGGACTAGAAGGTCCTAAATTATTTGAGTTTTGAATTTCAGTTCTCTGTGGGTGCTCAGTCGGCCTGACTTTTATTTTTTGGCACAGGGGAGGGGTTTGTGGAGCAGTTGCTACATGTTCTGGACTGCCAGAAGCCTGAGATTCAGATACATCCAACTTCCTTGAAGTTTCCTCAATTACAAGGGAACCTGGGCAGTGAGGAGGGGTTTGTGGAGTAGTTGCCATATGCTCTGGACTGCCAACAGTTTGGGATTCTGACATATCTACCTTTTCAAGAGTTTCCACAATCTCAAGGGAATTTAGTATTTTCATTTTCTTTTTAGAGAACAGGTATCGAAGCTCTGAGGAGTAACCTAAGGTAAAACAAGGTTAGTAAAGATAGAAGAGTTCATGAGAAAAAATTTAAAAAAAAAAAGGAAGTATTAGAATCAAACTTACAAGGAAGCAAAGACTCATATAATCGGTCAGGAAGAGTAGAAATGGGAGATTCTCTCTGTAGAGCAAGCAAAGTGCAACGAAATTTTCTGCGGTTAGAAACTAAGTCACTTGCATCATGTATACTCTTTTTAAGTACCCTGAAATGGTTCAAAATGTAGTGTGTTCAAACAGAGTTCAATACACTATGCCGAGGGTAACAAGACTTGAAAGTCCAAATAAGAACTGAGTAGATATTCTTCTATAATGAGCGGAGCAGCAGTTATTTCGATTCACAAGATACATATATATAACGTTAGTGCAAACCTAAACAACAGTTCTAAGAAAGTGGTTACAAGTGAAGAAATATGGGACAGAAGGATGAAAAAAAAATGCAATTAGTAGTGACAAAGGGAATCACAGTGGCGTTTGGAGTTTTTTAATTCTCCCAACTCCTAATCCAAACAAAACTGGTCATAATACATACACAAACATTATGAGATATCCATCTAATTCAAAGCTTCAAATTTATATTAACCTCCAAAACTAATAATAGAAAGATATATGATGAAATGACAAAAATTAGGTAAAGATAAGAATTTAAATACAATGAAGCATCAATTTATTGTTAATGTAGGAATATTCTGTAATTATTATTTTCTATTATATATTGTATCTAGACATCAATTTATTTATAGTGTATAATTATATTCCTAATTTAGACTAGACAGTTAGGAAATAAAATATTCTGTAGTTAATTGATGTAAATGAGATTGTATTATTTATCTGGGAGAATGGAATGAAAAAGGCATCGAAGCCAAAATTGATATTAATTTCTAGTGGTTAGTAAATCAGAGAAAACCACATTATTTGTTAGTAAAGCTTCTGAAACTGACTAGTTTCTCGTAGCTTTAGTTGTAACTAACGCTGTTATGACAGTTGCACCGATTAGGATTAGTGAACACTATATATACAAGTCTGTTGTGTTCACCAGAAAAGAGGATAGAGAGAGACAATCTTTATGAATTCTTTATGGAATTGATGGATATTGTGTATACAATTCTGTTTTCCAGAGCAATGCTCCTCAGAGAATTTTCACTGCCTAATTTCAGAAACTAACTTTTCAGAAGACAAAAAAAAACCCCTGACTATTCTCCCAGCTATTATTTATAACTGGCCTTGAAACAGAAAACTAACTCCTAACTGTTACTGTTAATTGCTAATTGCTGACTAACATTATTAACTGTCCTCTTTCTTCTAGAGTACACCAGCCAAGGTTTGGCCTTGTCTAAGTTAGTATTTACAAAGATATTAGGGTTAGGACCCTGACTCCTATCATTCTCCCCTCTAGAAGAGCAGACTTGGCCTCAAGTCTTAAGTGAGGAAATTGGCTCAGCAGCACAGCTTCATCTTCCCATGTAGTATCCTCAGGAGGACAGTGCTTCCACTTGATCAGCCATTGTTTGCAAGGCGTGTTGCCCTTAGTAACTTCTCTTTGGGCTAGAGCAGCTTCGGGTTCAATTGTGGCTTCAAGTTCAACTTCAAATCCACTAGGTAGATCAGGAGAGGTAGTGTAGTTACCAATGGCCTTTTTTAACTGAGAAACATGAAATACCAGATGCACTCTTAAAGTTTCAGGCAGCTGTAGCTTAGAAGCTACCTCACCAATCTTCTGTAGAATCTTGTATGGCCCATAGAACCTAGCAGCAAGTTTAGGATTGATCCTGCAGACCACTGTTTACTGCCTGTGGGGACGCATTTTTGAGAAAACAAACTCTCCAACTTCAAAGGATATAGGTCTTCTTTTCTTGTCAGAAAATGCTTCATCTGGTGCTGAGCCTTGTGCAAGTTAAACTTCAGTTGAGACAAAGCTTCATCACGGTCTAGTAGATCACTGGCTACAACTTGTACCTTTGTTTCTCCAGGAATGAACCGGACAAGTCTTGGAGGAGGCCTGCCATACACAACTTCAAATGGAGTAGCTGCTGTGGCAGTGTGGAAGGATGTGTTATACAAGAATTCAGCCCAATGCACCCATAGGGACCAGTTCCTTAGCTGTTCAGAGGCAAAGCACCTTAAGTATGTCTCAAGACACCTATTTAGAACCTCTGTTTGATCATCTGTTTCAGGATGATATGAAGAACTCATATTTAGCTTAGTCCCCTGAAATCTGAAGAGCTTTTTCCAAAAAAAGCTAATAAAGAGTGGGTCCCTGTCACTCACAATTGAAGAGGGAATGCCATGTAAATGAACTATTTCTTTAGCAAAAATCTCACCTACTGTTCTTGCTGTATAGGGATGTTTAAGCAGTATGAAATGCCCATATTTGGACAACCTGTCTACCACTACCAAAATTGTCTCATAGCCTTTAGATTTCGGAAGCCCTGTAATGAAGTCCAATGAAATAGCATCCCATACCAAAGAAGGAATAGGTAGGGGCTGAAGTAAACCTCCTGGGTAAGTAGCTGCATACTTTTTGTCTTTGGCAGATATCACAACTTCTGATAAACTCCAGGATCCTTTTTTTTATGCCCACCCAGTAAATATTTCGTGCAATCCTCCTATACGTTTTCAGAAAACCTGAATGTCCACCCTCAGGAGAAGCATGGAATTCTTCCAAGAATTGAGGAATGTAAGAGGAAATAGAAGGTATACCTATGCTTCCTTTATGCAGTAAGATCCCATTCTGAATAGAATAACCTGCCCTTGTTACAGAATTTTGCTGTAAATCAGTCTTCATCCTTTGAATAAAATCATCCTCCATTATCTACTTCTGAAGTGCCTCACCTTGCAGACATAAGGGATAAAACAAAATGGCATTTAACTCAATATCCTCGTAGATTCGTGAAAGGGCATCTGCTGCCTTATTTTCAGTACCAGCCTTGTAAACTATTGTGAATTGGTATCTGAGTAACTTGGATAACCAATTTTGCTGCGCAGAGGTGGTAATTTTCTGATGCAGTACTTCCTTCAAACTCTTCTGATCAGAAAAAATAGTGAACTTCCTCCCAATTAAATAATGACGCCAATGCTGGATGGACAAGACCAGAGCCATCAGCTCCCTCTCATAAGCTGATTTAGACAACTAACCTGCAGAAAGAGCCTTGCTGTAAAATGCAATAGGCTGCTGCTGTTGCATAAGAACAGCTCCTATACCACTCCCAGGCATCACATTCAATCTGAAATTCTTGTGAAAAATCAGGCAATCTCAACACAGGAGCAGAAGTGACTACTCTCTTCAATTTCTGAAAAGCTTGTTCAGCCCTTGGATTCCACGCAAAGGCCTCCTTCTTGGTTAACTCTGTAAGAGGTTTAGCTATCTTCCCATAATTCAAAACAAAATTTTTTGTAGTACCCTGTCAGCCCAAGGAACCCTCTCACCCCCTTCACATTCTTAGGAGTTGGCCAGTTTAAAATACTTCTCACCTTAGCAGGATCCATTGTCACCCCATTTTCAGAAATCACATGTCCAAGATACTCAATCTGACTTCTACCAAAACTACATTTTTTTATATTAGCAACAAACTGATGTGCCTTGAGAATTTCCAAAACCTTAGAAAGATGCAAAACATGTGCAGACCAGTCCCTACTGTAAACTAGTATATCATCAAAAAAAATCAAAACAAAGTGACGAAGGAAAGGCCTGAAAACCTGATTCATTGTAGATTGAAAGGTGGTTGGAGCATTTATTAGGCCAAAAGACATGACTAGGTACTCATAATGACCCTCATGAGTTCTAAAGGCTGCTTTACCAATGTCTTCCTCCTTAACACGTATTTGATGATAACCGGATCGTAAGTCCAGTTTAGTAAAAAACTTCATTCCATGTAACTCATCAAGCAGCTCATAATTGGGAACTTGTCTGGAACTGTGACCTTATTTAACTCCCTATAGTCCACACATATTCTGCATGAAGAATCTTTCTTCTTGACTAAAATCACTGGACTAGAGTAAGGACTGGTGCTATGCCTTATTATCCCGACATTCAACAGCTCTTTTACTTACCTCTCTATCTTATCCTTGTGATGGTGGGGGTATCTAAAAGGTCTAACACTTACTGAGTATAAAACAATTGAGTGTTCAATGGCCCTCTTGGGAGGTAATCCCTTAATTCTTCAAATATAATAGCATGCCGCTGCAGTAAACCCTGCAGCTCATCTAATTGCTGGGGTTTCAACTTACTGACATCCGCAGGAAATTCCTGAATTCCTTTCTTCCAATTTAGGCCTTCAACCTTGCAAAATTGACCCTCTAAGAGCTCATTGAAAGTAGGGACAACATTCTTCCTTTCACCACCAATGCCCTTTAGCTCTACTGGTCGACCATCCACTTGAAAAGTCATAGAGAGGTCCTTCCAATCAATTATCATTTTCCCTAGTGTCTTCAGCCAAGCAATTCCCAAGATCATGTCCAGGCCTCCTAGGTCAAGTATGTGTGCATCAATCTGAACCTGAATAGCTCCAAGATTTAAATGAACTTTAGGACAAGTTTCCAAAGTTTTAACTCTGACCATCTCCTAGTTTTACTCCAATACTTTCTCTATCTCCCACCTTTAGGCCCAAAGCTTGGACCACTCTGAGATATAAAGTTGTGGCTGGCTCCGCTGTCAATCAACAAAATGATTGGTACTTCTGCCAACCTGCCTTCTAATTTCATTGTATTAATGTCCCCATGTGAATTCCCAATCAGCCCAAATAGATCCATTGAAGTACAGTCTAACTGTTCCTCTTCAAACCCATCAGATTCCACTTCCAATCTTACAATCTCCCCTGTCTCATTAATTCCTTCATCCTCTCCCAGAATTACCAATCTTAATTGCCTATCTTGTCGATCTGCACAAACATGAAGAGGATGTAACTTGTCTCCACACCTAAAACATAAGCCCTTATTTCTCCTTTCTTGGATCTCCCTATTAGACAGGTGTCTCACTCCCCTATCCTTGTATGTGGAATGGACAGGCCTCTGATTGACAGAGGTGGAAGAACCCACTGAGACTACTGGTCCCCTTTCTGCAAAAGATGAAGAATTACCACTTCCAAAATTGGACTTAAATTTTGTCTCAGCCTGCGCTTGAGCATTGTCACATTGTGAATGCCCTAGATTTTCCCTGAATCCTCGAGAAAGAGCTCCATTACCCCATAATTTGCTACGCACATTTGAGCTATCCATAGACCCAACAATTTCTACCTCCACACACCTAGCCATTCGAATAGCATCCAAACGATCCCTGGGCTGAATTGTACGAACTTGTAACCTGATTTGATCCATCAGTTCTTTCATGAAAAATGCCACAAACTGATTCTCCGGCAAACGTCCCACCTGGGCAGCAAGAAATTCAAATTCTTCAATGTATTCTTCCACGGACCCTTTCTATTTTAGGTCAGCAAGTTCTTCGAAAGGATCCTCCAAAACGTAATTGCAGCGCATTCTTGAAAGATTCCTAGCTGGGAACAGTCTCAAAATCAAGCCAAGTTTGGAACCAATAGATCGTTCCTCCCTCCATGCTCAATCTTGCAAGTTTAATCTTGTTGGAGTCCGATATTCCTTGAACTTCAAAATAGGTTTCAGCCCTCGTGATCCATCCCCTTGGATCAGTCCCATTGAACGACGGCAGTTATTAGGGAACCTATCTAATTCTAGCACACTAATCTGTCTCTCTCTATGCTCTCTCTCTTAATTCTACAGGTCATACCTTCACAAACATAGGATCATCCACCAAAGTCATGTGCAGATACACCTTGGCAAAAACAGACACTTATTGGACGTAACTACATCCCTCATGATGTCAACAGATGTACCCAATCAACACTAGAGTGATATTGTCCCCTCTTCAGCATATCTCATTAGACACATGTCCTCTAAAGCCCTCAGCTACAAGACACTTCTCCAAACTCTCCTACAACATTGTCCTAATCCACACCTCTTCACAGATATACCACCCAAATTTTTTTGCAAAGCATTTGTCCATAATCACCAACCAAACCAAAGTAACCTTGATCCAAAATCAATAAAATGCATGTTCCTCGACTATTCCCAACTAGAAAGGGTAGAGGTGCTATTCACCCACTACAAAAAGATTCTACACCAGCATGGATGTTACATTTTTTGAGAACCAGGCCTTTCACCCCAAAGGTGGTAGTCAAGGGGAGATACCTACCAGAGAATTCCAACCTCTAGAGGTTGAACTTGAGCAGACCTCAAAGCATGCCATCTCTCAACCAACACTATTTAAACCCATGGGAACCCAATTGGCCCAACCAGCACTTGAACCAACAGTTGTAGAAATTCCTTTGGTAGGAGCTTAATCCAAAGCTAAGTCATCTAACTCATAGGGTGACAGAGTTACTGGTGTATTTAAGAAGAAGGAAGAGTCATAGGGAGTTAGAGATCTGCACTAAAGCAAGATCAATCCTCCAACGATAATCTAGAAGCACTTGAGTCCCACAAAGGTAACACACCTTTTAATCAGCCTAAACATTACTCATTTTAAGATGATCTTGATAAACATGTAGCCTTGAGAAAAGGGGTGAGGTTGTGAACTCAGCACCCCATTGGTAATTTTGTGTCCTATGAGAATTGTCGTAGGGATTCAGAGCATTTGTCACTATTAAATATATTTGCCAAAAGAAGTATGCATTAGATATATTGAAGGAAACAGTTTTAATGGGGGCTAAATCTATAGATACTCTTATGGATTCTAATTCTAAACTTCTACCAAGTCAAAGGGAGCCTCTTGTTGACCTAGAAAAGTATAAAAGATTGGTTGGTAAACTAAATTACCTCACAATTACTTGACCCAACATCTCTTTGCTGTTAGTGTGGTAAGTCAATTTCTCAACGCTCCCTGTAAAGGACATTGGGATACATTGATTGCTTCTTGAAGTATATATCAAAAGTGGTGTAGGAAAAAGTCTCTTGTACGAGGACAATGGTCATGATAAGATTATTGAATATTCTAATGCAGGTTATGCAGGCTCTCATGATAGGAGGTCCATCTCTGGCTATTTTTTTTAATTGGAGGTAATCTAATTTCTTGGAAGAGCAAGAAGCAAAATGTGGTTTATCTTTCTAGTACGGAGCATAATATCGAGCCATGGCTTCAGCCACATGTGAACAAGGTAGTTAAATCGGGATTTAAATTGTGAATAGTACAACCTATTTTTTGAATCATAAATCGGATCGTATTTTGAATCGTAAGATTCAAGATTAATAATTTAAAACATAAATATAAGAGCACTGTAACATAAAGAAACATCTATATATTAATATCTTGAAGTAAATAATATATCATTAATAATGTTTAATACACTTGTAAGCAAACTAAGATTCAAATCATAACACTCAATCGCATTATCAAAAAAAGTGACTGCTCAAAGTCAACATATAATCTTTCAAAAAGATAAACAAAAAATGACAGCAAATCACTATAGCAAAAATTTGAAAGATAATGAATGATCATTCATCATTCCCAAGATCTATGTCACTTAATTCATCCTTTTCATCTTCCAAAATCAAAAAGTCTTCCTCTTCCTCTTCCTCATACTGATGTGGTCCAACCAACAATTTGACAATTGAGAGTATCTCAATGAACCACATCAACTAGAAAAACTAAACAACAATTTGTGAAGAAGCAAGGACTATATCTGAACAAAAAATTTTATAGAAACTAAGTCTAACTTGTGCAACCTTTATAAGAATCAAACACTTAATTAAGCCTAATATAATATCTAAGCTATCTAGCTCAAATGTTTGAGGCTATATGTAAACAAACAATCAATAGCCTCTCCACACTTGAGTTCCTTACATGATTGTTTGAGCCATGTAAGTTGACAGGTAGCTCAAGCCATGGCTCCATACTCAGTTCTACACTTGGTTTTGCAACATTTTGCTTCTTAACTATGTGATCCCATTGGGATTACTAACTATGATGATAATGTCATCCTTATAGACAAGGAGATAAATGCAACCAGCAGCTAATTAGCAATAAAAGATGGAGGAGTCAGCCTCACTCTCAGTCATACAAAACTATTGAGCTACCAAGCTAAACTTGCCAAACCATGCTCGAGAAAATTGTTTGAGACCATTTAATGACTTACAAAATTGGCAAACAACTCCCAAACACTCTCTTAGAGTAACAAAACCAAGTGGTTGCTCCATATATACTTCCATAAGATTATGTAGGAAAGCATTGTTCACATCTAATTGATAAAAGAGTCAATGACAAAAGAACACCTTAGACAAGAACCAAACAAAGATCATTTTGGCCATTGGAGAAAATGTTTCACCGTAATTTAACCCAAAGATTAGATGTAACCTTTAGCCCTGAGACAGATCATAAACTAGTCAACTTATCGATCAATATCAACTTTAATAATGTAGACCCATGTACAACCAACAACAAACTTCTTGAAAGGGAGAAAAACAAGGTTCCAAGTATCACTATATTGAAGTGCACACATCTCATGACTCATGCCCAAGTTTCTTAATACAGTATCAAAGAGTATCTAACCTGTTGGGCCACCTATCAATGTTATCAAAGGCAGATGGTGGGTTGTGGCAGAAAGTAAAAAAACTACCATAAAACAATGGCAGATGCCATAGCAGGTTATGGAAGAATCATGGCGGTCATAATAAAATAAAATAGAAAATGGGATATAAAACTAGAAAACTAACCACTTATAAAAGAAAACAAGGTTTTGAGAAAAAAAAAAAAGAATAAAATGGTTGTAAAATAGAGGAAAAAGCTGAAGTTATAACTTGGAAGTGAAAACAAAATAATAAAGACAACAACAATCAAGCCTTATTTCACTAGTTGAGGTCAGCTACAGGAATCACACGACGCCATTGAACTCGGTCAAAAACCAAATTTTTTACAATAACCAATAATAAAGAAAAACAAAAAAAATGGGGGAGTAAAACAGAATGGGAGAGGGAAAAACAGAATTGAAAAAATAGAATAGGAGGGAAAAACTAAAGAAGAGGGAAATTGAAGATGTTGACTGAGTGAGAAATAAAACAATGAGAAACAGAACACTGTTTGAAGAACATAGCACCAGAAGAAGCAAAATAGTTGCAAAGAAAGTGACAAATAGAGCACAGTATGAAGCAGAAAAACAGAGGCCAGAGAGGCAAAATGGAAAATAGATGCTGAAAAACAGGGCCCCCCACTCATAGTTGCCAGAAAACAGCTAGAAAGGATGTCTTCTCTAGCGAAAATGGTGAAGGAGATGAAGGAGAAGTTAGCTTTAGAGAAGAAGGAAGAAAAATAGAGAAGAGGGAGAACATGTGTACATACTGCTTGTAGCAAGGGCAAGATCAGACTTTCACTTCCTTTCTCTATTACGCTTCATAAATCAACACCCACACCGAGAACTTGTTTGCGATTAGGGCTTAACTTTTGCAACAGAAGAAACAATTCATGAAAGCAAGTATCACACGACTGACCACCGCTTCCTGGCAATGCAATTGCAACGAAGATGTGAGACAAAGAGAGAGGAAGAAGAGATGCAATTAAGTGATTTAAGGTTTGGGCTCGTGGGTTTTCTCTCTGAATTGGGTCGAGTCCGCAGCCCAATCCAATTTTTCCAATAAAAAATGCCATTTCCGCCATTAACACCAAGCATATAACAGCGACCATGGCCCTGCCACTGAAAATCACCATTTTTCGCCATGGTCATGGCAGTTTGGTTGAAAAATGCCACCATTACCTGCCATGGCACTGCCATAACCATTTTTTAACATTGTCACCTACAGATGTCCAATCTTACAAACTTCACACACCAGATGGTCATCCCTAGGCATGAGAGGAGTGTGTTAAGATGTCCCACATTGGATAGGAATAGAATAAAAAAACTCCTTATAAGGGCTTTTGTAGTCCTCCTCCTACGAGCTAGCTTTTGAAAGTAAGATAAGCCCAAGTTTCTTAACAATTTAGACCCTAAAGTAAAAAGATTATGACTACTCCAAACATCAAAGTTCAAAGGGGTATGAAGCCCAACTAGTGACATGACTATGAAAAGAATGTCGAACATGTTTACCTAACTTACATTACTCACAAGATACAAATGATAACTTTAAATGATGTACACTAATTGTTGTAACATTACAATACTTGGATGTCCCCCAATTGAACATGAATCATAAGAGAGTCCCAAGTAAAACCAACATGAGACGATTTCTTGAGCAAGTATAAGCCATGAGGCTCACATCCAAAGCTAATCATTAGCCTAATTGACTCAAATTCCAATCCTACAGAAGAACAAAATCTTTAGTAAAAAGACAAAACACCATTAAAACGAGACCCAAGGATATAAAATGCATTGTCAAACACAAGAGAAGGAAGAAGGTGAACAGTACCAATGCCTTTAGATTGTATTTGAGAACAAATAAAAAGGAAAAAGAGTAGAGAAAAGAGATTTATCACTATTGATATGATTGATAACCCGAGTTAAGACCCAAACATCTAGAGAAGTAGAGTGAGAGATGTCAGCAAAAGAATTACCAATGTGAGTAATACAAACAATCAAATTGGAGGACTAACATTCCTCATACCATTTTAGAAAATTATGATGTGTAGTTGGTAGGTTGAGCCTAAGGTGCAAGTGATGGCCTAGTAGTGCCTACAAATTAGTTTATGCAACATTGGTCATGCACAAGGGTAGAAAGGTGGGAGCAAGTGTTCATAAAATCTATCAATATTGTAGTCAGGGTTTGACAATGGTCAAATTTAAAGCAATTTGCTCATCTTACAAGAAATTGCACACTCACCATGCTAGGACACCAAACCAGGAGAATCAACAAGTGCATGAACAACCTTAGATGATGTTAGGGCGAGGGACAATGGTCACCAGAACAAACCAGCAACACACTGTCCCACATGCCGAAGAGCAACGGCACGTGAGAAACACATCAAAAAGAAGAAGTGTGTGAGAGCATGAATCAATATGAAACTGCCAAGATGGGCCAATTAGGTCTACATGAGTATGGCCAATAAAGAAATACCAATGAGACCAAAACAACTGAGAGAGAAGTAAAATAAATGAAGAAAACTGCTAGAAAAGAAGCCCTAGAGTGAACAAGCTCAGAAACAGAAGATGAAACACATTGAAAAAAAATTGCACCAATGGACAGTGGATCACAAGGAATTGCCTCATGTCAGCCTGTAGATACCATGTTTAGAGAGATGAAAGAAACAAGAGGCATAGGATGAATCTTTGTATCACAATGCACATTGGAGCTAACTATTTATATTGAAGACACAATAAATACATGATCAACCATTACCTATAATTAGGCTGATGAGGCCCAAGTGAACAAAGGGCCTCAAGAGCCTTTGGCCCAGACATGAGGTGAAGGGCCTGTGACTTGGAAAGTATATGTTAGGAAGAAAAAGAGAGGGGATGTGAGTGTTGAGGAGGCAACCGTAGGGGAGAAGGGTAGTTAGAGGAAAGACAAAGAATAATTCTATTATATGATATCAGAATTGGGATGATGAGAATTCATTCATGCTTTTTGCACATTTGGTAAGGGTAGAGAACCTTTTGGGTGACTCTAAAGGAGCTAGGCTCTGGGATAGAGGGGATCTTCCTTTCTGTATTTTCCTTTTTCTATCATATAATACAAACATCTATTCCCTTTTCTTTGCATTATTTACTTCTGTTGTTATTTGTCTTGTGTGGGTTGTATCATAGGCTAATTACACCATTACTATAATTACATAATTTTCTTATTTACAAAACTACCCTATTTATATTATTTACAACACAAGCAAAGTATATTCACTTTAGTTTATTAACATTTTAAATTAAATTTTAAGTCAATGTTCTTGAATGTTTTAAAAATTTGAACTTTTTTAGACTAGCACCCTTAAAGTCTCCCTATATGGAGATGTTTGCTCAAGTGTCCAAGTCATGCAGTGGTGTTGAGCTCAACTATCCAAGCCAAAATAATAATAATTTTTTAATTGAACACCTAGTGAGGTCAAATAGGTGTCAAAAAGGAGTTGGTGTTGAAAATGAGTTCGAAACACCAACATCTCTACCATGAGGAGCGTTTGTGATTCATAGGGTCAAAGAATATGGTATATTATTCAAATTTGGATGATATACACATGGGTTAGATATTTACACCTACAACTTTAATTGGGAAAGGAAAAAATAAAGTCGAGAATCATAATTTGTGGGATTTCCTATCAGAGTAGGAAATAAAAGTAAATAGTCCTAATTCTAGGGTAACAATAAGTCAATAACAATAAATTACCAGAATCCTATAACTAATACAGATTTTTCCACACCATTCTTATTGATGTAACATGTGCTAAATGTGTTTATTTCATCTTTCCTTTTTTTTTAAATTTATTTTTTATTTCTTTCCTATTAGGGGGTTTTGCCTAATTTATTGTAATTAGGCTTGATTTGATGCCCATGTTTTTAGCGTAGGTACTTATGACCATAGTTGTATAAATAGTCTCCCTTGATATATAATGATAATATTCAGTTCTATGTCATATTTTCAAGTTAGTATCACTCCAATCCTAGGAACTCTGATTCCACGTCTAAACCCTAGCCACCTTTATCACGGCCTTCACTAATCTCCCAGCCACCTTTATTGGAGCCAATCCTATCATTCATTGGAGCCAACTAGTCCTTTGCACCTTCACTGTGCCCTAGCACCACCTTTTTGGCAACGCCATCATTGTTGGTGCCACCATTAGCTAACGAAAACTACTTTAAATGAGCCAATGATCTCACCTAATCAAGTGTTGTCCACACAAACCGTCATGCGCTGGAACCCCATTGGTATTTGGTACCACTCACGTAACCCAAGTGCTGCCTTGCAGGTGTTTGAATCACTCAATGCGGATCACGTTTGACTCATCAAGGCCTGCTCTACCTGTTTGAAGGAGTTTCTGACCCAGCCACACCTGCTACAATGTGCTTGTCAAACTTTAGCTTCCTTGTTTTTGCAGGACTGGAGCATCACTGTTATGGATCAAGAAGAAGAGCACAAGGCCATTTCCAGAAATACCCAATCAGCACCTCTGAATGCCAATGATCTTCCAGCATTGCTCACATCCAACCATCTCAACAGTAAGAACCACATTCAACATGCACCATTTATACAAAGAACCTTGAAGGGTCAGAGAAAACTTCACCACATTGAGAGAGAGACCCCAGCAAAGACAGACTTCTTCAGGATATTGTGTTCTTAGGTGCACAAGATATCAAATCGATACATTATCAATTTAATGTGAATGGACATATTATACTATCAATTTAGTAAAAATTAGTTTATAAATTAGATAACAGCTTCAAATTCTAGATACTATCTGTAATGAAAGTGAGACCAATATTATTGAATTAAAGCGGAACAGAAAAAAACAATGGGAAAGAGCAAATTGCTCCCAGCAAAAGGAGGATGCTCCTTGCCCAACCCCAAGGCTTACAATACATCAAAATCAATTCCCCCCCCCCCCCCACTGGATGCTCTGCCATATTTACACCTGATTGTCTTTTCTCTCTCCTCTAACCAACCCCAGTAGGTCACACCTTTTCTAACTAACTCACATTCTGCTCAGTAGCCTTAGCTGGCTTCACTTTTTGGGAATATACTTGTAAGGCCTTAGTTTTGGGCTTATTACACTGTCGTCAACATTCCTATCACTATCAATGTAAATAACCATTGAAAGATTGTTATCTCATACAATGCATGACAGGACAGGAGAACTCCAGACATATGAATAGACAGCAAGAGAATGATTAAAAAGAAGGGTGCATAAGAATAGTTTCAGTAATCTATATCACATACTCATTAGGCAGGACAATCATTTCATCAAGGACAATTTTTCTTTTCGTTGAAGAGCGAGCACGCTCTCTCACAGCTGGTGTAGAAATAAGCATAAAATCTGGTGTAGTAGCACCTGCCAAAATAGATCTCTAAGTAAACAGATGAAAAATATTAAGTACGACAATATCTACCTGCCAAAAATTAGGAAAGAAAATAATCAGCAGTAGCATTCTCAAGGCTTTTGCAGAATAATGGTTTTATAAACCTGCTTTTGGTCTTCCAACTGAACCACCTTGAAACTTGGACTGAGGAGTTACGTCAAGACTTTTTGACTGCGGTGGAATAAAGCTAAGCTTTTCAACAGTCCCTTCAATGAGGTCTTCGAGGATCTCCTTGGCAGCAGAAGATTTACCTTGGTGCTTGCATTCTTCTCCATAGGATTTTTCATCCCGAGGCCTTTCTATACTTTCTTGAAAACTTCTTGCTTTCTGAACTTCAATAGTTTCCTGATTCATTTGGGATAATGCGCTTGATGTTTCCTTCACTGCTATATTATTGTCAACTTGATGGGATTCATTAAATGCTTCAACAAATAACACAGGTTCATTTTCTGTTCCAGAAAGCATACTGATATCCCTATATTCCTCTTGAGAGATTATACTTCTTTCTTCATGTATTTCATCCTCACATAGTACAATTTCTTGAAGTGTCTGATCATTAATTTGTTGATCTTGAGCAAGCAAGCAGATAGATTCCTTTTCTACCCCCGCTACTGTTAGAACAGTGTCAACATTCATTGGTTCCTTTTGAGAGAATATGCTGCTTTGAAATATATCCCTGCTTTCCAGCAAATTAATTGGACTATTTGGAGGACAATCGTCTAAGTCCATGTTCAACAGGTGAGACAGATGATCACTGCAAGGCATATTAACAAATTAAACAAGTTCAATGGAGAAGATTTACATTGATTCCAAAAGTTGCTCAGCAGCATGTAATGATGGAATAAAAAGTAAAATTTTAAAAAATTTGATCAACATACCCTTCCAGCATAAGGTGATCAGAAGAACAGGTATTTTCATCAACATCAAACTCCTCAAACTGCAAATCACAAAAACAAAGATATCTAAGATGTGCTGAATAAAGAAAATACCAAAGGGAAATTAAAACCATTATTTTATGTGAATTTAAAACCATCATAAATGTGAAAATGTCCTCAATCAATAAGCCAATAACAGATGATGACTACAATTGAGAAAGATTTCAATATAACTAGGCAATCCAGTCACTCATTGACGATTCAGATTGGCCCAAGAGACAGCATATTTTCCAAACATATATGGCTACAGTCTACAGTTATTGTACAATTTTATTAGTTGGCATCATATTCCGTCATTTAACTCATTTGGTACAAAGATAAGCCCAGTTATATTTGGTACAGATCTATACCCCACCTTCTTCTATAGACGTAATGAAAAAATTATTAAATTCATATTCCTTTGTTTTAACTTCAATATTATCAGGAGAAAATCTATAACAAGAAAAATAAAATGAAAAATAAAAACAGAAAGACATTGGAATATAATGAAAAAGAATGAGAAAGCTGTCCAATATGAATGTACAGGACAAATTCATCTAAAAGTTTAAGCTGTTAGGTGGAGGCATAAGCAACACAGGATCTGGTATGTAGTTATATATTGCTTGCACTAGATAATCAGTTAAAAATTTAAAATTCTAATAAAGGAACTCCATAGATGACAATTAATTATAAACCAGCGTGTAAGTGGAGAACCAAAAAAAAATAGACAGATATACACAAGGAAAACAAAGGCATTTACAAGACACAGAATGATTTAGAATATATTAGTGAAAAGCTGATGATAAACAAAAACAAGCATACTTGTATAAATAAAATGGAAGAAACATTATTCAGGTAAGGACTATGCAATGCATACCTTCTCTTGAGAAAACTGCCCAAATCCCTCAGTTTTACACAAAACATCTGTTTCATTTCAAAGTGTTATTAAACAATATAATAAGATTTAACTTACTATGATAGGGATTAGGGAAATAGTAAAGAAAATTCAGTACCTTTAAGAGTAATTTCTTCCTGAGGAGCAATATGGCCTCTGAAATTATCAGAAGATAAGTAATGAAATTCTAATAAAACCAGAAGAAAATTCCATAACCAATTAAACTTCTAACCTAATAAAATCTTACCCATCAGCATCTTCAAGTATATCCAGATCAAAAGCATCCAACTCAAATCTGTCTGGTATAGTAACAGACATACGCAAGGTTTCCACATGTGCATGGTCTTTTGTATTGGTCACAAATTTGTTGATTCTAATGAGCACCTCATTGCAATCATGGAACAGATATTCAACCTTTTTTGAGTAAATTCTGACAACACCAAGAAGAAGATAGGCGAGCACTCTATAGGATACAACATCCATTTTATCTTGCAAAATCTTTTCTGTAGAAGGTAAAATATGAAAAGAAAAAAAAAATGATGGAAAAACAATAGCACAGCATTAGCCTGGATTCCACAAGGCTGATTATAAGTAGAACTTAAAACATTCTTAATTAATTTTGGAATTGACAGGACCAAGCACATAATCTACACTTTATAAACATCACATATAATTACTATTAATTAGATATAATTAATCAGTTGATAAGAGCAAATAACATTAATTAGTTTAGCCTTTTTCATATTTGACCGAGTAAAGAAAAATTAAAAGGCTAATATATAAGTTGGTCCATGGTTGTTCCAATAACACACAGCATCACAAATATAGTCTACTTGTAAATTGGGATTGAACCAACAACTCCTAACCAAATCAACAGGATAATAAACTTCCATCATTAAAGACAATAGAATTAGGAGAAGTTTAGAGGAAAAAATAGTGTGACTAATCAGTCTACACATGCATATCATTACTAAATACTAATGACCTATGAGTAAACAAAACCATTAATACTGATAATACATGTCTCCCTCAGTTGGAGTATACATGTCATATGCTTAGTTGCCTTTCTGTCAGTTTAAGGCATTCCGTTAAGCAACTGTTAGCTTCTCTTTGTATTTATCTGTATATTCATACACAATCAATACAAATCAGATTCATTTTCTCCAAAACCATTTCCATTTTCAACTAAAAACGTGACCACTATCATATCCTTCATTGCCGCTATTCATTCTCCTTAAACTTGAATTCAGTTTCAATAACTTCCACATTTCAAGAGATTTTAATAAATACCATGGCAATTGGCATATAGAATAACCGCTTCATGTAATAGACATGTAATGTAAACAATCATCATCACTGAAGCCAATGAAATCTCATCATATTTTAGCATAACAGCTATATATTTTTGCTTAGAGGATTAAGACCATTATGTTAAACCAAAGGCCAAAGGGTATCTGGAGACCAATGAAATGATTATTATCTTATAAAAAAAAGTACCTTCCACCACTAACTTTTCAAGGCCAGCACAAGAGAGCTAAATAAGCAATTTGTCAACTAATCACTAACCCCATCTACAACTGCCCTTTCTATGACCAATTTCCGAAACTACTTACAAACAGAATATAAACAAACACAAAATTGTAAAGATACACTCTACCCCCCCCCCCCCCCCCACACACACACACACCATTTTTGCTAATAAACAGAAAAAACAAGCATGTTTCTTGTCTCTCAGTGAAGAATGAAAGAAACCAAAAAAAAAAAAAAAAACTCATGGATATGTAAAGGTGAAAGAAAAAAACAAAAAAAAAAAAAAGTTTATCTAAAACTCACGTAAGGAATACAAATGAAAGAAGAAAGGGGGCAGAAGGGGTTTAGCAAGGAGAGAGAGAGAGAAAAACTAACCAACAGAAGAGGAAATGTCAGTCTCAAAGACGTGAGATTTCTTGAGGTTCTTCAAACAGAAAGCTGCAACCCACAACGGACTTCTTCTAATGGAACCAATAACCAACTCCGAGTTCAACATTTCTCTCTCTCTCTCTCTCTGGTGCGTGTGTGTTCTGCTCTGAGGAGTGTGTGTTGTCTTTTGTAGCTTCCTTAGAAACGGTCGACCAGAGTGGCCAGCAGCAGCTCTTAACGCCTAAATAAACATTTTCTGGGGGGGTTTTAACAATGAATTTAGAGCCTCTGAATTTCAGAGGGGTGCCTTCGGAAAAGTCTATTTCTTTTCAATTATTTATTCATTATTATATTACTGATATTTTGAAAGATGTCGATACTAAAGAATAAAGATATCGATTATAAAGATAATAAATTATAAATAAACATTAGAAATCGTGTTAAAATGTATAAAAATTGAGTTTAAAATTTATAATGTGTCAATCGATTATTCATGAAAGAGTGTCAGTAAAATAATATTTTTATCCCTATATCTAAATAATATATACATTAATTTTAATAATATTATATTAATAAAAATCAATGTATGATTTAAAAATATACTTCATTTTAAAAAAAATAGTTACTCAATAAATATAATATATATGATAACTTTATAAAAAAATATTTATAATTATAAGAAATAATATATAAAATGCATTAATAAAATAATTTCATAAATATTTCTTTATATGAATATAAGTTGTATGATATTTTATAAAATATAATTTAAATATATATATATATAATTTTTTTACTAATTTATTTTCTACATTATATTTATAGTTATAATATTTTATTTATAAAATATCGTATAACTTGTATTTATATAAATACATATTGGTTAAAATAATTATATTTTTTTATTATTGTTATTATGGTTTTAAAATTATATATTTGACTTTCTATTAACTTGATAACGTTGAAATTGATGTATTTATTATTCAAGCCCATATATGAATTTTATTTTATTTTTGCCGACATGACATTCCTTCTACGCTTCATTTAATTTACATTCTAAAAAACTATGGTAAAAAAATAAAAATATATTAATAATATTTTGAATTAAATATTTTACTTATGATATTTTAATTAATATCTTTAATATTTAGCTATTTTTAAGTTGACTAATAATTGTCAAAGATAGTTGTTAAAGAATAAAATAATATTTATAATTTTCTCAGACTTTTTAGTTAACATTATGTTCACTTTATGTTCTTTCTACAATTATTCACCACCAGACTTTTTTTTTTATTGATCTTAGTCTTTCCATAAACTAAATAAAGAACTTACATATTTTGCTGTATGTTTCTTCAGCCACCAACATATTTTCTTGAGATCTTGATGCATTTTTGTTGCAGCAAGATACACACTCAACTTACTTATATGTACTTTTTTAAAAATTAAAATTTTAATTTGTTCTAATATTTTTATTAATATCTTTATTAAATTTAATTTATTTTTGTAAATCTAACAAATTTCTCTTTTCTTGAAAGTACTAATCAATTTTTTTTTTAATTTGCTTTTGAAACTCGTTTATAATTTTGAATATTTTCAATTTTACACTTTTTAAATTGAATTTTTACTTTCAAATTTAAATCTTTTAGTTTTTCTATAAAATATAACATATATGTAAAAATTTTCTACTTAAAACATTAGCAACAACATTTACCTTTAAATTCAAAATGATAATCTTTAAGAATTTGTATCCATCTCATTTACTTTAAATTTAATTCTTTTTTATCACACAAAATATTTTAAATTTTTATAATCACTAAAAACTTTTAATTATATTTCATATAAATAATGTCTCTAAATTTTTAACACAAAAACAATTGCTACTAAATCATGAGTGGTATAATTTTTTTAATATGATCTTATATGTTTAAGGTATAAGTCATTATATTTTTTTCTTATATAAAAACATAACCTATTTCTTATTTTAAAGCATCACAATACATTTTAAATTTTCTATTTAGATTAAATGGTATAATAACTTAACAGGGGATGAATTTAACTTATGTTTAAGCTCTTAAATAAAATTTCACATTTAAAAGTATGTTTGGAAGGATGATTTGAGAGGGAAAGGGAGGAAAAAATATATTTTTAATTTTAAAATAAAAGAATTATATATTATTTATGACGACGATAAATACATTATTAATATAGTAAATTTTTATTAATATATTAATTTATATCTTTTATTTTTAAAATATTAATTTTAAATATATTTATTTAAATATATAAATTTTATCCTCCCATCTTTTTCCCTCCAAAACCCTTTTTCCTGAACAATTCCTAAAAGTCTACTCAAATAAATATTTTTTACAATGAGTCAAAGATAAATAAATCTTTAAAAAAATTAATAAATCTTTTGTAATACCCTACTAATCCTAAAAAACTTGTTAATTATCTCAATTATTATTTTAAAATATCTCCACTATAATACAACTTCTACCTATACATCATCAATAACAATTTTACTTTTTAAAACTATATGTCCTAAAAATTTACTTCTTTTGTCTAAACTTCACATTTTAAAAGCTTGAAATATAATTACTTTTCTCTTAAAATTTGCAATATAACTTTAAGATTTTCAATATGCTACTTATCATTTATTATTGTTTTTTAATATGATATTATTATCAATAAATATGATATAAAATTAATCTAAAAATAGATAAATTATTATATTCATATAATGGGACTTGTACTATTGTAAGGAAAAAGACATCTCCGAAAAATCCTTCCTTGTATCTTTTGTATCCTCTCAATATTTCTTGTAATCTCTTGTTTAAGAATATTACATTCAGTGTATCATCAATCTCCAGAAAATCAATAGAATTCTATTATCAAGATTCTCAACAAGTAAGATCTATTTTAACTTCTATGTTTATTAATACTTTTATATGCATTATTAATTTCTTATGCATTTTGATATGAATGACTAAAGTGGTATCAGAGCCTGCAATTAATAAAAATTTTAAGAGGGGAGTAGTGGCACAGTACATTGGTTGTTAATTAATTTATTAATGAACCAAACATATTACTGTTTAAAACGAGTTATAAAAGAATTTAAAAGACAACTTAAATATGAAGAAAATTTATTAAATTCTTCTATTAATCTTTCCTTAGATCAGCTTACGAAAATATTTGAGATCCAAGATACACTATATTTTGCTATTCAAGAATTAAAAATAAGACTAAGTGGTTTAATTTCGTGATGAATTATACTTATTATTATCTGAAGAGATCAAAAATTTACTTTGAAAATATATTAAAAAGAGAACATAGAGAATTAGAAGAATATCTTAATCAATTAGATCACGGTATAATAAGACATAGATTAAATTATATAAATATTTTAAAATTTATAATAAGTGACTTAAAATCAGATTTAGAAAAATTAATTGCTTAAAATGACGAAGTTATATCAAGAAAAGTTGAAAGATTCAAAAACTTTAAAGAAATTATTAAATCAAACTAAACTTCGATTAAAACATGCAACTACTTATGAAGATATAGAACTTTGTTTTTGGAGAATCTATTTAATACAACAATCCTTAAAAACTGTTAAGACTAAGTTAGAAGTTCTTATAACTTAATTTATTTTATTAGTTTGAAGTTCTTAATGTGTTTAAATGATTCTCAATGTAACAGTTGTAAGCTAATTTCTAAGTATCAGGATATTGAGAGTTTGCTAGTTGATGTAAAAGGAATATTACAAAAGAGAAAGTTTGATGGTGTATTTTATTTTAAATTTGTTAAATAAAAATTTAATTTTTCAAATTTTAATATTTTTAAAAAATATTATTGGTGGATTTTTATTTTTATTTTTATCTTTGCCACATATTAAAATAAGTCTTTTTTCGAATATCATAAACTGAGTTATTAACATAAATTTGCTATCCACAAACGACTATCTATATATCTATGTAAAATTAACTGTACCTAATCATTACTGAGTGTATTAAATTTTAAAACGTAAAAAATTATTTTTATATATATAACTCTATCTACTTATTACTCTATACATTAAAATTCAGAATATATAAAGTCATTTGCAATGACTATACTTACTTATTACCTTGTGCATTAAAAATTAAAATATATAATTTATGAATTAAAATTATATTTTATTTACACTTATTATTTTTAAATTGTATTTAGAGAATGTTTATTAGTATTGACGGTTATATTATGTTACAAACGGCAATATAAATATTTATACTATAAATTAGCTTAAATTATTGTTATTAAAATTAATTATAATATTTTTATAATTTATAAATTAAAATTATTATTATATTTTAATATAATCTATATTTTATTATGTACTTCAAATACTAAAATATATTTTAAATTAAAAAAAATAAACTTATAAAAGATAAATTTACATATTTAAATTATATGTTGTTAAATTAAATTTATAATAAAAGATAAATTTACATATTTAAATTATTTTATTAATTAGTTTAACATAATTTATATTTTAATATGTACTTCAAATATTAAAATATTATTTAAATAAAAAACACATTTATAAAATTATTTGTTTGTATTATATATTGTTAAATTAAATTTCTAATCAAAATACAATTTTACAAATTTAAATTATTTTATTAAATATTTTAATATAATTTATTTTTTAATATTTATTAACAATACTGAATTGTAATTTGAATTAAAAATATTATATTTATCAAATTATTAGTTTATAATATATATTGTTAAATTAAATTTTTAATAAAAAGATAAGTTTATAAATTTAAATTATTCTATTAATTGTGTTAATATAATATATAGTTTAATATATATTTCAAAAATTAAAACTTACTTTAAAATAAAAAATATTATACTTACATAATTACTAGTTTATGTTATATATTGTTAAGATCAAATAAGATAATTTAAAGTTACTTTCATAATTTTTATAATTTAAAAATTATAATCATAATTAATTTATACTTATTATTTTTAAATTATATTTAAGAAAAATTTATTAGAATTGATAATTATATAATATTAAAAATGATAATAACAAAACTACTGTAAATAATATTTAATAAAAAATTATTATAAATTATTATAAATAATTTAAACAAAATTCAAAATTTTTTAAGTTAAATGTTAAAAATAGAAAAAAGAATATTAATTAAATTGTACAAAAATATTTTTGAGAAAATTTGATACAATTCTCGAGTTATCTTTTAATTATAAATAAAAGTATCTTTGTTTTTAACTTTTATTAAATATTTGAATGTTAATTATTCTTTTATATTATATATTATTAAATTAAATTTTTAATGAAAAGATAAGTAAACTATAATACAAATCAAAAGATAACTTTTATTATAAATTTTTTATTTTCTGATTTTTCATATATTAATAAGTAGAATTTCATCTCTACTTATATAAGTTATACAACTTTTGAAAATTACTCACGGTTCTTTCTATTGTCATTTTTTTTTTGTATTTTGTAGTCATGTTAGCTATCAAAAATTATCTACCCACATAAATACATGTATTTTTAAGTTTGATATTTTTAGTTTGTTTCAGTAAATTGTGTTATATATTTCAATTTAATTTTTTGAGCAAGCATAAAGCTGTATTTTTTTAAATGATATTATATATTGAATTTTATTTTTAACAGATTAATTTATATCAAATCTATCATTATTATTCATGCTTTTGTAGGAGAACAACAAGTTGCAATAAAGATAAATAAATTTTTCTTAACAATCTGAATTCAACAACAGATGATTGTATTAAACCTATATCTCCAACCGTGGAAATACCAAACCAAAAAGAATGAGAAAATTAATGTATAAATTATAAATTTGTAATGTATTGTTTAAATTTCTTAGATCATGCAATAATTTATATTTGATATTTTCTTTTAGGTTGTAACTTGATGAAGATGAAGCAGAAAATGGTGAATAAAAGGCAACAATGGAAGATTTAGAAGATTAAATCATTTTTATTGCAATATTGTATAAATACTTTTAATATTATGCAGACTTTAAAAAGTAAAATATCATCAAACATTTAAGTTTTTTGTAAAATAATTTTGTTATCTTATTATATATATATATATATATATCTTATTTTATTATTATATATATTATGTATTAACTTTGTTTTTAACATAAAATTTGTTTAAATTTTATATGTAACTCATAAATTTTATATTATATCAACATTTATAATTTTAATTGATATAAAGATTAATTTGTATATTAAATAAAATTATTATTCTCTTTTAGTTTCTACCTAAATCTTAAATAAAATTTTTTTAACTACTATTTTTTTCTCTACTTCTATTATTTTATTTTATTTTTAAATAATTTTTAACCTATTAATGTAGATAATATTTTATTTATATTTTATATTATAATAATTACAATAACAAATTTAATTTTTTTAAATTAAAAAATTAACAATATTTTTACTTAATAATTTTGTTGCAATTTTGTTTTTATAAAATTTTATAATAATGATGATGTTATATTGTAATTTTTTTAATGTTATAATATATAGATAACTATGCTTTCTAATGGAAAAATTCTGTCAGTTTATGAACTTAAAGTTAGTTCTCAGGATATAAATCAAAATACAAGTATTATACGTAAAAATATTAATTCAATACAAATATTTTTTTATTAATATACTTATTTATTATGTTATATTTTTAAAATTATATATTTTTATTTTAAAAAAATATTTAAATTAGGTTCACTAAATATTATTTTTTTTATAAAACTATGTGATATATCAAATATTAGATTACAAAGATAGAGATATAGATATCACAAAAAAATTATATCTAAAAGTAATCATCAAATCTCAAATATACTATATTTATATATAAAATATATTATATATAAAAAAAATTTCATAATCTTCTTTAAGATAATTATATTTAATATAATAAAATATTTACCATATTTATATTTAAATTATATATTTTATATTTTAAAATAAATAAATTTAATAAAAATAAAGCAAATTTGTGCAACACACGAGCATATTTACTAGTACTTATACTATAATTTGGTGGCCTAGAATATTACTAGGCTCACAATAATTTATTATCTAATGTGACTCAAGCCAAGTCAGAATGGAGTAGTTTGAATTGATACTCTAAACACAAGACTCAATGATATATAAAATATAATAAATTCTAATATAATACATTATTTAGTGTAATATTAAAAGATTATATAAAATAATATTTATAAAATATTTTTTAGTTAAAAATATATTATATTAATCTGAATTTCTCATGTTATACTGTTTCTTTAAAAAAAATTATAAATAAACAAACTCATTTTCTTTTAATAGAAACAAAATTTTTTATGCTAA
This sequence comes from Abrus pulchellus subsp. cantoniensis, assembly GCA_024086825.1. Lineage (NCBI taxonomy): Eukaryota > Viridiplantae > Streptophyta > Magnoliopsida > Fabales > Fabaceae > Abrus > Abrus pulchellus. Next base: position 20,358,383 of record CM044050.1, on the reverse strand, counting down.
AAATAACATGATTATAGTAAGCATATAAATCTAGTGACTAATAATAAAGGAAAAGTTCCAGATCCTCCTAATAGTTCAAGATTATGATTATACACATGTATGTAATATTTTAAATAATTATACTTACTTTTTTTCATTATTTTATAATTTTATATTAAATTTTAAAGTAAATTTGTTTTTAAAAATTTATATTAAAAATATAATTAATTATTTTTTAAAATATTATATAACTTTATATGTATAGTTGGACTAGTTTGTTGGTTTATATTATTCATTTATTTATTTATATAATTAGAGTTTAAATATATTAACTTTAAACAATTTTATCATTTATGTTAAAATATTTTGTATTAAAGGCTTAGGATTAATTATTGCTTAAAAATGCTTGAACTTTATATACATTAATATTTACACTAATTAAACTAAAACTTCTAATTGGTCCTCAATAGTTTAGAAGTCTTTTTAATTTGTCAATAAAAACAAAGATTAAAATTAGTCCTTAAATATATTATTTGTCATTTATTTTAATCCTCTACTAGAATATGCTTGTTAATTCCTATGTATATAGTGATTTCACATATTAAATAATGCGACACACTAGTTAACGTGTCCCTAATCATATCAATTTAAAACATTATAATATAAAGTTACTTAAAGAAATATTTTATTTTCATACATATTTTTAATGAAGTGTTCCACGAGAGAGAAATGAAGTATATTTTAGTCAAATTATGTTGTAATATTTTTAATGAAGTCTTATATATAAGAAAGACAAATGAAGTAATTTTTTTAGTCATATTATGCTATTATGCTGTAACATTTTTAATTGATATAATTAGAGATATATTAACATATCACATCGTCATCTTTATAAAAGTTAATTAATAGACTCTGGCAGAGAGACTAAAATGAATAACAAACTAAATATTTAGAGATTAATTTTAATATTTTTAATGATAAAATTAAATAACTCTATCTTTTATAAACTAAATTATAATTTTACTCCGTACAGTGATTAACTAAATTGAAATTATATTAAATATTTTTAATATAATAAATATTTTTCTATAAATATTCTATTTTTATTTTTTTAATTAATATGATAAGAGTATTTATTAGTTTTTTTTACTTAAAGTATTATCAAATAATCAATGTTTCTACTCAATAAAAAAATAACAACGATGAAAATGCACAAATAAATTTTAAAAATTTTCTATAAGTACGCTAATTTGATGTTTCAACTTCTTTTTCTTTGTTAAACTTTGTCCTGTTGGATGAATGAATTACTTTGTATATTTGTTTTGGGCGCGTGCATAAAAGACACATTATTCTTTTTTTTTTAAGCAAAAAGGACATATTATTATTTTTCTGTTTTTGGGAATAAAGGGTACATCAATCCTATTATGCTTTACTATAAAATAAAGTTTAATTCGTTAGATTTGTTAACATATTATATTTATCTTTTTCTATAATAGCAAGGCCAAATATTTTGAGTGAAGATTGAAGAGCACTGAATACTGATGCAGCATTTGTCCATAAAATGACATTTCTATTTTTATTTCATGGACAGGGGAAGGAAGGACTGCCCTCCACATATCCACTGTTATTGTATCAAAACCTTGAATTATGATTATCAAGCTGCCATATATTCTTTTAGAAGTCCAATCCTTTATCAAAAAGTAAATAAATATTTTTTTTTTTATATCAAAAGCTTTGATTATGGGTTTTTCTACTCTATTGTTATAATTTAAAACTGCAAGTGCAATGTTATTTCTCGGAATGTCCTGAAATTAAACTCATTAGGAAGTTGTTTAACACGTACATTTTTTTCAAATAACGTTAAGTCAATCTTGAGAAAAATGACATATAATACATTTCACTATTTTTTTAATCCATTTTGAGAAGTCAATTTACTAAAATATTATATTACAGTTTTTTTTTTCAACACTTAAATTACAAAAACCTAATTGATGTGTGGGCTACGGCTACAAGCTATCCCAATATGACTTTTTCTTTATTATTTTTAAAATTAATTTTTAAAAAGTAGTTTTGTGCTAGTAAACAGACTATTTGCAAACCCATACACTAATTTATAAGAAAAGTAATCTTATAGTTGGATCGATTAGCATACCAAATGCAAATATCTGTGTCATGGTGTTTATGTGTAATAAATTTTATAACTATGATCACTGCCCTAGTTATCAAAACACTTGACATTAATGCTACAACTATCACCACCGTTATCATTGCTACCACCCTGTCATCTGGTACCATAATTTTTTATAAAAATTAACTCTATCATTTGTATATAATTTGTATTACTATTTATCAATTTATCATATTTTCACTAATCACACGATCAGATAAAAAATTATCTAAGTTCATATCCTTTTCTACTTTAATTCTATCCACCCTCATCTCTTTTTTCTTTTTTTTATTCTATCTACATCTAGCTAATCCACTCTAAATACTTGCTAATCCAACCTATGGATATCCCTACTGCATATTCATTTTAAAACACCAAAGCTCCTAATTCTTACAAAACTAATATGATCAATATCTATAATTTTGAAAGTTTTATTTTTTCGGAAATATGTCTATTACCTGATGCTAATTTCTGAAGTCTAATTGTATCACCTACCATGAGATCCACTGATATAAGAAACGGTAAAGAACTTTTCTGTTTTCAGTTTCCCCAACGTCCAAAAAAAGGATGTACAACCGTTGATAGATCAAAATCTTTACAATAAAAAGCAGCTAAAATACTTCGAGATGAAGTGCTACTCCAAACACCTATACATCCTACCATATCGACAATAATTAACGCTATTTAGACCGATATCTGCTTATGAAAAATAGCCTCTTTGGCTACAAGTTTAATACCCCTCACCCAAAGCTCAGCAACTTCTAATCCCCCGTCACATACAAAATGCACTTCCCTGTTCTTGTTAGTGAGCACCCTAAACATTCCAGGTTCATCTGCATCCCCTTTCTTGCACCTATTTCTACGTAATGTTGTGCTTGGCCCCAACTCTGCCTCACAACAAATCACATTTCTCCGGCTTGACTTCCCCCAACACAGCACACCTGCAGAGCCTAACATCCTTATTTGTTTCACATGTGGGGAGCCCTTCCCACCTTTGGTGTGCTTTTGAACATAGGCACCATCTAATACCAATTTGCGTGCAAGTTCATCTAGTATAACAGCCTCTGCATCGTTTTTCCCTCCTGCAAATTTCCTTGCAAGTAAAAGTGCAGTTTGCCCTCTGGCGTTTTTAGCATTACAATGAGCACCATATGAAATTAGAAGCTTGCAAATCAACGCATGGCCTTCCCTTGCTGCTAACATGAGCGGTGTGTAGTCCTCCCCATCAGGGACATTCACATCATAACCTTTGCTGGTGAGCAATGTAACAGCATCCAAGTCACCACGACGAGCTGCTCGGTGTAAAGCATAAAAGCCACCAGCATTACAATTGCCCTTTTCAAGCTCAAATTCAAGCATGACCTTGTCAAATAAATCACATTTTTGATTCATTTCAGATAGGGTTATGGCTGTTTCACCAGATTTATTGCACAGCTTTACATCGGCACCAGCATATACAAGCAATCGAAACGATTCCACATGACCCTTTGAAGCAGCATGCATAACTGCAGAGAAGCCACTATCATCTTGATAGTCAAGATGAAATTCTCCTGATTCAATGACAGTTTTCAATGCTTCAGTATCTCCGGCTTGAGCAACAAATATTAAAGGGGAAAAAATTGTAGTATTGCTGGATTTGGGTATCATGCCCCTTCTGATTATATCCAACACTGCTTGTTGAAAACCAAGTGACCACTTGCTTGACTCAGCGATTGAACTTGCAGATTGACCAGCAATATTGACCAAGCCAAAATCAGCACCAGCTCTTGTTAGTACCTTGAGACACTCCTCTTGTTTATATTTTGCACAGATCATCAAAGCTGTGTCACAAGAGTCCGTTATAGAGTTCAAATCACAACCAAAATCAATGAGGCATTGAACAATTGTTGGTAAGCCTAGACAAGATGCCATGTGTACAGGAAGGAACTCAGTCTTGCCGGTTGTTTTAACTGCGGATTCCACATCAGCACCACATTCTAAGAGCACCCTGACGGCCTCAACATTGCCACAGAGTATGGCATGGTGTAGAAGGGTCCTTCCCCGATGAGGTTTGGAGCAGACATGTTGCAGGAGCAATCGTAGTATAGCACCACTTCTTTCAAAATACTCAACTGCACACCAAGCAATGCCATAAGGTTCTCCCAGCCCAGCACCCACACGAAGCTCTTCACCAGTTGAAGTGTCCCATGACCAAGCTCCAAGCCTCACTTCAAAGTCTGTTCTAGCACCATTCTGTAGTTCATTTGTAAGAAAAGTTCTAGTGAGGCTCATTTCACATTAACAATAAAATGTAGAGAGAGAAAACACAAGTCCAATTATGTTACTATCGGCAAAATAAACAAATCAAATGAAGATACTGAAAATCTTATTTTTTTATTTTATTTTTTTCTGAATTGTTGTGCAGCAGCAGAAACCTGCTGAGCATCATTAAAAGAGGTCACTGCCTTTGGCAGACTCATGAACATAATCTTCAGCATTAACAAACAAGGCATTTTGTGCCATAAAGTCACATGGCTTCTTACATGATTCATTATAGCTCAATAAAAATTATTTTGGATAAAATGTAATTAGTTAGTAAAAAGTAACAGACCAATAGTTCACGAGAAGCAAATTCCAATAGCAAAGAAATATTGGTTGCAAAAACTAGGAGTGGGCATAGATGTGAAATATTCTCGTGCAAAAAACCAAATTATAACAATAATCAGAAGTTTTGAAGGGGGCAAACCTGCAGTAGTAAATCAACAACAGGGACCTGCCTGTGAATTACAGCTGCAACAAGTGCAGTACAATCCACATTTGTATGGAGTGAAGGCTTAAGTGACTGTAAAAGCACCCGGTCTTTTGCACTGGCATCCACCCCACACTGCCATTTAACAAACAAATCTTAAGTTTAGCATGTTCGAAGTTCAAACAAGTATTTACCATAAACAGTAACTTGTACCAGTATTAATTGACTACAAGCATAAGCATAGGTTTATTTAGTTTCCCTTAACTAAATGTTAGGTGAGAGTAAGAATACTGTGGCGGCAATTGACTTAGAACATTAGGTGAGAATAACAGTGTAACTATACGTTTGAGACTGGCAGATAAATATTAAGGTGGCACTTGCTTCACAAGTTACATAAGATGGGAATGTCAATTGAACTCTGGGAAGAAGAAAATTCAAGGTATAAGTTTACACTTGCAAAATGACAAACAAGGTAAATGTTCGGGAAAATTTTGTGAAAAGCTAACAAGCATGGCAAAGACATGAAAGTTTTCAGAACATAAGAGAGAACAGGAGAGGTAAACATAATCTGATCGTGAATATTGCCTAATACGATCCGAACTTAATATGCCAGGTAAAACCAATAAAAACACTGCAAAATGCAAATGCTATTGATCTAAATCATTGTTCAGGGGTCACGTGATGAAATATCTAGACCTATGCTGCTGCAGACGTACCTTTATGAGTGTCTCAAGAACATCTACAAACCCCCTGCAGCTTGCGGTCACAAGAGCATGTACAGCAACATGAGGTCGGATCAAATCAGAGTTCATGAGTAATTCTACACACCCTGCTTCCCCATGGCAACTTGCCTCCAGAAGCGCTTCTTCACATGCTGGCTGCGATGCCCCTGCTTTAAGTAAGATCTCCAGAATATCAAAGTGACCCTCCCTTACTGCTGCGGTCGTTGCAAAGCCTCGGAAGAGCTTCTGGTTTACATCAGCTCCCACATTCTGTCATTTAATTAAAAAAGAAAAATTCAACCTCTTAGTGCATGTTTGATTAGAATTGTTTTGAACAATTATTATTCACTTTTTAAAAATTTTCTAAAATTTTAATAAAAATAAGTTGATATTTCTTTGCAATAAGTTAAACAAATTGGAATGTGTAGTCATACTTTATAATTCCTGAAAAACTCTGCAAGAAACTTCTAATTTTACTTTTTCTTCCTTTAATTTTTTTCCGAAGTGTTAAAATGTTGAAATATAACAACACAGCGCATAGTAATAAATCAAGAAGTTTCAATACACTTGGGATAAAAATGCCTTCCACACTTTAATCATTTTTGTGCCTTTTTATCTTTCTTTCCGTAGTTACGTATCCTGTGATAAAATAGCCCGAGAAAATCCATACATAACATATTCAAAATGGGGAAGAAGCGATTATGTAAGATAGCAGAAGATAAAAGTGAACAAAAAAAAAAAAAATAATGAAAATAGTTATCTTTTTTCTCTTTTGGTGTGTGTGTGTGTGTGGGGCCTAAGGAGTGAGGGACGTATCGTGTAATCTGCATAATTTCCAATGGTCGGGGACAAGTCGACACAGTATGGGGACACGCAAGAGTGCGAGACACACTTGCTCCCAAAAACAGAAAAAGAATACATATTACTATGTAAATAAAATTGCCTTGATCTTTAAGCTGTCGAGAGTCTTTTGCTATCTCATAAAAATTAGGGTGACTTTTCTTTAAAAAAAACATAGAATGATTTTTTTAAGAAAAAATAATGGGAATGAACTTTTTTATTACAGTATAATTTTCTTCTGTTATTACAAAAGGAAAAGGTTACTCTCCAATATTTTCCTCTGTAATAAAATGGAATATGTAATTTGTTCGTCGCGTGGCTTACATTGATTTGAAAGCCTTAAGGATCGTACTATTCATTTTCTTTGTCGCTAAAGAAAAAAAAAAAAAAAAACTCTGCAGCTTTTTTGGAGTGAATAGAAGAATATGATGTACAGCTGATACTTGAACACTTGTATGTCTCGCTTTAGATTGAGGGGAGAAGAGAACTATGCCAAGGGGAAACGGACAGATATAACTGTGTAGAGATTATAACGATGGAGAAAAGTGAAGTGGGGACCAAGGACTAACCACCAACATTACTCATCCAATTAAAAAGTGAACGATTCAAAAATTCAAAATCAACGTTGCTTTTTCTTTTCCCCGTAACTTGGAAAATGAAATCCATTTTTGTTTCAAAAATTAGGGCGAAGACTAGTTATTTTCTTTGAAAATTAAAACTAAAACAAAAAGAAAGAGAGAGAAAGAGAAAGAACATTTTGAACTCGAAATTAAATTTTGTAGAAGAGATCTTAATTCTTCAACGACATCACTGTCAAGAGTTAATACTCTTCGATTTCAGTAATCTCATAAGTTACGGTTAACGATTAAAAACACATTCCACAAAATTTTCACTCGTAAAACAGTTCAAAAACACCGAATCAGCAATAATTTTTTCGTTTTAAAAAAGAATTGAGCGTAGAGCACTTTGAACCGTTTCGAAAACAGGTGAAAAGCTGAGACTCGGAATCAGAGAAAATCAATAATCAATAAAACAGTCAAAAAATTCGAATCACGTCGCGATCTTAGGAAGAACGAGCGTGGCTTTACCAGTAGCTTCTTGACAAGGCCGGCATTACCAGAATGAACGGCGAGGAAGAGAGGCGAGACGTCGGAGACGAATTCCTGGAAGTGGAAGCGGACTTGGCTGGGTGATTCGGGGAGGAGGAGAAGGTCGGTGGCGGATGTCTTCAAGGTGACGGCACCGGCGAAGTTGACGTCGACGGAGGGATCGGCAATGCATTGGAAGGCCAGGGGGAGATCGCCGGAGTGAGAAGCTTCTAGAAGGCGGTGTGACACTTCGGCCTCGTAGTCGACCGGAAACACTTGCTTGGTGGAAAACACCGTCATTGAAGTTGGAGGTTTCAACTCTGTTTTTTTCTATTTTGGATGGTTAGGGTGAGAGGGAGCATGCGCTACGCCTTAACAACGAAAATCACACACACTATCTCTCTCACTGAACGCGAGACTCGAGAGAGAGAAATAAGTTGAAAGAAGTGAGCGCCAGAGAGATAGAAGAAAAGAGTGGGTGGTATTTATACCCACTACCGACGGAGGAGACATCAAAATTTCGTTTGTTAACAAGTGAAGGTCAAAATATGCATGAATCTTTTCAACTGTTGCCTTTAGACTATTAATTAAAAGGGCGTAATTTATTTTCATACCATATTAATATATATTAAAAATGAGAATTAGTGTTCTTTTTTTAGTTTATTTTACACAACAAATACGTTAGTTTTCATTTTTTTAATATATTTTAATTTCTTAATTTAATATTTTTATTATATATTTATTGTCTTTGAATAAAAATTTTATTTTTTAATATATATATTTAACATATTTGTTTAAACACGTAAATGCAATAAATTTTCATTAAAAAATATTTATTAAATTATCGAAACAAAAATAAAAGATACTTTTTTCAATATAAACATACTATTATTATATCGTCAAATTCAGTTCTAAAAACTCAAGTTAACATTTTTTTATATTTAATTTTTATGATTAATAATCATTTATAAATTAATTGTTATTTTTTCAAAATTATATATGTTAATTTTCATATAATTATTTTATTTTTGACTGTTATAATATCATTAATAAATTATTCTTTATTAATATAAAAATATCATTTATTTTTAATTTTTTTATAGGTATTATGTTTACAAAAAATTAAAATATAACAAAATAATTTATATAACAACAAAAACATAAATTTCATAAATATAAGAATAAATTTATAAATAATATAAATTATACATACTAAATATATAGTTTAACTTTAAATAAATATTTATTTAATAGTTTTTATATAAAATTTTGAAATTATTAAATTAAATTAAAAGTTACTTATTTTGATAAATTGTAATAAAAAAATTTATCAAAATAAATTTAAAAAATTATAAAATTTATAAATATTTTATAAATTCTTTCAAACACAAGTCTTTTAACTATATTTGTTAGAAAATACTATTAATTAGGTAAGGAATTTTAATGATTTTTTATTAAGAAATTTAACAATACACTTTTTTTCTAATTTATAATGCATTATAACGTATCCTTTGATAAAAAATTATTATTTATTAAGTTATAAATCATTATTTTTATTATAATTTTATTTATTAATTATTTTTAACATGTGTTTAAATATATACAATAAAAATTTACACATAATTAAATTTAAATTTAATTAAAATATATAAATAGAATATTTTTTTTATATTATCATCCAATGAATTGTCATATTATTATTGTAATGATTATTTTAAAATTTATCCATACAATTTTTACATTAATTGAAAATGTAAAAAATGTTATATCAATAATCTACTTAAATCAAACTTAATTTTTAATGTATTAATAATATTAAATATTATAATTTTTAATAATATATATATATATGGGTGTGTGTGGTTTGTTAATTAATTTCTTTCCTTTTATTTTTTTCTTTATTTTCTAAGGATTTGCTTTAAGCAATAAAATTTTTTAAAATATGGTAAATAAATTAATATCATTTTTAATTTAAAATATACTTTTTTCTTAGTGACCGTTTGGCTATTTTTTATAACAAGCGCTAACAAATATCTTAAGAATATTGATTAAAGAATAAAAATATTTTTTTGTCAGAAAAATTATTAATGCATCTTACCATAATTTTTAATACACTTGATATGATTTTTAATAAAAAAAATTATGACTAAATCACTTAATTTTTTCTAATACTTCACTAACAAATCTTTTAGTAGGTATTAATTAAAAAACCTTAAATATAATTTTAGTTTCTAAAAATATGAATAAATTTAATTTTACTTCTATATAAAACATTATTAATTTTGATCTTCAAAAAATTTAAAATCTTAAAAATAGTCTTTATTGCTACCTGTGATTGACATGTTTAAATGCACACTAAGTCATTAATAAATGTTATTTTGAAATGTTTTAGTTTTTTTAGGATTAAAACTAATAAAAATAAAAATTAAATCATATTATATTTTTGAAGATTAAAAATATATTATAAATAAAAATTATTAAATTTTATAATAAAATTTATTAATGATAATTATATATTTTTTATTTTTTATTTATTGACTTCATAATTGTACAATTTGTAAAGGAGTTAAATTTAGGAGTTATATTACAAAATTATAAAAAAAAATTATTGAGTATAAATATAAAATGAAACTAGAATTGTAGAACTAGAAAGTAAACCAAAATAAATTATAGAATGTTTGTTTTTTTAAAAAAAAACAGTTTTCTGTTTGAATTGTATTTAGGTTGTTCTAACTTTGACAACTTTTTTACTTAAATAATACATTATTTACAACAATTTTTTTAAAATAAGATTCTTTTAAAACTAATTTACTGTTTGCTATTTTTTTTACCATGTCAACAACAGTTTTAATTATTATTTTCACAGGTTATTTTCTCTAAATGACCAATACTATTTAAAAGCTGACATGTGTGGCATGTATTAGACAAAATAGAATGATAATAAATTTTTTTATTATTTTAATAAGTATCGAAAGAAATAAAACGATAGTAAAATTTTTATTATTTTTTTAATATGTTATTGTTCGGTATTAACTGATACTACATGCACATTCGACTATTTGATTAAGCTTATCATATGGAAATGACTGATTCTGCATTCAAATATAAAAAATATTCGTCATTAGAAAAGATTGATGTTAGAATGTATTACTAATTAATTTTGTTGCCCAAGAGTCGAGCTATCATTTCTATATTAGTATTTTGAGTTATTAGGCATTTCATATTCACACTTTAAAGCACACAATACTAAATACATCAATTGCTACGTGATTTTAATTGGATAACAATATTAAATATATATAAAAATATTAAATATATATAAAAATATTATACCCAAGTATTTTCTTACTCGCATGGTTCAGTATGATACTATGATTGTATGTATAATTTTTTAGTTAGTAATAACAAATAGCTAAGCTTATCAACTGTTATGTGACTTTGATTAGATGATAATATTAAATATACCTAAAATATTGTACCCAAGTGTTCTCTCTTGTATGGTTCAATATGATTATAGGTGTAATTTTTTAGTTTGTACTAACAAATAATTAAGCATATCTGAATATATGCACATAGTACTAGTTGTTATCAGCTGATAACATATTTAAAAAATAATAAAATTTTTACTATAGTCTGTACAATATACGTGACACGTGTTAGCTGAATGATATCAGTCATTAAAATAATAATTAAAATTTACTATCATTTATCTATCAGCGATATTACAGTTGACATAAAAAAAATATCAAACAAAGAAATAATTTTTAAAAAAAATCTTATTTTGAGAAATTATTTTAAAGAATGTAATATTTAAATAAAAAGCCAACTTTAGGCTATTGTCTTTTATTTTTTAAAATAATTATATTATATTTATATAATATTATTTGTTTTAGAATATGTATCGTAAAATATAATTATAATTTATACTTCATTTTTCCTATAGTTAATGTTAAGATTAGTATATTCTTTTTACAAACTCATTTTAACGTTATTTATTTGTCAATAATTTTAATTAATGCTATTTATTTAACAAAATAAACATGGCAACTAAAAGGATATATCGCGCCAGGTAGGGGTCGAACCTACGACTTTCTGCTTAGGAAACAGACGCTCTATCCACTGTAATTGACTTTGACTAACTAATATATATATATATATATATAGTGATTGACCTGATTGAATGCTCCTACGGGTATATATTTATTTAAGTCGCTATTATTAAATGTTAAATTTAAATATTTATATTTTTAATAATTTTATTTAATTTAGAGATGTTAAGTATATTATCCAACAATTAATATTTATTTATATTTTAAAAATACAATATTACTTAAAATAAAGCAATATAATGAAATATTTAATATAACATTTTATAAAATTAATATATATATATATATATAGAGAGAGAGAGAGAGAATATTTTAAGAAAAACTCCAAAAATAAGAAAAAAATTTGAGATTTTAGTATGATTTATTCTTTGAATCATAAAATAATTGAAAGCGTAATAATAATGTTAGTGATACCAAAAGAAATGTTAAAACAGGAAAGGTGAATGCCACACCAATTACAAGCATTAAATTATGAAAATCCTAAAATGATTAAAGTAAATTGTCCGGCAGTGTAAAATATCAGAAACGCCATGTGCATGAGGAGAAGACACACTAATGCATGGCCCAAGGCTTTTTGTCATGTACTACTCAATGCGGAACCTCAACTCCATCGTGGCCAACCTGTGAACATTTTTTAATTTAAAATTTAATAAATTAATTTTGAACTATTAGCTATAATAAAATATGTGTATAAATTAATTTTAATTACACATTTATATTAAATCGTAACTTTAAAACAAATACTTACAAAAAAGTTGCCAAAATCAAAGATCTCTTCTCTTTCTAACAAAATCCACTATAACACAGCTACGTGACAAGAGCATGAGCAAGAAGAGTAACAGAGAAGCTACCGTGTGCTTCTTTCAATCTATTTTTGACCACGTTCACTTTGTCAGCGAGAATATTTTCTTTTTAGTCAAATTGTCAGTAACTATTTTTTCTTTTTATTTAATGCAGTTAGAATTCCACCAGAGTCATCATGTGGGTCATTACTCAACACACAGTTTAGATATAGAAAGAAATAAAAAACATGTATTAATATTTTTTGTGAATAATTTTCTTTTAAAAAAATTAAGTTTTGTATTAACCTCAAAACTTATGCTTCTTTTGTAAACCAGTAAACACTATATTAGGCACACAGTAGTTATCATGTGAGTAAATCTTGAAGGTACAGACAAATGTTATTAAACGACAATGCCACTCTTTGACAAGTCACAATCCACGTGCCATGGCAAGACCAGTTTGTTTTGTTTCTATATAATTATGACATGCATATATTAAAGCTAACATTTTGACCCTGTGCAATGCACTGGTTATATTAGTTATAGTTCATTAATTTATAATATATAAATAAGTATTTATCATATGTTTTATATATGAGATAAAATATGAATATTTTTGTTGTACAAAGTTCATATTTTATAAATCTAAACATTTATCATATAATATGTATCAATATGTCTTTATTTATTTATTTATGTATGATAAAAAAAGTAGTTATTATGTGATATACATATGTTTAATTTAATTCACGTACATTGATCATTGTTTTAAAACATATTTATTTATAAATTTTATTATAGTATAATAATAATTAGAATTCAAACTAATATTTTCGTATAAAAATTTCCAACCCAGAAATAATTTATAAAAAAGAATATGTTAAAAAGTATATAATTAATTCTTTTAAAAAAGTTAACATGTATTGTTTTTGGACGAAATAATTTGAATATTTTTTGTGATACGTTGGACAATGATTCCATAGCACAACATTATTATTTTAAATAGGACTTAATAGTTTATATATCAATTTCCTTATTTTATTACTTTGAATTATTGAGTTAAATGACATTATAATTGATATTCTGAGTGGGTTTCTGTGAAACAGTTTGGTGTTCCCTCTGAAGGTGGAAGGGTTTTGGATCCGCATCATAGCCCACACACTCATTTTTCTGTTTTATGTGAATTCATTTGTGTGCGAATAATTGAATATTTGGGTGTATTATATTATCAGATCCTTTCATTTACAACAATGAATGCTTCATGCATCCTAGAATTCGGTGCTACTTGCAATGCCGACAGCTGAAATGGAATAAAGAGGATCCAATGAAGGACATGTGTTGTCCTCACATGCTTCAATTTCATTCTACCCATCATCTTTTGTCTACCTCCTTTTACTATATAATATCAGTTATTGTGATTATTATACATTTTTATTAAAATTTATTTTTTAACTATAAAACAAAGAAAGACATAGTTATTTTGTTACCGTGGACAGGATCGACATGTACGGAAAGCAAAGAAGTAAATGGGCACGTGACATGATAGCAAGGTAGAATTCCATCTTAATCTCTTCATCTCAGGGAAATAAAAAATGAAGAGAGTAATTGAATAAAATAATATTATAAACATAGTGAACTAGTAGAAGTGCGAAAGTTGCTGAGGGAACACGGAGCAGCTTGTGCAGTAATCCATGTGATCCTTTAATGTTGGAGTTACCACTATTGACAATTTGACCCCGTATTATTAGCTAGTTCTGCATGGTGCTTTTGTCTTTTTCTTTTATTTAATTAGTATCTTTTGGGGGGTTTCGATTTTTCTAATCCTCAAGTTACTCGTTCACAGTTTCAGCATCGAATATATATATATATATAGGGCATGGGGTGCCACTAGATGCTCCTAAATTTCTAGCATAGTCCCATACTTGCGGCTCATGTTGTCTTCGATCCATCATCGTTGTTGAATCATCGAATCTCTATAGCTTATTAGTTGTTTCAAGATTGTGGCTTTCCGAACACTTTCCCATTCTAAACTGATAGAGACAAACCAAAACATATTGTTGAAAAGTATATATTCTATGAATAAACCATTTTCCCGATGTAGCTAAATAATAATTTAACATAACATATTAATTGCTTTTTTTTTTATTAAACTTTACCTTGGTTATTCATTTATGAATAATGTTTTTTTTATTATTTGAATGTTAGAATATTTTATATATGGACTGACATAAATTAATTTTATTATAATTTTAATTTAATTTTAGATTAATTGGATGTCAAAATATTAAATCATATTATTTAGTATATATTATAAATAATTATTGTTATTAAACTTATTTATAATAACTTTACCATTATTAGTGAATATAATTTTATGATTATTGTTATTGGATCGAGGTATAATGGATAAGTTTGACCATTAACTAGAGAGGTCCCTACCCGAGTAAGTTTGACTATAGTGGATAGGTTTGAATATTTTATAATTATTAGTTGATATGATTTTATGGTTATTTTTATTGAGTTGAAGAATGGTGGACCTATCCTATTATTAATTAGAGAGACTTTTGCTCTTAACTATCTTAGAGTAATTGTTTAACTCATTGAGACAATGTATTAAAACATTTGAATGAATGATAAGAGGAGTACATTCTGTTTATTTGTTTTTTTCTCATCAATCAAGAAAGCACTCAGTCATGACTTCATCAATCTCAATCATTCTGAGTAAAACCTAATTTTATGGCATTATAATTCGAGATCCTTCGGAGTGATAAGTCTGTATTTTGATACACTTTTTCAGTATGTTCATACATACTTATTCTTGATTTGAATATATTTTTATATTAATTATCTTATTATTTTTTGCAGATGAACATGTTCAAGGCTACATGTGATTTATGGACATTTTGGGGGCAAAGTCAAGAAATCTATGCCAATATTGGTCAAAGCACGTTCAGTCCACAAGCAGTCAGCACACCTATGTTTCAAGTTAATGCATGGTCATGCATCCTGCATGACCCCAACTTCCAAACAGATTTCAGTGTTTCAAACCCTATTAAAAGAGGTAGGAGGGCAAAGTTCCGGGGATCCTAATTTTGATACTTTTTTGCTAATCTTGATACCAACTATCTCATTTCTTCCTCGTGATTGTCAACACAGTCTTGGCTGGATTTGGAACTTCAAGCGATCACGGAGAACTCCCTCTAGTTTGCTTTTTACCTTGTGATCATGGCTTTATTTACGATTGTTTTAATTCTTTCTTTTAGCATGAGTAACTAAATCCATAACTAGGGCTATGATAATTTTTGTTCATGAATTTATAATATTTTGATGATTAAATCCAAGTTTGTTTTCTATTCATGATTAGTGTTTATCCTATTAAGTATGATTACATGTTGGAAACTGGTTACTTGTAACATAACCCTAGTTAATTATACTACACGATTGTGCCTTGATTAGTTAATGTATTTATAGGATAAAATGAGACAAAGGATTAGGTGGATCAAACTAATTTTTCTCTTTTAATTAGTATTAAATTAACAAGTTCATAGGCGCTTATTGCCTTTTTAAATTAATAGCTTGACTATATTAGATGTTAGTTTAAAAGAAAAAATATTAATATTACATGACTATTAGATATTGATAATATTTTTATGAATGATTAGTAATCACAAGAAAATTGAATTTATAATTACTAAGAAAAAGAACGTAAAGGATTAAATGAATAAACCTATATGCCCTACATTCTTCCCTATAAGTTCAACTAAGACATGTGTAGTGTTTGTTTTTGTCTTGAGATTCGATTATAATTGTTTTAATTTTTAATTTTGTTAATTAATTTTACATCCCTCAAGTTTAAACAATTGAAGAAATAATTTCTTAGTAATTAGGAACAATTTGTGTGGATGATAATTTTGGAACTTATTTTAAAATCCTATATTACTTTTTGACGGGTACACTTTTCCACTAAACAATGGGATTATAATTGATGAGGTAATTTTATTGTTGTTATAAGCTTTATTTTGTCTATTGGGTTTGCTTAACAAAAATCTCTCATTAATGTAAAATTTTGGCTTTGCTAAATGAACTCTTTACCAATGTTAAATAAAAGTAATTATAAGGACTGTGTTGACTCTCATAAATTATTCCTTGCCATTTCTAATGTTGATGTTGCGTTGATAATGAGCTTGAAGTTCCCACACCTGAATCTTTCCTTGTTGTTATTGTAAAACATGATAACAGTGACTTATTCTAATAAAATATATCTACTAACTATGATGTTCACTATAGACAATGTTCTTACTAAGAAGTAACTTTAGTAACAAAATCCATCGTAAATAGGTTAATGATGAATTCTTTGGTAGAAATTTATCACAAAATCCTGAAATTTTAATATCGCAAAATTGTGAAATTTTAACAGTGCCTCTAGGCAAGAAACTTAATAAATTTGATAAGATGGAAAAAACATACTATCTTTCTTTGTTAACAAAGACAATTAGCAGATTTTTTTAGGATATTATGTAGGCTCCAAGAGTTCTATATTTCATTATTCTACTTATACCACTATAGTTGTTGAGTCTAATTCTATTTTGAAAATAATTTAGAATATATTATAAGCTCTTTTGGCTTTAAGGAAAATGCAGTTGATCAATGCAGGAATAGTGGGAGCAAATTTGTTGTTCTTGTTCTTTATGTTGATAACATGCTTTTGGTGATGTGTTTTTTTTATTTTGGGCATTGAGATTCATTGTAATAGATCTCACGATATCCTTGGGTTGTCTCAATAAGGATATATTGATAGAATCCTAAACTTGTTCAATATGCAATTTTGTAAGTCTTGTGTTGCATCCATTCAAAAGGGTGAAAAATTTTCTATTGAGAAAATTCCTTATTTTTCTACTATTGGCTGACTATTCTAACAATTTTAACAGAACTACATCACATAGGCGTTAACTTTGTTTCATTAACTACACATTACCCTTATTACACATCCAACTAATCTACACCATCAACTACAATTCTTTAAATTCAAGTAAAATATATACAAAACAAATATCAAATGCTTCTTATTTTCAAGTATCCCAACCTACATTCAAAGAATCACACTCTCTTTCTCTTCAACGAGAACTCCAGGGCTCTAACCCCAAACATAAACCTCAAATGTAAAACACAAATCGTACGTGAGAGACATTAGGAGGATTGAATTAAACCTTTGCGCGACAGAGAGGCATGAAATCAATACAAACTTAGGGTTTTTCTTAATTTTCGTTGATTAACTATAATTTTTTTAATATATCACAGAGAATATTTAAATTTAACTACAGTTATTTAAACCATAGGTAATATTCAAACTTAACAACAATTATATAAATAGGAGAAAAAATCATAGAAAAAATTAATTTTTCTACTAGTGTACAACTCGAGATCATTCTTTCTTTAAAATGAAAGGATAAACATCTTAACATTATCCAAATAATTATCCCTCTCAAGTTCACCTCTTCTTCACCTTTCACAATTTCTTCCATCTAAATGCTACTATTCTTCTTTCTTCTTATAATTGATTTTCCTAGAAGATACTTGGAGTGCGAAAGAAAAGTAGAACATGTGTTTGGTTGTCATAATTACTCAGAGGAAAAGGTAAAATTAGTTATTATTGAATTTACTGATTATGTTAATATTAGTTAGATCATTTTATGCTTAGTAGGTGTAGAAATAAGGAGCGACCTGTTTTGTTTATGGGAGGAGATGAAAGCTATCATGAGAAGAAGATTAGTGCCATTACCATAGAGATTTGTACTTAAAACTACAAACTCTAACTCAAGGTTCTATGTGTGTAGATGATTACTATAAGGAGATGAAAATACCTATGATGATAGCCAATGAAGAAGATTATGAAGCAACTATGGCAAGATTCATTAGAGGTTTAAAAAAGGAGATTGAAAATGTTGTGGAGTTACAACAGTATAAAGAGATGGAACATTTACTACAAAAAATAATTCAAGTGGAGAAATAAGTAAAGTCTAAAAGCTCTTCCAAATTTTCTTCATCCTGAAATTATTGTTGGAGGACAAATTGAAAGAATAACAAGGCTATTTCAATTCCTAAAAAGGATGTAAAGGCCAAACATTCTATTATTGCAAGGTATAATCGAATCTACTTCATCTTCAAGATCACGTGATATAAGGTGGTTTAAGTGCTAAGAAGGTTAGACATATTGTTTTTGAATGTCCAAATAAGAGAACAATGATTATGATGGATAATGGAGATATTAAGAGTGAGTTCAAGTGATGATGAAATACCACAATTGGAAGATTGGAGTGATATTGATGTGACTAAACCTATACATAGAAATATACTAGTTATTAGGCGTGCTATTAGCATACAACCTAAGGAAGAGAATAATGTTGAACAACAAGAGCATTTCTTTCATACCAGGTGTATATAAATGACAAGGTATGTAGTATAATCATTGATAGTGGAAGTTGTACTAATGTTGCTAGCACCTTGTTAATTGAGAAATTAAACTTGTAAACCACAAAGCATCCTAATCCATATAGACTTCAATGATTGAATGATTGTGGAGACATAAGAGTAACTAAACAAGTGTTGGTATCATTTCTCATTGGAAAATACAAGAATGAAGTTCTTTGTTATGTTGCGCCTATCTATGCTGGACATTTGCTTCTTAGGTGTCCATGGCAATTTGATAGAATGGTAACTCACAATGGATACAAATATAGATGTACCCTTACCATGAACAATCACACCATTGTCTTAACACCTCTCAAACTTATAAAAACATAATATGATCAAGTCAGAATTGCTAGAGAGTATAAGTTGAGAGAAGAATAATTAAGCATTAAAGAAAAACGAGAGAAAAGAAAAGTGAAAATAAGCAAAGGAAAGAAAAAGATGAAATTAAGTGTAGTAGAAAGAAAAGTAAAAGAGTCAGTGCTTTTGCAAAAAAAAAAAAAGAGAAGTTAAGAGTGCTTTGTTAGCAAGAGAACAACTACTTGTACTTATGAACAAAAATGTTTACTTCACTAACAATTTCAATTCTTCTTTGTCTAGTTTTGTTGTTTCATTATTGCAGGAATTTAATGAGATATTTTTGGAGGTAGTACCACATGGATTGCATCCTTTTAGAGGTATTGAATATCAAAATTAACTTCATTTCTTCATCTTCACTTCCAAATAGGCCAGCCTATAAGACAAGCTCGAAAGAAGCAAAAAATGTCCAAAAGCAAGTGTATAAATTGCTGCAAGAAGGATTTGTAAGGGAAAGTCTTAGTCCATGTCTTTGTTCTATGATCTTGGTTCCAAAGAAAGATGAGAATGACACATATGTGTGGATTGTTAAGCCATAAATAAAATCAATGTAAATTATAGATATCCTATCCTTAGATTAGATGATATGCTTGATGAATTGCATGGTTTGTTTGTGCTTTTTAAAATTGATTTGAAGAGTGGGTACCATTAAATTTGCGTGAAAGAAAGTGATGAGCGAAAAACTACTTTCAAACCAAAATATGATTTGTATAAGTAGTTAGTGATGCCATTTGGCTTAACTAATGCACTTAGCACTTTCATGAGGTTAATTAACAATGTTTTGAAACCTTTCATTGGAAAATTTGTTGTAGTATACTTTGATGATATCTTAATTTACAGTAAATCGTTAGATAAACATGTTGAACATTTTCATGTTGTTTTTAATGTATTGAGAGAAAATAAATTGTATACTAATCTTCAAAAGTGTATATTCTGTCTTAAATATGTTGAATTTTTTAATTTTGTTGTAAGCTCAAAAGAGGTAAGTGTTGATGAGGAAAAGGTAAATGAAATTAGAGATTGACCTATACCTAAGAATCCAAATGAGGGAAAAAGCTTTCATGATTTAGAAAGCTTTTATAGAAGCTTTGTAAAGAACTTCAGTCTCGTTGCTGCACCTTTGAATGAAGTCATTAAAAAGAATATTGTGTTCAAGTGGAATGATATGCATGAGAAGGCTTTTAATTCTTTGAAATACAAATTAATCAGTGCATCTTTGTTTTGTTGTCCTAATTTTGATAAAGATTTTAAGGTTGGATATGATGCTTTCAAAGTAGTAATAAGGGTTGTATTAATGTAGGAATCTAAACCAATGCATACTTTAGTGAGAAGCTTAGTGGAACAACGTTGAATTCTTCTACCTTTGACAAAGAGCTGTATGCATTGGTGAGGACTTTGCAAAATTGGCAACATTATTTATGGTTAAAGGAGTTTATCATCCATCACTACTAGAATTATTAATTTTTCCCACGATTTTTTTTCGCAGTTTATATAACTATGGTTAAATTTGAATTTTACTTACAGTTTTAATAACCGTAGTTAAATTTAAATATTCTCTGCAGTTTGCTATTATAAATGTAGTTAATTAACGACAGTTAGGAAAATCCCAGGTAAATATTAAAACAAATTTTATCAACCTCCCAGGTACGTAATTAACCTTCACGCTCATAAATCCCTTTCTCCCAAAATGTTAAAAAGAAGCCCTCTTTCTCAACTCCTATTGCCTAACCTTCCCTGCGCTCAAAATCCGTCTTTCCCAATATCATTTATTGAAATCGATTTGAACATCCACTATTGCCAAAGCCCTCTCTAAGAAGCCTCATAAACCCCTCTTTTCCAAAAATGTGAAATAGAAGTCGTCTTTCTCAACTCCGACTGTTGCCTACCCTTCCCTGTGCTCACAAATCCTCCCTCTTTGAATCAATTTGGTACTATTGTTTTTGCTCTATTGTTGTACGAAGGTATGATTTTTGTTTAATGTTTGGAGTTTTATGTTTAGGATTTTAGATGAACATTTACAGTTCTAGGAGCGGTCTTGCTGTAGCGAGAGGGTCTCATTGTAGCTAGATTTTGCAAAAATCAGAATGCAATTTTCTATGAGATTTTTGCTGTAGCGACAAGGGGCATCGTTGCAGTGAGAGATATCTCGCTGCAGCGAGAGTGTATTGCTATAGCGAGAGTGTCACGACCAGAGAGGTATTTAAAAGGGTTAGGGTTAAGAAAATTTATTTTCCATTTCTCTCTTTAAAATCTCTTTGATTCTCTCGATCCAAAACCCTATTTCACCGATTAAATTGCCTTAAAAGACATTTGGGAGCTAGATTAAAGGTTGGATTCGTGTTGGGAATGCTTGAAGGTGAGTTTTAGTGGTTAGAGTCTCTATTTATCATCCTTATTCTCTGTTCTCTTTTTTTTCCTTGGTTCTCGTGGGATTCTTCCATGTGTTTAGGACAAAATTCATGTGAGAATCATTTTCTTAGGCTGAATTCGTGTGTGAGTCTTTAATCTGAGGTAAAGGGAAACTCTACCCTATCTCATTATGCTTGAAAATTTGTGTATGTTGTTACTTGTAGAGTTGTGATTGAAATAACACGTAGAAAGGTGTGTGTTTGGATGAAAATGACTTGATTGTAATAGGGTATAGTGAAAATCTTGTGTGGAACCTAGCATTATTAACATTGAGAAATGTTATGTATGATGAACAAAATGATTGAAGAAAAATTGTGATAAAAACTGTATGATTGAACCTTGTGTGATGAATGTGGGCATCTGTGCCGTGTGTAAGTGTAATGTGAATAAATGTGAGCCTGTGCGCCGTGTGCAAATATGAATATTGTATGAAATTAAAATGTGTGTGAATGGGGCATGTTAAATGCCATTGTAATTATGCTATGAATGATTCAGTGATACACTGGAGGTGTAGAAGATGGAGACGGTAGAAATACTTTGGGAAAGAGAGAGTGGTGAAGACACAAACAATGAACATAGGTGTACCACAGGCCACACACTCTCTTTCTGACTAGACCACTGACTAACACCTTAGCTGAGCGACTCGTGACTGCCCATGTGATATCTGTGAGGTAGGGGTAACCGGTGACCATCCATAGTGTGAAATTGTGATCACAATGCCACAGTGAGTGTGGCTACATGCAGTGAGCCCACGTGTGTGTGTTAAACGTTATTGGTGCAACGAGTGCATCGTTTGTGAACTGAAATGAAAAGTATTATTTGTGATTGATTATGCTTGTGTAGAATGTCACGACCCCTTTTTATAAGGGACCGAGAACATTGTTTCTACACCACATACTTATTTAAAATAGGTAAATAAAAAGAGAATATAAGTATAAAAATTCACTTCTCATTCAAAGTAAAAAAAATGAAGTTCCTTACAACAAATATCCAACAGACCAACATAATATTATATTTAGTTTATAATATTCAAAATACCAAAAAAAATTATAATACGTGATTCCCTCGACATGAGGTCTCATATATAAAGAAAAAGGACTTTGATGCATTATTACTCAACTCCAGCTTCTAACTTTTCTTCACTGGCCCCTCGGCTGTGAAGTAGATGCAACACCTGCTACATCTGCTCACGTACCACCGTACGATCATCGCAGTACACACGCACACAACGACATAGAAAGAAATGCAAGGGTGAGCTTACCAAACATAAAATAAAATTATATATATATAGAGCAAAATATTTCTCACAGCAATAACCCCATGCATTTCCAGCCCATCTAATGCACAACATGAAAACGGCTTCCAACTGGTTTCACAGCCTAAGTAATCCAGAAGGAACCGAGCCAGTCCGGGAGCGACCCATTCCGGTATCTGGATCCAGACAAAGACAAAGACAGCTCAGCATGAACTTACCGTTACATGTCTACCCACCTAAACATGTAACTCAGCTCTATAATGATGCAAAACATATATCTCAGCATGATGCACGCCACCAAAATTATTTTAACAGCTCAACTACGGTAAGTTTATAATAGATCAGCCAAAATCTCAGCATTTTAAACTAATTAACAACAGTTACAGCTTAGAAAATAGCTTTTATTCAATAGATCTAACAAAATCATATCAAAATATCTTGAAATAGCATATTAAACCGTTCAAAACATAGTTCATAGGTTAAAGTAAACTTCCCTTACCTCAGAAAGATGATTCACACTAGATCTACCGAATATTACTTGATTATAACAAAATTCACCGAAGATTCAGCTTTAGAACGGAGTTTCTCCTAAGAACACCATGAATTTCTATAAGAAAGAGAAGGAGAAGAGAAACGAACGGTAAATCTAGCTTCAAACTTAAAGAAACTTACTTCCAATCCTTCAGAATAGATGTAGAATCTCAGATCTGGCGAGAAATTTAAGTTTAGGAAGGTTTAGTATGAGAGAAATGGTGGTTTACGGCCTTAGAACCTTTGAGAACCTTGGATAGAGGTGAAGAAATGAGAATTTCGTGTGAAACCCCCTTTTTATAGAAAATTTTCAAAATTTACTGTTCACGACGGAATTTCCTATTCATCGCTGGAAACACTGTTCACCGCCGGAAAATACTGTTCTGGGCACTATTCAAGCCAGAAAAAACTATACACGCGTACTGTACACGCACTGTACGCGTATGTGACGTCACCGATGACGTCAGCAGTCACTGTACATACGCAGTTTGTACTGTTCATACACGGTTTGTACGCGGTTTGCACTGTTCATACACAATTTTTTTTTTTTTTTATAAATAATTTCAACTCCATCTAAATATATTCCAATACCAAATAATCCTTCAATTAACATTGAACAAGTATAAAATATTATAGATTACTCAATAATAAATTAGAAGCCTGACATAGAATGTGATAGAAATTATGTGAAATGTGTGAGGTGAGACTCTATGTTTATGCGTTTGGGATAATGCAGAGTACTCACCTTTATATTTATTTTTCAGGTGACCAAGATAATCAGCACCGGACTCAGCGAGGGATGGATGAAACTGCTATAGGGCTTAGATTTTATTTCAGAAATATGATGTAATTGGATTAGTCCTATAGCAATTACTTGATCAAAATTTGTAAACCCTTATCATTTTGAAATACTTGTTGAAACTATGCTTGGGAAAGTCTATTTAAATTGAGAATTTTAATTATTCCCATTTTGCAAAATTATTATTTTTGAAATTAAATTAAGGTGTTACAAAAAGAAAAATTTTCTACTCAAAGAAAATTTAAACTGCAACCAAAAAGAGATATACCATTTCAAGTGTTAGAAAGGATCAATGACAATGCCTACAAATTAGATTTGTAAATAAATATGATAATGTAAGTGTTGCCTTTAATGTGACTGATTTATCTTTATTTGATGTAGGTGATGAGTTTGATTCAAGAATAAATCCTTTCGAAGAGGGAGATGTTAATACCAATTTTTGTCTCAGAAAAGATTATTTCTACACACACACATATATATAAATAAAAAATAAAAATAAAATAATTAGGATGCTTAACAATTAAAAAACAAAAAATATTAGAAAATCAAATGCCAAAAATCAAAATTCTGCATTGTGCAAACTTTTGCCCAACACCTATAGTGAACTTTAAACACAATAAGGAAGCAATTAAGAAAGTTGTCCTCATATGAAACCCTAAAACGTGAAAAAGTTGACTTATATAAATACACAAGTAAAAAATTCGATGAGAGTGGGGTTCTTTGAGAAAGAGAGCAAAAATTTTGGAGAAGAGACAACAAATTTTTAGAGAAAGAGTAAAATTTTTAAGGAGAAGCAAAATTTCAAAGAAGGAGATTTTGTAAAAAGAAAAAGATATTCAAAAGAGACAACTAGTTTTAAAGGAGAATGCAAAAATAAAAAATAAAAAATAAAAAATTTAGGGATAAGAGCTTTTTTTATTTTTAGAGATATGAGAAAAGGAGGGAATAGAGCAAACATTTTTTGGAGAGAGAAAGAAAAATACCAAGAAGAAGGAAAAAGTAGAGGAAGAAATCATACCAAAAAGAGAAGAAAGAAATCACACTGTTCTAGCCACCTATCATCCTCCAATGTTGCTTAAATTTGAAAAATTCCTTAATCTTCTATGATATGATCATTACTTATAAATTTACATTTTTGGACCATGTTTTGAATTTTTTTATTTACAAAAATAAATGATATAAAGTAAATAATGAATGATATAAAGCTGAAAGATTATCAACTATTCGACTAAAGTTTCTTATTTTTTTAATATTATAATATAACATTTAAAAAAATAAAAGGATCGAGACGCATTAAGCGACACCTCTAAACACTGCATCCCTTAGTTACGTAAGACCTACTTATGAATGCACCTACACACATGCCACAAGAGTTAATCAAATGATGTACTTTATTTATTTATTGATATTATCTAAATTTTTTAAATAATATATATTAGATAAAAAACTGAAAGTAAGAAATATTCAATGAATGGGTTAGCTTTACTACTTTTATGTTACTTTTATTTTAATTTTATTTTATTAGTATTATTATTTTTACTTATTTATTTATTTTTAAAATTTTTTATTTTTATTTTATTATTACCTTTTAACCCTTTTTTGTTTGTTTTTTTAAATTTGATTCTTACTCTTATTTATGTTAGTCTATTTCAAATAAAATATTTTTTAAAATATTTTTTATTTTTATTATTTAGTTCTCTTAATCTTATTTATTAATTTTTTAAGCAATAGAAATTATAATAATAATAAAAAATGATTACAATTGATTTAATCTTAATTTTTTTATTTTTTATTTTATTATTTTATTGTTTGAATCTTAATCATTTATTTAGATTATTTAGCATTATTATCGTTTACTGTATTGTATAATTTTAAATATTTGATGATGAACAAATTACATTTTTAATGTAATATTAAATAAAGAAATAATAAAATATTTGAGTTAATTTATAACATTAACGTGTAACTTCTTTATTGTCATATGTTATAAATTCATAAAATCTATGTGTTCTAACATTAGTTTAAATTTTCTATACAATTATTATATTTAAATTTTTTCTAAAATTAATCAATTATATATTTTTATTTAATTAAATTTATCATCTAAAAATTTTTAATTATATTAGAACAATAATTTATAATGTTATTGTGTAACACCTCTACCTTTATACGCTTTGAATTGTTAAGACTTTTTTGTGCTAATGTTATCTTGAGTCCTATGTAACGTAAATTTATTAAATTAATTTTTAATATTTTATTAAATAATTATCTTCTTTAAATATATTTATTCTTTTTATTAAATAGAATTAATCTCATATTTACTTTTGATAAATTAAATAGCTAAACATTTCTTTATTTATTTATACAAATTTCAGCAATATTGATGTGTAATCTATGTTATCTTTGATTATCCAATAAATTATGAGAAATTTATATATAGCTTACACTATCTTAAATTTTCTTACAATATGAATTTTTAAATTCAAACTTTTTTCTTTAACAATTTGAAATATAGTTGTGATATCCCTTCGCCTTCTATATTGTTTATCATAGGACACATGTATAACCGCGTTATCTTGTATCCTAAATGTTATTCTCTTATACATTAATTTTAATCTCAAAATAAATTTTTTTACTAAACTTAATTTAATCAATAAACTTTCATAAATCATTTTAATAGAACTTTGTGACTTTAAATTCTCCATTGCACATAGAGATACGTAGGAATGGGAGTTGAACCCGTCGAGTCAAAACTATTTTTAAAATAATTTTTTATTTAAAAAATAAAAATAACAACACTTTTGTTTAGTGGTTAAATAAATAATTTTTTAAAATTAGAATAAATTTACACAATTAATTTAAGATAACCATTATTTAAATAGACATTGTAGGATGCTAATGTCTTCCTTACACGTAATCGACTCCTGAACTCTTTCTTGGTTTCAAAGATAATTTTTTTAAAATTTTCTAAGGTTTTCTTCAATAAAATTTGGTGTGGACTCTAATTTTTAATAAAACATTTTGTATTCTTAAATGATATTTTTCTTAAAATCATTTTTGCCATACCGTTGCAACCGTCCGATTACAATAGATGGCGGCTCTGATGGGTATTGTTTTATTGTCAAGCTTTTAATAATTAATTGTGCAAATTTGTATAGTTTTGTTTCTATTTGCTTAACCCCTATCCATATTCTTAAATATTTAAATTAATTGTATTATGGTTCTTTTGTTCGTATATTTGTTTCGTGCATGGATTTTGTAAACTTGTTGTATATACTTTTCTTGTTGTTAACCCTAAGACAGGTGACTATTGATAGTTTTTGTAGTATTCTTGTGTTATTTAAGTTTTGCAACTTTTATTTTTGTTTAGTTGATAAGGTTTATATGTTCCCTTGCACACTCCATTTACACATTTACACACTTTGAGCGTGGCTTTATACTCGAGTTTGAGTATGCTTACGATTAGAGGAGTTATGTTGCGATGTCATTTTAGATGCACGTACTATTTGGCTATCGTAAGAACAGTAGTTAGAGTTTGACCTTTTCTTGAAGTCCTACGACTAATAGACTCTTTACTATTGTGGTCACATCAGATATTAGATCTTAGTTTTAGTGATCTTTTAGGATTACAAGTCACCTTTGATGAATTTTTATACGTAAAGAAAAGTCATAGATCTTTAGATTAGACCCGTAGGTGACCCAAAATAGGACACGAAGGGGGTATTTTTCCTTATCTACTCTTTTAGAAATAGGTGATGAGTTCGATTCGAGAACGAATCCTTTCAAAGAGGGAGAAAATAATAGAGATCCAACTAACATGACAAAAAGACCTTTTACATAGAATTGAAGGTCCAATTACTAGAGGTAAGATTAAGAGGATGAAACAAGCTTTGCAAGATCTAATCATGGAGATCAAAGAAGAAAAAAAATATCTAAGTGGGTTAGAAGTTGCACCTAAATGAATCCAATTTTCTTAATTAAAGAAACTTTCATGGGCCATAGTGTAATTAATTTTTGGGTTAAATGGTTTTGGTTTGATTAATTAATAAAAAGTTTAATTTTTTCATTTTTTGAATTTTTATATTTATTTTCTAGGTGAATTTTTCAGTTGACATTTTGTATTTCTAAGTCAGATTTTTATTTGTTTTAAGTATTTCAAGACATTAATTTGGTCAGTGAGTTTTTTAATGAAGCGCGTAGTTCTTAGTTGAGTGCATTTAGTTCTCAGTAGAGACGGGACAACATTGAAAATTCACCTAGTCCTTGTGAATGACTTAGCTTATAAATAGGATTCTTTGCCATTTGAAAGAGGTGAAATTTGAATAGAAATTTGAGTTTTCTTCCTTGTGAGAGCTTCTTTTTTATTCTTAGGTTAAGAACTAAATCTTACAGTTACACGCATGTCACAATTAAGGTCAAGTTCTTTTCTTTTTATCTTTCTTGTTTACAAAACAATCTATACAAGAACAATTTTGTATCAAAACTTAACTTACAACTACGACAAAATTTCTACATTTTTAGTACTATTTTTTTTTCAATAAACAACTGTATTCTTGACTGAAAGATATCATTAGTAACATCGTATTTGGCAACATAGATATTTTATTTGATTGACCATAAAAAATATGTTGGAATTCAATCAATCAACCTAATCACATGCTTTCTATCCCATACTCAAGATCATGATGAAAACTAAATGCGGAAGCGTACCTGAATTTGCCATTAGGAACAAACAAGGTGATGAAATTCAAGATTGGTTTGATAATCTTCCAAATGTAGAGAGCCTTTTGTTCCTCTTGGATGATGGGGATGAAGAGAAAAGAGTCGTGTGTTTTCACGTGTGTTACTGCGCTCTACAAATGGGGACCATAACCCCTTATTTTAGTAACTTCCATCAGTTACTCCAAAATTGATAATTATAATTTAGCCCCTCATTAAATTATAATATCACTAATGGTATCTACACAATCAGTATTTCATGACATATATGCCCTTGCTATAAATTTTATATTAATTAGACGACTTTAATATTTTGGCTAATAAAATAATGACCCTAACACATTTATTTATATAATATATATGTGTGACCCAAAAATTGCTAAAATATTGAAGGAAAGGATCAATAATTCCTAAAAAAATTTGCTAAAAGTTTAAAGCTTGACATCAGTATATTTTTCAGATTTAAAAATACTATTTAAGCATGAATTAACAGAAGTATCACTCAACTTAAATTATTATTGATATAATCTTACGATAATATGTAATTTTTGCATTATTGCAATTATTACTTGTAGTAAATAAGAAAATCAAACATTTACTAATTAAGTCTTATGTTTTTAAAATCCTTTAAACCCTTCAGTCTTTTAAGTACGTAAAAATTAATGAAAAAGATTGTTTGAACAGTGACATGAATGTCGGAGTAGTGATAATGAAGAGATGAATTGATAAAACAAAATGTATATAAACACTACTTATATGCATTCAAATTCTTTAACTGTTGAAAATAAATATTTGAAAAATCTTAACTCGTGCAGAGAGTAAGTCTATTCTATTAGGATAATATTATTAGTACGTAAAATATTTAGATTACTTACTTTTTATGTTGTGTTATTAAGCAACTATCTTAATATTATCTAAAGTGAGCATGATTATTATCAATAACGGCTATTCACAATTGTTTTATAAAATATAACTTTTTATAGTTAATTATGATTAGAACAAGACAATCTTTTATCAATATGAACAATCATAAGAAATAGGTAATCCTATATATTTAGTCAACTGAGATAATAAGTTGACAACAATAATATATTTATACATCAAATCAACATATTTTGAACTGCTTAACACAAATTTTTATCATCTAAACATACATGTTCGAATAAATATTATCAACGATGTCAAGAGTCTATGAAATGAGAAAGATTGTTAACAAAACAATACAAGAAACCTATTAAAGTCCCATTTGAATCATATGTATACTTTCACAGGTTATAACATATAATAATGAAGTTAGATAGACTAATGAAAACAAGATCATATAAAAGTATCATACTCCTAAAAAAAATAAATTATTGTATTCTCTTGAATGCATCTTTAAAGACATATAAAAACCATATAGATAAAGCAGCACAAAAGGATTCTTAAAGTTGCCAAATAACCACGAACATTCCTACTTATATTAGTCACAAAGTAAAATTATTAGCATTTAAATTTGACAGTAACCATAAACTATTCTTCATTGATTTTTTTAGTCGTATTGTATTATAAAATTTTGGCTTTTCCATTTAAATAGTTGGACCCATAGTTTTAAAGAATAACACCGCTAAATCTAAACCATAAACATGTATCTCAACAATTAATATATTTTTAAGTTTTATATAATGTTAATATTTTTATCATTACAATGCCTATCTTTATAACTATCATATGTACTAATAATTACTATAAATTTCTTTGGGCCAATTCTCATTGAACTTTAACCACTTATTTTCAAAATTTTACACAACAATGGGTTGTCATTGATTTTTTTTTTATGGAACATAGGATATAATAGGTCTAGAATCCCTCAAAAATTAGAAAATATTTTTTATGTATGAAATAATATATTTAAGGGTCTATATTTTTTTACATAATAGGATAAGTATTGATAAGATATGAAAGTTAGATAAAGATATAATATGATAAGGGAATAATGAAGTTTTATCCTATCCAATGATTGATATAAACATTGCGTCATCTTGTTTAATATTTCAGATAAAATAATAATAATAAAAAAAGATTTAAAATATATTTAAATGATAAAGTTACTCTTTTATCAAAATTAATATATATTTTAAAAAATTATTTATGTTTTTGACTTTTTAATAAAAACATATATTAATAATTTTAGAATATTTTTAAGTATATGTAACATTAAAATTTTAATATTAAATTTTAACTATATTCTTCAACTGTTTTACAATTAAAAATTATCTTTTTGGTAATAAATAATAATTACAAAAATAAATTAGAAAAACATTTTATAAAATGATTAAAATATTTTTAAATATATACATTTTAAAAATGTTTATATGCTTTTTTTTAATAAACGTATTAAAATTATATTTTTAAATAATTATTTTATCTAAAGTATGGAAAAGGGTATAAATGATTAGTTGAATGTGATAAAACAAAAAAAATCATATTGTGATATTTCCTAACCCATCATTCTTTCGGGATAAAAATTTAAACTATAATGATAAGATTTCTATAGGATATAAGTCAACAAACACTAAAAATAAAATAGAATATAATAAATTGTCCTATCTTACTCTTATGTTGATCATTAAATAGAGAAAATACGATATTACAAATGTTTGTAAATATAGTATTTTAACTTATAAATACTAAAGACAAAATATGAGTTATTTCCACGAACATTTGAAAGGCGTGCATATATATCTTTTCCCCTATAAATAGATTTAAAAACATAATTCAAAGAATAGTTTGTAGAAAATAGAAAGCTCATAAAACACATTAGGAAGGAATTTTTTTTGTTTGAAATTATTTGTTTCTTCTTTTTTTTCACTCAATACTTTTAAGCTATCCTCCTTAATTTATATCTTTCACACATCTTCCTGATTGGATTGTCAATTATTTCTATCCTTAATCTGGTTGTAATAACAGAGGAGTGGATAGTCTTTGTTCCATGTGACTTGATGATCAACATATGAATCATGGAGAAATAAGATGAGAAAGAATCAATCCCTCTTTCACTATTTGTCATGCTCGTGCTTTATTTCTTGATAAGTTGCTTTCTAACAAGGTTTTCATTCAAATATGTTTTAGGATGAATATGTAAGGGAAGAATGAGGAAGAAAGAAATAGAAAATAGAACTAAAGGAAATGAAAATTATTGGGTGCAAAACCATGGTGATAAAAAAGTGACATTAAGCAAAGAGGAAATGGAAGTAAAACAAAAAAGAGTTATTGAGTATCCAATAATGGTGCTTGTATGTGCATTTATACAAGGCATAAATGGTTAAGAGATTACTTGTTGTGAGCAATGGATTGTAAAGCTATTATGATAAATTGCTTTCGTTCTTTTTTTTATAAAACTAATTGTTTATCGTAAAAGTTACAAATTGTAAATAAATAAATTCAAGAGCAATTTATGACTGAATTTTAGGTCCTCTTTGAATTCTTTTAAGTGTGTTTTAACATGATAATGGAAATAACAGTGTGAGGCAGGAAATTAAACAGAAGTTGAAGGATGATAGAGTAATGTTGAATTGAATTAAATGTAAAAGAATTACAAAAGCAAATAGTGCATGAATTAAATTGTTGAAAGTAAATTGTAGAAAATAAATGGCTAAAATGTAACGTACGACTCTTTACAATAAACAACAAGAACTATGAATCCTTTTATTGTCGGTGTCTGACTAGGTGCAGAGCTTTCAGCGTGCATAGAATTTTAGGTGTTAGTGTTTAAGTGCAAAAATTTGTCCCCCTAGAACTGTGAAGCTTTGTATTATTTATAGATAGGTGGACTACAACTGCTCTCCTCTTTTCATGGGCACTTCTTGGTAACTGACTTTTGTGCGTGCTTCTTCTCAATCATTGTCGTTTATTATCCATAACCGCTCATGATCATGCCTTCTCCATAACTATTGTTGCCCACGATCGTTTCTTCGTGTCTTTGACCTTCAACTGATGTTAGCCACTGGTAACCGTTCCTTTTATAGTTGCTTCAAACCTTATGATTTTTTTGTCATGCTCCCTCATCTTTCGAACTTCATCTTGCATCTAGGACTTAGAATAAATTTCTTGTCATTTTTTGTTTTAACAAATTTTGAGGAAATCTATCAAAGACTCTCGTAGACTTAGAATAATTTTCCTTGTCAATTCCCTTTTCGACAAGTTTTAGGAAAAATCAATGAGCTCTGTAATGCCCCGAATTTTGTAATATTAATTATTGATAATTATATAAATCTAAATGTATATATGTGTGTATTTTTATATATATGTTGTGAATATGTATGTATATATATATATATACACATATATATATGTGTGTGTGTATGCATGATTGGTTGGGCTGAAATAGGCTAAGTGCCTAAGTTCAGGGGGAGATACTGGGCTGTTCTCGCTGCAGCGAGAAGATTCTCGCTGTAGCGAGAGGGCCCTAGGAGGCAGGACTAGAACTGTCGCCTTCTCGTTGTAGCGAGAGACGTCTCGCTGTAGCGAGAGAGCGACAGTTTGTGGTGCATTTCTGGGTGCAGTCTCACTGTTACGAGAGGGTCTCGTTGTAGTAAGATTCTGCAGAAATCAGAGTGCATTTTTCTTTGATTTTTTTGCTATAGCGAGAGGGCGTGTTGATTGAAGGTTGAATCCATGTGGGGAACGCTTCGAGGTGAATTTTAATGGTTAGGCTTTTGATTTTCCTTCCCTTTCTCTGATTTTGGGTGATTTCTGGGGTTCTCATGTAATTCTTCCACGTATTTAGGCTGAGATCTATGTGGGGAACACTCCTATGGTTGACGTGGGTCTTCAATTCAAGGTAAGGGGGGACTCTACCCTACTCTTTTATGTGTAATTTGCTGTTATTCTGTGGAATGTTGTGATGTGGTTGAGTTAGAAGATAGGAAATTGCTGAGATATGTGATGTGAATTATGTATTGGATGTTGTGAATGGGTATGGGCAATCGTGTTGTATAATTAGATGAATATTGTGAGAAAATATGGGCCCGAGGGCCGTGTAATATGAATGGAAATAGGCTAGAGGCTGAGTGTCTTGAATGAATTATGGGCTATGTGCTGTGTATGCTGTGAAAATGAAATATGGGCCTAGTGCCGTAACTGTTAAATGTGAGCTATGTGTCGTATACTTATATGTGTGTGACTGGGGCGTGTAACGCCATTGTAATGTGTTGTGAATGGTTCAGCGATATATTGGGAGTGTAGGAGATGAGGACGGTAGAAATACCTTGGGAAAGAGGGAGTGGTGGTGACACTGACTGTGAAACGGGTGCACCACGGGCCACACACTCTCTTCCTGACTAGACCTCTGACCATTACCTTTGCTGAGCGCCCATGTTGTATCCATGAGGCGGGATTAACCGGCGACCATTCATGGTGTAAATCTGTGATCACAGTGTCAATGTGAGTGTGACTGACGTGCGTATGTATGGGTTCATAAATTGTGCTTATGGATGTGATAATGCTGTATGTGCTTGTATTTGTTTAATGTATTGGAAATATGCTGGAGGTAAGACTCTATGCTTAATTGTATGTTTTGGTAGTGTCGAGTACTCACCCTTACATTCATTTTTCAGGTAATCAAGACGATCAGCACCGAATTCAGTGAAAGGGA
The DNA here is from genome assembly GCA_024086825.1 of Abrus pulchellus subsp. cantoniensis. Classification (NCBI taxonomy): domain Eukaryota; kingdom Viridiplantae; phylum Streptophyta; class Magnoliopsida; order Fabales; family Fabaceae; genus Abrus; species Abrus pulchellus. The sequence goes on along the minus strand of CM044050.1, from coordinate 20,323,795 downwards.
CAGATGAAACTGTTATAGGACTAGGATTTTAATTTGAAACTAATGTATTTGAATGGGTCCTGTAGTAGTGACTTGATAGATATTGTAACTCCTTTCCTTTTTTTAAAATATTTGATGAAACCAAGGGTTGAGAATCTTATTTGTGAAATTTATTTTATTCTGAATTTGCGAAATTGTGATTTATTGAAATTAAATTTAAGGTGTTACATAACAGGTTTCGGAATCAATCAAAATCGGCTCTGTAGCCCAACTGGTGTAAAAGAGGCCAGAAGAATCCATAAATTGCTTGTACATCGGTTGATTTGGATGACCGATGCAATATACCATTAAAATCGATATCAAATAATCAAAATCGGCTTTGTTGCACAACTGCTGTAAAAGAGGGCAACAATAAATATAAAAAATTTGTATATCGGTTCAATTCGATGACCGATGTAATAAATATATACATTATGTAAAGGATGCAATAAAAAACATTTTGACTTCAGACAGTCATATACGCACTTTGATAATGAAATGAAAGCAAGCAGTCCATTTCATCCATTTCCATTTTTGGCACCTTTCTTCATATTACATGCTCTTTCATTTTTGCATTGTAGATGCCCTCATCTTTGCAGAATAAAGGTAAAAGTACAACAAAACTAAAACATATCACTATTAGATGTAAAATTGAGGAGAGGATTCTGATACAATTCGATGTTTCAACAGGGAACTCATTGGGACCTAATGCGACCCAGTTCAAGAGCTATGTTGCACTTCTAGGTCATACGAAGGTCAATATACTCACAAAGGATTAGGATGCAATAGACATGCGTCTGAAGGATCAAATTTGGCAAATTATCTTGGTAAATGAATATTGTCCATACCGACTTTATTTCCTTCCAGCAATATGATTTTATAATTAGAAGGGGTTTAGACATTAAGGTGATTGTAATCACAACTATAGCTAACTTATGACATTCCAAACACAAACGAATTAAGGAAGAAGTGGTTATCATTTACTGGGGAACGTTGGAGGGCCTTTAAGACCCAATTGACTTCAAGATATGTTTTTGGAAAGCTGAAATATATCTCCCCCTGCGAACGATATGATTTCATTGATAAGGGCATCTGGCATAAGTTTGTCCAAAGTCAAGTTGATCCTTCTTTTCAGGTTTGCGAAAGCTGTTATATGTTACTTAGGGTTAATGTGTTGTGTTTAAAATCATATTCAAATGTATTGGGTAATTTCCTGAAATGTTGTTAATGTCATAGGAGAAACGAAGATTGGGACAGTCAATTTAATCACGCAATTGCTACCCCCACACCATGTCGCGTGGGGGATATGCCTTACTTGAGAAACAAATTTTAGAAAAGAAAGAAAGATTGGCTGAATCTGTCACCGAATATGAATCTTTTGTTATAGCTTCACATCCATCACCACCAACGCATCATGAGAAGTGGAAGAAAGCACGATTGAGAAAGTCTGGAGAATACACTACAGATTAGAGTCACATTGTCACAAAGAAAATTGTTGGTTGAAATACAGTGTATTATAAATCCAACATGTTTTTTGCATTAGAAATTTATCATCTAAATCTGATTATATGTTGTAGGATTTTTTAATAGAGCAAAGTTCACAGGGAATGCTTACACCTCATGGACGTCATGACATTTTGTCCACTGCTATTGGAAGACCAGAGCACCCTGGTCGTGTCCGTGTTGCTGGTTGGGGTGTTAGCATTAAAAAGTATTTTGGTCCATTGCAAAATAGACGAGTGGTTACACCAAACCAATTAGAGGCAATTCGACAACAGATTACAGAACAACTGAGAGTTGAAATAAGGTAAGAACTTGCATCGTTACAACTTTCCCAACGAGAAAATGCAAATTTTTCAGCACCTGTTCCTCAACCATCTGGACTTGAAGATCCTGTCAGCACAAAAGGTAGTTGTGCGCCAGTTGACATTTGTGGGGACAATGCTCCTCCATCGAACGTTTTAGCAGAAAGTCCTCCCACTGATGTACAAAAACGTCATTCTTAGGTATTATATTATATTAATTTGAACCTAATGTTTGATACTGCATATGTAAAATAATATTGTCAAATATTTAATAGGGTGACGATGAAATTGTAAAGGAATTTGATGATATTTTGCAACATGCTAAACAAGATATACTTGAACACTTATGTATATTCGCCATGAACCTAAGATAAGTGGATATTCATCGTCAATCCTATTATACTTGACACAAAAGGACATGATGGAGGTTACAATGAGTGAGGAGATGATTTGCATCTCTGTCATTCAAGTGTGGTTAAAGTAATGTTATCTTAATTTGAAGAAAAGGTTTAATATTATGTCAAACAAGCAATGGTTGTGATATAATATTAATTTATGGTCATATGATGATTTTGTAGGTATTTACACCACCTTTCGACCACAGCTATGGTAAGTCATTTGTATGGCCTCATTGACCCTCTTCAAATTCAGACATGAGGGAACAAGTCGGAATCAATCAAGAAATATATTGAAACGACAATGATTGAAGGAAGGAAGTGTTGCTACCTTGCACCTTATCATTATGGGTAAGTAAATCTTCAATATATTACACAAATATAATTGTAAAATTAATTAGGTTATTACTTCAATTATTCATATTTCGTCCCAGAACAAATGAAGTGGTTTTCCTTTGCTCGTTATGGAATAAACCCAAAAAAGAGATAAAATCCATTATTGATGTGTAAGTAAATGAATATAGATGAAGTCACATTGTCAATAACATTAACTTTCTAGGTAACATATACGCATTATTTTCATCCTGTATAGATGTATACAACAACGTTTCTCAAATACAACAGCGATGTCAACAATAGAAAAACTACATGGATCATTCCATGGGTGCGTAAATTGTAATTTTCTCCTATCTCAAATTCATTGTTCCAATATAGAATTACTGATATCATCTGTTTAAAACACATAATGTCATAATTTTATTATAGTCACACAAACAACAACGGAGCTGGGAGAGTGGATATTACGTCATGAAACATATGCTCATTATCACAACAATTATAACAGATTCGTGGGAATTAATACATGAACTTTTTGACTCTTTTTACATATTGTAGTTAATTATTTTCTTTGATTATTATAGAAATGAATTCTTTTTTATTTATTTCTAACTATCATGTACATAAATTATTTAGTTATTGGATGATGCCGATCCATTAGCTGAAGACCAAATTTTTGACATTAGAAGACGTTGGACAAAGTTTGTTTTAGAATTAAACAACACGTAGATTGTTATATCATTTTTTCACTTAGTAGTTAAAACAAGTCTTGTTACCAATAATTGGAATTTTGGTTACCATCAATTATATGAAAGTCGTGTACAAATTGGGAGTTCGTATAGTGATGTTTATTATTGTATTGTCGATTATGTTTGCTCACATTCTACCAAAGAAAGCACGTGATTGTAAATAAATAATGGTACAAAAGCCCAATAATTAATTATCACATTGAAATAATAATTGAAATTATTCATTGTTAATGTCATAATTTTATAATCATGAGTATCAATTATAAAACAATTTTTTCCACATTCTTACATATGAAATACTTTTAAAGTAACCTAACATTTTGTCTAAATATTTTACATGTCTAAAAGTCATTACGAGCGGAATGGAGGCAAACGGGTCATACGACTAATACATACACTATTATACCATTTATGAAGGTAGATAATTATATCATTTAAATGAATAGTTTGTCTCATGTAAAATTACTTCAATTTGTGACTGTAATGCAAATGACAAACAATCTTCATTTTGATCAAGTGTAGTTAATATATGTTAATGTATCCTATACAAATTGACATCCCTTCTGTAACACACTTCCATTTGTACGTACTGAACGCTACATATTTTTCCAATGACAGTTAAAATGCAGCGTAAAAAATAAACACATGTACATTAAAATTAAAAGTACAAGTCTCATACGTTATGTTATAAAAGAAACCATCTATCTGGATAAGTCAATACTTTAATTAGTACTCTGTCAACATACTTCAAATATTGAACATTGAAGGTTTGTTCCTTTTTGTCTGTATTAATACCATAAATCATTAATAGTAATAACTCTTAGAATTGCGCTTTAATAATAAAAACATGTAAATTGGAAGTGAGAAATCGTTTGACAAGCGCGAATAACCCATTGTTAACAACTCGCAAAGCAGCACTTGATGAATTAAAAAAAAAGTAATTGTTCATGTACAAAAAACCATTCAAGAACAAAAAATAAAACCATAAAACGTTCCTCTAAACGTTCCTCTTTAGTACCACAACGACATCACGCACGATGAATACGTACTTGGAGTTCATCTTAGACTCCATATTGCCAAAATGATATTTCATCTCCAATTTTTAAATTCATTGATTTGCACAAATTATACCAGGTTACACCCAAATACCTTTTGCTTGGTGTCTTCCCAAAACATATCTCACAAGATCTGACCATACCATCCTTAGTTCTCAAAATTATGTATATCTGTTGTGGGTGCATCACATGACGAACATAATTAACAGGAAGAGGCTGCGATTTATTTTAACACCAAATCGTTGTCAGTTTAAAAAAAACGTACAATAATAATAATCAGTCGATGGAAAAACTTATTTAATCATTTAATCAATATATGTAAACAGAATCTGATTTTAAAGGAGGCGTACCAGAACATTCCTGTCAGATGCAAAAGAATTGGAAACTTTTCATTTCCAAACCTGTACATAGGAAACTTCAACCGAAACACTAGCGGTAGGCTGGACATTTTAATTCTTGTTATATTCAATTTCAACGTCTTCAACGTTGGTGATTATTATATGAAAAAGTTTATCACCAACGTAAGTACAGGTCACAGAAAACACTCCATCAAGGTCATACATTTGTACTATTGACCTTCTTGCAATTTTCAAAAAACCTATTTTGTGTTTTTCATAGACTGTGGCATTTATTATGTTCTCCAATGGATCTTTAAGCTTTATCTCCTTGTCCACTAATTCATTACGCCATTTCTTATAAAAATCACCATTTATAATTATATCATCCTACAAAGAAAAAGAAATTTTTGCGTTTGAAATAATGAATTATGGTTTTTTAAACTATCAAATATATAAACTGAATACTCTGTCATTTCATCTACTGAATAATGGATTTAAAAAATAAAAATCAACAATTTCAACCATTTAAGAAACCTTAAACATAAATAATTTGTATAAATATGTACTATCTTTCGTTCTTTATAAAAGGATTGTTGTAATTATATAACACAAAATACCCAAAATGAATAAACTTATGCTTACTCGGTAAGGTTTTAGTTAATAGCAGATTGAATTGTTGTCAAGATCGATTCCTTCTTGTATGTACACCCAAATTGCAGTGTCGTCATTCCTAATACTTGATTGCTACAACAAAAATTGTTTGAAATAGGTATTTGTGGTAAATTTTGTTTCACTCTCTTAATCAATGCTTCATATGTTGTTAAGTTTTGGTTCTTCGAAAATATTATAGGTTGCGAACTTAATGGAACTTGTGTGACTTAATGCACTTCACCTAACTCCTAATATAATATAATTATTTTACGTGCTGAAAAGACCCTTCTGATGCACTTAGGTATAAACGTGGGCTTTACAGTTTCTATAGTATTGACGTGGAGTTGGTACTTTTTTCACTTATTTGTATACGTGGCACAGAGATTTTTACTCTGCAATCATCATGACTCATCAAATCAGGTGCACTGAGGCCGTCCGTCGCCTTATTAAAGGCAAGTTAAAATTTACGTGTTACATCTTCTCCAACTATTATATAAACATCACAATTTAATATTTTTATTTATGTTTTTAAAATTAACATCACAATTTGTTGGAAATTGTTCCTCATTTAATTATAATATAAACACAAATAATTTAATACAATGTACATAAGCTTTTGTAATGCCATAACCGTTGGTGACTTCAATAATCTTAAATGGTAATAAGGATTAATTGTCCAATAATAATCGTTGGTATCTAAATATTAAGATTAACAATACATTTACATATGTACCTTATAAGTACTTCAAAATAATGTCAAGTTTAATTTGGTATTATTACTATGTTAATTATTATGCCAATGTATTATTATTAGGGTATAACATTTTTCACTGTAATTAAAATACCAATTTAGAGGGTTTTTTAATCGACAACAATAATTTTCTTCATGTCTTAATTATCAAATGAATGAAACTAAACAAAAAATTATTATAAACAAATATATATTTTTTTTATTGATAGTTTCAAAATAACGAAGCGGTCGTTTTATGAACATTAACATCGAACCTGTCCTTTACCTGATGTTAATACGCACACGATGTTAAAATAAAATGACACTTCACCTGCATCGGTTGCTTAGATGTCCACCTATATTCACTGATGTGTTACAGAATCGTCAAACACATGCCCCGCTCTGTTGACTAGTAATGTCTACGACCTCATACATAAAAGGTATAATTTAATATTATTTATATCTGATTCATTTTATATAAATAATAAATCAATAATAGTATAATGAACTATAGATTGATTTTCATACATTCTACAAAATGTCAACTATATATATATATATATATATATATATATATATATATATATATATATATATATATATATATATATATATATATATATATATATATATATATGATACCAGATGTCCCGAAGTGGATCAAAGAAAAGTTAAACTGAAAGGAAAGCAGGCAGTAGCAGGACTACTAAATGAATTGAAATGCAGAAATGTATAAGTGCAGAATGTAAATAGATTTAATGCATAGAAACTAGAACGGCAGTAGAACCAGCACAGATCTAGTAAGGGGAGAAGAGAAGAAAGTCGAACGACGGTAGTCCGAACAGAACCGGCTAAGAGAGAGAAGAGAGAAAATAATTTGAAACAGCAAACTTTTTATTACAAGATCTCAAAGAGGAAAGCTTACAAAGGATTGTTTCTCTCAGAGCTTATCTCTCTAATATCTCTCTAAGATTGCTAAATGAAAGGGTACCTCACAACATGGTCAAAGCCTCCTTATAAAGGAAAATTTTTAGTACTATTTCTACAGTCCCGGTTATTTACAGAAACTATTTTCTATAGTACAGGTCAAAGTTCTTGGATGTCAATACCGAAACAGTCATCTTCATTTTGATATATTTCTTCTATACTGGCATCTTGTTTTGTAGAAGACTCTCCTTCTTCTTGGCTTTGTAAGAGAAGAAGAACATCTTGCAAAATTTTCTTTATCTTCTCTTTTGAATCATAGCTTGATAAAAAAGATGCAATATTTGATTTCTGGTTTAAAAATTGAAATGTTGCTGGATCTGATAAGTTTATTAATTTTATATTTTTCCCAAAATATTCAGCAACACCTGATTGACTAGCATGGTCAACATTGAATTGATTCCACCATTTCACAAAGGAATACCTGTGAAGTAATGGAAGAGTTTCTTCATTTTTTGTTTTACCATATTGATACTACCATGAGAATACCCAGGCTAAGGCAAAATCAGGGAAGTATTTGAGATCTGCTGGAATTCTTGTTTCTCGCAGATACCTGCCTTTGTAGATTTTGTAACTTTCTTTGACGGGTGTAGGAAGAATTTCTTCGATTGGCTCAAAATAGTCCCACCATTGAAGAAACCAATTTAGAAAGTCGTAACTTTGATTTTCTTAAAATAAATTAACCAAAAGTGTCAGTTAAGTTTATTTTGAAACCAAAAACTTCTTGTCCAAGCATCAATATAATCCCAATAATTATATCCTATTAGGTCAAAAGGTTGAGAAAATTTTTTATAAGAATTTAAAATTTTCCAAAAAGCCTTTGGGGTTAATACTTTTAGGATTTGAATTGTGGAATGAGTTATGATAGAAGGATCTTTTTGGTCCTTATAATGTTTGATGGAAACAGAGTCTGAATCCACTAAAATGAACTCATAGAATTGCTTGGTTTTATTTGACGTATAAGGTCTAAAATGAAATTCAGGTGAGAAGACTTTTGTAATAGCTTTATAAGGATTTTTGTTCCAGAATTTTGGTTTGATTTGTATGACTGAGGAAAATTTTCCTTTTGCCACATAATGGTTTGGACTTGTAGCCTTTTGCTTGTCTTTTTGAAGGTTGAGGGTACCTTCTATTTTATCTGGATTGGTTATTGTTTTCTGGGATTGGTTGAAGGACTGGAGTATAGTGTTTAGGCTTGCTAAGTCTATTTCCATGTCTTCTTCAGAGGCAATATCAGCCCATAATGTTTTTGGTAGGCTACTTAGGCTTCCTTGTTGGACAGCTAAGAGAGTGCTAATTGGTAAAGCATAATCTGCTTTGGTTTGTTTAGTAGTTTTAATGGAAGAATCAGTCTTTTTGGAAGATTCTTTTGGATAACTAGATTGCTAGGTTGATGACTCAACAATTTGGATTGCTTTCTGAGTTGATGACTCAATGGGGGTGGATGACCCTGAAGAACTGGATTTTGAACCTGCCGAAGCAGATTGTGGTTTTGATTTATTCAGAGTCAGGGCGAGCCTAACTCTTTCTCCTCTGGACGTTCCTCCCCTAGAAGGGGTACTTGCCTTCCTAGGCATTCTATTTATCCTGTAGATATTCACGGGTAAGGTAGTCAGGAAGTGAATTAGAGGTGCCTTTGAGATATTCAATATCAAAATAAAAAACACTTAAAATTGCTTGCCATCTTGCAAAAATTTGTTTTGAGGCAAGGTTTTTAACATCTTTTTGTAAAATTTTTTTTGGAGACTTGCAGTCTACTCTAATAAGAAATTTTTAGTTTAACAAATCAGATTGAAATTTTGATACGTATAAAACAATTGCTAAAACTTCTTTTTCAATAGTTGAGTAATTCTTTTGTGCAGAATTTCAATGTTTTGAAGTATATGCAATGATATGCTCATGGGACTCAACTCTCTGTTTGAAGATGCCACCATAACCTATATCAGAGGCATCAGTTTCAACAATTTTGAAGGCTTGAGGAATAGAGAGATAGAGATAATTTATTTTTTTGACTTTATTCTTGATTTCTTTAACGACATTGGTATGAACATCAGTCTAAGAAGGAGGATTCTTTTTAAGTCTATCATGTAAAGGCTTAATAATATTATTGAGATGTGGAATAAAATCACCTATATAATTAAAACATCCCAAAAACCTTTGCAACTGGGTTTTGTTAAGGATTCTATCAGGAAATTTATCAGCAAATTCAATGGACCTGCTGATGGGAATAATAGTTCCTTGATGGATATTGTGACCAAGGAATCTAATATTTGTTTGAAAAAAAGTTAATTTTGGACTTGGAAACTGCAAGTTCATTATGTTTTATAACATTTATAAAAATATTTATATGTTTGAAATGTTGATCGATGGAATGAGAAAAGATTAACACATCATCAATATAGACAATGACAAATTTTCAATAAGGATTGGAAATATCATTCATAATTTTCTAGAACTCAGAAGGGGAATTTTTTAGACCAAAGGGCATAACGTTCCATTCATAATGCCCAAAGGAAACAGTAAAGGTAGTCTTGTACCTATCACTTTCACAAATTTGGATTTGTTAGAATCCAGATTTCATATCAAATTTAGAAAAAATCTTAGCAGAATTTAATCTGTTAAGAAGGTCTTTCTTATTGGGAGAGATCAAAGATCTCTTAGACAAAGATCTTATTAGAAAGAGTAAGAGTCCAAGAGTAAGAGTCCTTGGTCTTGTAGCCTTAGTAGGAATTTGGCTATCTTTAAAACCTGACTCGTAAGGAAGACTAACAATATGCTTCTTCCTATCCCAGAAAGCGTTAGGCAAGTCTGAACAAACAGAAGATTGGATATATTCTAAAAGAGACTGAATCTTCTTCTGAAGTGAAGGATTTTGTAATTGTTTTTCAATATAGGCAAAAGAAACTTCTTCTTTCAGAAAGTTAATTTGATTAATTTTATTTTGAATTGAATTGATATTTTTAGTGAATGGTTTACTAGAAAATTTGAAAGTTATTTGTTTCCCTAATGATAAGTAGAAATTTCATCTTTTGAAATTTGTACCGGGAAGAGGACTTTTATAAAAGGTTTCCAAAATAACTTTATTTTTCAGATTTTTTACAAGGAGAAAGTTTGTTTCAATCTTAAGTCCTTGATTTTCAATTACAACTTTTGAAAGCTAATAATTAATTTTAAGCTTCAAACCAGTAGCAGTACTGAGTGTTTCAGAAGTTTTCTTAAAATACTTTGTCGGGATTAATCCTTCTAAAATACAGTTTGAATCAGCACCTGTGTCAAAGAGGGCTAAAGTATCAAGAACAAAATCATCAATAATGAGTCTGATATTAATGTAAAATTTTTGAATTTTGACCTTGTTGATCAAACACATAAAGGTTTCTTTTAGGTTACCAGAAACGGCTTTTACAGAATCATCATGTTCAGGAAGTTCTTCTTTCTCAATATCAGCTTCATCATCTAACTGGGAAAGAATAACTTGATGAATTTGTTGTTGTTCTTTAATCTCTTTGATCTCTTTTTTGAGATTGTTAATCTCAATCTGGAGATCTTGAATAGTGGTTGGTTTAATATTAGAATTCCTTTATAATCTTTTGAAAATATTCGTTATATCAAACTTATTTGAAGTAAAATTTTCTTTCAGTTTAGGTTTAATATCCAAAAACTCTTTGAATTTATTTAAAAATTATTTTCTTTCTTGAAGATCAGAAATGGAACTAATTGCTTAGAAAAGAAGATCTTGCTCTTTTATCAAAACATTAATTTCTGGAGTATTATCACTATCAGAAGAAGAAATTTGATCATCGTTTTGGATTTGGTTGATATCCTCATCTGATTTTTTGACAAAGTCTTCATCAGAGGATTCAATAAGGAGATTGTTGATTTGGTCTTCTATAGAAGGCTCTAGGTTAAGGCTGCTAATTTTCTTTTTTAACCTACAGTATTTACTGATATGGCCAGGTTTACCGCAGTTGTAACAAGTTACACCTGTTCCAGGTTTCTTGGAAATATTAGTGGGGATAACACTTTCACCTTATTTTTTGGAAGGAGGTTTCCTATTGTACTTATGTTTGTAAGGTTTCTTATAGGTTTCGGCAGCCTCTTTCTTAAGAGACTGCTTCTTTTTCTTGGTGGAGCAAGATGGAAGACCAAACTGCTCGCAGAAGGATCCTAATTCTTTCTTGCTTAAAGCCTTTTCTTTGTCAAGATGCTTCTGGAGTTTATCTTTTTGACAAACTTTGATGGCATTATGGATGATGATGGCAGTAAGTTGACCATATTCATAACTGTCATAGTTTATTTCTCCAGTAGGAGAATGACTTCGGAGTTTACTTCTAATAAGATCTCTGAATGCTTTGGAAAGCCCATCCAGATATTTTTCTTTCCAGTAGGCTTGGTTACAATCGTCTCTGGTTAGGACTCTAGACATGAAGGTATCCTTATACCACTTAAATTGTCCTAAAGATTCACACCTGAGGTTTGAAAGGAGTTCACCAGATCTTTCTCTCCAAAGAGAAGGGTCTCCAAGAAAATGTTGGGATATAGTGTATAATAAAGTATACACTGCATCAGGGAGACGCTCATTATCACTGACAATGGTTTTTCCCTTATCATCAATTTTTACTACAGAGAGGATATTTTCTCTATCAGTTTCATTGAGATAATTATCCCACCATCCTTTGAGCTGACCAGTAAAACTTGCAACTAGAATATAGACAATGGTGTCTTCAGGCATATTTTGATTGGTAAAATATCCCATAGCGACAACCGACATATTTTGGAGTTTGACAATGATATTATATTCAGACAATCCATCAATATTCCAGATATAAATATCATTAGAATTAAAACTTTGAATAAAATCTTGTTTTTCTTTTAGAATAAGATCAGGAGCAGTAGCTCTATTGTAATAGAGTTTGGAGGAATTTTTCTAATTGTTGATGGGATTGATAGCTAAGACAGAATCAGTTTCAGAACAATGTCCTGAATCGATTTTGGAAATAGTATTAACAATTTTGGTAAGGGATCTAGTCCTAGGTTTGGCACTAGATTCTTCAGAAGCTTGAGGAGTGTCAGGGACAGTAGTAAGAAGACTAGTAATTTTACTAAGTAATTCATTTTGGTTGTCCTCATTCACTCTGATTTTTTCCCTTTGTCTAAGTTCTATGATTTTTTGCTTAGCTTTGGCACTAATCTAAAAAGGTTTAAACAAGGGTTTTTCAAGTTGAGGTTGGGTGGATGAAGAAGCCATTTCTTCAATTTTTGGTTTAGCCGAATTGACAGAGACCTTTTCTCTTAAAATCTAGAGGTATTTATTGGTATAGTTAGCCTGTTCCATGAGTCCTTGGATGTCATTGGGAGTGATAGCTTCGTCAGGATTCTTAGTTTTGAAAGGGGTAGCAGTAACATAATTACCGCTTTTGTCTTTTAAATTTGGTAATTGGTATTGGGTACTGGGTGACAGATCACTTTGAACTATTTGTCCATCTTTAATCTGCTAGGATATAACATTAGCAAAGGAAGTACTAATAATGTCAGGCTTGTGATTTATTATTAAGTAATCTATAATATTTTATACTTGTTAAATGTTAATTGAAGGATTATTTGGTATTGGAATAGATTTAGATGGAGTTTTAAAATTTATAAAAGAAAAATAGTGAACAGTACCGTATGAACAGTGTTAGATAAATAGTAAAACTACCTATAAACAGTGCAAACCGTGTATGAACAGTGAAAACTGCATATGTAAAGTGACCGCTAACGTCATCAGTGACATCATCCTGACGTCATAGTCGCGTATAGTATACGATAATTCACTGCAGTGGATGGACCAGATGCTGCTGAACACTGGATCAGGGAGATTGAGAAGATCTTCCTAACCATGGGTTGCGCCGAGGAGAGGAAGGTGTTACATGGTACGTATATGCTGACAGGGGATGCAGAGATGTGGTGGCACAGAGCTCATGCTATGTTTGAGGCTTAAGGTGAAGTCATCACTTGGCCTGTATTTAGAAGTAGTTTTCTGGGAAAGTTTTTCCTTTCTCATGTTCGTGCTGCCAAAGAGCGGGAGTTTCTAAACTTGGTGCAGAAAAACTCATCAGTCTATGAGTATGTAATATAGTTTGAATGGCTCTACAAATTTTATTCTCACCCGACCTCCGAGGAGTGCAGATGTCAGAGGTTTTCAGACAGGCTGACAACTGACATAAAAGAGGATTTTGATCCCACTCAAGATAACGAAATTTGCTGACTTGATGGATCAAGCCACCATTATAGAGAGTCTTAATGCAAAGGATGTTGGTGGAGTTGGGAAGGCTCCATCTAGTAGAGCTGCTAGCAGTTATGGTAATGGAGGTAAGGCTGCTAAGAAGGGCCCCTACAGTCGGTTGCTAAGCTAACAACAGTATCGACCATCTCAGTCAAAGGGATCGGCAGCATCAGCCCCGGTGCTAGTAGGGACTGCTACTTCTACATTTTAGCCTAGAGGAGTAACTTCTTCCGCTCCTAGAGCCTCAGCGCCGCAGATTGTTAGATGTTTCAGGTGTGGTGGGTCACACTACCTGAGCCAGTGAGAGACTGATGTCAGAGTTTGCTTCTCGTGCAAGCAGCCAGGGCACCTTGCTAGGGACTGTCCTACGCCTAGTGGGGCAGTTTCGTCTTCTGCTAGCGCCTTGCACGCTGTTAGGCCTAAAGCAACTAGGGCTCCAACGACAACTAGATCGAGAGCAGAGGGACGTGTATTCACTACATCTGCATCAGAGGCAACCCAGGCGACAGATCTCGTTCAATGGACGGCGGTAGTGGCAGGTACTTCTCTTTTTGTATTGTTTGATTCTGGAGCCACGCACTCTTTTATTGCTGACATTTGTGTGAGAAACTTAGGGTTATCGGTGAGCGATCTAGGATGTGACTTGGTAATATCGACACCTACTTTAAGTTCAATTAAGACTTCGACGGTTTGTGATAGGTGTCCCATAGTAATTGAGGGACGAAGATACAAGGTAAATCTTATTTGTATCCCGATGTCAGGGTTAGATGTAATCCTGGGTATGGATTGGCTAACTGCCAATCGTGTGTGTAACGCCTTATATTTCTTTCCTCAATATACGATAAATTTTCATAAATATTTAAATGGTAAATAAATTTTTCTTTCAAAAACTCTCTAGTGAGAAAGAGACATTAAAATGATATAAGTTTCATAGAGTAAAAATTTCATTAATTCATAAGTACTTTAGAAAAACAAATATTCTAAAGTTTTCATCAGCAACAAAGAGAAATAGTAGTTTTACAACTGTTTTTAAAAGAATGCTATAGAACTGAAATTATCTATTACATAACTCAAAATAACTAAGTCCTATAGCAGTTCTCATCCATCCATGCACTGTGAGCCTGATACTATTCGTCCTGGTTTCCTGAAAATGTTGTGTAAGGGTGAGTCTCTACCCCACCACTCATACATCACACATATTCATCACAAAACACATCTTATCACGATTAAAGAAAATATCATGGCATTATATATCACAGTGTCATATAAATCATGTTTTCATCTCAACACATATGATATTCCACAGATTCATAATTTCTTTTACTTTTATCTGCACTTACCGCGCCCTGTGGCCAGAGTTATCCGATGCCTCTATCCCAAGGTCTTACACATCTATGTAAATAGTCGCCGGATGGCCCAATGCAATACAGATACAATGCATGCAATAGACGGCCCCTTAGCAAAGGTGATGGTCAGGAGTTAAGTCGAGAAATGAGTGTGTGGCCATGTGGTGCATTCGAACACAATATTCCGTGCACAATCTCGAATGTCACTCACCACCCTGCATTTCCCCAAGATATTCTATATCGTCTCCATCTTCCACTTCCCCAGTGTATCTCTGTAACTATTTATATCATATCATTTTTTTTCATCTCATACTCTTTTAAGTATATTCACATGTTCACATATGCCATTTCTCATGTTCACACATATTTTCATCGTATTTTTACATACTTTTCATCATATACATCAAACCATGGCATATTCACAATGCACATAATTTTTACATGAAACACAATATATTCAAACAGGAAACATCCATCTCTTTGTATATTTCATATCACAAAATCATAAAAATCATATCAACCATCCTCAATATACCTTATCATGCCTTATTTGGACATAATATCACATTGTCACCATGTATTCATCATAAAATCACATAAACAATCAATTAGTCTCAATTTTCACCGATTATTTTTCATAAAACAAGGATTATTCCACATATAATCACTTATATGACAAGATCTATGAGAATACAAGTAATAAACATAACAAAATGATAAAGTAAAGCCCCCTTACCTCAAAACAGAATAAGAGAAACGAACGGTAAATCTAACTTCAAACTTAGAGAAACTTACTTGAAATCCTTAAGAATAGACGTATAATCACAGATCTGAAGAAAAATCTAAGTTTAAGAGGTTTAGTATGGGAGAAAATGGTGAGATATGACCTTAGAACCTTCGAGAACCTTGGGTAGGAGTGAAGAAATGAAAATTTCATGTGAAGCTCCCTATTTATAGAAAATTTTTGAAGATGTCAGCGTCAATGTGATGTAAGTGATGATGTCGGCATGATGCAAGTGATGATGTTAGCATCAATGTGATGTAAGCGATGATGTCAGCATGATGCAAGCGGTGATGTCAGCGTGATGTCACCGATGATGTAAGCGATGATGTCAGCGTGAGATCACCAATGACATAAGCGATGATGTCAACATGAGGTCGTCGATGACATAAACGTGATGTCAGCATGATGTCACTAATGACATCAGCGTGATGTCACTAATGACATCAGCGTGATGTCACTAATGACATCAGCGTGATGTCACTGTTGACATCAGGGGCTACTATACATACACAGTTTCTTTCTGCTCACAAAGTACTACAGATTTTTCTCAATGATATACTATAGGCATGACACAAAGCACAGGATGTTACAATTCTCCCCTCTTTTAAGGAATTTCATCCCCGAAATTCGCTAAGTTACAAAAAGATCAGGATATAATTCTCTCATCTTATTATCAGTTTCCCACGTGCATCTCCCTCATCACTAGTATTCCATTTTACTTTAACTAGTGAAATGTCCTTACCCCTTAATTTTTTAACACGGTGATCAACAATTTTCACTGATTGTACATCATATGACAAATTCTCTCACTTGAACAGGATCAAGTTCTATCACATGAGTAGGGTCAGGGATATACTTTCTAAGCTGAGGTACATGAAATACAGGATGCAAGTTTGAGAGATTTGGAGGCAAAGGAATCTCATAAGCAACAGGACCAACTTTACTTAGCACTTCAAATTGCCCAATAAACTTAGGAGATAACTTCTTGGATTTTAGAGCTCTTCCAACTCCAGTTACAGGTGAAACTTTCAAAAACACATGATCATTTACCTGAAACTCCAAAGGTTTTCTCCTCTTATCATAATAACTCCTTTGCCTATCTTGTGTTTTTTTCATCTTTTCTTTGATCAATTTGATTTGCTCATGTTGCTTCTGAACCATATCTGGCGCATATAGGATCGCCTCTCTAGTTTATACCAACATAAAGGGGTTCTGCACTTTCTTCTATACAGAGCCTCAAATGGAGCCATTCCAATGCTTGCATGATAACTTTTATTGTATGTGAATTCCACCAAAGGTAGACATTCCTCCCATGTTCCTTGTTATTCCATCATACAAGCTCTCAACAAATCCTCCAAAACTGTATTGTTCTTTCAGTCTGATCATCAGTTTGTGGATGATAAGTTGAACTAAGTTTTAACTAAGTACCCAAGGCTTTCTGCAGACTCTCCCAAAATCTTGATGTAAACTTTGGATCTCTATCTGACACAATACTAGTTGGCAATCCATGCAATCTGACTATCTCTCTCACATACATATCTGCTAGCTTCTCCAACTTGTACTTCATATTAATGGAAAGAAAATGAGCTGCTTTAGTCAATCTATCTACTATCACTCAAATTGCATCATGATTACTCTTGGTTCTTGGTAGACCAGACACAAAATCCATAGAAATACTAACACATTTCCACTCAGGAATTTCTAATGGCTGCAACATCCCAGGTGAACGTTGATGTTCTACCTTCGCCTTTTGACAAGTTAAACACTTTGCTACATACTCAGCGACATCCTTCTTCATTCTATTCCACCAAAAATTCTTACGAAGGTCTTGATACATTTTTGTCGTACCAGGATGAAAACTCTCTCTACTTTTATGAGCTTCCTCAAGTATCATCTGCTTAAGCTCATCATTGGATGGAATACATACACGATTCTTGAACTTAATCAGTCCATTTGCATCACAATGGAACTCCAAATCCTTTCCTTCACCCCTCTGCCTCATTATTTCCTGCAAGAACACATCTTCTTGTTGAACATCACATACCCTAACCAAGAAATCATTGTTGATTATCCAAGTCCCAAGGTACATACTCTAAAGTCGCACCTCCACTGCCAAGTTCATATCTTGGAACTTTTCAATCAACTCTAATTCTTTCACCATCATACTTGCCATATGCAAGGACTTCCTACTTAAAGCATCAGCAACCACATTTGCCTTCCCAGGATGATAAGACAATATAAAATCATAATCCTTTAGAAATTCCATCCATCTTCTCTCCCTCATATTTAGCTCTTTCTGATCAAACAAGTACTTCAAACTCTTATGATCACTAAACACCTCAAATCTCGCTCCGAATAGATAATGTCTCCATATCTCAAGGGCAAAAACCACCGCGGCTAATTCTAGGTCATGAGTAGGATAATTAACTTCATGAGGACGCAATTACCTCGAAGTATAAGCAACTACCCTTCCATCTTGCATCAAGACATAACCAAGCCCTTGCCCAGAAGCATCACAATACACATCAAACTTCTGTTCTGGATTAGGAAAAACTAAGACAGAGGCAGATGTTAACTTTTCTTTCAGCTTGTGGAAACTAGCTTCACACTCTTCATTCCATACAAACTCCTTTCCTTTTCTTGTTAACTTCGTCAAAGGAAAAGCTATTTTAGAAAATCCTTTAATGAATTTCCTATAATAGCCAGCTAGTCCCAGAAAACTACGAATTTCTGTTGGATTAGTAGGCCTCGGCCATTGAGCCACTGCCTCCACCTTTATTGGATCCACCATAATGCCATCTTTCGATACCACATGACCCAAAAATTGGATTTGTGGTAACCAAAATTCACACTTAGCGAATTTTGCATACAATTGTCTTTCTCTTAGTATTTGCAAAACAATTCTCAAGTGTTCTGCATGTTCTTCATGAGTCTTGGAATAAATCAGAATATCATCTATAAATACTACAACAAATTTATCCAAAAACTCATGAAAAATTATATTCATATAGTCCATGAATACTACAGGAGCATTAGTCACACCAAATAGCATAACTAGATACTCGTAGTGGTCATAACGGGTTCTAAACGCTGTTTTGGGGATATCCTCACTCTTAACTCTGATCTGATGATAACCAGATCGCAAATCAATCTTTGAAAATACGGAAGCTCCTCGTAACTGATCCATCAAGTCATCAATTCAAGGAATAGGATACTTGTTCTTTATTGTTACCTTATTCAACTGCCTATAATCAACACACATCCTCATGTTCCCATCTTTCTTTTTCACCAAAAGAATAGGTGCTCCTCAAGGTGACACACTTGGCCTTATATACCTTTTCTGCAATAATTCTTCTACCTGTTTCTTTACCTCAGCCAACTCCACTGGTGACATCCTATATGGTGCAACAGAAATATGATTTGCTCCCGGAATGAGATCAATAGTAAACTCAATCTCTTTTTCTGGTGGTAATTCAGTAACATCATCAAGGAAAACTTCTAAAAAATCTCTAACGACTGGGATATACTCAGGCTTCATTTCCTTTTCAGTCTCAATTGAAAATAGAACCATGAAAGCCTTAGCACTCATTACATTTTTCAATGGATCTGGACTTAAGAGTCTAGCACTTTCTGATACTTTAGTGCCAAAAATCAAAACTTTCTCTTTATAGTCCAATAGAACATGGTTAGATGAAAACCAATCCATTCCCAAAACTACATCAAGTTGGGAAAGAGGTAAACAAATCAAATCTACACTAAAACTCCTACCATGTACCATCACAGGATAACCTAAACACACAAAGAAGTTGCTACGGGCTTACCTGTAGGAGTAGATACAATAACATCACAAGACAATTTAGATATAGGTAATTCTAGACATCTCATACAATCCATAGAAATAAAGGAATGAGTAGCACCAGAATCAAACAACACATCTACAAGTCGGTCTTTCATGATACATTTACCTCTAATAAGCTCCTCTGATTTTGAAGCCTCAGCTCCACACATAGATACATCTAGTTCAGGTAATTTACATCTAACAAGTCATATTAGCAAATAATCATTTCATATTCTAGTATATCTATCACACAACATAGACATGTTAGTCCCATACCCCAATCTGGTCTGGATGAACTGCTCTGATACCAAAATTTGTAACGCCTTATATTTCTTTCCTCAATATACGATAAATTTTCATAAATATTTAAATGGTAAATAAATTTTTCTTTCAAAAACTGTCTAATAAGAAAGAGACATTGAAATGATATAAGTTTCATAGAGTAAAAATTTCATTAATTCATAAGTACTTTAGAAAAATAAAGATTCTAAAGTTTTCATCAGCAACAAAGAGAAATAGTAGTTTTACAACTGTTTTTAAAAGAATGCTATAGAACTGAAATTATCTATTACATATCTCAAAATAACTAAGTCCTATAGCAGTTCTCATTCATCCATGCACTGTGAGCCTGGTACTATTCGTCCTGGTTTCCTGAAAATGTTGTGCAAGGGTGAGTCTCTACCCTACCATTCATACATCACACATATTCATCACAAAACACATCTTATCACGATTAAAGAAAACATCATGGCATTACATATCACAGTGTCATATAAATCATATTTTCATCTCAACACATATGATATTCCACAGATTCCTAATTTCTTTTACTTTTATCTGCGCTTACCGCGCCCTGTGGCCACAGTTATCCGATGCCTCTATTCCCGAGGTCTTACACATGTATGTAAATAGTCGCTGGATGGCCCAATGCAATACGGATACAACGCATGCAATAGACAGCCCCTTAGCAAAGGTAATGGTCAGGAGTCAAGTCGAGAAATGAGTGTGTGGCCATGTTGTGCATTCGAACACAATATTCCGTGCACAATCCCGAATGTCACTCACCACCCTGCATTTCCCCAAGATATTCTATATCCTCTCCATCTTCCATTTCCCAGTGTATCTCTGTAACTATTTACATCATATCATTTTTTTTCATCTCACACTCTTTCAAGTATATTCACATGTTCACATATGCCATTTCTCCTGTTCACACATATGTTCATTGTATTTTTACATACTTTTCATCATATACATCAAACCATGGCATATTCACAATACATATAATTTTTACATGAAACACAATATATTCAAACATGAAACATCCATCTCTTTGTATATTTCATATAACAAAATCATAAAAATCATATCAACCATCCTCAATATACCTTATGATGCCTTATTTGGACATATTATCACTTTTTCACCATGTATTCATCATAAAATCACATAAACAATCAATTATTCTAAATTTTCACCGATTATTTTTCATAAAACAAGGATTATTCCACATATAATCACATACATGAGAAGATCTATGAGAATACAAGTAATAAACATAACAAAATGATAAAGTAGAGTCCCCTTCCCTCAAAACAGAGCTTTTACAAGGATTTAACCGAAGATTTAACTCTAGAACGGAGTTTTTCCTAAGAACATCATGAACATCTATAAGAAAAAGAAGAAGAAGAGAAATGAACAGTAAATCTAACTTCAAACTTAGAGAAACTTACTTGAAATCCTTTAGAACATACGTATAATCACAGATCTGAAGAGAAATATAAGTTTAGGAGGTTTAGTGTGGGAGAAAATGGCGAGATATGACCTTAGAACCTTCGAGAACCTTGGGTAGGAGTGAAGAAATGAAAATTTTATGTGAAGCTCCCTATTTATAGAAAATTTTTGAAGATGTCAGCGTCAATGTGATGTAAGTGATGATGTCAGCATGATGCAAGCGATGATGTTAGCATCAATGTGATGTAAGCAATGATGTTAGTGTAAACGTCATGTAAGCGATGATGTCAGTATGATGCAAGCGATGATGTCAGCATGATGTCACCAATGATGTAAGCGATGATGTCAGCGTGAGATCACCAATGACATAAGTGATGATGTCAGCATGAGGTCGTCGATGACATAAATGTGATGTCAGCATATTGTCGCCAATGACATCAGCGTGATGTCACTGTTGACATTAGGGGCTACTATACAACACGGTTTCTTTATGCTCACAAAGTACTATAGATTTTTCTCAATGATATACTATAGGCATGACACAAAGCACAGGATGTTACAATGTGCTAATTGATCCTGGCCGGAGGTGTTTAATCTTTCCTAAGCAGCAAGACTGTGTAGAATTGATTTCTACTTGCTAAGTAGAAACATCCTTAGGTGAGAGAGTATCTTGTTTTGTTTTGTTGGGAGATATGAATGCAAAAGTGGAGTAAAGCCTTCAGTCAATACTAGTAGTATGAGAATTTCCTGAGATTTTTCCAGAGGATGTGGAGCACCAGTTCTCTTAGTGAAAAAGAAGGACAGAAACTCTAGATTATGTGTTGATTATCGCAAGTTGAATAAATTGACAATTAAGAATAAGTACTCGTTGCCGAGGATCAATGATTTGATGTGCTAAGGTATTCTCTAAGATTGATTTGAAGTCTGGGTACCATCAGATCTTAGTGAAGGATGAAGATATTCCTAAGACTGCTTTTGGCAGTAGATATGACCATTATAAGTATATAGTGATGCCCTTTGGAGTCACAAATGCTCCAACTGTGTTTATGGACTGCATGAATCGGATCTTTAGACCTTTCCTGGATCGATTTGTTGTAGTCTTTATTAATGATATTTTGATTTATTTTTGTTCGTCAGAGGAACATGCAAAGCATTTGAGGACTGTACTTAGTGTTTTAAGGGAGAAATAGCTGTATGCTAAATTGTCTAAGTGTGAGTTTTGGCTAGAGGAAGTGAAATTTCTTGGTCATGTTATTTCAATTAAAGGAATTGCGGTTGATCCTTCCAAAGTTGAAGCGGTGTGCAGTGGGAAAGGCTGAAAACAGCCATAGAGATTCGTAGTTTTGTGGGCCTAGCAGGTTACTACCAGAGATTTATAGAGGGATTTGCGAAGATAGCTGTACCATTAACACGGTTACCTCGCCGTGATCAACCCTTTATATGGACTAAGGAATGTGAGCAAAGCTTTAATGAGTTAAAGTAGAGACTAACTTCCTCGCCAGTGTTGATTCTCACTGATACTAGTCGACTGTTTGAGGTGTATTGTGATGCTTCCCATTAGGGATTGGGATTTATGTTGATGCAAAATAAGAGAGTGGTAGCTTATGCATCTCGCCAATTACGAACTCATGAGCGAAATTATCCGATTCATGACCTTGAGTTAGCTGCTGTAGTCTTTGCTCTGAAGGTGTGGCGGCACTATCTTTATAGAGCTTAGTTTGATGTGTATAGTGATCACAAGAGTCTAAAGTATTTATTTGATCAGCGAGAGTTAAATATGAGGCAGAGACGTTGGGTGGAATTCTTTAAGGACTATGATTTTCAGCTCTAATACTATCCAGGAAAAGCTAACATGGTGGCCGATGCATTAAGTAGGAATGTGGTTCAGGCATTCTCCTTAAGAGTCAGTGAAAATCTTTTGGTAGAACAATTCTGAGACCTGAACATACATGTGGACTTATCACCCAAAAAGATTAGTTGTAGCCGAATTGTGGTGACTAATAATTTCTTACAGGAAATTAAAGAATAACAACTGTGGGATCCGATGTTATGTCGAATTGTATTTCTCTTAGGGACAGATAAGCCAAAGGGTTTTAGTAAAGATGCTGATGATATTCTCAAATGCCAAGGTCGAGTTTGTGTCCCTAGAGATACTGAATTAAAGAGAGCAATTCTAGAAGAAGGACATAAGGGTAGTCTCAACATTCATCCTGGTGTTACCAAGATGTATCAAGATTTAAAGCATATGTTTTGGTGGCCAGGCATGAAGCGAGAGATAGTAGAGTTTGTTAAAGACTGTTTGACTTGCCAGAAGGCAAAAGCGGAGCACCAGAGCCCTCCAGGAGAGTTGTAGACGATGAAAATTCCAGAATTGAAGTGGGACCATGTGACTATGGATTTTGTGTCCCATCTACCTAGAACAGTTAGAAATCATGATGCTGTGTGGGTCATAGTTGATAGGCTAACCAAGAGTGCACATTTCTTGCCAATTAACATGACCTTTAGCTTGGAGAAATTAGCATAATTGTACATTAGAGAGATTGTCAGGTTGCATGGAGTACCTTCTAGTATTATCTCTGATAGAGATCTTCGATTCACTTCCCAGTTTTGGCAGAGTTTCCAAGAAGCTATGGGCACACAATTGAGGTTGAGTTCTGCATATCATCCACAGACAGATGGTCAATCTGAGCGTACTATTCAGACCTTAGAAGACTTATTGCGGACTTGTATTGTAGAGCAGAGGAGTAATTGGAAGGATATGTTTCCTTTGGTAGAATTCACTTATAATAATAGCTATCATTCGAGTATAGATATGGCACCATTTGAAACTCTGTATGGTAGAAGGTGTAGAACCCCTATTCGTTGGTTCCAAGATGGAGTACATTTAATGGTTGGACTTGAAATGCTGCAAGAAATTAAGGAGAAAGTTAATCTTATTAGAGAAAAGCTGAGAGCTATCCAGGGTCGACAGAAATCTTATGCTAACTGACATAGAAGATCTTTAGAATTTGAGGTTGGTGATAATGTATTCTTGAGAGTATCATGCACTACAGGTGTAAGGCGAGCCTTAAGAGCCAAGAAATTAACACCTAAGTTCGTAGGACCGTATCAGATATTACATCGTAGAGGACCAATAGCCTATGAATTAGCGTTACCACCTCAGTTGTCTGGAATACATAATGTTATCCATGTGTCACAGTTAAGGAAGTATGTTCTAGATTCGTCTCATGTAATCAAGCCTGATGTTGTGGAGTTACAAGATCACTTGTCTGTGGAGGTCCCAGCTGCTCGTATCGAAGAAACTAGAGTTAAGGAACTTAGAGGTAAGTCTATTCGGTTAATAAAGGTTGTTTGGGACCCATTAACTGGTGATGCCACATGGGAGTTAGAGAAAAGAATGAGAGAGCTATACCCTCATCTTTTCTCTGAGGGATAAATTTTCGAGGACGAAAATTTATTTTCGGGGGGAGAATTGTCAGGCTTGTGATTTATTATTGAGTAATCTATAATATTTTATACTTGTTAAATGTTAATTGAAGGATTATTTGGTATTGGAATAGATTTAGATAGAGTTTGAATTTTTTTTTTAAAAAAAAAGAGTGCACAGTATCGTATGAACAGTGTCAGATGAACAGTAAAATCGCGTATGTACAGTGACCGCTGACGTCATTAGTGACATCATCCTGACGTCACATGCGCGTATAGTACGCGTGCACAGTGTTTTCTGGCATGAATAGTATCCTGAACAGTGTTTTCGGGCGTGAACAGTAAGGCGGTGAACAATATTTCTAGCGATGAACAGTGAGTTTCACACGAAATTTTCATTTCTTCACCCTTATCCAAGGTTCTCAAAGGTTCTAAGGCCAAATACCACAATTTCTCTCATACTAAACCTTCCTAAACTTAGATTTCTCGTCAGATATGAGATTCTACGTCTATTCTGAAGGATTTGAAGTAAGTTTCTTTAAGTTTTAAGCTAGGTTTACCGTTCGTTTCTCTTCTCCTTCTCTTTCTCATAGAAGTTCATGGTATTCTTAGGAGAAACTCCGTTCTAAAGCTGAATATTCGGTGAATTTTGCTATAAAACACGTAATATTCGGTAAATGTAGTGTGAATCATCGTTCTGAGGTAAGGGAAGTTTACTTTAAACTATGAACTACGTTTTGAACGGTTTAATATGTTTTTTTAAGATGTTTTGATATGATTTTGTTAGATTTGTTGAATACAAGCTATTTTCTAAGCTGTAACTGCTGTTAATTAATTTAAAATGTTGAGATTTTGGCTGATCTATTATAAACTTTCCTTAGTTAAGCTGTTAAAATAATTTTGGCGGTATGCATCATGCTGAGATATATGTTTCGCATTATTATAGAGTCGAGTTACATGTTTAGGTGGGTGGACGTGTAACGGTAAGTTCATGCTGAGCTACTGTGCTGTCTGGATCCAGATACCGGAATGGGTCATTCCCGGACCAGCTCGGTTCCTTCTGTATTGCTTAGACTGTGAAACTAGTTGGAAACCGTTTTCATGTTGTGCATTAGATGGGCTAGAAATGCATGGGGCTATTGCTGTGAGAAATATTTTACTCTACATATATGATTTTATTTTATTTTAGTAAGCTCACCCTTGCATTTCTTTCTATGTTGTTGTGTGCGTGTATACTACGATGATCGTACGGTGGAACATGAGCAGATGTAGCAAGTGTTGCATCTACTTCACAGGCTGAGGGGCCAGTGAAGAAAAGTTAGAAGCTGGAGTTGAGTAATAATGCATCAAAGTCATTTTTCCTTATATTTGAGACCTCATATAGAGGGAGCTACGTAGTATAATTTTGGTATTTTGAACATTATGTACTAAATGTAATATCATGTTGTTCTATTTGATATTTGTTGTAAGAAACTTTGTTTTATTTTGAATGAGAAGAGAATTTTATACTTATATTCTATATTATTTATTTGTCTTAAATAAGTTTGTGATGTAGAAACATTGTTCTTGGTTCCTTAACAAATAACGTCCTCTTGCCATGGGTAATCAATGTTATTATGAATGGTATAAGCATGGTACCAATCAAAGAATGAGATGTTTTGTTTGACTTTTTCAAGAAATTGATAGAATTCCTCTTGGATATCAGACCTGTCTTTTCCCTTATAATTTTGAAAGAAACACTCTCTTTGAGGTTTCCATTCCTCAGAGTAGAAATCTTTCTTAAGGGTTTCTTTATCTATAATAAATTTATGTGATAACATCATAAGACTCATTAAGGGAGGAGTAGGTTGGAGATTGGATACTCTGATTTTTTTCTTCTTTTTCAGAGGTCTGGTAGACATTTCTAGGAATCCTAGAAGAAGTGTCCAAACCCTGTAAGTTTATAGAAGGGTCATGGTTAATAGATCTAAGAATTTCAGACCTAAAAGATTGAGACCTGTAAGAGAATGATCTCCTAGCAGAAGCAAAACTAGAACGACCGCTATAAGCATTGACCCTAGAAGAGAAGGAGTTTATCCTATCAAAGGTTATTTCTACTTTTCCAGAATTGTCCTGAGAAATATTTTTAATTTGAGGAGCAGGCCTAGGGATGCAAGGCGAGGCCTTATCCAAGACCCACTTCTCAGGAAGGGAAACTTCATCCCATTTGATTATTCTAGGGAGAGACACATTAGCCTTTGTCATATCAGTGGTAAATAAAGTAGTCTCACCTTTTTGAGGTTTAAGAAGAACTCTAGAAGCATAAGAGTTGATGGCTTTGTACTGAATCCTATACATTGATGCTGCGGAAATAGATCCCTCTTTCATGTTTAGACCATGAAAACAAACATTAAGGAACAGAGAGTCAAGGATATGGTCATCTAAAAGACTCACTGTTTTGTTGGGAAAACAATTGAAATAAATTGGACCTTGGCCAAGACTGGTTTCTACAGTACCTATAATGGAGTCATTGAAGTCACTATGACGAGTGTCTCTAAGACACATAAGGATAACAACATCTATACCTATGTCTATGAGAGGCTTAATAGCTACCTGGACACATTCTATGTGGAGGTATTTGTATTTTGCGTTTGTGCTCATTGATGGAAGATTTGTACAAGAGATGAAATTCTTCTCCTAGATCTTTTCCTAAAGGAATATTATTCTCAACAGTCTTAATAATGTAATCAAAACTGTTTTTCTTGGAATGTTCTTCAGGAACATATAATGTGTCCTGAGGGATTTCTGGAATGGTCCAGTCATCTATGCTTTGATTTATCTCTTCAAAGCGAACTTCTTCGTCAAAGAGATTGTGTTTGGGAGTGATTTTAGGAGTCTGTTTCTCCTGTTCATTAAAAAGATTGTTTTTGGTTGGAGAGGAGGAAGATGAGCTAGAGCAAGAACAAAAAGAGATGCGAGAAAAAGAGCGCAAGAGTCTAGACATCATAAAAATTACTTCTGGCACATCACCCTCATCTGGTTCCGTAACAATACACCTGTTAATTATTTATAACTTACTCGACTAGATCTGGTTATTTGTGGACTCTTTTTTTTTTTTTACAAATTTACAAATTCTGAAATTCTTTTATCATAGCCACCAACTTCTTATGTTCTTTGTTTCTTTTGAATACAACATATTCGAATTAGCCTTGCTGCCTTTTCACCACACGGGACATACTGGTACAGCTCTATTAAAAAAAACTAAGAACTGCTGTACTTCTAGGTAAAGGATTTTCATAAACAAAGAACTATACAAAAGCAGTAATTCTTAAACCATTAGTTCGTGGCGTTGTTTCAGACAAGGACGACCATAAATGGTCTCACCCGAAGGGCCTGTCAGCTGTCCAGCCTATAAACCATGGTTGTTGAAATTTAAAGTTAATTTAAAGTCCAGATCCAGAAGAACATAGTTATAAATAATCAACAGTTATATTCCTACTTCCTGAACATGATGATTCTGTAAAGGCCAATTCTGGTAACCTAGAAGAAACTTTTATGTGTTTGATCAACAAGGTCAAAATTCAAAAATTTTACATTAATATCAGAATCATTATTGATAATTTTGTTCTTGATACTTTAGCCCTCTTTAACACAGGTGCTGATTGAAACTGTTTTTTAGAAGGATTAATCCCTACAAAGTATTTTGAGAAAACTTCTAAAAAACTCAGCATTGCTAGTGGTTCGAAGCTTAAAATTAATTATAAGCTTTATAAAGCTGTAATTGAAAATCAAGGACTTAAGATTGAAACAAACTTTCTCCTTGTAAAAAATCTGAAAAATGAAGTTATTTTGGGAACACCTTTTATAAAAGCCCTCTTCCCGCTACAAATTTCAAAAGATGGAATTTCTACTTATCATTTAGGGAAACAAATAACTTTCAAATTTTCTAGTAAGCCATTCACTAAAAATATCAATTCCATTAAAAATAAAATCAATCAAATTAACTTTCTGGAAGAAGAAGTTTCTTTTGCCTATATTGAAAAACAATTACGAAATCCTTCACTTCAGAAGAAGATTCAGTCTCTTTTAGAATATATCCAATCTTCTATTTGTTCTGACTTGCCTAACACTTTCTGGGATAGGAAAAAGCATATTGTTAGTCTTCCTCACGAGTCAGGTTTTAAAGATATCCAAATTTCTACTAAGGCTAGGCCTATTCAAATGAATAATGAACTCCTTCAATATTGTCAGAAAGAGATCAAAGAGCTCTTAGACAAAAATCTTATTAGAAATAGTAAGAGTCCTTGGTCTTGTTCTGCTTTTTATGTTAATAAACTTGCAGAAATAGAAAGAGGTACTCCTAGGCTAGTGATCAATTACAAACCTCTTAACCAGGCTCTCCAATAGATTAAGCATCCTATTCCCAATAAGAAAGACCTTCTTAACAGATTAAATTCTGCTAATATTTTTTCTAAATTTGATATGAAATCTGGATTCTGGCAAATCCAAATTTGTGAAAGTGATAGATACAAGACTGCCTTTACTGTTCCCTTTGGGCATTACGAATGGAACGTTATGCTCTTTGGTCTAAAAAATGCCCCTTCTGAGTTCCAGAAAATTATGAATGATATTTTCAATCCTTATTCAAAATTTGTCATTGTCTATATCGATGATGTGTTAATCTTTTCTCATTCCATCGATCAACATTTCAAACATATAAATATTTTTATCAATGTTATAAAACATAATGGACTTGCAGTTTCCAAGTCCAAAATTAATCTTTTTCAAACAAATATTAGATTCCTTGGTCACAATATCCATCAAGGAACTATTATTCCCATCAGCAGATCCATTGAATTTGTTGATAAATTTCCTGATAGAATCCTTGACAAAACACAGTTGCAAAAGTTTTTAGGATGTCTGAATTATGTAGGTGATTTTATTCCACATCTCAATAATATTATTAATCCTTTACATGATAGACTTAAAAAGAATCCTCCTTCTTGGACCGATGTTCATACCAATGTCGTTAAAGAAATCAAGAATAGAGTCAGAAAAATAAATTGTCTCTATCTCCCCATTCCTCAAGCCTTCAAAAATGTTGAAACTGATGCCTCTAACATAGGTTATGGTGGCATCCTCAAACAGAGAGTTGAGTCTCATGAGCATATCATTGCATATACTTCAAAACATTGGAATTCTGCACAACAGAATTACTCAACTGTTAAAAAAGAAGTTTTGGTAATTGTTTTATGCGTATCAAAATTGCAATCTGATTTGTTAAACCAAAAATTTCTTATTAGAGTAGATTGCAAGTTTGCAAAAGAAATTTTACAAAAAGATGTTAAAAACCTTGCCTCAAAATAAATAGTTGCAAGATGGCAAGCAATTTTAAGTGTTTTTGATTTTGATATTGAATATCTCAAAGGCACCTCTAATTCACTTCCTGACTACCTTACCCATGAATATCTACAGGATAAATAGAATGCCAGGATAAATAGAATACCTAGAGAGATATTACAGAGAGAAGCTCTGAAAGAAACAATCCTTTGTAAGCTTTCCTCTTTGAGATCTTTTAATAAAAAATTTACTGTTTCAAATTATTTTCTCTCTTCTCCCTCTTAGCCAGTTCTGTTCGGACTACCGTTGTCCGGCTTTCTTCTCTTTTTTCCCTACTAGATCTGTGCTGGTTCTACCGCTGTTCTAGTTTCTATGCATTAAATCTATTTACATTCTGCACTTTTACATTTCTGCGTTTCAATTCATTTAGTAGTCCTGCTACTGCCTGCTTTCCTTTCAGTTTAATTTTTCTTTGATCCACTTTGGGACATCTGGTATCATTCGTCGTCATGGAAGATTTTTTCATTCTCATACGAAAACAAAAATCCTTGTTATATATTAAACGTACGTGTTTGAAAATCATGTATAAAATTGTACGTCAATATGTTTAGATTGATGTCCAAATACTGATGCGTCAACAAATATAACTTAATTATATAAAGCGATGTAGAAACAATTAGGTGTAATTGTTGAAAGTTCACAAAAATAAACAAAATATTATTTAGAATCACAAATAACCCATTCTTAAAATATAAGTTCAGAAATTGACAATTTTATATATTGCTATTGCAACATTCAATTAGTGGAAAATCGATTATGATATGCAACTTTCAAATATATCAAAATCGGTTATGATTTACAATCAACATCAAACGGGTCTGCTTTCAAACTTTTCAAAACCGTTTATGACCTGCAACCCATGTCAAACACATCTTGTTCTTATAAGGCAAATTCGGTTACGACCTACAAACCTGACCACAAGATTCTAAAATTGCGACCATCTTTATTTTCGTTTTTAACACGAGTTATATCATGTACTATAACTTATTTTACAAAACTCACAATTTTGAAAGGTTTCTTAAAATTAATTAATAAATACTACTATAAGTTTTTCAAAATACATCTAATTTAATACAACAATCGTGCAATTTCAAAACAATAAAAACTAATTTTATAAAAGTTTTAGGATTTTTTGAAATGTATATTTAAGATTATGAACAAGGTTAAAGGTACATTTAAAACTATCTTCACATAAAATATTGGATCTAAAACCAGTTTCAACTACAATTACGGTTTAAAAACATTATTAAACCAAATATAAAATTTCAACCTACTTATATTAAAGCATTATTATAGCACCATATTTGCAAAACTATTTTATGTTAATAAACAAAACAACACCCTTACATTGCAATGTTATAATTGATCATAAACTGCAAAAAAAATAATTGTATACGACTTCAATAGTATATGTCCAAAGAAAAACATTATGCAAGTCACCAAAAAAAGATTGAAAAAACTCAAGCGTTATTATTGTAATTGTTCATGATGCACGACTTATACGAACTTCGAGCATTCTGCAATCCAAAGTGCCAAAATGATATTTCATCTCCTGGTATTAATTTCAATGCTATGCAAAAGTTGTACCACCCTGCATCCAAATACTTCTGGGATGTCTTCTTCCCATATAATATTTGACAAAATGAAATGATAAGTTCACCATTCTCCTTCAAAATCACGTGTCTCTGTCCTGCTAACATCACCTCGCAGACATAGTTAACAGGAAGAGGCCGTAATTACAAATATACCAATAAATTTGTTAAAATAAATAAAATCAAACATTCATTCACTACTTTTTTATTTTATATTTATACATATCGGTATATTATTCGCAGATGCGAACGATTTTGACACATCGTTGCCACATTTTCACATATTCTACTTTGACCTTAACGAAGGTTTTGCTTAGAGCATATGGGTCAATATGACGATATTCAATATCTACATCTTCGATGTTGGTGATTTTTATTTGAAAAATCTTATCACCATCGTACTTAAAGGTGACAAAATATAGACTATCAAGTTTATAAAATTTTCTTATCAGTCTTGATGCATTTCTAAAATAACGGACTATTGCATTTCCATTTTTATATACTGTCACATTAATAACATTACCCAAAGGATCTTTCAGGTGAAAATGTTGTTCCATAATATTAAAACGCCATTTTCTATAAAAGCCACCATTGATAGTTATATCATTCTGCATCAATACAAAACAACAGATCATATATATATATATATATATATATATATATATATATATATATAATATTCCTTTACAAATTGAAAAACATAATAAACAAATAATGACAATTTCATCGACCAATAATTAGAAAAATACAATACGTTTAATATCCAATAAATTGATGAAAAGATTACGTACCCGATCACACTTCAGTTGACATCGGAATTCATCGCTCTCAAGATTATTACTTTGCTGGATGTAAGAATAAAATTCCATGGTTGTTTGTTTGTTTATAATCAAGTGATGAGTACCTCCAATATGATACTAAATCACAGCAATCGTCAACTTGTACTGCCCATGAAGAGAAGAGGTGAAGAGGTTTACTTATGAATATCAATTCTTGTACTTGTAAATTTTAATGCATTAATTAATTATTTGACATGTGGATATTCGAAGAGACACCTTCTTTTAAATCCTAATGTGTACTGACACTGTTAGAGTCTATCATGCGTGTGTAGGGCCCGAACAGACTACTCCTTTCATCACTCATAATTGACTTGGTGACCCACATGACATGTCATTTTGTTCATAACTTCCTTTTGCTCAGGCCCATTGTCCTTCACCTTTCAAAATTTATTTTTTATATTATGGGTATATATTGACGCTTTAAGGCCCAAAGGTCCATTAAGTCCATGCTTCCGTCCATAACAACATGCCATTTCACGTCATGGTTTCATGTATATGTTCTATATTATTCATTTTCACAACACAAATGCTCAACATTTACTTCTTAAGGAAAATATTTAGAAGTTATGGTACAAACCGATGTAGAAGTTAACTTACTCTAATATTGCCTACAAGTACAAATATTACGTTATTTAATTAGTAAATAAGTTCCATCATTTCATGTATGCAATTTGCAGCAAAATGGTTGATACAACACAAAATGTGTCTGCATTGCACCACAAACCACTGTACACCATCAAATATTAAGTTTTGTTTATTTCTGTTTTTAAAAATTTCAAATACTTTAACATAAAACATTTTTTTATCATGTTAAAAAATATTGTTATTTTTTTTATAGACTTTATATTCAACTTTAATCATATATTTTGTTTACTAATACTAAATTAAAAAACAAATTTCTTAAAGGCTTTTATAAACTATCAACTAATTAATTAATAATACTATAATCTTTATGAAAACACATAAATTTATTACAACAGTGATGCAATCAAATAATTAACTTCACATTATAAATTTATTTTATTAGAATGTATCAAAAGTAAATTATTTTTTCTACCATTTTAATTTTAGATTTAAATTAAATTCATTTTACTTAACACTAAATTTACAACTAAGTTAACATAAAACATTGTCTAATATTTAATAACTATATTTACTTTATCTACTGAATTATAAATGCAAAGTAAAAATATTTCAATTTTATTTTAATACAATATGAATGTAAAATATACACATAATTTATATATTTTAAATCAAATATATAAAGATATATTTTTATATTAATTATATAAATTAAAATTTTTAAATCAATAATATATAAATAATAGTATAATGGACTACAGTTTTATTTTCGTTATATCAAATACAAATTGAGAATGATAAATTATACCTGACATGATTTTAATTGAATACAACATTAATACACATATCAAATCAGTTCTATAATACAAAATAATTAAATATAATATATGATACTCAGACAATGACATTCGTCAACTAAATAGATGTATTACACCTACCGTCGACATTGCAGGTTGACGCCATTATTTCAAATTTCAAAATGGGTTACCACTTCTACATCAGTTGAATTGGATGACTCAAACAATAATCTTTCACAAATTGGATGACTGAACCAATAATCCTTCACAAAGTATATCTATATGGGTTCTGTCATATAACGGGTGTAAAAAGTGGTCACATCAAGCCAACAAAAGTGGTTGTCTGATGACATCGGACTTGCCACAAAATCGATGCAAATTGATTATGATCGTCACCTAATGATATTGGTTTTATAACAATCGATGCAAATGTAAAGCCCCATTAAGCTCCCGCTTCTATTTGTTTCACGTATATATTCTTCATTTTTATTTTCACAACAAAAATGGTAAACAGTTTCTTCTTATCACACTAATAAACATAGGTTCTTCTATATGTGGGTTATTGCACAAACTGATGTTCACGTTTAACTTTTTGTAATAGTGCCTACAATTCCAAATTGAATTATTTTATCACTTCCATCATTCTATCTACAATCTGTATCTTAAAGGTTGATATAGCATAAAATATGTCTGCGTTTCACCACAAACACCATCAAATATTATATATGTCTTTCACAGATGAAAGATAAAAGTGCAACTAAAATAAAACATATCATTATTAAATGTAAGCCTCAAGAGATAATTTTGATACAGTTCCACATTTGCTAGGAAATCAAATGGGACATAATGCGACCCAGTTCCATAATTATGTTGTGATGCAAAAAATTAAAATAACAACATGACCAACAAGAAGAAGAGGTACAAAACACGAAGAAAGAATAAAAGCACGAAATTAACAATGTATCATTTCAGAAATTTAACTTGAATAATCGGTATCCTGTAATTCATTCTTAACCATTCGATTAAAATCAACGGTCCATAATACATGATAGCTTTTGCAAAAGATTTCTTTTCTTTACTTTTTACAAAAGAAGGGAGGATATTAGAATCCACCACTTTGTTCACAACAATTTTTCATATAAGCAAACAAAACTCTTAGAAGTGCCTTTTGTTTTTTTATCTCAAGCAAGAAACAAAATTTTCTCAAGGTCACAAACCTTAAATTTGTAGCCTTCCATTGTGGCATCAAGCTCTAACTTGGTGCTAGAAGGATCGTCTTAGTTTGAAGGCTATCCTTTTTATGATTCATAATAACAAATAAAAAGGGATTGTTTATAATTATCTCGATGCTCTTGGTGAAATACTTAGCCTCTAAATGACCTAAATTACTTGTATCTATAAGATACAATTCGAAAAGTATATTCTGTGCAAGACAAAAGATTGGATAGCAAAATCCTCCTTTGAAATTTGGGAAACATAAAAATAAGATCTTTTGTGGGTGATTCACCCTGAGTCTTGTCATACCAAAGATTGTATCCCTTAATGGCTTTCAAACAACTATTTAACATTTTAATTAAAATGATTTTCATTGAGGAAGTTAGTACCTCTTAAAAAACAAACTTTCAAGCAGCAAGAAGTGAATCCTCTGTGAGATTAAGTTGAAAAGAAGGAAGGAATTAATTGCTCCGTCCACACGCCATGCCCTTACACACACTTGAAAAATACCAAGAAGATTGAGTAGCAGGTAAAGCTAAGCAGAAGAGGATAATGGAATAAGAAAATTACAAAACTACCTTTTGGCATTGTTATTTTCTTTGTAGCATTATTGACCATTCGATTAAAAAACTCCTCAATCAAATAGTCCACAATGCATGTCAATATTATGCAACTTTTTCAAAAGCTAAAATTCCCTTATTTATCAAAGTTCGTAGGAGGATGGAAAAATCACTTATTTTGAACACTTTTCATTGATGAATTTTAACATCCTTCTTATCACTTCAATAAGCAATTGGAAAATGTCTTTTCTAAAAGCTTACATCCCTTCTCCAAATTCTAAAGTGAATTATGAATAATTAATTGAGGGAGTTTTTTAATTGGTTGGTTAATAATGAATGATGGAAAATCAATAACATAGGTTATATAAGTTATTCTTGTAAATGAAAAGTAATACAATGACATCCAGACTAACATGGTGAAAGAGTCGCTTAAACTTTCACATTGATGACAACACCGCCACCACACTTTGGCTTCTACATCTTTCTTTCTCTGCCTATAATCCAATAGCCACATGTGGCAAATAGCATCCATCATCGACATTGTGCCTACACTACCACATAAAGTCAAACATTTTCCTTATTATCACGTCGCAAAATATAAAACTACTCATTCTTTAACTCTTGGAAGGCCCTAAAAGCACAATTTTGGCATCTACCTGAAGCTTTTTGTTCAAAACATTTTGGCCAAAATCTTTTATTTTTTTTAAGAACTCGTTGATGCTATGCTATTAGCTCACTTCCTCTTCCTTTACAACACCATGCGTAGGTGTAATCTTCTCCTTCGGCATGTGGAAGATAATATCTCTTCCACTAGAGGCTGAAGATATGTAAAAGGCCTTACTATGAATAAAGAAGTGATGGAAGCTTAGTGATTTCGGGGGAGAAATTGGGATGATATAGCTTGTATGTGACATTTGTTCCTAAAATATCGTCCCTCAAAGGTTGCTTTCAATTATCAAGAATATTGTGATTTAATTGTTTGAACTTAAATAGTGCATAATTAACTAAAATAAAAGTATGAATAGTTTAAACGAGAAGATAACTAAAAGATCGAGAAAATAGCACAACTTTTAATATGAAAACTATTCAAGATGAATCTAGGGCTTTTAGTTTTACCTTCACACATCTTTATGTTCAATTTTAGTTTAATTTTAATCCTAATTTTTCTATGATCGCCAATCACTCATACTAAAACTACTAATACCCAATAATCAAATAATGTTAGCATGCTTTTTCCTAAATTATAACCCTAATTGTCATGTAAGACAAAAAGATAGAGAAAACATAAAGAACATGAGTTTGTTAATTTAATAACTGAGTGAAAGAGAAAAACTAAGTTTACTTAATTTTCATCTCGTTTTACTTTATAGTTCCATTAATTACATATGGTATATCTGCAATACAATTAATTATGATATGTTAAGAGTGATCAATTCTAAACATATAGATATAAACACATTAGAGCAAAACTAATCTAGAAAAAAAAACTACAATTGTCATTAAACAAAAAAATCACATAAAGTGTGCAAAGGATCTATCATAATCTTAACTATAAATTTTGCTACACATAATGAAATAAACAAAGAAAATAATTATAAAAAAATCTATATTCATTTGAAATAGAAATGCAAACTAGAGGAATTCCATTGGGAAAGAGATAAAAGGAGTTATTATCTCCAAAAAGCATTCTTGATCACTTGTTCAGATTCGGGAAAGATATCTTACGTCTTCACCAATGATTTTCACTCTCAAATGACTCCAAAAATTGTTAAAAGTCAATTAGACAAAAGTTGTTGTCGTAGGCTTCATAAGTTCCTTTAAGTAAGGTTCTAAAACTCTAAAATATTTCTAAATTCAAATCATCAGGAGACAATCACGGCTGTGCACTATCAAGTTGACTATTAAGAAAGGTTATGTTTCTTGCTGCACATGACCTTGCTTTCCATACTCAATTATGACTAAAATGTTTCTTTAATTCATTGGTGATCTTTTCATACTAAATAATAACAAATAATATAAAAAACATAGTAAGATCCTCATCAAGTAAGAGACTAAGTATATAAAAATAAATTATAAAAATATTATACAATGTAGACTTCTTTCTTATTTGTGACTATTGATTTAATAAAATACATGCATGACTAGGATTTAACCTCTAAAAAGTAGATGTGTATAAGTAATTGATATTAGGTGTTAGTAATAAAGGGTGAACGTGTAAATACACATCTTTTTTCCTTCTTAACACCACTTGCAAGAGAATGAACTACCACTCCCATCAATCATCACTGCAAGATAATCGCAAGTGAGCCTTACGTCATTAACCATAAGCCACCATGTGGCAAGTAGAACACCCACAACTGTAACATCCTGTACTTTGATTTAAATAAAATGAGGTTTGTTAAAGTATAATTGGAATAGATTTTGATAGAATTTATATTTAAAAAAAAAATTGAACAGTGAAATCGCCTATGAACAGTAAACCTCGTATGAACAGTGAAACCGCATATGTACAGTGACGATGACGTCATCAGTGACATCATCATGACGACATGGCTGACATCACATCTGCGTACAGTACGTGTGCACAATGTTTCTGGCTTGAACAGTGACCGCGAAAAGTATTTTTGGTGTGAGCAGTAAGACAGTGAATAATGTTTCCAGCGATGAACAATAATTCTGGCGTGAACAGTAAATTTTGAAAATTTTCAATAAAAAGGGGGTTTCAGACAAAATTTTCATTTTTTCATTCCTATTCAAGGTTCTCAAAGGTTTTAAGGCTATATCTCACCATTTTCTCCCATACTAAACCTCTTAAACTCAGATTTTTCTTTAGATCTGTGATTCTACGTCCGTTCTAAAGGATTTCAAGTAAGTTTCTCTAAGTTTGAAGTTAGATTTACCGTTTGTTTCTCTTCTTCTTCTTTTTCTTATAGATGTTCATGATGTTCTTAGGAAAAACTTCGTTCTAGAGTTAAATCTTCTGTTAAATCTTTGTAGAGATACACTGGGGAGTGAAAGATGGAGACGATATGGAATATCTTGGAGAAATGCAGGGTGGTGAGTGGCATTCGGGATTGTGCACGGAATATTGTGTTCGAATGCACCACATGGCCACACACTCGTTTCCTGACTTGACTCTTGACCATTACCTTTGCTAAGGGGTTGTCTATTGCATGCGTTATATCCGTATTGCATTGGGCCATCCGGCCACTATTTACATGGATGTGTAAGACCTTGAGATAGAAGCATTGGATAACTGTGGCCACAGGGTGCAGTAAGCGCGGATAAAAGTAAAAGAAATTATGAATCTGTAGAATACCATATATGTTGAGATGAAAACATGATTTATATGACACTGTGATATGTAATGCCATGATGTTTTCTTTAATCGTGATAAGATGTGTTTTGTGATGAATATGTATGATGTATGAGTGCTACGGTAGAGACTCACCCTTACACAACATTTTCAGGAAATTTGGATGAATAGTACCAGGCTCATAGTGCATGGATGGATGAGAACTGCTATAGGACTTAGTTATTTTGAGTTATGTAATGGATATTTTCAGTTCTATAGCATTCTTTTGAAATAGTTATAAAACTACTATTTTTGTTTGTTGCTGATGAAAATTTTAGAATCTTTATTTTTTTTTCTAAAGTACTTATATAAACCTTATATCATTTCAATGCCTCTTTCTTATTAGAGAGTTTTTAAAAGAAAATTTACTTTACCATTTAAATTTTTATGAAAATTTATCATATATTAAGGAAAAAAATATAAGGCGTTACAACAACTGCCATAGCATTTTCACTAGGTCTAAGAACCATCGCATTATAAATGCAAACTAAGTCTATGCCATGTTGGAACCGCCACGCACACTACGAGCCAACGTTTGTTCCTACCATGTAACCTTAACAACGTCATCTTTGTCTCTGCTATGAACCAATCAAAATTGCAACCCATCACCAAAAGCTATACAAGCCTTGAATTGCCCAAAAACATGACCATCATTCACATCCAACTACCATAACATGAATTCATCACCGTTGACCACCAAATTATACCCTTATCACATAAAGACGTCGTTGTCAATCTCTTAATAGGAGTCACCAGTAGTCATCGCCTCTTTCTGTCTGCAAGAAGCAACAAAATGACAAACAAAACCTTAACCTTCTAGTTGTCGCACACGCCACCATGAACTTGAATTATGCATTGTGCACTAAATCCCCAAAATCATGAACAATTTTATGTTTATCAATAGTTAATCATGCATTATGCACTAAATTCTCAAAATTGTGTTACACGTCTCTTGCCGGAGTATAGCAAGCCTTGCCATTATTGTAATTGTGTCTTTGACTTCTTGATAAAAAAATCCACCAACAATATCTATAAAATGGTTTGCATGTACAAATAAATTGAGTTGAATATAATTATATGAATTTAAAATATCAATTGTGAAGCGGTGGTAAAGTCACTTGTTATAGATATTGTGAATTGTATCGTAAACGATGTACGTGAAGTGCAAATCCTTTTATGAGTAAAAAATCAAGATCTTCTTTTACCTAATCACACTCTTCTAATCCTACGTTCTCAATGGGACAAATTTAGAGAGCAGTGGAATGTGTTTTCGTGATGGTAAAGGGAACTTAGCCACCATATTTATTAAACCTAGGCACTTTCTATTATGAATTTAGAGGTTAGGCTTATACTATATCGCACATATATCAGTATTAAGTATACAAAGCCCATGAGTAATTGATCATATTATTAATAGGCTTAAACATCATCAAATGGATCACAATATTAGTTTTTTTTTAACAAAATAAAAATAACCAAAATTGATTGTAACCCATAATAAATTTTATAAAAAATTCTAACATCACAACCCATTGTCATGTTGCATTGTGCTATAAATTGTATAAAAAATGCAGAACCATGCTCAATTTTCTGTTCATCATTCACTTGAAAGGAAAAAACAACACAAGTTTTGTCGGTGAGTCTGTTCAATTTTTGTGTTAAACAAATTAGAGAACTGACCTTAATAAATTTAACATGTAATGCTCGTTTTCCTGTGCTGCATTATTAACTATCAGATTAAAAAACTTTTCAATCAACGACGAAGAATGCATGACAACATTTAGAAAAGACATGACAAGATATGCAAGCTTTTTAAAAAGACATTTTTCATTGCTTTTTGAAACGATAGGGAATGCTTGAATCTGCCTTGGATCATACTACTTTTAAATTAGTGATTCTAACGTGCTTCTATTTGTTTTTATGAGTAGGTGAAAGATCCAAATTTAAAAAAAAAAAATTGAGAGCCGATGATTTTTTTACTAAAAATATAAGATGAATGAGATTGAAACTTTGCGAAAGATAAATAGTATTTTGAAAATCAGATAGAAATAATAGGCTTCCGAATAAAAAATAGTTAATAATAATTTTAAAAAATAAAAGGGATAATATAAGTTTTGGGATTTTGGGCATGAATCAAGTTTATGTTAAACGAGCTAACACAAAAAATTATATATGGAAGGTGTGAAGTTAGGACAATGAACGTGTCTTTGTTGTGGCTACATTGTATGATTTTAGGTGATTGAGTTATAAGATTGGATGAAGTCATTTTTGTAGATAAAAGATTGAGAAAATAGTTACTGAATTTGCTAAAATTTTCTGACGAAGATGGACGATCATGAAAACGTAACCCAATACGGGCTTGGTAACGTTGATCTTCAGTTTTCATGCATCAAAAAATAAAAATAAAAAGAATGCAAAACTTGCATGTTAAACCACCACCCTCTGCCACACCTATTCCACTTTCATTGTTCAATCTCATGTACTACAATACTGCATATTTTATGATTTTCCTTTAAGTTTAACAAATTGTCCTTTTCATTTTAGATAATCTTTTACCTTCAATTTCGGTTAACCAATAAATTATCCTAATTAGTAAAATAAAATATCATTAAATTAACGATCGAAAGTAAGATCGCCGTCCTCCACCTATCTCAAAAAATAAAAGGGCGATGCTAGAATTTCCCCATGTTAACATCAATTTTTCTATACTATTTTTAAAATATCAATAAATAAAGTTTTCAACGAATTAAAATTCTTATAAGTGTTGCTTAGCAAAATTTTAGCTCAATACATATTTTCATATAGTAATTAAGCAACATTAAATATGTTTTTTTTTATCATTATCTAATCTATGAGTGCTAGTTTTAAAATTAGAATTAAAGAAATATAATAAAGTTAAAATTAAAGAAAAAATATTTTAATGTTAAAATACAGTGCCCATTTAATTTTTATATATGATATATATATATTTTAAAATTTGACCTATAAAATTAATTTTTTTAATTTTATATTTATATATTTAATTACTCTTTATTTAGTGTTCACCATCTGATAATATTGCAAAACCGTCAACAAGAATTATATTAGAATAAAAATAAAAATATTTATTTTTATTTTTATCTTTATATCTAAACCTAGATGATGATTAGACATGCATACAACGAAATTAAAAGTGCATTGCATGATTAATTTTGAATTTAACAGATTTAAGAAAATAAATACTTTTATTATTAATAGTATAAATTTTATTTTAAATACGATTAAATTAATGATAAAAAATTTAACTAATAAATAAATTATAAAATATTTAAATTTAAACCAAAATATTCAATGTAGAAGAAGTTATGTAAAATAAGGAAGGAGAGAATCACATTGAATATATAAAAATAGATTGAGGTAGAATTTACATTAATGAACTAAGTTAATTTCCTTCTTAAATGAAAATAAAAAAAGAAAAAGAAAAATGTTTATTTAAGCCAAATGTGAACTTATTTATATATGCATAAGCTATAAAATAAAATATTCTTGAATTTGAATTTTTTTATTTGAAAAAAAGATTGTGTTGAGTGTGAGTGAACTAAATTTACTATTTTACTAATGTTAACCCATAGTTTTTAAAAAAATGGAAACGAGTAAAAACGGGGGCGAGAGACACGACATCGTTTTGAAGACATTTTTTCTCAGCTCTCCCTAATTAGTGTCCCCGCATCCAACAACCCCTGCGCGAGGAACCTGAAGCTAAGTCAGAGATGGCTTCCTCTGCAGCAGATGATAAACCAAGTAAGCTATCTCCTTCTCTAAAACACACATTTTTGTAATTTATTTATCACCATTATCATAATAATCATTACTTTAAATATAAATTTAAAATAATCGTCTTTAGGTTCATATTCAGGTGAGTAGTATGTCAATTCTCAAACTAGGCAGTACACAACTTAGAGAATGTGTGATAGTTTTGTACAAAATTCATGCTTACTAATATGTGTGTCTAAAATTTCATAATTTTTCAAACCTTTGGCTTGGTGCTTTTGGGTCTGCAGGATCTGTGAAAAGAGTGGCTGTGGTTGGTGCTGGGGTAAGGTAAGATGGCTGTGGCTTACTTCTTGATTAGTATCAATTTTTAGAAATGCTAACAACACCCTCTTTTTTAACGTACTGTTTATTACTGTGTAAAATTCATGTGCAACATAGGCAGTGAGACCCACACGAATTGTGTTGCCAGCAATTTTCTATGTCTCTATATATATAGTTTGCTGCTGATTCTTGAGTATATTTGCTGTTGATATAGTCTGACTGACAGTATGGATTGTTATTGCTGGCTTGGCTGGATTTCCAATTGATGTCATTGAAAGCATGAAAACCTTGTGCTTCATGTTCTGGGAATTTTGGCAATGTCACTGACATTGGTTATAATGAATTACAACATGAGTGAGGGAACTGATAGTGTTTTGCTGCAGATTGTGAAGGAGCAGTGAAATTTCATTTAATGTTGTTTCATTATTGCTATTCTGCTGAAACATGATAATTGGTTGTATGATCTGTTATATTTCACAAAGGGCATTTGGGTGTCTGCATCCTTTTGTAAAATTTCTGAACCATTTATATATCTGAGATTTTCAATATTCATGAATCATGACCATTTTTCTGCCTAAATTTGTATGGTGTTGGCAAGTGGGCTTGCTGCAGCCTACAAATTGAAATCACATGGTCTGGATGTCACTGTATTTGAATCTGAAGGAAGAGCTGGAGGGAGGTTAAGAAGTGTTTCTCAGGATGGACTCGTTTGGGATGAGGGAGCTAATACAATGGTAAGATTCTAAGTGATTAGTATTCAATTAGATTCCAAAGTCTAAACCATTGATTTTTTCATCAATAAAGTATTCACATGTTCTATGATAAGTTAACAACAACAACAACTAAGTCTTATCTCACTAGGTGAGGTCGACTACATAAATCATATGACACTATTGAGCTTGGTCAAAAACCAAATTTTCAGAAATTTGGTTAATCAAAAGGTCTCTTTTCATAACTTCGTCAAAAGTTTTTTTGGGTCTCCTTCGACCCTTCTTTACTGGACTAAGAGTCATGCTATCTATTCTTCTTACTAACACCTCCAAAGGTCTTCTCAACATATGACCAAACCACCTTAGATTTTCAGTCATCTTTTCCACTATAGGTACTACTCCAATATTCTTTTGTTTACTATCATTTTGTATTATGTTCTTTTTCGTGTGTCCACTCATCTACCATATAGGATAGTTGGTCATATTGCAGTATAGTAAAATTTTTTGTTTCCCGCTTGATAGGTATTTTACGGTCATATATAACTCCTGATATCTTTCTCTACTTTAACCATCTACCTTGTATTCTGTGAGTAATATCTTCGTTAATTTTCCTATCATCTTGTATAATCAATCCCAAGTACTTGAAACTAGAAACTTGTGGTATAATATCATCTCTGTAGAGATTAAAAGAGAAAGAGCATAGAGAGAGAGAGAGACAGATTAGTGTGCTGGAATTGAATAATCTACAATGTGTAGAGACCCTTATATTTATAAGGATACATATGTAACTCTACTGGGCCAAGCCCATTATTATAATATTAAAATAAACCATAATCCTAATACGTCTATTCTAGCTATTCATAACACTCTTTCTCAAGCTGGAGCATAGATATTAATTATGCCCAGCTTGTTATAAATATAATTGCTACGTGTTCCATTTAAAGCTTTTGTAAATACATCTGCTAGTTGGTCGCCTGTCCTAACA
The DNA here is from genome assembly GCA_024086825.1 of Abrus pulchellus subsp. cantoniensis. Classification (NCBI taxonomy): domain Eukaryota; kingdom Viridiplantae; phylum Streptophyta; class Magnoliopsida; order Fabales; family Fabaceae; genus Abrus; species Abrus pulchellus. The sequence continues at coordinate 20,279,256 of CM044050.1, read as the reverse complement.
TGAGAGATGAATATAAGCTTTTGCTGAACTTTTTTTCGAATAAAATGACAGTCTATCTCAATATGTTTTGTTCGTTCATGAAAAACTACATTTGAGGCAATGGGTATTGCTGCTTGGTTGTCACACCAATGTTGCATAGGCCTAGTGCTACCAAATTCTATCTCTTCCAGCATATGTTTCAACCACATTAACTCACAAATATTCTGAGCCATCGCGTTATATTATGATTCCACACTTGATCTTGAAACAATGTTCTGCTTCTTACTTTTTCACGAAATTAAATTACCTCCTAAGAACACACAGTATCCAGTAGTAGATTTTCTGTCCATAGATCCTGCCCAATCGGCATCAAAAAACGACTCTATCTGTGCATGTCCATGATCTTTGTATACAATTCCTTTTCTTGGTGCTTTCTTCAAATACTTCACAATGCGAATTAATGCTTCCCATTGAGTATTCGTCGGAGATGACATAAATTGGCTAAAAACACTCACTGGAAAAGCAATATCCGGCCTTGTGACAGTCAAGTAATTTAGCTTGCCTACTAATCTTTTGTATTTCTAAACCCTAAACCCGAAATCCTAAACCCTGTCAGTTTCACTCCTGGCTCTATAGGTGTCTCACATGGTTTAGCTCCTTTTAGTCCGGTCTCAATTAATAAGTCTAAGACATATTTTCTTTGTGAAAGGAAGATTCCTTGCTTGGAGTACATGACTTCAATACCCAAGAAGTATTTTAGAATTCGTAAGTCTTTTGTCTGAAACTTGGTTTGAAAATTTCCTTAGGTTGCTGATTCCTTCTTTGTCGTTACCTGTAATAACAATATCATCAACATAAACAACAAGTAAAATACAACCATGGTTAGTCTGTTTATAAGACATTGTATGATCACTCTCACTCCTCACTAATCCAAATTTCAGAATCACGTCACTGAATCTCCCAAATCATGCTCTAGGTGATTGTTTCAAGCCATATAATGACTTTTTTAAACGATATACTCTTCCACACTTTCCCTGAGCAACAAAGCCAGGTGGTTGCTTTATGTATACCTCCTCCTGTAAGTCTCCATGTAAGAATGCATTCTTGACATCTAGCTGGAATAATGGCCAATGATGTATAGCTGCAAGAGAGATGAAGATGCGAACAGATGAGCGTTTAGCAACTGGAGAGAACGTATCAGTATAATCAACGCCGTAAGTTTGGGCATACCCTTTTGCAACAAGGTGTGCCTTCAAACGAGCCACAAAACCATTTGGATTAACTTTCACAGTATAAACCCACTTACAACCAATAGCCTGTTTGTTCTCGGGAAGAGGAACCAAATCCCAAGTATCATTCGTCTCAAGAGATAACATTTCTTCCTCCATAGCATGTCTCCAACCATAATGACTGAGGACATCTGCAATGGTTTTAGGAACAGAGAGAGAGTCTACACCAGCCATGAAGGATTTAGATGTAAAGGATAAATGAGCAAATGTCACATAAGATGAAATAGGATATATGCTAGATCTCTTATCTTTTCGGATAGCAATAGAAAGGTCAAGGTCAGACATAGGATCTGTTGACACATGAAGAGATTGTATCTCCTCAGTATGCTTCTTAAACTCCAAAAAGTAGTCCATTAGCTTCCGCTTATTTTGTTTGGGTCAATAAACTGCCTGCAAGAGAGCATATAACCGATTCAAATTATCATATTTTCCAAAAATATATTGCGAAAAATCCCCCAACTCCTTCACTGTTTTGTAATGGGTAATAATCGCTTGTATTCACCTGTCAACAGAGTTTACTAGCAACGCAAGGATCTTTTTGTCTCGTATCTTCCATGTGTCAACATCTTTAGAATTGATAGGTATTGTTTCAGTCAAATGATTATCCTTTCCCATTCCACCTAGGCTAATCTCAACCAATACTTCTACTCCATATAGTTCATACCATCTCCATCCAGCTTAACTTTGGTAAGTTTGGATAGAGATACAATCTCCGTAACAGCTCCCTTGTGCTGTGCATCCTGCACATCCTGCCTATCACGTTCAGACATTGTAACGCCGCACTCAAATTGTAAACAATGAATTACTGTGTATTCTGGTCACCGAAAAATTTTTTCAATCCCCACAATAGCCATGATTGGCCTTTTTTGAAGCTGCTGTTTTCTTTTTTTTTTTTTTCTTTCTTCCAGCGGCAGCGGCAGCGGTGCGGGGGTGGTAGTGGCGGCAGCAGCGGTGGCGACCAAGGAGAGAACCTAGAAGGCTTTGATACCATGTAGAGATTCAGAGAGAAAGAGCATAGAGAGAGAGAAAGATTAGTGTGCTGGAATTGGATACTCTACAATGTGTAGAGACCTTTATATTTATAAGGATACATATGTAATTCTACTGGGCCAAGCCCGTTATTATAATATTAAAATAAACCCTAATTCTAATACGTCTATTCTAGCTATTCATAACAATCTCCAATTTTAACTTTAATGCATGATCCTCATCTTGTTTTTTGCTAAACCTACAATCCATAGACTTTGTCTTATTATTACTTAAGCGAAAACCCTCAGATTCTACCGTCTCCCTCCATAACTTCTATGAAAATTTAAAACTAGTAAAATTAATTCTTTTCAATCTAACTGACTAACACATTATTCCGTAGGTTATGTGTTACAAAATAAACTTCATATATGAAATTGAAAATGATTAAATTAGTTAAATATTGGGGCAGTTATTTGTAATTTACCCCTTATTTGATATATGCTTATTACAGAAGTTCTTACTTTGACGAAAAGTTTTGTTCACATTCTGTAGACTGAAAGTGAAGTGGAGGTTAAAGGTTTGATTGATGCTCTTGGACTTCAAGACAAGCAACAATATGTAAGGATTTTTTAGCTTAGAAAAAATAATGTCAAAGACAAAGACTATGTTTTTCCAATCATAGAAAACAAATTTTCTTTCATTTATCTTCCAATGCTGACCTCTCTATTATTTTAAGCTGCTAGAACCTTAGTTCTTTAAATTATAATTTGGATTTTATTGTTGGTATTGGAAGTTGAGGATTATCGGTGATTGATATATTCAGGGATTAAATATTTGTTTTAGTTATGAGCAAGATTGAGATTTTGTTTACTGTTGCAGCCAATTTCACAGCATAAGCGCTATATTGTGAAAAATGGGACACCACTTCTGGTATAGCTTACTTATAACTTTTTTTTCTAAAATGTTGATTCTCTTTTTCTTCTTTGAATTATTTGGACATTTTAAATGAGTTATCAGGTTTGCAACTATCTTTTTCTCATAATAATGTAAAATGTGGTAACTTTTTAAACCAGGTACCTACAAATCCTGCTGCACTCCTGAAGAGCAAACTCCTTTCTGCACGATCAAAGGTTTCTATCTTACAACATATCTAAGGATTTTTCAACTTTTTTAGCTTTCGAAAATTTTCATTTCATTATCGCTCAATGTTATCTATTTGATTAATGTTAATTACAAATGCTTACACTCACAAACTCCTCAAATACTCCTCTGCAATCCATTAATAACATTTTAAGCCTTACTATAACTTTTTCTGAAGGTCTCAGATTCTAGACAAATGCTCACATAGCTTGTGTCAACATCTTTTTTCTCTTTAGATTTTTTTGGTGATTATAAGAAACACATTTCTTTGGGTAAATCTAATTTGAGGTCTGAAGACTCTGAACCAAACTGAAAATCATGCATTTGCTAAAATGAAATCTATTTTCAAGTATTAAATTCTGAATTTTCCATGGTGCCTAAAATGACATAGTCTGTAACCATTTTCTGACATATTAGTAACATATAATGTAAATGTCCTAATATCATTGCTTTATTAAGAGGTTGATCACTCTGATTTGCACAAATTTGTATGTCTTTTTTTATTCATGTCAAGGTTTGAACTATTAAAGGCTACTTGCGCATGAAATAAATCTTCTACTAAGTATACCAAACATGTGAATCTGGCATGAGATGCACTCAAGGAAGTTGATGCCAAACTTCAAAATCAGTAAAAGTTTTGGATATAATTTAGATTAGTGAATGATTTACATGGAAGGCAAATGAGAGCATGTTTTTTCATGCTGTTTGTTCCTGTTCTTTATTCTTTTTTAGTTCTGTTAGTGCTATTTTTTTTCTCTTCTGAAAATATAAACCTATTCATTTATCCAGCTTAAAGAAGATAGCTTGCCCACATAACTTTCTAAGTTTGCAGATCCAGATCATTTTTGAACCATTTATGTGGAAAAGAAGGGACCCCTCAAATGTGTGTGATGAAAATTCTGAGGAAAGGTTCAAAAAACCTCAATTAATTTCATCAAGTTCTACAGCACCTTGCTCTCTGTCTATTTTATATTTTACTACAAAAAAAAGTGATATTCTTCGCATTCCATTTTCTTTCTTGCAGTGTTGGTGGGTTCTTTGAACGTCATTTTGGGAAAGAGGTACAAGTCATGCTACAATTCCATCACTCATTTGATATTTTTCTGGTTGTGACTAACATGTGCATGCTTGCAGTGTACATACCGTACATATGTCTTTGAGCATAGTATTTATTATTTGGATTGGAGTGCTTTATGCCATCTTCTAACTAAATTATTTGAAGGTTGTGGACTATCTGATTAATCCTTTTGTTGGAGGCACTAGTGCATCAGATCCTGAATCTCTTTCAGTGAGTTGGTTCTCAAATTTTGATTTATTTCTACAATATTTTGTATTTTATGCTTTTAAATGAGTTTTGGTTTTATTTAGATTGCTTAATAATATAAGATGTTAATCATGATCTAAATCAATACACTATATTGATGTAATGGGTTAAAGAGAGAAAGGCTTTTTCAGATTTGATTGATTTTGAATAGTTAACTTTGATTTTAGAGTACTGTAACTTGTCATCATAGTAGCTTATCTATCAAGCTTTTGGTTTCTACAATTTAGGACAATAAAATTAATGATTTGTTTGGATGAGAGGAAAAAAATTAAAGACAAAAAAAAAATGCATATGACAATACATTTTCTTTTGTTTGGTTGAAGAAAATGAAAAGATAAAGGAGAGAGAAGTTGAGTTTTAGGAACATAATTTCAGTTTATTACTCTTTGATTTTCTTTTCAATTCAAATTTCAATATTTTCTCTTCTTTAATTTTCTTTCCTCTGAACCAAACAGAGGGTAAAAGTTCATTACATCTTAGCCCATGCTTTCCAAACTTCAAAAACGACATAAGTAGATTTGATACATACATGTGTGTGTGTTTGTGTCAGCACTAGTGATGTAGTTGCTTTATGGATGTTTCTTTTTTCGAATGGTTATGAACATAATTTTTATTTGAGTCAAGAATGGTTCCAAAAATGTTATGCTCTAACCCAAATTTACATATTTAGTTTTCAAAGCATTCTAATTAAAAAGTCTTGATAAATAGATTTCCAGTTATGGAAAAATCCATTGTTTAAGGTCAATCTAAGTAGTTTGTGGCTAGCCATTATCCATTCATTGAACACAGGTTCATGATTAGTTCCAACTTCTTTTTTTTTTAATTAGCAATAAGATTTCTCTAATCATTCATATCGTTTAGTTTTTAAATCTTTACTTCTTGTTTCTTTGCCCCCTTTAAACCTTTTTGTCACATCATTCTAGTCATGTACTTGATTTTCATCTTTTAAGTGGTCCTCATTATGTTGTCTCTGTTCCTTTAGCAATGTTTGGGATATTCCACTTTTGTTGGTTGTCTTTCTTGTAGGGTTCTATTATTAAGGGTGGATTTTACCATTTTACACTATATGGTGTATGGCATATTATGTAGAGTTCTTTTCTTTTGTTTACTTTTAGTGTGCTTCAGATTAAGGGAGACCTTTAAAATTTTAGAACTCTTACTGTTTTAAGAGTCTCATTCAGAGTAGTCAATAGTAACATATAGAATTTTTGCATTTGGGCAAGCGAATCTGTTGACAAATAATATAGTCCCATATGATTTTGGCAAGTATTAGGCCTAATCAAATTGTTGATTACTATGGCAAATGATTAGAATGTGATTGGTGAAAAAATGAATCAAGAAAGAATGAATAACAACCAAGCCTTATTCTACTATTCTACTAGGTGAGGTCGGCTGTATGGATCACACGACACCATAACCTTGGTCAAAAAATCAAATTTTCAGAAATCAGGTTAATCAAAGAATCTTTTTAATAACTTTGCCTAAGGTTCTTTTTGGTTTCCCTTAACCTCTTTTTACCAGATTAAGAGTCATGCAATCCACTCTCCTTATTGGTGCTTCCAAAAAGGTCTTCTATTCTTATAAGGAATATTATGAATCTAGTTTTAGCATATGTAGGACATCTTAAGACACACTTCACGTTTAAGGCTGGACATTTGGTGCGTGAAGTTTGTAGATTTAGACATCTTTAGGCAGCCCAACAAGATAAGCTATGATACCACATTAGAAAATCATGCTTAACTCACTCTCAAAAGTTAGTTTATAAGAAGAGGTTTGCTCAAGACATATGAGGAGTATTTTGTTTTTATTTCTAGTAGGACATCTTAACAATAAGGTCATGAATCTAAATTGCTTAGGCTGTTTGGATTTCATGTTTAGGAGAGGAGGGAAGGAGAAGGGAGTAGTTAGTGGGGTTTAACCCTTGGAAGTTAATTAATTATAAGGGGAAGGGTTAGGAGTTTTTTGCTAAACCTCTCAAAACCCTCTTGATGTTAGTTTTTTGAGTTCTCCCATTCTAGGGTTCTTTAAAATAAAATTTTTAAATGACTAATTTATCCCTTCTTTCTTTCTTAAAAAAGTGTGATGTTAATTTTAAAAGAAGAATAATAAGAATTTTTTTTTCAAAATATGTTTGCTTTTAAAGTGAGAAATTTTTAAAAAAATTTATAAAAATAAAAATATTAATTTTTAGAGAGAGAAAAATATTTAATTTTTTTTATTTTTTGAAAAAAGTAAAAAAGATAAAAAAATATGAATAAAAGATACGAAGAACAATAATGTCATTTACATGATTAAATTCCTCATCACCCTCCTATCTCAATATTAAATATCTAAACAAGGGAGGGGTTTAACCTTCCTTTCCCCTTCAAACTCTTTCCTTCCCTCCTCCTCCAAATATCCAAACAAAGCATTAAGGAATTTTAGACAAATAAGTAACTCAAGCTTAAAGCCAATTAACACTTTCTCTCTTAATCTTATATTGGGCTCACATTCAAAATTCTTATATGGTATTAGAGGAGCCAATATCTAAAAAAAGTTAAAGGCCCAAAATAAATAAATAAAGGGTCAAGCTAAAATAAAAAAACAAAAAATTAAACCTGTGGCATTAAAATCAAAATTCAAGAAAAAAAAAAAAGTTCAAGCAATAGAAAGAAAAAACAAGACTTGAGGTAGAGGCCTAAACTTGAAGTACAAGCCCAGACTACAAAAAAATGGTGAAAAGGCAAATCACAATCAGCTCAAAGCTAATTGGACTTGAGGGGAAGTGTTAAGATAATAAAGTGCTATATTGGTGGATTAAAAACAAATCACAGGATATATAAGCAAGAGGGTCATAATTCTAAATAGCCTAAGGCATTTTAGATAAATAGGTCACTCAAGGTTAAACTCCACTTACTCTCTCCCCTAATCTTGGATCGGGTACCTATTCAAAATCTTAAAAGTTTCCCTTACATAATACTGGGAATATAACCAAGAAATTAAAGACAGAAAAGAAAAGTAACTAGGTTAATTTACTATGAACAACCAACTCCAATCCTATACCTAATTCTTCTTTCAATTTACCAGCATACTTTAATGTTCTACCCAGTTCTCTCCATTCCCTCCCCTTGCTTTCCTCCTACCCACTTGCCACTTGTGCAAGATGGTTTTAGCCTAAATCCCCATTCTGACTGTTATTAGCATCATCCTTGACATGTTGTACCTCCAATCATCTACTTTCCTCTCTGTTTCTCTTAATATGCACTCAGTTTCAAATGAGATCTAGCAATATGACCTGGGAAGAGGACATGGGGAATACAGGTCTCTTGAATACAGAGAGAGAGAGAGAGAGAGAGAGAAATCACAAGGTTGGTTGGTCCTGGTGGCAATCAAACACATGAGCTGCATAATCACAAGCATGGCAGCATGCACTACTGGGGGAAAGACTCTATTTATACCAGTATTTTAATTGTTTTTATCTTGATGTTTTAAACCAGTTTTGGAGTGAGTTGAATTCCTCAAAATTTTCAATTTTGACTTTGACCAGATACAGCCAACAAATATTTTTAGTTGTCCAAACTTCTGTCTTTAATTAACTTCTTTCATATATTTCAAACAGATGTGCCATTTTTTTCCAGAGCTATGGGATTTGGAGAAAAGGTATTGCTAGTAACTTTCCTGTGGTACTCTTATATTATTTGATGTCTATTTCAAACTGATGTGCCATTTTTTCTGATGTTGTGTATTTTCTTTAAATCATAATTTCTCTCCAGTTGATACTTTTACTTGATATATGTATAATATGAACTACGGATATTCATCTACTGTTCACTGTGAGTGAATTTATTGGTGTATTGTCTTGTTCTTAAATAACAGAATAAGTAGTTATTCCAATTTGTTAGACATGAAAAATTGTATGATTATTTCCCACAGGATCTGGCGAACATGGCATATCTATGCCAAAATTGACTCTGTTCCCATGTAGCTATTTCTAGTGGATATTATTCTTTTCACATATTGTGTAACATTAACTGTGGCACTTGGCCATATGCAGTAGAAATAATTTTGTCCTACTAATAGCTACAACTTTTAGCCAAGTAGTAAGCATTTGATCCAAATTGTAAAAACAGTACTATCCCATTGCAAGTTTAGACAGAAAGAATCGCCATTTAAACAATTGAGCATTCTGCTCAACTTAGCTTTACGATTAAAATGAGGGTGGGAGTTTGTTAGGAGTTAAGAGTGAGAGAAGAGAAAGTTGGTTAGGATAGTTATTGTAGCTAGTTAATGAAAGTAGTTAGTTAGTGAAAGAGTTTAGTTAGAAGGTGTCTGTGAGCTAAATAGATAGAACAAAGATGTAAAGGAAAGGGGATTCAGATTTGCTATCATTTGTAATTGAGCTTTTGCTCTTTGTGAAAGGAGAAATCCTTTGTGAAGGGGGAACCCTTGGAGGAGAGATCTCTCTCCTATTTTATGTTCTTTCCATTCTATTCAATAAATCTTTCTTTTCTTTTCCATTTCGATTCTTGGGTTTGTAACAGAGTTGTGGGGTAGTCTCCTTATAAGTGTAAGATATTGTTTCTTTTCATAGATTTTTGGTTAATATGTGGTGGATACTTGTATTTTTCAGGTTTGGCTCCATTATAGCTGGGGCTTTGCAATCCAAGTTTGCCAAAAAGGACAAAACTGGAATGAATAGGAGTGCGCCAAGGAAAAACAAAAACAAGGGTGGTTCATTTTCTTTCAATGGTGGGATGCAGGTACTGAATCATTATGCAAATATGACTTGCAAGAAAAACCCTGTGCTGCCTTGATTAGAGCCTTTGACCATATGAGTTTTGTATTTGTCTCCTTGATACATATCTTTCATCTCATTTATATGATTTTATCCAGCGCAGACACTAACTGATACATTGTGCAAAGAGATTGGCAAAGATGACCTTAAACTAAGTGCAAAGGTTTTGACATTAGCTTACAGTCATGATGGAAGTTCCTCATCGCAAACCTGGTCTATAACTTGTACTTCTAACCAAAACACACAAGATATTGATGCAATAATTATGACGGTTAGTATGGTTTTCCTTCTTTGTCCCTTTTTGTTCTTTCCCGAAATCTTTAGACACAGGCACTATGCAAATTATGCACAAACATGTTAATATTATTAAAAGTGAACAGAAGTCAGGGAGAGACGTGGCTATGGTGTGTGATGATGCTGATGTGAAGGAAAGTCTGAATTTCAGATCAAAATAATTTAGAAGAAAAAGTAGGATACTAGGATAAACAAAATCGAAGAAAATTTTGTGCAGCAAAAAATAATTAAAATAAAAAAGCATTATCATTGCAATTGCACTTCTTCTGTTGAGGGTAATTAAAAAACCAATTCTGGCTGTTTCCTTGCCAGATAACCGTGAAAAGAATACACAAATAGTAACTACTACCATCATCGTCCTGAGGATAGATTGCTTCAAGACACTTGAAAAAATAGAGAGAATTTTGTTCAATGGGAACCTTCAAGTTCTTGTATATTATTAATTGATGTTGCTATATATCTGAATGCATCTTTGTCTGTTGCATACTCATTGATGAAGGCCAATGTTAACGTGACATGGTATTTCACATTGCTCAAAATAAATTATAATTGGTGTTCCTGGGAACTTCGGCTTAAATTGTGGTAGATCTTTTCTGGAACCTCTATTGATGGAGACCAGGGTCAAAGATTTATTCTTACAATTTGTAATCTACATAGGCTCTTAATGATATCCTCCCAACTTTTTAGCAGCACTATGCGAGAAAACAAACAGAGGTTGGATTGTTCTGCAACATTTATCTTTATTTTCTAAAGTTGTGTTGTGAACCTTTTCTCAAGTTAGTTTGTGAAGTTTTATTTCCATGTTGACACTTTTTTTTTCAATGAAACATTCTCGTCATTGTTAGTTACTACTGCTGATGACTTCCATTTCTGATGATTTTTTTTTTTTTTACTTTATAATATAGGCTCCCATGTGTAATGTCAAGGACATCAAGATCACAAAAAAAGGAACCCCATTTCCTCTAAATTTTCTTCCTGAGGTATACAACATTTCAGCTTGATTTAGAGTTGATTAATATCCTCTGAAATTTATTTGTTTGCAAATATAAGGCGGCATGTTATCTTCTTGCACCATTACTGCTTGGTCAGGGTCATCAAACAAAGCTATAGCCTTGTAAAATCAGTTTGTTTGTGAATGTGAAAGGTTATCATGCTTAAAATTTGAGATTGAGCAGCATCTATCTTTTAGAGGACATGTCTAATATATCCAACTAATTAAATGTGCTTCTATTAGTTCTTGTTTTTAAAACAGCACCTGGCAACCCCAATTGCAGGTGACCTATGTGCCACTCTCTGTCATGATTACTACCTTTAAAAAGGAGAATGTGAAGAGACCTCTGGAGGGATTTGGAGTTCTTGTTCCTTCAAAAGAGCGACAAAATGGTTTAAAAACCCTTGGTAATATTTCCACAAGTCTTTCTCATAATATCTAAAATAGGTTAAAATGTTTTCTGATGTAACTGCTGAATTGTCTTCCTCAACAGGTACCCTTTTTTCCTCTATGATGTTTCCAGATCGTGCACCTAGTGATTTATATCTCTATACCACCTTCATTGGGGGAACTCAGGACAGGGAATTGGCTCAAGCTTCAACGTAATTTTACTGTAGTTGTAATGTATTTTGCAAATCCATACGAATATATATTGTCACTCGCATATGCTTATTGCTGCTCTTATTCAACTAATTTTTATCTAACATCATTTTCTTTGTTAATCAAAATAATAATGTAGATAAATTATGTAAAAGTTAATTAAGTAGGGGTAACAATAGATACATTGGAATGACAGGTCACTCAAAAATCAAATATAATCTCCAGCTGACTTACCTTTTTCCTTTTTTTCTTTATATCCTTTTCATTACTAGATTGCTTGTTTACTGCAGTGAGGAGCTTAAGAAAATTGTTACTTCTGACCTGAGAAAGTTGTTGGGAGCAGAGGGGGAGCCTACATTTGTCAAGTATGTCATCAATTTGTTTTCAATGCTCACTCTAATTTTCTATTCTTCTAATCATACTCCATGGCAGCCATTTCTTTTGGAGTAAAGGCTTTCCTTTGTACGGACGTAACTATGGGTCAGTTCTTGAAGCAATTGAGAAGATGGAAAGAGATCTTCCCGGGTTTTTCTATGCAGGTAACGTCTTGGTCCGATTTTTTTTAATTTCATTCTATTCTGTTATAAAATTTCCAAACCTAGAATGACAACTTTATTCTATTCCACTGCATTCCATTTCATCCTGTCTTATTCCGGTCACTCAGCGTTAGATATCCGAACATCTAAAATCAAACATATTGTTTCCATTCACAAATCACAAGTATAAGGTGGCTCTATTTAAGTTAAATATGAAAAGTTCAAGTGAAGCTAAGTGCAGACCTCACCTAATTTTGGCAGAGAAAAGATTATACAGAATATGAGGCATGTACATTACATTAAATTCTAAACCCTTATGCTACTAATGATGAACTTGGAAGGTAACCACAAAGGTGGACTCTCAGTTGGCAAAGCAATTGCCTCAGGTTGCAAAGCAGCTGATCTTGTAATTTCTTACCTCAACTCTGCTTCAGACAACACAGTGCCTGGTAAGTGATATCATCGTATATGCTGGAAATGTATGTTTTCTATTTACCAAAATTGATGTTTATAAACAACTTATTTTAGTATCTCTAAACAATGTAATAATTGTTATCTTTATACAATGCAATAGTTCTGTAGAATAATAATGAGCTCTTAAATTGAGTTCTCGAAATATCATAAATTAATATTTTATTAATAACTTATTTTAGTATTTATAAACAATGTAATAATTTTATCTTTATATGATGCAATAGTTCCGTTGAATAATAATAAAAAGAGTTATCAAATTGAGTTATCGAAATATCGTTCTACATAAATTATTTTTAATTACTAAGACTATCATGATTTAAATGTTTAAACTTAAATAATGCATAATAGAAATAAAGAGAAAGTAATTAAAAGGTAAAAAAATTAGTATAATTTATAACAAGAAATTATTCGAGATAAATCTAGAGTTCGTGATTTTACTTTTACATTTCTTTATGTTTATTTTTAATTTAATTCAAATCTTGATTTTTTTAAGATCGCTAATTACTCATACTTATACTATTAACACCTAATGATTATGTAATGTTAATAATATTTTTCTTAAGTTATTATTTTTAATAGTTATGTAAGGTAAAAAAAATAAAAAAAAATATAAAGAGTTTATAAATTTGTTAATTTAATAACAATTAAAAAAAAGTTTAGTCTCTGTTTTGAATTGAATAACGAAAGTTCGTTAAAAATTTAAAATGTAAGTCGTTATAACTGAAATAATTGTTCTTATGAAATATCAGTCATACGAATGGATGGATGTGACAATAGGAGCCATTACGAGGGAACGACGGCAAATAAAAAACGGAAGGGAAGGAAAAGAGACAAAGGGGTTGAAGAACAAAATTTTAATGAAAATAGTATGCTTAATTAGATCGATGTTCAGGAATCTAATCATGCATACTAAATATGTTAGTATTCCACATCATTTGTAAAAATGGATATAATTAATTGTGAACAAAAATATTTTTTTCTTAAAAGAATATAATTTTTGTTTTACGTAACGATATGGTTTATTTGTAATAGAAAATAATTGTAATATATTTTTGTATTTTTAGTATATTTTAAATTAAAAGGAAACGGAGGAAATTGAAAATATTTAGGCCAGACATTTTTATTCTCACTCTTATTTGTATTTCTTGATACAATGAGAAAATCAAAGTAACAAGAGAAAACCTTTTGAAAGGTGTAGGTTTGTTAGAAATATTTTGTTAATGGTGTTGAAGATAATTTAAAAGAAAAAAGATAATAAGTCTTTTTTAAGATAAAATTCACATATACAAAGCATGAGACTGTAATTAAATACACACTTTTACAATTTTATAATTTGAGTGATATATAAATTGCAATTACGAATCATTATATGAATTTTTAAAAAATATTTTATTTCTGAAATAAGAAAATGTAATGAAATATTTAGTTATTAATAATTTTGAAAATAAAATTAAAAATAGAAAAAATCACATGTATAAAGTACAAAATAGTGTAATTAAACAAGTACCCTTATAATTTCATAACATAACATTAAAATACTTTACACATTGTTATTATAAATTATTATGAGTTTAAAAAATATTTATTTATTTTCTTGATGCAATTTTAATAAAAGAAGCAAAACATACTTGAGGAAAGACACATCTACTAATAAATCACAATTTTGAAAAATATTATGTACAAGAAACGGATTGATTTTGTCATTCACCATAAAAATGAAAACATAAACGACTTTCATTTTTATAATAATATTATTAATGCCTTTGTTTCTAGTTTTAGTTTTATTCTTTAACAAAAAGGGATCGATTGTATGACATATAAATAAAATTAAAAATAAAGTTAAAATCTAATAAGTTAATGTTTGAAAATGAAGGGAACTCATCGTAATTAAATGAAAATAATAAGGCCTATTTAATAGACATGATAGGATGAAATATCATAAAATAAAATTGTCGAATAAAAATAGATAAAATAACAGCATATAAGCTTTTGTCTTAGTAATCAAACTATGGATACTACCATTATTGTTACTGTTACTAATACCTCTTTTTGCAGCTAGTGCCGCAATTACTATTGCTATTGTTGTTGATGCGTTTCTATTATTATTATTATTGTATACCCCTAAACATGACCTAGTATAGTTAAATTTATAATATAAACCTAAAGGCAAGTATTGCTATTGCAGTTTATTTTTTGCACCAGTCGTTTTTGTTATTCATATTGCTTAACTTTTTTTTGCTATTTTTTTTTCAAAAATATCCTTGTACTATTTTTCTAAAAAATACTCTTAGTCTTCCGCAATTGCATATTTCTCTTTGCTATCTCTATTTCCTTGTCTCTACCATTGTCAATCATAATTTGCCTGTTATAACCCCTTTTTTGTAAAAGATAAATGACATCACATATCACTGTTCCTAATATAAAAATTTTATTAACAAGATAGTACTGATATATTACAAATAACATAATTTTCTAAGGAAATTTTGACTTTAACATCTAAATCAACAGATTAATAAAGTCTCAAAGATAATTTTTTTTCTTACATAATGCAAAGATGATATAAGTGTATATACATAATTACAACAATTGCTACAAATGGAGCTCAAAATATAAAGTCGTTGCATAATAGTTACATCAAAACATTAAATCTATAGCTAAGTGACTTAAGTTCATACTAAAACCTAGACTATTAAAAACTAAGCTACATATTTCAAAGTTTTCAATCTGGACTACTCCTCAACTGGACTCTCCAGCATGGAAAGTGGACATTCCACTTGTCACTCCTGCTCGCATATTACCATACAATCATCACAGTACATACATGATAATACACCAAGTGCAAAGGTGAACTTATATAAATAAAAATCATAGTTATAGAATATAAAGATATTAAAATCATTGGTACAATTCATATAATTCATAGCATTCAACACAACACTTCAATCAATCTATGCAGCATGTTTAGCCTATTTCCAGCCCATCTAATGCAAATGCAGCGATTTAGTTTTCATCTGGTTTCACAACCTAAATAATCCAGAGGACCTATTCCGGTCTAAGAGCGATCCATCCCAGTATCTGGATCCAGATAAATACAGTTCAATGTCCTAGGCAGCTTTAGGATGATAAAGATGAATGTGATGCAGCACAGCTAAATCAACATATTACAGTATAACAAGTTTTTATTTTCAATCTCAACAATACAGCAATGCATACACATTCATCCAGCCTCAATAACATAACCATACATATATTCACACCAAAACCAAGCATTTCGTAGTATTAATTAAACATTCTAATATATTTTACATAATGAAACTATGCCGCTTAAAACATTATTTAAATATTTTCCATGTATTTTCAACATCCTCAGCATATATGACACAACATTGCAGCACACCATGTTCTACCACAGCTTTCCAAACAATTATCATACAACAAAGAAATACATTTAACCATATATATTTTGGGATTTTATCCTAAAGCTTGTTCATACAACAACTGATCCTCAGCTAAAACAAGATTATCTATCGTATAAACCAAATCAGCTTAGTTAAGCTCCCCTTACCTAGAACGAGTTTCAAGGTTTTGTTCCTAATGTATCCCAAAGAGATAGAGCAAGTGTTTAAGTATAAAAGATGGCTTGAATGATTCAGATCTACTCAGAGCAACATGATATAAGTCTCGTGAGAAAGAGAGAGAAAGAATCAAAAGTAAAGACCAGAAAAATGAGCTCAGAAAACTCACATAGATCTTGATGAGATAAACGATCTCACTTTGATCAGGAAGAAATTTGGGTTCGAGAAGGTTTTCTCTAAGGACAAGAAGTGAGAGAATAAAGAGAAAATGAGAGAGGAAAGTTGTTTGGTGAGAAAATGAGCGTTTCTAGCGCTGAGGCTCCTTAAATACCCTCACACACTCACTTGAGCGAGCTCTTCTCTCGCCTGGGCGAGATAATCAGACAGTAGAACCTCTCAGATTTCTACTATTCTCACTTGAGCAAGGAACACCTCGCTTGAGCGAGATGTATCTTGCCCGAATGAGATCGGGTCTAGAGAGCTACCTAGTTTCTTGCAACTCCTCGCCTGAGCGAGATTCTCTCACTTGAGCGAGGTTGCCTCTTGCCATAGTGAGATCTCTTCTTGCTTGAGCAAGGTGACAATTGGAGAGGTCTTATCTTGTCTCGCTTGAGCGAGAACACTCTAGAGTGTTCCTTTCTACACGACTCAGTCTTGCTTAAGCAAGACACTTAGCATCACAAACTCTCAGTTTTTCCTAAAATGAAACAATATAAGTCCTTGGCTATAATTCTTAAGTTGTCACATGCACAACATACTTAAAACTCAATTCCTAATCCGCACTGTTAACCACTTTCAACAACACCATCATACATTATTGCAAATACACTACTTCCTGTCATGTAATTATACAGCTCTCTTGTAACGCCTTCATTTTCTTTATCCAAATAAACAAATTTTTATGGTAGATAAAAATAAATTCATTTCTATTCATGAATTTAATAACAGAATAAAAATAAAATTGTATATTTCCTTCTTATGAAAGTTTCATAAATTTCAAACAAAGAGTCAAACTTCCAAGGGTAAAACTTTGAAATTTTGAAATAATTAAATAAAACTTAACTTTACTTCTAGCAAATTATTTAGTTCATTTTGAATACATATAACTTCGGATTTCTACTACGAACATTTTCAAGATATTCTTTATAATCGAAATTTTGCTCAAGGATTTAAATTCTAAAATCTAACATTAAAGTCATTTACAAACTTTGATCAACACAAATTATAATTAGATACAATAATACAATTTCTCAAATGACTTTAATCTTTATAGAGCAGTCTTCCTTCTATGATCCTAGGATGGACCAGACATCTTTATCTCTTCACTTTCATTACTTGAAAATATTAGTAAGGGTGAGTATCTCTCGTCCCACTAAACCTCTAATTTAATATAAGCAAAATACTTACATGTATACACAGTACTAGGAGTATTACCTAACATGGGTTAATTTAATAATAGCGCTCACATCATTCAAGTTGTCATCACAAAGGAGCACACATAGAACAAACAATCAATCATGTTCACCACTTCAGATCATGCATATTTTTACTAATCCGCACGTCATAATACATGTATTATACGACGTCAATCAATATGTCACCACATGTGTCCTAATCTCACTCGTCGATGTATTACAACACATATATCATAACAACATCAACCGACAAGTTACAATGCATATATTATAATCATATCACTACTACACTACTTCATATACATCACACTTTCATATTCAATGCCCCTAGAATCCCTAGAGGACTTCACAGTTTAGATAACCGTCGGTTAGCTGTAGCAAATGGATACACATGTGTCGACCCAACCCCTTCTAGTAAAGGTATAGTCAGGAGATAAGTGTGTGGCCTGTAAATGCTTTCATTTTCAGCAAATTATTATGCACTATTCACACTAGTATTCACCACCCTCATTTCTCCAAGATTTTCCAAATCTTCTCCGAACTCTATACCACCAGTATATCTTTGTAGCTATCCAAATTCACTACCAACATTTCTCATTCTTTTTCACACCCTTTCATAGTGCAACGTGTCATAATACGTGAGTCTTGACCAAATAACTTGGTGTATTACAATACATCTACGATGAGTACACTTATAGTCATATTTTAGTACATCATTCTCTCCATGTTTTTGGTTTAATTGAGTATCATTAGTGTACTATTTTGATGTAGTAGTTTAGATTTGTGTTGGTAAGTCATGTAGGATTTAAATGCAAATCTTTCTTAATTCTCGCCATAATTTCTTATTTTAACACAGTTTCTTGTAAATACCATATATGGAGTTACACTACTCAAAATTGAACAAAATTTGTGTCTCTGGAAAGATAAGAGAGAGATCTACAACTTCTCTGTTGGGAGAAAAGTCTGATTCAAGCATCTTCAGGCCCAAAAATGCGTCACAATGTTGCAGCCCTACAATGACATTTTCAAAATTTGATTATATTGTTGACATTACTTAGTTAGGTGTTTAGGAACCTCATTAGGGAGTTGGGCCTTAATTAAAGCTCATTTATTTTGTCTTTAAATAGAGGTTATGACTTCATGTAAAAGATCTTTTCCCTCAATTTTTTTCAGAATTCAAAAAGTCTCCATACAAAATTCTCTCTTCTCCTTTATCTTCATATTTTTCATCTTCTTCTCTCTTTCTCTTCCTCTTCTCCTCCAACCAATCATGATTATGAAGTAAGGCTAATTCATCAATCGGTTCAAGGTTTCAAGAACTACATTGCATTCGAGTTTCAGATTAGGTTCTATTGAATTTCTTCCTTTTTCTCTCTTTTCTGATTAGGTTAATTACGTTCTTCATGATCTTGAATTTCTGTTTGCATCGTAAATAGAGAATGAGTTAATTTCAGATTTGAAATAATTGAATTCACCTAATTCAATCAATCAATTGTTCTGTATTTCGTTAGAGTATTGAATTTGCGATTGTAGTTCTTGTTTTAATGGAATTCATAATCTAGATTGAGATTTCAGAGTATTAATGTCGAATTGAATTAGTGTTGATTGAAATTTTGTTGGAATTGTATTCCTGTGAACAATGAGAATTGCATTTTAGGGATTGAGATCTTAAATTGGTTGAAGTTCATATTTCATTAGAATTGTTCTTTATTCTTCTTCTGTTGCTTACAATTGAATTCAAACAAATCCTCCCCCAAGCTAACTGTAAACTGTATGATGGAACCGAAAGCAGAATGCATTTTATGTCCTTGTGAGATGACCTAGGTTTTCTCCTTGTATTGCAAAATTGTTGAGAAAATCTAACTTGTTTGATACCATTGCGACGTGGTTATCAAAATGGCGCCATTGCCGGGGAACATAAGTCATTTTGTTTTTATTTCATCATTTGCACTAACTGATTCTGTGATTTTGTGTTTAAGTGTCTCTGCATTTTGTTGTGTATTGTGTTATGTGCATTGTGTATTATGTTCTGTGTTAGTTTCCAAACTCTGTTCTTGTGTAATTGATTCTGTGATTCATTTATGCATTTTGAATTGATTTGTTTTTTGCACTGTTGTAGTATTAATCTGCTGTTCATTGTGTTGTCCTCTATGATTTGTTGTTTGTTTTCTTCAATAATCATACCTAATTTCCAGTTTGATCACTAAGTATTCCGTGTTTGATGCTTTGTGTGGGTGGTTGAAAAAAAAAATTGTGCATGTAAATGTCCAAACAGGGGAGTAGTAGAGGCAGAAAACAGAGGAATTTGCTACTGTTCCATTAGTCACTGTTCATGCACTAATCATGCACTATTCATCACTATTCATCCAATTTTGAAAAATTCCAAAAAAATACTTAGAGATCAAATTTTGGTCTGAATTTTTTTGTCCACATTTCTTTTAGTGTCTATTAGTGTTTAGAGTTGGTAGATTTCAAAAAGCATTAATAGAAAAAGAGATACATCTTGGTGGCCAAGAAAATTTTTATGAAATTTCAAAGTGGCATAACTTTTGCTAGAAAACTCAGAATTGAGCATATTGTATATGCTAGAAAAAAAATTTCTATGCAATGCAACCATGAAGTCAGTTGAGGCTGCCCAGAATTTCAAAAATCGTCTGTTTTCTAAAAGTTTTTTTATTTTTTTAGCATTTATTGACCTATTTTTCTTGATTTTAAGCCTCTAGTTTCCATAGCAAATCAATTCAAAAAATTCTAAAATTTTTTGTGGTGTTTTCCTATACCAAAAATAGATTTATCATGGTCTCACTTCATTCATATCTTGCATTTTGATGGTACTTGCTTTGTAAAGTGACTTTGTGCATTCTTTGAGTACTTGTTGTTCTTGTTGGTTCTAACCTTGCATGACCAGGGCTAACCCTAGTGTATTGCATGAACCTGATCCTGAAATAGAAAGAAGATTTCGTAGGAAAAGAGCTAATAAAAAGGTAGTGTGCTTGGTGAGTCTGAAACTGTTAATCCTACTATTAGTGCATCCGAGAATAAAAGTAAGGATATGGCTGATAACCTTGAGCTAACTTTGAAGGAATTGGCCACACCTAATGTTATGTATCAGTCATGGTGTGCCTAATATCCTGAAGATGAAACAGCTTGTTATGAGCTTAAATCTGGACTTATTCATTTGTTGCCAAAGTTTCATGGACTCGCAGGTAAGATCCTCATAAGCATTTAAAAGAGTTCCATGTGGTGTGTTCTACCATGAGACCTCAAGGAGTGCCTGAAGACCTGTCAAAATGAAGGCATTTCCCTTCTCTCTGGATGGTGTTTCAAAAGATTGGTTTTACTTCCTACCTTCAACAATCACTACATGGAATCAAATGAAGAGGTTATTTCTGAAGAAATTCTTCCCTGCCTCCAGAACTGCAGTAATACAGAAAGAGATTTGTGGTATAAGGCAGCTGAATGGCGAGACTTTGTATGACTACTGGAGAGATTCAACAAGCTGTGTGCTACCTGTCCTCATTATCAAATAAGTGAGCAGTTACTAATTTAATATTTTTATGAAGGACTAACTTTGATGGACAAGAGCATGATAAATGCATCAAGTGGAGGAGCATTGATGGATAAGACACCATAGGCTGCAAGGTAACTTATTACAAACATGGCAGCCAACACTCAACAATTCGGATTCAGAGGAGCTACTAAGGGAGTAAATGAGATAACACTTGGTACTGGTACTAGTGTTGTTTATGGTGTGAAAAATTAGAGGCTGGAGAACAAAATCAATGAGTTGACCACCATGGTGAGACATTTGGCAATTAGTCAACAACAAGTGAATGTAGCAAGAGAACAGCCAGCAAGAGTCTGTGGCATATATACTTCCACTGAGCACCCTACGGATTCATGCCCTACCTTGCAAGAGACAGATATGAATGTTTTTGGAATCTACACCAACCAACAGCAGCAATATAGATCTCCAAACCAGCAACAAAATTATAACCCATACTCCCAGACATGTAATCCATGTTGGAGAGATCATCCAAACCTGAGATGGGGGCAACAACAACAAAATCAACAACCTTCATTTCAACCTGTTGTAGGCAAATACCAGCCTTCATCTAGGCAATAGCCACCTCCACCACCCCCTCCTGCACAAAGGAGTGAGCCATCATTCCAAGAGATGATACAACAGATGGCTACAAACAACCTGCAATTTCAACAAAACATGCAAGTAACTGTCTAGGATTTGAAGATTCAGGTTGGACAACTAGTCACTCAATTGAGTCAGATTCAGTCTTAAGGTTCCAGTAATCTGCCTTCTCAAACAGTCATGAATCCAAAGGAAAGTGTGAGTGCTATTACCCTACAAAGTGGAAAAGAATTACCAATAGTTGTAGCTGCAGCACCAGATTCTAAAAATAATAGTGATGCATCCAATGAAAAACATATTCCACTTCCCTTCCTGAACAGACTAGCAGTAGCAAGAAAGAAACCAGGGTCAAATAATGAGTTGCTGGACATGTTCTCCAGAATAGAAGTAAATATTCCTCTCCTTGATGCTATCCAACAAGTTCCTAAGTATGCAAAGTTCCTAAAGGAATTATGTACTAACAAGAGGAAGCTGAAGGGTAATGAGCGAGTGAGTATGGAGAGAAATGGTTCTGTACTTCTCCAGAATAAGAATGTGTCTGCAATCATTCCATAGGACTTGCTACCTGAATTACCACAGAAGTGCAAAGATCCAGGAACTTTCACCATCCCTTGTACAATTGGAGAAAAAGTCTTTACAAATGTTATGCTGGATTTAGGTGCTTTAATTAATGTTATGCCTACATCTGTTTTTAGATCATTGCAAATTGGAGATTTGCTCCCTACAGGAATTGTCGTCCAGCTAGCAAACAAGAGTACTGTGCAGCCACTTGGTGTCATGGAAGATGTTCTTGTAAAAGTTGAGGACCTCTTTTTTCGTGCTGATTTTTATATTTTAGAGATGGAGGATGACATGCCCAGCCACGCTACATTAATCCATGGGAGACCATTCTTGAGGACAGCGCGAACAAAGATAGATGTGCATGCAGGGACCCTTTCTATGGAGTTTGGTGACAATTTGGTGCAGTTTAACATTTTTGAGGCAATGAGACACCCAACAGAAAACCATTCTGTTTTCAGTTTAGATGTTATTGATTTACTTGTTGATGACTGCACAAATTTAGATGATTTGTTTGCTAATTTCACAGATTCCACTAACCCATCATGTACTTGCGATGATTCATCTATTTGTGTTGTTTGTAGTGTTGATGTTGCAAGTGCAGCAGATATAGTTACACTAGTAGATGTTTCACCACTAGCAGTTGACCTATCTCCACCTCCATCAATAGAGCTTAAGCCTTTGCCTACATATCTGAAGTATGCTTACTTAGAAGACAACCAACGATTTCCTGTCATTATAGCTTGTGATCTCAAATCTGATCAAGAGGAGAGATTACTGCAGGTTGTGAGAGATCATAGGAAAGCCATTGGTTGGACCCTTGCTGATCTTTCTGGAATTAGTCCTGCTATTTGTATGCACCAAATTTTATTGGAGGATGAGTTTTGACCTGTGAGACAGCCACAACGACGACTCAATCCTACTATTTTAGATATTGTGAAGAAGGAAGTCATACAGTTACTAGCAGCAGGTATTATTTATCCCATTTCTGACAGTAAGAGGGTTAGTCTTGTGCAGGTGGTCCCAAAGAAGACTGGGATGACTGTGGTGAAGAACCAGGATGATGAGTTGGTTCCAACCAAAGTTGGCGAGTTTGTGTAGATTATAGAAGACTTAATCAGGCTACTCGCAAGGATCATTTCTCTCTTCCATTCATCGATCAAGTTTTGGAGAGGCTGACAGATGGATTTTTTGGGTACATGCAGGTTCATATTGCACTAGAGGACCAGCATAAGACCACATTCACTTGCCCATTTGGCACATTTTCTTACACCAGGATGCCATTTGGTTTGTGCAACGCTCCAGGCACTTTTCAGAGATGTATGGTGAGTATATTTTCTGACCTTTTGGAGAGTTGCATGGAGGTGTTTATGGATGATTTTACTATCTATGGTTCTTTATTTGATGCATGCCTAGAGAGTTTATCTATGGTGTTGCATAGGTGCATCCAAACTAACCTTGTGTTAAATTTTGAGAAGTGTCATTTTTTGGTCACATAGGGTATAGTCTTGGGTCATTTAGTCTCCAGTCAGGGTATTCAGGTTGATAAGGCTAAAATTGATATCATTGCTTGTCTACCTTACCCCACTTCTGTGCGAGAAGTACGTTGCTTCGTTGAACATGCAAATTTTTATAGGAGATTTATACAGGACTTCAGCAAGATTGCATTACCATTGTTCAAGCTTTTGCAGAAGGCGGTAGAGTTTGTTTTTTATCAACCTTGTCAGCTAGCTTTTCAAGAGCTGAAGAGGCGGCTTACCACCACACCTATTGTTCAGCCACCTGATTGGGAGCTTCCTTTTGAGCTCATGTGCGACGCATCCAACTTTGCACTTGGAGCTGTTCTAGCTCAGTGGGTTGGGAGGCTTTCTCATGTTATACCTTATGCTTCTCGCACATTGGATGCAACTCAAGTTAATTACACCATTACTGAAAAAGAGCTTCTAACTATTGTATTTGCTTTAGATAAATTTCATTCATATTTGCTAAGCTCTAGGATTATTGTATCTTCTGACCATGCAGCTTTGAAATTCCTGTTAAAGAAGCCCGATGCTAAACCCAGATTGATTAGATGGATGCTTCTCCTTCAGGAGTTTGATATTGAGATCAGAGATAGGAGTGGTGCAAACAATTTAGTAGCAGACCACTTGAGTAGGATTGAGGAAGGGAATGTTGATCCCTTTCCAATTAGAGATGATTTTCCTGAGGAGAGTTGATGTAGTTACATGATATTACTCCTTAGTTTACTGATATTGTGAATTATCTGGTTGGAGGTGTCTTTCCTATAGATGCGTCTAGAGCACAGATAGCCAAACTGAAAAGTGAGGCTAAATATTATGTTTGGGATGACCCTTATTCGTGGCAATTTTACATTGACCAAGTGATCCACAGGTGCATTCCAGATCAAGAGATCCATTCTATGCTTTAATTTTGTCATAGTTCGCCTGTTGGAGGACATTATAGATCATATAGGACAGCTAGGAAGGTGTTGGAGAGTGGGTTTTATGGGCCTACCATTTTCAGAGATGCAAATCAAATCTCTAACACCTGTGAGCAATGTGAAAGAGCAGGGATGGCCATTACACAGAGGCATGAGATGCCCCAACAGCCGATCATTTTTTGTGAGGTTTTTGATGTTTGGGGTATTGATTTTATGGGACCATTTCTTGCATCTTTTGGTTACACATTTATTTTACTAGTTGTTGATTATGTTTCCAAATGGGTGAAGGCTAAGGCCACAAAAACTAATGATTCTAAAGTTGTTGTGGATTTTGTTAGATCTAACATTTTTTGCAGGTTTGGTGTGCCTAAAGCCATTATCAGTGATAAGGGAAGCCATTTCTGTAATAGAAGCATGCAAGCTTTGCTTCATAAGTATGGGGTTATGCATTGAGTGTCTACAGCTTATCATCCTCAAACTACTAGGTAGGCCGAGGTTTTTAACAGGAAAATTAAGCAGATTTTGCAGAAGATAGTGCACCCCAATAGAAAAGATTGGAACAAATTTTTGGATGATGCTCTTTGGGCCCATAGGATGGCTTACTGGACACCGATTGGGATGTCTCCTTACAGGATTGTGTTTCGTAAAGCATGTCATCTGCTTGTTGAGATTGAGCATAGAGTATATTATGTGGTGAGACAGTGTAACTTGGAGTTTGAACAAGCGAGTATGGAAAAGAAGCTTCAATTACAACAACTTGAGGAGCTTCGCTTGGAAGCCTATGAGAACTCAAAAATATACAAGGAAAAAGTCAACCACTTTCATGATAGACATATTTTGAGAAAGGAGTTCAAAGTGGGCCAACAAGTGTTTTTGTTTAATTCCTGCCTAAAACTTGTAGCCGGTAAACTTAGATCTAGATGGGATGGTCCTTTTGTTGTTACTAATATGTTTTCCCATGGTGCAGTTGCAATTAAGAATGAAGTCACCGGTAGCATTTTTAAGGTCAATGGACATCAACTCAAGGAATTTCATCGAAGTCCAAAGTTGGAGG
Organism: Abrus pulchellus subsp. cantoniensis; assembly: GCA_024086825.1. Classification (NCBI taxonomy): domain Eukaryota; kingdom Viridiplantae; phylum Streptophyta; class Magnoliopsida; order Fabales; family Fabaceae; genus Abrus; species Abrus pulchellus. The sequence goes on along the minus strand of CM044050.1, from coordinate 20,253,697 downwards.
AGGAAAATGTAGAAAGCATGTCCTTGGAAGCACCAACTCTTAGACCTTGAGGGAGTTCTTTCCCATTCTGTACTCTTTGAAATTGTCTTTGTTGTGTGGATGCATTGAGGATAATGTAACTTTTAAGTGTAGGGGGGGAGTTGCATGCAAAATTGTGCTGCTATTTGCTATTTTTTATTTTTTCTGTTGTTTGCTGTTATTTATTTTTCTGCTGTTTTCTGTTTTTATTTTTCTGTTGTTTGCTGTTTTTTATTTTTCTGTTGTTTGCTGTTTTTCATTTTTCTGCTGTTTTCTGTTTTTATTTTTCTGCTGTTTGTTATTTTTTATTTTTCTGCTATTTGTTGTTTTTCATTTTTCTGCTATTTGCTATTTTTCATTTTTCTGCTGTTTTCTATTTTTTATCTTTTTGTTTTCTGTTTTTATTTACACAAATTTTCATTCATTCTTTTTAATTTCTAGATGTAGGAATTGTGAAAGTTGTTACACCATTTCTTGTTGATAGGTTGCAATACTTGATATGAGTCATTTTTACATTTTTAGTTGAGCAAGTTGCTTAAAAAATTTGAGTTTGATTCATTAATGATAGAGCATGACCCTTGTGAGGATTGTGAGCATATTTTGGTTGGAACATCTCATACAATATCATTTTCTTTCTTATGTGATTTCACTCATGTTGCTAGATTACCTTTGGTTTTGCCTTGTATCTTTTTAAAGCTTCTTGTCACATGCATTATTGATATGATTTAGGCCTTCCTTGAAATTGTAGCTACTTTGCCAAATTGACTTACCTTGCATTGATTCCTCTTGTTTACCCCCTTTGGGCCTTTATAACCCTTCCTTGATTTTAGCTCATTATAGGCCATATAGTGAAAAACCATGATGTTCCATAACCTTAGGGATTATAGGAGCTTTGGAATTGTTTTGGGAATGGGTCTTTAATAAGGTGGGGATGCCTCTAGGAAATACTTCTATATTGTGGATATTGAGTTGTTTGGTATTAAAAAAAAAAAAAGCAAAGCAAAGCAAAGCAAAAGAATATATATATATATATATATATATATATATATATATATATATAATAAATAAAATGTGGCAAACCATAGGGTTTAGGAGATTTTTCAAGGGGTAATCTTTTTGCTTATTTGAACTTATTCCCCATTGCTGCTCTTTTCTCTTTGGTTATTTAAGCCTCAATGTCTTTTTCATCTAACCTTTACCTTGGCCATATTACAAGCTAAATAAAAGTCCTTTTGATCTTTAATAGCATGTGTTTCAAGTTGTGGAAATTAGAAGCTTGTCAAAGCTTGAGTGTGCTAGTTTTCATGTTGTGTTGAGTGTAAATACTAGCCGAAAAAAATAATATTTGAGAGTTGAGAGCTATATACTACCTTGTGTGGTTCTATCATTTTTGAATCTTTCTTTATTTTGACTTGTCTTCTTGCTTACTCTTAATGTCATTTGTGTCTCATTGATTGTTTGTTGCCTTGATTCTAGAAATGTTTGTTCTCTTTCTTTATTCTTTGCATTGGAAATTCATTAGAAAGTTTTGAGAATTTTGTAAATACTTCTTGTTGTTTTGAAAGTTTTGCCCTGGAGTGCAAAGGATTAAGTGTGGGGGTATTTGATAGTCATATTTTAGTACATCCTTCTCTCCATGTTTTTGGTTTAATTTGAGTCTCATTAGTGTACTATTTTGATGTATTAATTTAGATTTGTGTTGGTAAGTCATGTAGGATTTAAATGTAAATCTTTCTTAATTCTTACCATAATTTCTTATTTTAACATAGTTTCTTGCAAAGACCATATCTGGAGCTACACTACTCAGAATTGAACAAAATTTGTGTCTGGAAAGATAAGAGAGAGATCTACAACTTCTCTGTTTGGAGAAAAGTCCGGTTCAAGCATCTTCAGGCCCAAAAATGCGTCACAATGTTGTGGTCCTGCAATGACATTTTCAAAATTTGATTGTATTGTTGACATTACTTAGTTAGGTGTTTAAGAACCTCATTAGGGAGTTGGGCCTTAATTAAAGTCCAGTTATTTTATCTTTAAATAGAGGTTATGACTTCATGTAAAAGATCTTTTCCCTCATTTTTTTTTTCAGAATTCAAAAAGTCTCCATACGAAATTCTCTCTTCTCCTTTATTTTCGTATTTTTCATCTTCTTCTCTCTTTCTCCTCCTCTTCCCCTCCAAGCAATCATGATTATGAAGCAAGGCTAATTCATCAATCGGTTCAAGGTTTCAAGAACTACATTGCATTCGAGTTCCGGATTAGGTTCTATCAAATTTCTTCCTTTTTCTCTCTTTTCTGATTAGGTTAATTACGTTCTTCATGATCTTGAATTTCTGTTTGCACCCTAAATAGAGAATGAGTTAATTTCATATTTGAAATAATTGAATTCACCTAATTCAATCAATCAATTATTCCGAATTTCATTAGAGTATTGAATTTGCGATTGCGGTTCTTGTTTTAATGGAATTCATAATCTAGATTTAGATTTCAAAGTATTAATGTTGAATTGAATTAGTGTTGATTGGAATTTCGTTGGAATTGTATTTGTGTGAACAATAAGAATTGCATTATAGGGATTGAGATCTTGAATTGGTTGAAGTTCATATTTCGTTAGAATTGTTCTTTATTCTTCTTCTGTTGCTTACAATTGAATTCAAACAAATCCTCCCCCAAGCTAACTGTAAACTATATGATGGAATCGAAAGCAGAATGCATTTTATGTCCTTGTGAGATGACCTAGGTTTGCTCCTTGTATTACAAAATTGTTGAGAAAATCTAGCTTGTTTGATACCATTGCGACGTGGTTATCATACACCCTTTGGGTCGCACCACAATACTTGTATTGCAATCACATCAATTTATCTATTTTGACTCTCGTATTATAATAACTTTTTTCATCATTTCATTTAATTCATTTACACATGCGCTCACTGCACATAGCCATGCTCACTATGGCACTATGATCACATCACACAGAAAATTCTTTCTTTACTTAAGAATATTCAAGCACTTGTATCAATAACATGGTTTCACTTATTTGGCATACCCAATTATCAAACAGCATAAATATATCATACTTCACAAATTATCATCAGTCAATCTCAATATGCCTCAATTATCACAGCATTCAGCAAATCACAGAATTACCAACCATTTCACATGTTACATAATCAATACAATAAGCCTAAAGTCGAACACCCCTGGACTCAGCCTAAATCGTACATTCCATCACTCACATTTCTCAATAATAATAATAGAGTCATCTATCTTAAGGTTTGACATCATTCCAACTACCCCCAAACAATGTTTGCTTATTGAAATTATAGTGTTCCTTAAAAAATGATTTACTTGCAGCCTTTATTACAAATTACATTTAGATAGTTATCAAAATAGTTACGAGTTTCTCATTTTAAACTACCCAAGAGGTTAGGGTTTGGGATTTACTCCCCTTTACCTTAGAATGGAGACCCACCACGAAATCAACAGTAGAAACACCTCTAACATAGATTCTTTCCCTAAACACATGGAATAATCCATGATAAATCACGATTGATGAAGAAAAGGGTAAAAATTAAGAACCCTAACTCAATATACTTACCTCCAAACGCGATTCCAATCTTCAATCTAGAGCACAAATGGTTTAAGGGGGGAATTAATCGGTGAAAAGGGCTAGGGGTTGAGAGAATCGATGAGAGAGAACATAGAAAGAATGGGAAATGCGTTTTCCTTAACCCTAAACCCCTTAAATACACAAGGTGTCACAACATTCTCGCTTCAATGAGATATTCTTGCTGTAGCGAGGGGACACCTTTTCTTGCTACAACAAAAATCTCAGAAGAAACTGCACTCTAGTTTCTGCAGAATCTTGCTATAGCGAGGCCCTCTCGAATGGCAAGTCTTTACTCTTTTAACTGAAAAACTGAGGCAATTTCAATGTTAGACATCACCATTGTTAGCCATTTTACAATGATCCTTCCATTAAGTCCTCTGATTTCGAATGATCCTGTAATTGAGGCGCAATGTTATGTGATCCATGCGTAACTATATTCCATCTCAAGATCCATAGGCAAGTGGTGCATAAGCACCTAGAATCAAGAATTCATCTGTGCATCGAAAGGATATGATTGGATAAGACCAATCCATTCCTAGTATTACAGTAGGATAAAAAGGCAAGTAATTTAAATGAGTTGTAGAAAATTTTTTCAAAGGGTTATAGATCAATCAACTTTGGGTTTAAGCAACAATCAATTCATTAATTATATATGATTACAACAATAGTGCATGGTCACAAGTTACAGAGAAAACAAAAGTTCTTATGCCATGATGAACCATACACAAAATTTAGAGTTACACCAAGATGATAAGACCCTATTAACATCGGTACATGGCACGATAACTAAACTACACACCCTTTGTCTCTTGAAGCGGTAAGACAACTTCTACTCCACACATCGCTTTACTAAAGGAGGTTATCCACAGATACATCACGTTCCTAATCTAAGAATCGTCGCCTCTTGGATGTTAGCTTGTTACTTCCACTTGAACTTTCTCTCACTTGTGGTGCAAACCGACAAACTTTTGTTGAATGTCCCTTCTTTCCATAAGGGTCACATGTTGAACGTGATTGCGTACAATTTTTCACCTTATGAGGTCCTCCACACTGAAAACACTTTATTGGACCCAAGGAGTTCTTGTTATTGCTACTATAAGGTGTCTTCCTACTTGTTTGTGATTGAGTTGTATTTGAGCACAACTCTTTCTGAGATCTGGTAGACTCCTTTTCCTATTCCACTACTCTTGTAGCTCCATCATACACTAGTTGCTCCTTCAGACTGTCTTCTAAACTTATACACTTGCTCACCAATGTTGGTAACTTCATTAGTTGAAAAACATGAACTATAGTGCGAAGGTCACTTTCCAGTCCATTCCTAAATTGGGCACACCAATCTCTCTCATCGTCTTTTTGTTGAAAGTAAGATCAGTATTTCATCAACTCATAAAATAGTGGACCTGAGCGAGATGCATGTTGCCTGAGCGAGCAGCGTTCTCGCCTGAGTGAGATTAGGTCCAGAGAGCCACCTAGTTTTTCCTGTTACTCCTCGCCTAAGAGAGCTTCTCTCGCTTGAGCGAGGTCGCTTCTCGCCTAAGTGAGATCCCTTCTCGCTTAGGCTAGGTGATAGTTGGGTAAGTATTATCTTGTCTCGCTTGAGTGAGAACATTCCAGAATGTTCCTTTCTGCATGACTCAGTCTTGCTTGAGCGAGAACTACCTCACTTGAGCAAGCACTCTTGAACTCTCAATTTTTCCTAAAATGAAACAATATAAATCATTGGCTATAATTCTTAAGTTATCACACACACAACATACTTAAAACTCAATTCCCTAACCCACATTGTTAACCACTTTCAACAACACCATCATACATCACTATAACTACATTGCTCTATGTCCAACAATTATACAGCTCTCTCATAATCCAAGCATATACAGTACCATTTAAAAGGAGTAATGTTTATATAAATGTTTGATATCCAATCGAAACTCTCACTACTAGTCTTACTCAACGATCAACCAAACGACACTCTAACAATTTCCATCCAGCAATTGCACAACTTACCCATTCACATTTTAGCATATGAAATTTTATACTATCCAAATATATTTAACATGATTTAATAGGAATAATTCATTTATAAAAATGTTGGCCTGACACCGAGTTGCTATCAAAAGAACTAAGTTCCTCTAAGAAATTTGTAGTATAGAGCTCAACCTAGGTCAATTCATAGAGACACATTTTCTATTAAATTTAACTTTTTTTTTAAGAATGAAAGTAAGGTTTGGGGGTTTGAAAACTTTGAATTAATTAAATCAAGACTACAAATGAAATTAAATTGAGTAAAAACAAATTAAGAAATATTGATCCACAAAACATCAAATGCATGTAATTTCAATTATCATAGTATTTAAGTATTTTAATCCGAGTTTGAACGATTACCCAATTCCATTATTAATTTCTAATTGAACTAGATTATAAATTAAATCAAATTATCATTTAACCTAATCCAAATTAATTATCAAATTAGAATATCAATCGAATCCTAATTTGAATTCTAACTACATAAAAATTAATCACAATCGCAATACACAAATCTGAGATTAGAGAAAAAAAGAATTCAGAGTAATTTGACTCAAAACTCAAATCGAATTTACACCATCTAGATTTTGCAAATTAAACGGGAGGTTTAACCTTTCATTGAAGCACTTAACCCAAGTGAGAATGAGAGAAGAAGGAAAGAATTTGAGAGAAGGTAAAAATAAGGATTCTTATTAATGGCCAAATCTCAATAACTCAAAGTATCTAATCACACCACCTAATTCAGAACTTTATTAGTTTATTTATAGATTCTGATTAAGGTAAATTAAGTGACCAAAATTTGAATTTTAATAATATCTAAAAGTCTAAATACAATTATTAAATAATAAGGGTCTAAATGCAATCTCGCAATAATATTTATCAAATCTGCCTCAATTTGAAAAAATCATAAAAAAAATAAAAATAACTCCAAATCCAGCGATCCATATATATTGAATTTATTTGTCTATAATTATTAGGATTATGCCCAACCTTCCTTGCTTTCTTTGATTTTCTTTGTACTATTATCCTTCATGTCCATGTGTTTGTTTGCTAACATTTGCTTTGTAGGGAACAACAATAGTAACTAGACTTATGAAACGAGCTTTTACTAGCTATGAAAAAGTCATGTAATAGATTTATCTCTCCTATTTTTTCTTACAATGTGTAAGTTCTATTTGCATGTAATATTGGTTTTCATTTGAATGGAGGTAAGGTATTTACAATGTTTCCACTTGTGCTTTAATCATTTTTATAGTGTTTCTATGTATGCTTTATTTCCTTTAATTTTGTATTTGTCTGGATTAAAGAGATTGTGGTCCAACATGTGTGCGTGCACACACACACAATCGTTTTGTATGTTTGTACTTAGAAAAGTCGTCACTTGTATCTATTATATATGTTGATTGTGGTCCAAAAGGAATTTTAGGTTTTTAAATTCTAATTGTCCCTCATAAGGTGAGTTATATATTGTTTTGTTTTATATTTGTGTTTAATTAATTAAATTCAGTTTATTTATCATACATAATCAAATTTATTACAATTCACATCCAGCTTGGAGGTCAATTTGTGGAATAAAATGATGAAAGCATGGTGTATGAAGATGAAGAAGTTGAAGTTTGGCCCAAAATTGATGATGAACTATTGGATGTCTTTAGTTTCAATAATATTTGTCATGTATTAGGATGCATAGAGTTGACAATGTTTTTTGGTTGAAAACTAATGAGAAATTACATACAAGATTAAGGAAAGGAAAGGGTGAAGGACTATAACATTCACTTAGGAAAAGAGATTGCATGGGAAAAGAATGAAATGATTAGGGGAAGGGCCAAATGCAAGCAAACGACTTAGAAAATTTTTGTTCACACAAGCATAAAAGTCATTACTTTTAGATAAAAACTTCCAAAGTTGATTACAATTGCAACAGTGTTCAAAAAATAAGGAACGAGCCAGGTATATGTGATTGGCAAGCCAATGAAGAGGAAGTTGATGTTGATTTGTTCAATAGGCCTTTAATATTGAACTCGAATTATTGAAAATTGAGAAGTTCAAAACTATTTTTTATTTGAACAAATTTATTAGTGTTTGGATTTATTTTAATATTTTAAAATCATTTTTGAAGCAAGCAATATATCCTTGGCCTTTTTGCAAATTCCTCCGTCAACCCCAACTTCATTGGCGCTGTCACCTTGAAGACCTTCGCCAGTGACGAGACCTCCCGGAATCCCATGGCCAAGTTCCCTTCGGCTTTCAGGAATTCGTCCCCAACATCATCCCTCTCTTCCTCCTCGTTTGTTCCAGTAAAGCCTTGTTGTACTGACGTTATTCGAGTTTCTATTTCAACTATTTTATTAACTATTGATTTTCTCTGCTTTAAGTACTTTAACTTTTCAACTATAATAGGTAATATTTCTCTACTCTTACTGAAAAATTTGGACTAACACAAGACTATTATGAAAATTAAGCGTATAGTTAATAAAAGTAATAAAATAAAAAAATGATAGGATGAAAGATATATTAAGATAAAAATATGATAAAAAAAAGAATTTATTTATTTTAATTTTTTTTAATTTTTAAAAACTATTTTTAAGGTGAGTATTTCCCAGTTGATAAAACTGGTCTTGCTTAACATCACTTTCTAATACTTTGAGTAAACTCATATGCATTTTTCTTATACTTATGCCGATCATCCTTCTTGAATTATGGAGTAATTAAATTAGTCCTATCTTTGCATGGTAGGAAAAATTTTCTTGTTACTGCCAGAATCATTCTTCTTGATTCTAATGTAATTATTATGTTTGGTGTTCATCCTCTATATAAGGAGACCCATTCAGATTTGGTTGGTTCAATCAATCCTTGATGAAGAAGCTCATTGCATTCTTGTCTAGCCATCTGAAGATCACTTAGACTCATTCCAACTGTGGACTCATTCCAACTGAAACTCCAAAGTATGTAACGGTGGTAATTATTCACAGACCATAAGGTTTTTAAGATGAGAAAATAAAAAAATTTAAACCATTTTTTTAAAAATTAAAAATGAAAAAAAAATTTGACTCATCTTGATATAATAATAAAACTGATTTAATTTAACCTTTGTTTTTTTTTTCTCTTTCTATTTTTTTTTTGCTGTAAGCAAATGTAAAAATAAAAAAAAAAGATAAAACAATACATGTGGTTGTTAAACCTTATTTTCTGTAATAATGTATTATATGAAAAATTAAAAAAAATATTATATGAAATGATTCAAATTATTATATATTAAAATAATTTGTTTAAATTACTAGTTTGAGTAATAAGCTATTTATTATTATTTAAAAAAGGTCTTGAATTTAAGTTCTTATGTATGTCAAAAAAATTTTATAATAAATTTACTTACCATATCTAAGTGTGCAATCTGAATTGAATTTAGATTAAATCATATGACAGTAAAAAAAAATAATTTATTTAAATTCAAAAATTTAAATTTTTAACAATTTAAGTAAAATAATTATAAAAACTATTTTTTTAAATACGAGTCTTTATTATTTAAATTAAAGTATTTTAAAAATTATCTTAAAGGGAAAGTAGTTCTATAACACAAATATTTAAATAATTTATGTTTTAACTTAATTTTTTTAAAATTTGTTTAATATTAAAATATTTAATATTAAACAATAAAATAAATTGTGTTTAATTATAAAATATATTAATATAATATATTTTTTAATATATTATAAAAATATATTTAAATTTGATAATACCTACTTACCTCCTCCAGTCTTTAAAACTCCATCCTCAGTGTTGATTTCTGTAGATCCTCATCGCCGCTTGTGTGCTCTTCTCCCGCTAACTCTTACATTGTTCTCTTCTTCCACCCTAGTCATCTTTTTTCTTTCAAGCTTCTCCTTTATCTCTCTTTCGGGTTCTCACTCTCTTCTATCTCTCTCTCTCATATATCGGGTAAGATTTTCGTGTTTTCTCTCGCTCTCTCTCTAAAGCGGTACCAAATTCACTATATTCGAATAATTTTCAATGTAAAATTGTGCTTGTCAATGGTATCTATTAGGATTCGTGTATTATACTGTTATACATACAATTTTCCAGTAATTGAATCGTCAATTTTGCCAAATTATTTTTAGTTTAAGCATTCAATTTTATATTCATTATCCTGCGTTTTTGTAAATAGCTCTTCTGCTTCGGTCATTGATTTTCATGTCATGTCTCAATGTGACACATCAGCCCAGTGCTCTTCGACGATTTTCTGGCCGTGTCATAGTTTTTCCCGGCCAGAACTTAGTGTGGTCTGGTTAACCCATGCTCTCTGTTCACTTATTCTGCATTTTCGTCATGTGCCCGGTTTTCCCATTTGTTCTCACTGTCCTGCTGGTTGCTGTTGTTCTCTCCTTTTCCTCCTTTTTTTTTTTGCGAGGACTTTCTTTGTTCTAATTTTTTTGTTCTCTCAAGTTCGGGGTTTTTTTTTTGTCATCTGTCTCCCATAGACCCAGACTCATTATTTTGTCTAAGTTCTATCCTTGCTATTTACGTGAATGTTTTGTTTAAGACTTATGAGTTCGTATTGTCAATTATGAATATGTCAAGCATTTTGAGTATTTTTAACTTTTTAAGCATTTAGATGTATATAGTATAAATAATTTCATAATAGCGGCTGTCCTGCTATTCGCTATACTGCTATCTGAAATTGATTTTTGGTTATTGAATGCTGGCCTCTTGTGTTGTTTCTAGATTGAGCTTTTGGAGTGATGAAAGGAAAAGGCAAAAGCAAAGCAGAAAACCTTATTGTGGAAAAGAAGAGAAAAAGGAAGAACCAAAAAAATGCTGATGCTGAGACGGACATTATTTTGAATATTCAAGGTAAAGTTGTTTCTGTAGCTCTCAACCTTTTAATTTGTTGATAGACAGGTTTGGTTGGTTTTCTATAAATTCTTTGTACAGGGAGTTTTGTGGGGTATCATATGGATTGAACACCTGACGAGTTCACCAGTTTTTAAGTCTGGTTTCTCTGTAGTGTGTTGTATATCTTGTTTTAAAGGATATTAGAGTGGGGAAGTTGGAGAGAAGTTAAAGGAGAAATCAAATAGAAATTGGAAGAATAAAGGTAAAAATATAGTTGGAAGACAGTAACCAAAGCATGGAGTTGATTTAGAAAGCAAAAGTAGGCAGTTGGTGAGGATGGGATTGTGGCACCATATGAACAAGATATATTTCTGTCAATAAGCTTAGAACTGGATGTTTCCTTTATAATGTTTTTGGTAAAATATGTTGTATAGATGATGTTGATCTTAATTTTTTCTCCCATTCTATCAGATGGAGTAGTGAATGATCATCCTTTGGAAGTTAAAGAGATCCAAGACTTTAAGGAGCATGGAGTTGCTGATATTGTAGCTGCAATAAAACCCTGTATTGAAAACATTTTCTGGTTGATTATTTGTTGCATGATGAGATGACACTCCTGAAGTTATCCATTTATATTCCTGATGGAGTTTTCTTTCCTCTCTTGTAGGTAGGTCAAAGAAAACTAAGAAAAAGAGGATAAAGGATGAGAGTTTTGGGAAAGTGTTTCCAAAGTCACCAGAAAGGGAAGGGAGCCCTGATCACGAAGAGATTTATGTTATTTCTTCTGGAGATGAAGACTGCTCAAAAGGAATGAAAAGTATGAATTGTTAAATTGATGGGATTATTTTACATGCATACTAATCTTCAAATATTGTGCACATGAAATTTTTATTTGCATGATACATACATGGGATAATGGGCTTATATTTGCAATGTTTCAATTGGTGGAACTGGAAAAATTAATGCATGTTGGGCAATTTACATCCTCTACAAGTTGGATTGAGATGCATCTTTTTTATTTTTATGCTCTATGCTGTTAAATAATTCTCATATCTTGTATGTTTCTGACTGGGACTGCTTAAATTACAGAGTGGATCATGGAATACCATGAAAGTAGATTAGGGTTGAACGTATTGCAACATCAAATTGATGACTTTATAACTGCCCATGAAGAAAAATTGGAAGAGGTAAATGTTATAACCTTCTTGCATTTGTACCCGTGATTTGAATTGTGACTCAATTGAGCATCCGTTATTTTCCTGTCTTACACTAATATTGCCTCTATCCTTGATAAGATTTTAATTAGTAAACATCATAAGGATCAGAAAAAGGATGGGATGCACCTTTGATGATGTTTAGTCATTGCTTTGAAATTTGGCTACATTCTGTAGTTTGCTTGCTTAGTGAAAGTAGCACTGATGATTGAAATAGAGTTGTGTATGGGGATTATATCTTGGCATGGATTTGGGTTTTCTTAAATGTCGTATTTAATTGGAGATGTCAATTCAAATATCAGTTTCTAGGCTTTTTTGTTTTTAAATAACTAGTAGGAATTCTCATCATTACCTAAGGAGCACTTCAACACAGAAATTCATGATTCCAAGTTATACTGGTCTTAGTTTTACTGTTCCCTCTGCAGCGTGTGTTGGGTGATGTCTTCTCTTGAGCATGCTTTTATGTTTTGGAGGACAGTGTCTTATTTTTGAAATGTCTTTTAGATATGTGGGATCATTCCAGTTTGTATTGTAGGGAGTATATTGCTTGGGAGGAACTGATATGCTTATAGCTAGTGAAGCCAAATGTTTATATGATATCAAAGGTTGATTTTTGTATTGTTTATTCTTGTTTACTGTTTTGATCTTCTTTCTCTGTTGAGTTATGTTTTAAGTTAAGGTTTCTTTTTCTTGGCTAGGCGGTGTAAAACTGTATACTTCATTCATACTTGCATGTATGTGTTAGGAGACATTAGCAAAGGAGAGTAATCCACAAAATGAAATGATGCCATTAAAGAAGCTAGTCAATTAGCCATTTTTTCATGAGACCATTTTGAGCACTGCCAGCACTTTCACTGTTGGCTCCACTTATCATATCATTGTAGGACCATCTTCAGTTGACAATTTCAATTCAGTCTTTTTGTGTAGTCCAAAGTCCAAACATTTTTTGAATTCTGATGCCGTTATTCAGTTTTGATTATTTAACAAATGGAATTTTGGCATACAAATTCCATCTATCCGAAAGTCAATATTTGGATTCCCCTTCCTTTGAATCTCACTGAAGCCTAAACTTGATTATATGTTGCTGAGTTATATATGTTATGTGGATCATGAAATGTTATTACTCCATAGTCAAATTTAATAGCTTAATGATCCAACATTTATTTTGTCATTATTTTTGGTTTAAGATAAAAATGTTACGGTCAATGCAGGAAAGAAGAGAGAAAGAAGCTTGTGCTGCGGAAGGGGGTTGGACTGTTGTGGTACACCATAAGGGTAGGAAGAAAACTACTGACTCTGAAAGTGGAGTGGCTGTTGTTTCTGTTGCCCGAGCTGCTGTGGAGAATAAAATGGCTAAAAAGAAGCATAAAGGAGTAGGACTAGATTTTTACCGCTTTCAGAAAAAAGAAGCCCAGAGAAATGGTATGATCACCACTTTTTTACATGATGTTCAGCCATTTTTTATATCATGAAAATTGGTAGTGTTAAAGCAAATATTCAATAATCAAATGTAGAATAAATGTTGGTGGAAATGGATTCTCTCATGGGAAGGCAGACAAAATTTTGTATGGCCTCAGTGAGGGTCTGTGTCGATCTATTTTCACATGACACTTCATGTGAAAATTCTCATGAGAGGATCCATTCCAAATGTTGGTAAATGTAGAAGCCAATCTTTTATTTTTTTCACCTGTTTGTATCTTTAGCTCGTTGACTTTCTCCAATACTATTTCTTATTTGATATGTATGTGCATTTTTTTTTTCCTTTATGACAAGTTTCTCTTTATTTCACAAAAAATGAAAATCATAAGGCTTTCCTCGTTCTAATGCACAAACAAATATCTTTTTGACTTTCCCTTCTATCAGCTGTCCAGGGTTAACAATTCTATTGACTGTCATTTTTGGTTGGTTGAATAATTCAAACCTATGCTGTTAGTAAGTGTAGATCTGACTGTTATTTTTGGTTGGTTGAATAATTCAAACCTATTATGTTAGTAAGTGTAGATCTTTAACCTGAACTCACTAGCAAGTTATGGTATGATTTTCTATTAAGTTCTCACTTCTCATGCTCGTTGGTTATGGTTTGTGCTAAATTCTGGCCACTGATTTTTTATTCCCTATCTTGTTTCCTATTGCAATCGTAATTTGTGAATCATTTGAATTTGTATGTTGTCAGTGATACCATTTATGCTTTGCTTGCAGAGATCATGACCCTGCAGAGTAAATTTGAGGAGGACAAAAAGCGCCTGCAGCAATTGAGAGCTGCCAGGAAATTTCGACCATATTGAAACAGTTTCTAACATAGTGGGCCCAGATTTTTATTTTTTTTAAAATTCGTATAATAGGATACATGTCCGGGAGATGACTTGTCCCAGAGAACACAAAACTAAAACAGATTGGTTTATTTAACACTACGATTTTGTTTAATGTATTTCACAATTTAGTGTAGCCAATAGTTATAAAAGTCCAAAAGAAATTTGAGTTATATGATTTTTTAAGGTTGATGAAGCTTCTCTCTTGGCCCCTTCCTTCTGCATATTAACCTCATTTATTGTAACATACTATCTTAGTTTGTGCAGTTCAAGGAAATTTTGCTCACGCACAATAATTTGCCGACTTAGTTATACTGTAGTTATTTTTCATGGATTACGTGCATGTTCTTTCAATATTATTAGATAAAGGTTGGTTTTTTTTTTTTTTGTGTCCAGTTAAACTACTTTGCGAACTATTCCTTTTGGGCTGAACCACTAACTGAAACGGTCCATGGCAATGTCCCTCATATTGGATAGTCACTATTTATTTGGATTATTTATATAGTGGATTTGGATCAATTTGCGACCCAATTCAAATTGACCCAAAATAAACCCTATTGAAATGTATTAGTTATACATTAGGTAATATTGCAATCACAAATTCAAGAGTTAATAAAAATGACAAATAAAAACTATGGAAAGGAAGGGAGGAAAAGGAGGTTAAACCTCTTCTCAAGAAAGGATGATAGAAATTTTAATCATATAAATGAGATTGTGGTCTTTTATACTTTTTATTCATATATTTTTTTATATTTTTGTTTTTAAAAATAAAAAAATAATTATTTTTCTCTTTTTAAATTAATATTTTTTAATTTTTTATAATTTTTAAAAATTATTATTTGAAAAATTAACATTTTAAAAAAATAAAATCTCATTCGTGAGAGAGTAAGAGAGGGAGATAAAAAAACTCTTAAAATTTGGAGGATTTTAGAGAATTTCGAATAATTTTTCAACTCCTCTCCTCTTCGACATGACATCCAAATATAGTCTTGAGGACTTGAAGGAAAATATGAATATATATCAATCAATTATCATTAATCTCTTATCCAAATTATGATGTCAAAATACATAATTAATTGAAAAATAAGTGATTAAGCAAGAATTAGTAAATAAATAACTCCACTTAGAAGAAAATAGCTTGAAAGCTCTCTATAGATCTTATTCTTAATTGATTGTCCCCAAATCAAATAGATTCTCCTTGATCTAGTCATAAAAAATTGGCTATTACACCATAGTGGTTTTTTCTACTTAAATAATGACAAAATTGGATCTTGAGCTCAACATAAAAATTATAATTATGTTTTTATTTTCAGTAGAATAATTCAATGTTAAATTCTATATAATAGATACACTCATTTTACTGTAATAAAGTCAAAAGCTGCAGAAATCAACACTATATTTAATTAATAGTAAAAATTTAATTGAAATCTTCCATTGTATCTTAACTATCTACAACAGATTGTTCCACATCTTCTATTTATGACCTAAAAAAATAAAATTAATTAATTTTTTAATTACTAGTTATAATCTTATAATTTATCCTATATATGCATATCTTATTTTAGAAAAGTTGGATCCAAAAATAAATAATAACATACTTGGGTTTTATACAAAATCACAATGGAGTTAAACAAAATCAATTCTAAGATAATTTATAGTGTTTGGCAATGTTTTGGGACTTCCAATATCAATTTTGTGATAAGTATAATTGATTTTTATATAGAAGAAAAATATTTTAAAATTTTATTGAAAAAATTAATCATGCATATGAGACCTTTAAATTTTATCTATTTTTATACTAAAAAGGTGATTTTAATTTATCATTTAAACAAAACTAATATTTCATTCTTTCAAAAAAAAAAAAAATTCTATCAATCTTCTCAAAATTAATTCTTTTACAATAGAAAGTAAATTCACCCAAACAAGAAATCTTCATCTATTAAAACCTCGTGGCATGTTAGGGTTAAGTAAAGTGTAAATAAACTACCTTTCAAGGATTTAAAAGAAAAGAAATCAAAAGATATATAAATTGTTTTTTATATACCTATTATTAAACATAAAAGTTTCACACGTGACACAGCAATCACTACTAATCTTGAAATAAGCTAGCCATATTTTCATTTTATTGTACAAAAGAAAAAGAAAATAAGAATGGGAGAGGCCCAACCTGTGCCTTTGAATATGAGTAACAAAATTAGAAATGTTATTCCAACACCGGGTGTCAACATATAGACACCGTATGTTTACCTCACTTAAGTAGCTAGTTGCACAAATTCAACTATACATATGAACACATGATAGTAAAGCTCAAAAATCGAGCTACATATGAAAGCTTTTAGAGATATTGTTAATTTTGATACAACATACCTAACAATTAATTTGGTATGTTCTTTCAAGTATGAAATGCTGTTTACTACTTTGGTTGGTGTAAATCACAATGGTCACTTAGTTTTACTTGGTTGTAGCTTAATATCAGTGGAAGATATTGAAACATTTGTCTACCTTTTCAAATGTTTGGTAAGATGCATGTTCAAAAAGCTACCGAATGGGATTGTGACTAACGAATGCAAAGTTATGCAAAATGTTATTGCAATAGCTTTGCCCGATACTCGCCATGGATGGTGTTTATGACATATCATGAAAAAAAAATCCATGAAAAACTTAAGGGATATAGTGTGTATAAACAATAATATTTCAACACCAATTTTAAGTTCACTTTATTATAATAAACCAACTTTTAACACAATTAAGCATATAGACTGTAATAGTTCAAAAATAATTAATTTTCAAAAAATTTATAGTCAAGTGTTATAATCAAGGAAGTAGATGCAAACCTAGACAATCATCTCAAAGGGTATCGCAAATGTGAAAGTATTTTTGAAAGGTACTAACCCATGCATCTTTCTTAGTCAATAAATTCAATTTTAAATTGAAAAACTTCTTTACTGTGGCAAGAATGGATGAATGTTCATTTTTAAAATATGGTGTTCACCTATATTGTTCAAGAATCAGTATAAAAATAATACAATTTAAATTAAATCAATAGTAAACTCATGCTGAAAATGGTACTGTTAACATGAGGTATTCAAACATGCACTAAAATTATTACAACTTAAAATGTGGGTAATTAAAATCACTATGAGAATGATAAATGATGTACAAAAGCAACAACAGCAACATCATAATGCAAACTAAAACTAACTTTGCAAATACTTATATATGAGTTGACCACTAAAAAATATTTAATTATATAACATATTTTTTGTAGGAGTAAAATAGTAAACAAGATTTAAAACAGTGAACATGTAAATTTAAATCTTTATCTATTTTTAGAATTTTAAGATGTTGTAATTAAGTATAACATATCTCATCCTAATCACACACCATACAAAATCGATGTGCATAGATTGTTTCATTAGTCAATATAACAGTATACACAAACATAACCAAAACTAGTTATTAGTATGCTACACAATTGAACATTTAGTACATCATTTGAATTCATGCAAAATTTTTCTAATAACAAGAAAACAATATACACATATAACTCCATCAAGTGCAAAAAATATTACATTCACGTATATGTTACCAATACTCGCCAAAAGAACCATTAACTTTCAAGTTAATAGGATATAAATTACTTCAACAAAAGCATGTACAAATCTCACATAACCTATCAAAATAGTATTGCATATTCAAAACCCCATGATCAACCGAATAAACCTAAATATTTGTGCATCCTACCACATAAATATACTTCAACCAAGTCTAAAAGTACAACTACCGAACCAACATCAAATTTTGCAAAGTAAACCAAAATAACACTCAAGTTACAAACAAGACAATATCTCCTCGTTGAACCCAATAAAGCCAAAACATGTTTAATAAACTCAATCCAAAAACTTGAAAGCAAAGAACAAAAAGGATTCTGCAAATCTGAGAATGGTGAAAGCAATGGTGAAACTGTGCAGATTTGGGTTGAAAGGAAAAACTTTTTTCAAATTGCAAAATAAAAATTATTTCAACCAAAAATTCTCAAATTCACAAAAGAAAGAGGAAAACATAGTGTGTAATGGTTATAAACCTAGTACCTAATAGATGAAATGACAAGTGTCAAAATATAGATGTAAGGAGGGATTCTTGAATGGTGTTGGAAGAAATGGATTTATAGTGGACAATCTTTGATAGGAGTCCCTCAAAAATAGAGGTTGGAAGGAGGGAGTGCCACAACGAAGACATTGAATTTTCACCTTGGTGTTGAGAGAAGTGGATTTGTGGTGGTTCTCAGAATAGATGATAGAAGAAAGTAGGAAGAACAAGATGGTGCATTTGTAACAGAGTGAGTAACACAAAGAAGAAGGAGTGGGCATGAGAGAAGAGAAGTTTTTCTAAACTTTTCTATCCTGTGTTTATATGTATAGTTAGATTTATGCAACTAGCTACTTAAGTGAGGTAAACATACGATGTGTGCAATTGGCTACTTAAGTAAAGTAAATATACGGTGTCTATACCCTGATACCCTATTTAGGTGTTTGAATAACATTTCTGTGACAAAACTATGTACAATGCTACTTTGCTCCTTATATATTTCATCAATTGCTAAGGATGCTATCTCTAAATTAGAGTGCAATTACTAATTTGTTGCGTGTGAATGAGCAAAATTACAAGCCCGAAAAACTAAACAAATCCAATTCCCACGTAGAAGGTGCATGTGTTCCACAAAACAAAACAAGTGTAGAATTGTCAAAGTTATCCTATAAAATAAAGAATCTCATCTTAAATAAATTAATGAAGTTTAAATATTTATATTAATAATTATATCAATTTTTATTTAATTTATTAACAAAATTTCATTAATTTACTTAAAAACCCATTATTTATCTTATAGAATAATTTAAACAAACCAAAAAGAGAAAAGTAAGGGTATAAGCAATTTCACTTTGATTTTGATGAAATCCTAAGCACAGACACCACAACTTGTTCACTGCAAAATGATCCCCATCTATAGTGCAAATGCGTGTGGTTTCCTATTTTACCATAAATATTATATATATAAACTCAAATTTTTTATTATTTCTTAAATTTTAATTACTATTATTTTAATAGATTATAATAGGTATATATAAGTTATATAACATTGAGTTATAAGCCATTATATACGTGAGTTTTAAAAAGTTGAAAAAATATTTTTCTCTCATGTAAGTCACATTTACTAAGTCATGTTAATTATGTGCATCCTCCTCTTCTTATTATTCTCTCTCATTTTTGTCATAACAAATGGTATCATAGTCAAAGGTTGGTCATGGTAATAAACTTAATATGATTATTGAATTAGTGGTGGATCCACTTGAGGGAATCATTGTATTGAAAATCTTCCTAACAATATGTTATTGTATTGAAAATCATTGTATTGAGAGTTAATAAAGATACAAAATTGAAAAGAGCATCAGTGGTAGCAGCCTGTTGATTACAACTAAGAATGATTAGCAACAATAACTATAGAACTTTTATGTCACCATAAATACTTATACCTAAAAAGATGTGATTAAATAGGAAAATAGTATACAATTTAGAATTGAAGAGAAATGTTTTTTATTCTAATGTAAATGATATAGGTCTAATAGTTAATGACATGAAGGATGGTAAGAACTGAAGAGGAGGGTCTTAGTTCTAATGTAGATTATGTAAGTATGATGGTTAATGACACAAAGATAACATGCAATCTAAATAATTAAAAATGATGCTCTTTTGTATATAGATGATTTCTGTTTGATGGTTAAAGACATCAATCAAGGAATATATGTAGTCTAAAGAACTAAAGAGAAGGTTCTCTAGTTTTAACAGAGATAATGCAAGTCTGATAGTTAGCAGATGTAGAAAGCATGGAAAGTAAGTATAGTAGTAAGGTGAAATACTTTTACTATAAGGAGAATTGTTCTTGGTTATTGATAATTTAGAATTCAAGTCAAGTTAAAGAATTATTGAGATGTCTTGAAATGTGTACAACTTGATTTTTCTTTTGTCGCTTGAATTTCAAACATTTTTATTTTAATGGCTTTTGATGGAGAGTTACAGATTGTTATGATAAGTTATGAGTCATTAAGTCATGAGCTTTAAAAATTTGAAAAGACACATTTTTCTTGTGTAGAATGTAGTATCTTGCATTCACATTTTATAGTAAATAGAAATCTCTCAATATGTTGATGACATAGGTCACATTGAATGAACCATGTTAATTATGTGTTTTTCTTCCTATTACTCTTTTTTGCTTGTCATTACATATGGTATTAAAGCTGAAGGTTCATCTTGGTAACCTGCTCAATACGGCTACTGGGAATAATTAGTGGTAGATCCACATGAGAGGACCATTATATCGAAAGTCTTCCTAACAATGTGGAGGTTAGATTCTGTGTCTCATTGATAAGAGCTAACAACATTACAAAGTTAAATAGAGCATTGGCAGTAGTGACCTATTGATAAGAGCTAATAGTGGTTGGCAGCAATGAGTGTAGTACTCTTGTGTCACCATAAATATTTGTGATTAAAAAGATGTTCAATAAGAAGATAATATGTAGTTTAGAGAACTGAAGAGAAGGGTATGTGATTCAAATGTAAATAATGCAAGTTGAATAATTAACGACATGAAGGACAATATGCAGTTTAAGGAATTAAAGAGTAGGGTCTCCAGTTCCAATGTAGGTGATACAGTTCTAATGATTAATGACGTCAAAGATGATATCTGGTCTAAAGAATTGAAGTGAAAGATCTCATATTCTAATGTAAATTATGCAAGTTAGATGATTAATGACATGAAAGATAATATGAATCTAAATAACTGAAGTATAGCGCAACAAACTCCTTAGCATTGTCAATTGTCTTCCCCAACTCTAAAATCTAAAATTCACATAGGTTTGAGAATAATTTAGGGACACATTTCAAATCTCTTATCAGTTTACTAGTAGGCAATAAGTTATAATCAAGTTTAGGAACATAAAGAACTGAAATTTAGTTTAATATTTTGAGATGGTAATTGATCCTTTATCCATAACCTGAGAAAGAGTATTATCAACTATTCGAACTATGAAATTATTTGTGATATGGAGAATAGTTATTAAACATAGTTGAGTTTCCAGTCATGTGATCTAAAGCTCACAAGTTAATGATCCATGTCTTTGATTTTCCCTTGCTACTATTTAGGGCATACAAAAAATTACCTTTTTGCGTTATTGTGATTGTACCAATTGTTTGTTGAATAATTTTTTTTAGAGCTTCCATTTGCTCCTTGTTAAAGGGAGATGAGTCAGTATTTACCTCAATTGTGTTGCCTTTGTTGTCCTAATTTAGGGTTCATTTTGGCTCTTAAGGTCTACCATGAATGTGCTAGCATGTGTCCTTAGTGTGACCTGTTTTCTTACAGTGATTGCACCAAGAGCAATTTTTCTTATGAAAGAAACATAGTTGGTTCCCTTTTGTTGCCATTAATGACCCTTCAGTGGATGAGACTGTGATGTTCCCTTTTGTTGCTATTGTTGATCCTTTAGTAGATGGAGTTCTGATGGTTTTTCCAAGCATCACTTTTCTCCTGCATTTCTCCTTTTTTATTTCTGAGAATACTTACCAAATTTTAAGAAATGGTTTGTTTCCAAGGGTTCTCTCCCTTGAACTTCATCAAGTTATGTGTCATGCCCAATAGGAACTTATAATTCTATCATTTTCTACAAGTTCCCTATACTTCTTATCTTTAGTATAATTCCTTTTAACTTCTATATAAACATCTAGTTGTTGTCAATGTTGACTAAATGTATTAAAATAATTAGTGATTGAGAATTCATCTTATCACATTCATCTTATATCTCCATGATAGTATCATAGTACATGAATTTTTTTCTCAATTTTATTAGTTATGGTGTTGAGTAGCCATGACATGACTAGGTTGTTTTCTAATTGCCAATTTTTTTAGGTTGGGGTCTCTATTTATGGGACTCTTAGAGTCTCTTATGATGTAATCTTCCTTCCTTTTTCCTTGAAAGAAGATCTTGACTACCTATACGCATTGAATGTAATTTTGGCCATTGAATTTGTGATTAGTAATTATAAGAGCAAGTCCTTTGACCAAGTTAGTGGTTGAACCTTCTGCCTTGTTCTCTACCATGATTGGCGATGTTAAGTTAGGAATCGTTCAGATCAAACTCTAATACCATGTGAAAATATACTGTATAGTTTTCTATCTAAAACAAGAATACAATAGTGGTATTAATAGGATACAAGAGGAATAAATGTTAGCGTTAATCTAACCTTGAAAATTAGGAAATAATTCTCCTATAAATATTATACCTAAATAAGGAAAAGACAGCAAATAAATTGATTCTATTCATATTAAATCCTAAAAGATTGTACAAGTGATTTTGATTGATATGTGCATGATATTGCTATAATCTTTAACAAGTTTCTTAAAGTATTATTATACGTCTACAAATGAAGTTCTAGAAAGTTGTAAATTATACTTCAAGAATTAATGTGATTCATCATATTTTGAGTGCACTAATTTTCTACATTCTATTCGTAATAGTAACTCTCTTGTCCCTCAAGTCAAGCATCTACCAAAGGAAGAGAACGATAAAAACTTATGTTATTATTAGATTAATTTCTTAGCAAAATTCATGAATATATAGATCATATTACTTATGTGAAAGCAAATAAAAATTTATATTATTGTATAGTTGCAACATTACTCAGTAAAGGTGAAGACCCATGAGCTCAAATTGTATAGAATTTATTAGAAAGATTCAAAATTGACATTTACATTATAAGGATCTTTTTGGTAGCAATCAACAAGTACATGAATTAATTAGTTCATTATATGTCAATAAATACAAGACCACATATATTGATAAATGGATGATTATACTAAATATGAGTTATTTAGTTGTCTTAAGATATAATATAGTCCTTGTCTGTCATTTGATTCTTGGGTCTATGACATAGTTTTCTTTTAGAAGTTGACTACCACTATTTCGAGCAAGTCATCATATGATCTATTGGATTTATACAAGTTGAAACGTATAAGGGGAGAGAGGTGATTGGTATTTAGCACCGAACGATTTTAAGATGAGGATGGTGAAGACTTTAGGAGGTGTTATGATTTCAAGGGGGAGTATTCCTGCAACAATCAAATGACTAAGTTAGAAAATATGGTCAATATAATCGAAATTGATAAATTTGTTAGTTTAGACACCTAGTCTAGTAACCATCTAACATAGAGTTGTCTTTCTTGTTACTATAGAAGACTAAACTCTAAATCTTATATCTTTAACCCTAAAAAACTATGACACAAATTTTTTTTTATCAGATATGACAGAATGTGGTCTGCACGCATAATAATTAGACTATTTTTTTTATGTAAAATTTATCTTATTCTGAATAGGCATGAGTGATTGTATGAGTTTGATCACCGTTATGCATTTAATTCCATATCAACCTTGGATCAAATTTTAAAACTATTTTTCACTTTTTATATTGAATCTTTTTATATTGATTTTTTTCTTTAACACCTAACCCATATCTAATTAAATTGGCATAAAAATACTTTTGTAATTGGCGACTCTTATTAATTCTTGAATGAGATTACACACACGAGAAGTATTGAGCACATAGATTATCTTAAGCAAAAAGTTATATATTTAAAAAAAAAACCTAAAATTAATAATAATTTAATAACTCTAACAGACAAAGGAAATAAAATAAAAATAAAGAGAAAAGATTGGTGTATATTTTGCAGTATATAGCAACAAGACAATGATTACAACTCATATATATATAGAATGAATGACCTAAAAGGATAAGAAGGAATAATGAGAAAAAAAAAAGCATATTTCTGTACAATGACAACTTATGGTTTCTAGAATGTGTGTGCTGTACAATAAAAAAAATAGAAATGATAAGATTAGTATTAGTTGTTGTATTATGTTGTGTTTAAGCTTGGATTATGTTCTTCTTCTTCTAGTAGTCCTCCACAAGCTGGAGGTAGGAAGATGTCAACTAACTTTAGCTTGGATAAATTGACACTAAAGAAGCGAGGCGGGAGAGCTTTGGTGAAGATGTCTGCCAGTTGATTAGAAGAGGAAATTGGGAGTAGCCGCATGAGACCAGCTTAGGAATTTCCTCTAACAAGGTGACAATCATTATCCAAGTGCTTAGTTCGCTCATGGAAAATTGATTGGCCATAATGTGTAAAGTGCTTTGATTATCATAGTATAGGAGGGATTGTATTGAACTAATAATCCACAAATCCTTAAGAAGAAAAGTGAGCCACTATAATGCATATGTGGCAGATGTTAAAGCTTAATCTTCAACTTCAGAAGAGGAACGAGAGACTATATTTTGCTTCTTTGTTTTCCATGAGACGAGAATTTTCAATAAAGAAGCGGTATCTATTAATGGAGTGGTGGAAGTCCACACAAGTTGCCTAATTTGCATCACTAAAACTGCACATTTGAGTGCTGCAAGTTCTGTGAAATACCAAGCCTTTTTCAAGACACCTTTTAAGATAACAAAGGACTTTGAGAGCAGCATTGTGATGTGGGTTTAGACATGAATTGACTTAACTATTATGTGGCGAATGCTATATCAAGCCGAGTGCTAGAGAGGTAGATTAAGCATCCAACCAACCTTCGATATGGGAGAGGGAACCAAAGGAGTTAGCATAGAGGCAAAGAGAGCTATTCATGGGCATAGACGAGTCAAGCTTTGTAACTCAACGCTATCATCAAGTAACCTTTTAATTTTGTAAATCCATTTGCATCCAATTAGACAAACATAAGGAGGATTTCGAACTATATCCCAAGTCTTATTCATCTTTAAGGCGTCAATTTCACAATTCATGACTTCTCTAAAACAATGGTGTTGGATAGCCTCCTGGAAACTAGTTGGTTCGAATTCAGATGACAAAGACATGAGGTAATAATGATGAGAGGGAGAAATCTGAGCATATGTTATGAAAGACTAAATTGGATAAGAGCACGTTGAGGATGATTATGTGGATTTAAGAGGAGGGAGATTACACTTGTAATCAGCAAGAAAAGAAAGTGGTTGGTTGGGTCGAGTTGAGCGATGAGGTGGAAGAAGATTGTCAGGTGGCAATGAGTTGAGCGAAGGAGAAGAAGGAATCAATGAGGAGGGATTTGGAGGAGTGTTAGAAGTTGGAAATTTTGGGTTTAGAGGTGAAAAGGATGAAGTGGTTGGAGAGGGTGTCGTAAGAAGGTTTGGTTCTAAGGAGATGGTAGATTCATCAAGAGGTGTTGGGGTGGTGCGGTTATGAAAAGTGTTTTGTGTCAAGCGTGGTTTATGGATATTAAGTGATGTAGGTGGGCAATTATTATTTGGGTTTATGGATGGAGTTTGTGAGCTGTTTGTATGAAAAAAGAATATCATTTCATGAAAGAGGAAATTTCTAGAAATAAAAATCTCTTTGTTACTTGTGTCAAGAACAACATGCCCCTTTGTCCCATTTTCATATCCAAAAAAGCCCCCTTACGAGATCTAGCATCAAACTTGTGTTGTGGGGTGTATTTTGTAGCAAAACATAAGCAACCAAAGACCTTAAGCATGGAAAAATCAAGTTTTTATTTGAATACAAGCTCAAAGGGGGTTTGGTTTAAAATAACGGGAGAAAGAATGATAAATCCTCATTTTACTAGTATTTAGTTTAGTTTTTAGTAATAAATAAGTAGTTAAATAATAAATAAAATAGAAAATACATAAAAGTTGTATTCATGTTTAAAGTTCTTTGAATAGCTTAGAATTTTATATTTTATTTCAATTCTGATATAAGTTTGCTAAAAAGGTTAAATTTGTTCAGAAGTCTGAGCTGGAAGTTTTGAAGTTGAGAATAAATGAAGAAAGTGGAAGAATTGGGCTAAAGAGTAAAGAATCAGTTGATGTGTGCCGGAAGTTATCACTCTGAGCGCATAAAGTGACAACTATGGAGGTTGTCAAAAAAATTGGAATTCAAAGTGAACACTTTAAGTGTTTAAAGTCAACACTTTGGAGGTGAAAATCAAAGAGGAGTCTGGGCATTACAACTCCAACTATTCAAAGTGAACAGTCTAGCAGCCAAAACTTATGAGCCTATGCATTACAACTTCAAGTGTTCAAAGTGAACACATACAAGACAATTATACCAAAAAAAGGCTTGAGCGTTAACACTCCAAGCGTTTAAAGTGTTAACGCGCAGATTCAATTCAGCATGAAGGCTTGTGCGTTAGTAGTTCAAAGTGGTAATGCGCACAAACAAACTGGGAAAAACAACTTTTAAGTGATCACTTTGGACTTTTAAAGTACTTATTTCAACCTAGGAATCTGCTAGAAGACCTTCTATGTTAACACTTCAAGTGTTTAAAGTGTCAATATGGAGAGAGGCAGGAAAATATAAAAAGTGGTTACAGTTCAGACTGGGAAATCTTTTGCCATTTTTTCTTTTCTATTCATTTTCACTTCTTAGGAGAGTTAGAGAGAGAGAGAGATTGGGGATGACTTTTAGACTTCAACTCTTAAGGAATCAGATTAAAGATTGAAATTAAAGATGTTCTTCTGCTCCTTTTCTCCTTCATCACATTCTTTCCTTTTTCTATTTGTAATGTTGTTCTAAACTCTTCTTGTTAGGGATTTATGGATCCGGATTTGAGATTGTGATTTATTTATGGATCTGGACCTTGAAATTTTAATTGAATTGAGCATTTGATTATGTTTTTAATGCAGTTATTGGATTGAGCATTCAATTGAATTGAACTTAGATCAATGAAAATTGAGCTAGTTTCTTATATCTGAATCAATTGCCAAGGTTACTTAGGGATAAGCATTTATAATCTTGTAATCATATAATTTCTAATGCTTAATGCAATGTTGAATTGAATTACACCTAAGGAATTAGGGTAGTTAAGTTAAACATTAGGATCATTGAGTCAAGGAAATGTCCTTAGATTAAATAAGTAAAATTAATTATCAATTAATTAAAATACTCAAGAGTCTAGGACATGATTAAATTGCAATTAAAAATCTGATGAAGTAATTACTAACTCCAATCCATATATCATCTCAATACAAATTTCATAACTTTGTTTACAGCAATTTTACAGCTTTCTATATTTGTTATTTCTTATCTTTACAAAATACAAACTCTCCAATCAATTGTATGACTCAACTAAGTGTTAATTTGTGAAGTGATAATTGGTAATTGTGATCCTTGAGGACGATACTTGGGACACAACTTTGTTTCCAAAAATTTTATAACTTACTACAACTACACTAGTATAGTTGCTAGTTAGATTATTTTAGTGCACACACTGCAAAAGTAACAAGTTTTTGACGCCGTTGCTGGGGATCTACATATTTTCAATATTAGTAGTAAAAAAAAAAGTTAAATTGAGCTTCTTTTTTTTTTTTTCTGTTTCTTATAATTACAATTTGTAATTTCATTTTGCTTTTTGTCGTACATGTTATTCTAAATTTAATTTTGCATAACGTTCATCCTTTTATATCAATTTTGCATACTTCTTTTTATGAATATTACACTATGTTTAATGTAGATGTTCACATGTTAGTTTACTTTCTTAATTCTTTTAGAATATTTTGTTATTGAAATTTCTGCATTAAGTTGTTTCATATCTTGATTACTTCCAAGTTGCTTTTATTCTTGTTTAGTTTCTGTGTTTTATTTGAGGTAAAAATAAAAATAAAGTTACTCTTGTATTTGATCCAGACATTGACAAAACTTTAAGGAGATTTAGAAATGAAATAAGAGCAGAGAATTCAGCAAGTAAAGACTAAGAGTTAGAATCTACATCTTCTCTACCAAAATCAGTTGAACTTCAATTTACTTCTCCTACACAACAAACACCTCAAGATTTTAGGATAGCTGACAGTAATAGAATGAGAACTTTGAGAGATTATGTTGTACCAAACATGTAAGGATATAATTCTTCCATATTCAGACCAATCATACAAGCTAACCATTTTGAAAAAAAACCTGTCTTACTTCATCTAGTTCAGCAAGATCAATTTTCTAGTAGAATTTTTGATGATCCTAACCTACATATTTCTAATTTTTTGCAGTTATGTAATACAATCAGAATGAATGGAGTGAGTAAGGATGCTGTGAGACTAAGGTTGTTCCCATATTCTTTAAGAGATAAAGCTAAATATTGGTTGCAAGCTCAACCTCAATGGAGCATCACTACATGGATAGACCTTATGAACAAGTTCCTAACCAAATACTTCCCTCCATCCAAAGCTGCCAAGTTAAGAGGAGAGATCACATCCTTTATGCAACAAGAAGGAGAATCACTATATGAGGCTTGGGAGAGATACAAGGAGCTCTGAAGGAGGTGTCCACATTATTGTATTCTTGAATGGATGTAGCTAGAGACATTTTACAATAGAATAAATGCAGCAACAAGGACTATGGTAGATGCAACTGTAGGAGGCTATTTAAATACTAAATCTCTAGAGAAAGCTCAGAGAATTATTGAAATGATGGCTTCATCAATGTAACAGAATTCTAGTTCAAGACATGATGTGAGAAATAATGGATACAAAGCCAAGGTTCTAAAGACTTTTCTTGCCCAGAATCAACTGCAGAACCAATTATTTTCTGAACATATTGTTGCTTTAACTCAACAAATTAACAACCTTCAAGCTGGACCAGTTCAGAGTACTCAGCTGACATGTGATTTTTATGGTGGAAACCATGTCAATGTCCATGTGATGCACCTGCACCTGAACCACAAGAACAAATTAATTGCATGAGAAATTTTCAGAGACAGCAGTCAATGTTTCCACCTGGATTTCAATATCCGAACAATAGAACTCAGCAATTTTATAATTGGAATTCTCAAAATTCTACAATGAAAAGTTTTAACTCATCTATTCCTTTCTCAAATGCAGGACCAGCACAACAACAACAATTCTTTCAAGGTAATTCCTCTGCTTAACCTCAAAGAAATTAGAAATTTTTAAAGCCTATGATTGAGAGGATGAGTGAGATAGAAGAAACTATGTTGTAATTCATGAAAGTCACCCAAACCAGTTTAAAAATCAAGAATCTTCAATGAAAAAGCTAGAAATTCATATTAAACAACTAGCTGAACTATTGTCCAATAGAGATGAAGGAAGATTTCCTAGTAATACAATGATTAATCCTAAAGAACAATGTCAAGCTGTAATTACTAGAAGTGGAGCTGTGGTAGGTAGTCCTAAACTTGCAGAAAAAAGAGTTAGCAATTCTATAGCAGAGGAGAAATTAAAAACAGATTTGTATGAAGGAAATTTTACATTGTTGAAAAGAGAAAATTCAGATAAAGAGACTTTTCCTAAATTAGCAAGGAAGACAAAGAAACAATTCGAAAATAAGGGTCAAAAATCTCTCCTCCCGCCAGTTTGGGACTCTCCATGCGTATGGTGCGCTCGTCAAAATCGAGAAAGGTCAAATTACCCAATGCGATTGCACCATTTGCGGGACCTCTGATGTTGGAAAATACAAAATGTACAGCATCACCTTCAGGTATTGCAAAGGTCGCTCTTGATGCAAGATTCCTCCACCGATCGATGAAGTCAACAGTACTCTCTTTGATCCACGTAAATGCCTCTGATAAAGGTTAATCAACTCGATCAAGCACGGCGGACGATCTGCTTGCTTGGTGCAACTACTTTATGATGAATAAGTCCACCACATCCTCAAACGTTCGTTCGGATTGCATGAATGGGGAGAGATAAGAACCATCTGCGGCGCCTCCTTCCAAGGGACTTCTGAAAAAGGTAGATCAACATCCCCTCCTTATTTTCGTACCCTCGACAATCATTGCAGAAAGTGGCTAGGTGATGCATGGGATCACCAACTCCGTTATACATTCAAAAGGCGAAGAAAATTTCATTCGGGGCTTTTAGTCGTTGTTGAATTGCTACTGCTACTAGTACTAGTATTCGGTTAAAGCAGTAGGCAGGAGCGAAACTCGACCGAACAAGCAACGGCCTTATTAGCTATAGGGCTAGCGCGAAAGCCTATAGCGTTAGGGCGCATCCGTTTTCTTGCTGGGAGAGGAGCGAAGGAGGGAGAATGAATCCCAATCCAGTGCTATTGAATGGTATAGAATCCGCTCTTAGCAGCAAATACTTCTATTCTACGATCTGACTATGCCCAGCCAGGCATGGCGAATCCCGTAGCAAGAGAGCAAGTCATGCTTTGATTATACCACCTAAAGGTATCCACTTTGATCATATCCCTCACGGAACACTTTATATAAGATAGGAAACTTGATGAGAGGTTCACCAGGTTAGACCACTAGAAGGAATGGAATGATGGCTTACACCACTAGGAGCTATTCCACCAAGATCAAATGAGGGCCAACTAGGGGACTTAGCCAAAGGATTCCAATTCACTTTTTCAAGGTACCTCTCTTATTATATTATATATTAAAAGGCTAGTTAAGAAAGATTAAAAGAGAGTTGGAATGCATCGACAGCTTTTCCTGCGCTTACTCCAATAGACAAAGAAAGGAGGGCAACTTAGCCGGCTAAACGATACCCAAATGGTCAACCCCCGCTGCTTAACCGGAATCGAAGACTAGAAAGCTAGCACAGAATAGGTTAGGTACTTTACGGAATATGGATGTAGTACTGAACAGCTAATGGAAAGCTAAAGAGACTAGATGGAAAGCGTACGGGATCTACGGGCTAAGAGATTTTTCCACCTGGAAATTCAACCTTTGCCGATAGACCAATCAATGGTGAAACAAGACCTGCAAGCACATAAACTCGATCTTCAGCCCTTGCTTCGGGAGGGAGTTTATCAATACAAGGATTAGGACCTGAATGAAAGGCTTACTGAAAGTCTTATGCCTTAGGGTAGGGTGAAAGACCCCAATCCACTCGATACAAGACTTACAACACAAAGAATCCCTACAAGAAAAGAAGGAGACTTTACCTTTACTTAGAGAGGGGCAAATGAACCAACAAAGAAAAATTCTGACTTGAAAAAGGCGGACTAATTCCTTACTCTAACAAGTAAGCAAGTAAACTACCTTTCGTTGGGAGAGTTTTTCCTTAAGTTAAGTTTCTTTCATGCCTCTTCAATCGATATCGAAGAAGGTCACAGAGGTACTAGGCAACAAGAACATGCCATAAAATGCATTATGGAAAGCCTTAGGACGGAATTCCACTATTTTAAGTAGTAAGTAAGAGTAAGGAGCAAAGCGTGAAGGTAGAATATGCGCAAGAAAGACTAGAGTTCATAAACCGGCGGATAGGGTCAGAGGTTAGCATTCCTGCAGTTAAGTAGGACGAATAGTCACTTTTCTGATACTCTTTGATGAGAGATAGGCGAGGCGGGAGTCAGCGAGACGTAGCAAGTAACCCTTCACATATAGGATTGTCCTGACAGACGGCAATCATATGTGCCCAGAACTCATGGTCCATCAGAAGTCAATCAGAAGTAAAGAGGCCATTGAAAGAACGAGCCCAACTAAAAAGGGGGAATAAGTTTTTACATTTACAGAAGTAAGTGGGAATTGATATCATAGGCTAAGTTAGACCAAAAGCTGCAAATTTGGAAAGGGTTCGGTTCACTGAAGAAGGTACAACCGGAGGAGAGAGAAGAACCTCCAAAGGAGTATTCTAGTCTAACAGCAATGGTGTAGTACCACTTATACCACTCAAGAAGTAAATGGTCAATTATGCGCACATAGTTCGTTCTTTAAGATACAAGAAAAGAAGTCTTCATCTTCTTTAATAGAAGTAAAGTAGGGGCGGGGAATTTTAAATCTCTCGTGGGCGAAGCGATTAAAGGAGAGAAAGGTGCTTCTATAAAGCTAAATCGGTTTAGCCTAGGGCTTGAAAATCACTCCCTTAAGAGCTAAGAGCGGCTGATTCTGTAGGAGCTTCTTCTTCCTCCACTGATCACTCCCTTTGGGAAAGAAGAACCGAGGACCTATTCACAGCTTCTTCGAATGCCTCTCTCTCTATTCTATCTACGTCAATTTGTGATGAAATTCGGGTCAGGAGCTTTGCTCTCTTAAGCTCGGAAGTCACGGAACGTACTTCCTTTACTCCAATAGTCAAGTAAACGGCTACTGACTTGGCTTCGTTCACTCAACAATCATGGAATCCGGATCCGGAAGTGACTGAACTCCCTTTTGAGCTAACAGCCAAGAAGAGTTCACATTCCACTTCCTTACCTAAAAAAAGAAAAACCATGAACAGAGTGCCGCCGAGAGGAATTTATCATACTCGAAATCGAAAGAGGAATCGGAGTTTCTTCTTATTTTTTTTTTTTTATTCCCGTAGATTGCTAGTAGTTTAGTTCCATTCGTCCGCTTTAGAAAGGGCCCCTGGTCTTTCTTGGGCTTGAGCCTGGTATTTCAGCTAATTAATGGACTAGCTTCACTAAGACTAAGTCGATATTCTATAGCGACTGGCGGACCATTCCATTCATTGTCTTCTTCTTAACCTCTCCTCGGTTACTATGAACTACCAAGCCAATCTCTCCTGTTGATGGTTCATAAGTACTGCTAGTCCCGTAGAAGCTGTTAATGGCATAGCCGTTGCAACAAGAGTAAGCGCTGTGATCTTTTCCCCTGCAATGAAGGGCGGATGGCGCCGCCTTGCCTTTTAAAATCAAAGAAGAAAATGTTACCTCTGTAATAGCCTATTGATCCAGTTTACAAGGCCGATAGCTAGTTATAAGGATAGGCTAGTTTCAGATTAAGCTAGTTTTTAATATAATATAAGGAGAGGTTGGTTGTCTTATAAACTAGAAGTACATGTTTTTTAGACAAAGAGTTCCAACTATTGCTTAACCTGAAACCTCTCAAGCCAGGGAGCTAATGGTAGGTGTACTTTTTCCTATCACAGGCAGCTGGCAAAGCCGTGTTTAACCCATAGATGAAGAGAAATATAAGAGGCTTCCCTATTCTTAAAGGGTACAAAATCCAAAGCAAGAGAAACAATTTGAAAGATTCCTCGATGTTTTCAAGAAGCTACAAATAAATATTCCCTTTGTTGAAGCCTTGGAGTAAATGCCTTCATATGCTAAATTCATAAAGGATCTGTTATAAAAAAAAAGAAGATTGGAGAATGATAAAACAATACCTCTCACAGAAGAATGCAGTTCTATTCTACAAAAGAAACTCCCTCTAAAACTAAAGGACCTTGACTCCTTTAGTATTCCATGTTCAATTAGAAATTATACTGTGGAAAGAGCTTTGTGTGACCTAGGAGCAAGCATCAATCTTATGCTCCTTGTAATCATGAGAAAGCTTTGAATTGAAGAAGTCAAACTAACTAGTATTACTCTACAACTTGCAGACGAATCATACATTTATCCTTATGGAGTTGTAGAAGACTTGTTGGTTAAGATTGACAAGTTAATTTTTCCTACAAATTTTGTCATTTCAGACATGGAAGTTGATGTTGATATCCCACTCATATTAGGCATACCCTTCTTAGCCACAGGGAGAGCTCTTGTTGATGTGTAAAAATGGAAACTTATGCTTAGAGTACAGGATGAAAAGGTGATTTATAATGTTTTTGAAGCACTTAAATACCATAGTGATGATAGCATATATATGAGAGTAGATGTACTGGATTCTCTTACTTTCCCTCCTTATATTAATGATGATGATGAAGTTTCTATGTTAAGAGAAACCATAGCTGCAGGTGATCTCTATTCTGCTAAAAAAAAAAAGAAAAAAAGAACACTTCATGGAATATGTGCTGTCAGGCTAGTGATTTATTATTGAGTAATTTATAATATTTTATACTTGTTAAATGTTAATTGAATGATTATTTGGTATTGTAATATATTTAGATGGAGTTTGAAATTATTAAAAAAAAAAAGTGAATAGTACCGTATGAACACTGCCAATGAACAATAAAACCGCATGTGAATAGTAACACCGCGTACAAACCGCGTATGAACAATGAAAATCGCGTATGTACAGTGACCGCTGATGTCATCAGTGACATCATCTTGACGTCACATACGCGTACAGTACGCGTGCACAGTATTTTTCTGCGTGAATAACGTCATGAAAAGTGTTTTCCGGCGTGAATAGTAAGGCGGTGAAAAGTGTTTTCGACGATGAACAGTGAACTCCGGCAGTGAACAATAAATTTTGAAAATTTTCTATAAAAAGGGGGCTTCACAAGAAATTTTCATTTCTTCACCCCTATCCAAGGTTCTCAAAGGTTCTAAGGCTGTAAATCACCATTTTCTCTCATACTAAACCCTCTTAAACTTAGATTTCTCGCAAGATCTGAGATTCTACGTCTATTTTGAAGGATTTGAAGTAAGTTTCTTTAAGTTTTAAGCTAGATTTACTATCCGTTTCTCTTCTCCTTCTCTTTCTCATAAAAGTTTATGGTATTCTTAGGAGAAACTCCGTTCTAAAGCCAAATCTTCGGTGAATCTTGCATTAAGTTAGGAAATATTTGGTAGATCTAGTGTGAATCATCTTTCTGAGGTAAAGGGAGTTTACTTTAGCCTATAATCTATGTTTTGGACGGTTGATATGTTATTATAAAAAGTTTTTATATGAATTTTGTTAGATCTATTGAATAAAAACTATTTTCTAAACTGTAATTGCTGTTAATTGATTTAAAATGCTGAGATTTTGGCTGATATATTATAAATTTGCCTTAGCTGAGCTGTTAAAATAATTTTGGCGGTGTGCATCACACTGAGATATATGTTTTGCATCATTATAGAGCCGAGTTACATGTTTAGGTGGGTAGACGTGTAACGGTAAGTTCATCTTGATTTCTTTGTCTTGTCTTTGTCTGGATCCAGATACTGGAATGGGTCGCTCCCAGACCAGCTCGGTTCCTTCTGGATTACTTAGGCTGTCAAACCAGTTGGAAACCGTTTTCATGTTGTGCATTAGATGGGCTAGAAATGCATGTGGCTATTGCTGTGAGAAATATTTTGCTCTACATATATGATTTTATTTTATTTTAGTAAGCTCACCCTTGCATTTCTTTCTATGTCGTTGTGTGAGTGTGTACTACGATGATCGTACGGTGGTACGTGAGCAGATATAGCAGGTGTTGCATCTACTTCACAGGCTGAGGGGCCAGTGAAGAAATGTTAGAAGCTGGAGTTGAGTAATCATGCATTAAAGTCTCTTTTTCTTTATATTTTGAGACCTCATGTCGAGGGAGCTACGTAGTATAATTTTGGGTATTTTGAATATTATAAACTAAATGTAATATCTTGTTGTTCTGTTGGATATTTGTTGTACGGAACAATGTTCTCGGTTCCTTATAAAAAGGGGTCGTGACATTTTAGTGGTATCAGAGCATAGTCTAGGTAAACCTACGGGGTGAGGTTGTTAGGCGTCAGTTGTGCATATTAGACATGTGAGTTTTAGCTGTGAATCATATATCATGATTTCTATTCATCAAGTTGTGAGGGAACGAGCTTGATCACCTCGGTTCTCAGACATGACTGATGTAGGAAACTTGGTATATGATACTTAGGTGAGCTATAGGTGAGTCGTACTGTCTGAATAAGAGGTTGTTAAGCTGAGCTGTAAATGATTGCTGAGATAAGTGTGTTTGCTATGCTATGTAAATACTGATATGTTGTTATGCTTAGTGCTAAATTGATTAAATTGTTATGATATACTAAATATGAATATATCACTGTAAGCTGAATCTATGAATATAGCTATGTGGTGGTATTGCTGAATGTGTTAAACGTTAGTAATTTAAGCTAATCTATATATTAGGATGGTTAGACCAAGAAGATCTGCTGCAAATCCTCCTCCTGCTGATGTGAACCAAATGGCTCAGGCCATGGAGGCCATAACAGCCACTGTTAGGCAAAGTCTAGATATGATTCAGCAGCAGCAAGCTGCAAACCAAGCCGCAAACTAAGCCGCTGCTGCAGCACATGCAGCAGCAGCTATTGCCTCAGCTGCACCTTCTCCTGAATATCATGGGTTGTCAGAGTTCAGGAAGAAGGATCCTCCTCAATTCACAGGAGTGGATGGACCAGATGCTGCTAAACTCTAGATCAGGGAGATTGAGAAGATCTTCCTAACTATGGGTTGCGCCGAGAAAAAGAAGGTGTTATATGCTACGTATATGCTGACAGGGGATGCAGAGATGTGGTGGCACGGAGCTCGTGCTATGTTGGAGGCCCAAGGTGAAGTTATCACTTGGGCTGTATTTAGAAGTAGTTTTCTAGGAAAGTTTTTTCCTTCTCATGTTCGTGTTGCCAAAGTGCGAGAGCTTCTAAACTTGGTGCAGGAAAACTCATCAGTCTATGAGTATGTAATACAGTTTGAGCGGCTTTATAGATTTTATTCTCACCCGACCTCAGAGGAGTGGAGATGTCAAAGGTTTTCAGACAAGCTGAGAACTGACATAAAGAGAATTTTGATTCCACTCAGGATCACAGAATTTGCTAACTTAGTGGATCAAGCCACCATTATAGAGAGTCTTAATGCAGAGGATGTTGGTGGAGTTGGGAAGGCTCCATCTAATAGAGCTACAGCAGTTATGGTAATGGAGGTAAGGGTGCTACGAAGGGCCCCTATAGTCGATCGCTACACCAACAGTAGTCTCGACCATCTCAGTTGAGGGGATCGGCAGCATCAACCTGGGTGCCAGTAGGGACTGCTACTTCTACATTTTAGCCTAGGGGAGCAACTTCTTCCGCTCCTAGAGTCTCAGCGCCGCAGATTGTCAGATGTTTTAAGTGTGGTGGGCCACACTATCTGAGCCAGTGCCCACAGACTGATGTCAAAGTTTGCTTCTTGTGCCAGCAGGCAGGGCACCTTGCTAGGGACTGTCCTACGCTTAGTAGGGTAGTTTCGTCTTCTACTAGCGCCTTGCATGTTGTTAGACCTAAAGCAACTAGGGCTCCAACGACAACTAGATCGAGAGCAGAGGGACGTGTATTCACTACATCTGCATCAGAGGCAGCCCAGGCGACAGATCTCGTTCAGGGGACAGCGGTAGTGGCAGGTACTTCTCTTTCTGTATTGTTTGATTTTGGAGCCACGCACTCTTTTATTGCGGACATTTGTGTGAGAAACTTAGGGTTACCGATGAGCGATATAGGATGTGAATCGGTAGTATCGACACCTACTTTAAGTTCAATTAAGACTTCGACGGTTTGTGTTAGGTGTCCCATAGTAATTGAGGGACGAAGATACAAAGTAAATCTTATTTGACTAACTGCCAATCGTGTGCTAATTGATTGTGGCCGAAGGTATTTAATCTTTCCTGAGCAGCAAGACTATGTAGAATTGATTTCTACTCGCCAAGTATAAACATCCTTAGGTGAGGGAGTATCTTGTTTTGTTTTGTTGGGAGTTATGAATGCAGAAGTGGAGCAAAGCATTCAGTCAATACCAGTAGTACGGAAATTTCTTGAGATTTTTTCAGAGGATATTCTTGGAATACCTCCACGTAGAGAGGTAGAGTTTTCTATAGATTTGATTCCTGGAGCTAAGCCAGTGTCTGTAGCACCTTATAGAATGGCGCCGAAAGAGTTAATGGAGCTTAAAGAGCAGATTGAGGATCTAATGCGGAATGATTAGGCCGAGTGTATCACCTTGGAGAGCACCAGTTCTCTTAGTGAAAAAGAAGGACGGAAGCTCTAGATTATGTGTTGATTATCGCAAGTTGAATAAATTGACAATTAAGAATAAGTACCCGTTGCCGAGGATCGATGATTTGATGGACCAGATGAGAGGTGTTAAGGTATTCTCTAAGATTAATTTGAAGTCTGGGTACCATCAGATCCGAGTGAAGGATGAAGATATTCCTAAGACTGCTTTCCGCACTAGATATGGCCACTATGAGTATATAGTGATGCCCTTTGGAGTCACAAATGCTTCAGCTGTGTTGATGGACTATATGAATCGAATCTTTAGACCTTTCCTGGATAGATTTGTGGTAGTCTTTATTGATGATATTTTAATTTATTCTAGTACGTTAGAGGAACATGCAGAGCATTTGAGGACTGTACTTAATGTTTTAAGGGAGAAACAATAGTATGCTAAATTGTCTAAGTGTGAGTTTTGGCTAGAGGAAGTGAAATTCCTTGGTCATGTTATTTCAGCTAAAGGAATTGCAGTTGATCCTTCTAAAGTTGAAGCGGTGTTGCAGTGGGAAAGGCCAAAGACAGCCACAGAGATTCGTAGTTTTATGGGCCTAGCAGGTTACTACCGGAGATTTATAGAGGGATTCGCAAAGATAGCTGCACCATTAACATGGTTAACTCGCCGTGATCAACCCTTTGTGTGGACTGAGGAATGTGAGCAAAGCTTTGATGAGTTAAAGCAGAGATTAACTTCCTCGCCAGTGTTGATTCTTCTTGATACTAGTCGATCGTTTGAGGTGTACTGTGATGCTTCCCATCAGGGATTGGGATGTGTGTTAATGCAAGATAAGAGAGTGGTAGCTTATGCATCTCGCTAATTGCGAACTCATGAGCGAAATTATCCTATTCATGACCTTGAGTTAGCTGCTGTAGTTTTTGCTCTGAAGGTGTGGCGGCACTATCTTTATGGAGCTCAGTTTGATGTGTATAGTGATCATAAGAGTCTAAAGTATTTATTTGATCAGCGGGAGTTAAATATGAGGCAGAGACGTTGGGTGGAATTCCTTAAGGATTATGATTTTTAGCTCCAATACCATCCAGGAAAAGCTAACGTGGTAGCCGATGCATTAAGTGGGAATGTGGTTCAGGCATTCTCCTTAAGAGTTAGTGAAACCCTTTTGATAGAACAATTCCGAGACCTGAACATACATGTGGACTTATCACCCGAAAAGATTAGTTGTAGCCGAATTATGGTGACTCATAATTTCTTACAGGAAATTAAAGACAAACAACTGTGGAATCCGATGTTATGTATTCTTGAGAGTATCACGCACTACAAGTGTGGGGCGAGCCTTAAGAGCCAAGAAGTTAACACCTAAGTTCATAGGACCGTATCAGATATTACATCGTAGAAGACCAGTAGCCTATGAATTAGCGTTACCACCTCAATTGTCAGGACTACATAATGTTTTCCATGTGTTGCAGCTAAGAAAGTATGTTCCTGATTCGTCTCATGTAATCGAGCCTGATATTGTGGAGTTACGAGATGATTTGTCTGTGGAGGTCCCAGCTGCTCGTATCGAGGAAACTAGAATTAAGGAACTTAGAGGTATGTCTATTCGGTTAGTAAAAGTTGTTTGGGACCCATTAACTGGTGATGCCACATGGGAGTTAGAGGAAAGAATGAGAGAGTTATACCATCATCTTTTCTCTGAGGGATAAAATTTTTTAGGATGAAAATTTATTTTTGGGGGGAGAATTGTCAGGCTAGTGATTTATTATTGAGTAATTTATAATATTTTATACTTGTTCAATATTAATTGAAAGATTATTTGGTATTGGAATATATTTAGATGGAGTTTGAAATTATTTTTAAAAAAAAAGTGAACAGTACCGTATGAACACTGCCAATGAACAGTAAAATTGCCTGTGAACAGTAACACCGCGTATGAACAGTGAAAACTGCATATGTACAGTGACCGCTGACATCATCAGTGACATCATCTTAACGTCATGGCTGACGTCACATAAGCATACAGTGCGCGTACAATACGCGTGCACAGTATTTTTCGGCATGAATAGTATTTTTCAGCACAGCTGGAGCTCAAATAGCTGCCCTCTCACTTAAGATACTCATTTCTGGACCACAATCATGAAAATTCGGTCATCATTAGTAATGATCTCAAGTGGGAGGAGGAAGAAGAATTACTTTAAATTCTGAGAGCCCACAAGTCAGCAATTGGTTGGAATATTTCAGACTTGGAAGGCATAAATTCAGCCTCTTACAAACACATAATTGTATGTGAGGAAAATTATAAGCCTATTGTACAGCTCCAAAGGAGGCTAAATCCTTCCATGAAGGAAGTAATAAGGAAAAAAGTTATGAAACTTTTAGATGCTAGAATTATCTATCCTATTTTGGACAGCAATTGGGTAAGTCTAGTCCAAGTAGTTCTCAAGAAAGGCGGAACGACCGTTGCACCAAATGAGAAAAATGAATTAATACCCACAAGAACAGTCACAGGCTGGAGAATGTGCATAGATTATAGGAAGTTAAATGAGGTGACCAGAAAAGATCACTTTTCATTACCCTTTGCAGACCAAATGTTGGAAAGGTTGGCTGGTCATTCCTTCTATTGCTTCCTTGATGGTTATTCTAGTTATAACCAAATTGCTGTGGATCCGATTGATCAAGAAAATACTGCTTTTACATGTCCTTTTGGAATATTTACATATAGAAGAATGCCTTTTAAGCTTTGTAATGCTCCAACCACTTTCCAAAGGTGTATGCTTTCTATTTTTTCTGATTTAATTGAGAAAATCATTGAAGTATTCATGAATGATTTTTCTATATTTCGAAATTCTTTTGATGATTGCTTGACTAATTTGTCTACTATTTTCTAGAGGTGTTAAGACATTAATCTGGTTTTAAATTGGGAGAAATGTCATTTCATGGTAAAAGAAGGGATAGAATTGGGTCATAAGATTTTTGAAAAAGGGAGGGAGGTTGATTAAGCTAAAATTGAAGTCATTAGTAAATTGCCTCCACCTGTGAATGTGAAAAGAATTAGAAGTTTATTAGGCCATGTAGGGTTCTATAGGAGGTTTATTAAGGATATTTCCAAAATTTCCAAACCTCTTAGTGACTTACTTGTGAAAGATGCAAAATTTGTATTTGATGAATCATTTTTGCATGCTTTTTCTACTTTAAAAGAAAAACTCATTTCTGCCCCTATACTTGTAAAACCTTATTGGAACCTACCTTTTGAATTATTGTGTGATGCAAGTGATAGTGCAGTAGGTTCTGTATTGGGACAGAAAAAAGAGAAAAAGATGCATGTAATTTATTATGCTAGTAAAGTTTTGAATTCTGCGCAAATTAATTACACAACAACTAGAAAAGAACTTCTAGCTATTATGTTTGCTTTTGACAAGTTAAGATCTTATTTGATAGGTTCAAAGGTTATAGTTTACACTAATTATTCTGGTCTAAAATATTTACTTTCCAAACAGGATGCTAAACCAAGACTCTTAATGTGGATCTTGCTACTTCAAGAGTTTGAATTGGAGATTAGAAACAAGAAGGGGAAAGACAATGGTGTGGCTGATCAATTATCTAGAATTCTATTGGAAAGTCTAACCTCAAATTCCCTGTATATAAATGAAGAATTTCCTTATGAAAAGTGGTTAGGTGTGGAAGAGATACCTTGGTTTGCTGATATAGAAAACTTCAAGGCTACTCAACGCCTCTCAAAAAGGATAAGCTAGCAGCAGAGAAAAATATTTCTTCATAATAGTAAATTCTATATTTGGGAAGATCCTTATTTGTTCAAAATTAGAGTGGATAGTTTGCTGATAAGATGCATTCCATGACATGAGCAAGCTGATATTTTGTGGCACTATCATAATTCAGAATATGGAGGTCATCATTGAAGCTTAAGAACTACTGCCAAGGTCTTACAAGTAGGATTTTTCTGACCTACACTTTTTATGGATGCAAAGACTTATGTGAAGAGCAGCAATATGTGTCAAAGGACAAACAATATATCTAGAAGGCATGAACTGCCTTTGACAAACATTTTAGAAGTGGAGTTATTTGATGTATGGAGAATCAATTTTATGGGACCTTTTCCCATGTCTTTTTCCCATGAATATATCCTTGTGGCAGTATATTATATTTCCAAATAGGTAGCGGTCATTCCAACTAAAACCAATAAAGCTAAAGTAGTGATCTCTTTTATAAAAAGGAGCATATTTGCTAGATTTGGTGTACTAAGAATTTTGATCAGTCACAAATACGTTGAATCTGTTTTAGCAAAATATAAAGTGAAACACAGGGTGGCAACTCCCTATCATCCTCAAACAAGTGGACAGGTTGAGATCTCAAACAAAGAAATAAAGCAAATTCTGAAAAAAGTGGTCAACAATTCAAGGAAAGACTAATCAAAGAAATTGGATGATTCTTTATGGGCTTAGAGAACTGCATTCAAAACACCAATTGGTATGTCACCATACCAATTAGTGTTTAGAAAAGCATGTCATCTGCCTGTTGAGTTGGAGCACAAAGTTTATTGGGCTACAAAGTGGTTAAATTTTGACTTGACTAGTACAGGAGAGAAGAGAGTACTTCAATTGTATAAGCTAGAAGAATTTAGGCAATCTGCCTATGAAAATGCAAGACTGTACAAAGAGAAAACTAAGAGAATTCATGATAAATTTAGTTTGCAAAGAGAGTTTAAATCAGGACAACTAGTCTTATTGTTCAATTCAAGATTAAAACTATTTCTAGGGAAGCTTAAATCAAGATGGTCAGGACCTTTTTTAGTAAAGGATGTATCTCCCTTTGGTGCAATTTTTTAATTGAAGATTAGAAGACAAGAAGATAATTCAAGGTTAATGGCCAAAGACTCAAGATTTATCATAGAGAAGCATTCAACAAGAACATCTCTTGCATCAAATTGGTTTCACAAGATTGAGAAACATAAGGAGTCAAGCTAATGACGTTAAAAAAGTGCTTTGTGAGAGGCAACTTACATTTTTATACTTTTGCTCTTATTAGAAGTTAGATTAGGATTTTTTTTATTTTGTATAAATTTGAAATTTAAAATTTTGCATGCTTCTAAATTTTTAGTTTGATGGTGTAATTGATGATGAGTTTTCATAGGTATAATTGTGTATAATCTGAGTTTTAATTTTGTAGGTTGTAATCTAAGTAGCAGGAAGTGTGACAAAGTGATTTCTTTTGAGTATAAAGGAATGTTCATCATCTAAGTATTCACTTTGAAGAAGCAAACTTGAGGTGCAGAAGTTGTTTTTATGGAGTTCACCATTTAAGTGTTCACTTTAAGCACTTAAAGTGAACACACAAATGCTCAGGATTGTATACTTTACTTTGAAGTTAACACTCTATACACTTGAAGTGGTCACGCAAGGAAGCTTTTCATGAATTGCAAGTTTAAGATTTGTGCGGTAACACTCTGACCGTTTGAAGTTAACACGCGCAACTGTTGTAGCCTGTACATTAACACTTTGTTTACTTAAAGTGTTAACGTGCATTAGTATACAGTGAAAAGTTGGGGAACTATTTGCGCGGTAACACTCTGACAATTTGAAGTTAACATGTGCAACTATTGCAGCCTGTGCATTGACACTCTATCCATTTGAAGTTAAAATGTGTATGGTGTTTGCCTCAGGTAACCCCTTTTATATTATATTTCCAAAAAAGACAAAAATATTTTATTAGAATTTGAACTAATTTATGTGAAT
Organism: Abrus pulchellus subsp. cantoniensis; assembly: GCA_024086825.1. Classification (NCBI taxonomy): domain Eukaryota; kingdom Viridiplantae; phylum Streptophyta; class Magnoliopsida; order Fabales; family Fabaceae; genus Abrus; species Abrus pulchellus. The sequence continues at coordinate 20,210,326 of CM044050.1, read as the reverse complement.
ACTTTGCATTTGATTTGCATTTCTTTAAATTCTGATTTTCTTTTAATTTCATAAGTTATTTTTCCTATTTTCACATTATTATCACACTTGTAATTTTCAAAAAGAGACTGTCTTGCCATTTTATGCATATAATTCTGAAAAAAAGTGAATTGTGAACTTAATTGATTGACATTATCACTTTAATTCCTTGGTGAAAATTGAGCCTCATGTATAACATTCTTGATGTATAAAGTTGATCTCATATTTTGCTGCACCCTCTAGAACTTGCTTTGTTTCTTGGTTAAATATGTAATTTCACAAATCTCACATATGATGGAGGCCTTCTTTGATTATGCTTAGTTAGCCTAAATAAACCTCCCTTTATGTTTGAGAATCCTAGTTCACCCCTTTGAACCATTAACTTTTCTTTCAAAAACTTCAACATAAGCCTTGTTGAAAAACCACGAGACCTATCCAAATTATAAAAAGGCAATCTGAGTTAAATCAAGGATGGATTTTAAAACTAAGTTTGGGTGGTATCTTGTTTTGCATTGCTTGAGGACAACCAAAGTTCTAAGTTTGGAGTGGCCAGTAGAAAAGCCATTTGAGTTGTTTGAAAAGAAAAATGAAAAGTAAAGTGTTGAAAAGAAGAAATAAAAATTGTGGAAAACAGAAAAGAATTGAAAAGAATTTTCTGCATAATTGATGCAGTGATAGTTTCTTAAATGCTGTAAAAATCTTGTAAATTTTGTGCAATTGATGAATAATTGAAAAAGATGATGCAATCTTATTTTAAATTTTGAAATTCATCTACTTGAATTACATCTTTTCTGTTTAGAATTAACCACATTGTTTTCCTAATTGATTGAACACCTACCTATCCTTTAACCTCATTTTGACCTGAAAAAGTCCTCTTAATATGTGATTTACTATATATTCACAGTGAAGATTGAGAATATAGGCAAACTTATGGTAGAGTGTGGTAAAAATGATGATTTGGAGAGCAAACACTGAGCCTAAATACCAATGAGTGACGAGGGAAATACTATCTATGAGCTGTGATCATGTTTTTCAATCTTGCTCACATGAAACCTTGCTGAATTATTTCAACTCAGATGATAAGATTTTGCAGTGATGTGATTAATTCAGTGTGATTGTCATGATGACTGAATGGATAAATGACTTAACTGAGATGAGAAATTAGAAAACATAGAAATGAAAAATAGAAAATTTTGAAAAACGTTCAATTTTGTTGCTTATTTTAATTAATGGATAAATCTTTTCCCCCTTTTTATATGTCTTGGTTTGCTTGAGAACAAGCAAAATTCTAAGTTTGGGGTGGTGATAAATTCACATTTTACTAGTATTTTAATTTAGTTTTTAGTAATAAATAAGTAGTTAAATAATAAATAAAACAAAAAATATTATAAAAATTGTATTCATATTTAAAGTTCTTTGATAGCTTAGAAATTTAGATTTTTTTTCAATTCTGGTATAAGTCTGCTAAAAAGGTTAAACTTGTGCAGAAGTCTGACTTGGAGGTTTCGAAGTTGAGAATTAAATGAAGAAAGTGGAAGAATTTGACTAAAAAGTGAAGAATCAGTTGATGTGCGTTGGAAGTTATCACTCTGAGCGCATAAAGTGACAACTATGGAGGTTCTCAGAAAAATTGGAATTCAAAGTGAACACTTTAGAGGTGAAAATCAATGAGGAGCTTGCTCATTACAACTCCAAGTGTTCAAAGTGAACACTCCAGCAGCTAAAACTTATAAGAGCCTACGCGTGAACACTTCAAGTGTTTAAAGTGAACAGCGCAATGCAATTATACCAGAAAAGGCTTGCGCGTTAACACTCCAAACGTTCAAAGTGGTAACGCGCAGATTCAATTCAGCAGGAAGGCCTGCACATTAACACTTCAAGTGTTCAAAGTGTTAACGCGCACAAACAGACTTGGCAAAATCACTTTTAAGTGATCAGTTTGGGAATTTAAAGTACTCACTTCAACCTAGGAAGCTTCTAGAAGATCTTCTACGTTAATACTTCAAGTGTTTAAAGTGTCAACGTGGAGAGAGGCAGGAAAAATATAAAAAGCAGTTGCAATTCAGAATGGGGAATCTTTTACCATTTTTTCTTTTCCATTCATTTTTACTTTTTAGGAGAGTTAGAGAGAGAGAGATTGGGGGAGACTTTCAGACTTCAACTCTTGAGGAATCAGATTAGAGATTAAAATTAAAGATGTTCTTCTGCTCCTTTCTCCTTCATCTCTTTCTTTCTTTTCTCTATTTATAATGTTGTTCTAAACTCTTCTAGTTAGGGATTTATGGATTCAGATTTGAGATTGTGATTTAGTTGTGGATCTAGACATTGAGTTTTAAATTGAATTGAGCATTTGATTATGTTTTTAATGCAATTGTTAAATTGATCATTCAATTGAATTAAACTTAGAGGAATTTTCACTAATGGAAATTGAGTTAGTTTCTCATATATGAATCAACTGTCAAAGTTAATGATATCTTGAGGATAAGCATTCATAATCTTGTAATCCTATAATTTCTAATGCTTAATGCAATGTTGAATTAAATTACACCTGAGAAATTAGGGTAGTTAAGTTGAACATTAGGATCATTGAGTCCAGGAATTGTCTTTTGATTAAATAATTGAAATTGATTATCAATCAATTGAAATACTCAAGAGTCCATAATATGATTAAATTGCAATTGAAAATCTGGTAAAGTAATTCCTACCTCCATTCCACATATCATCTTAATGCAAATTTTGTAACTCTATTTTACAGTAATTTTACAACTTTTTATATTTGTTATTTCTTATCTTTACATAATACATACTCTCCAATCAATTGTATGGCTCAACTAAGTGTTAATTTGTGAAGTGATAATTGATAATTACAATCCTTGAGGACGATACTTGGGACTCAACTTTGATTCTAAAAATTTTATAACTTGCTACAACTATACTAGTATACTTGCTAGTTAGATTACTTTAGTGCACACACACAAAAGGTAATAGGGAACACAATTAATTAAGAAAACAACATGCTTGATGGCATAAGACAAAAAATTGCTAGGAATTTTTTATTGAAACATTAGTGCCCTAGCAAGATTGAGAATATTTTCATGTTTTCGTTCAACTCTACTATTTTGTTGAGGTGTGTAAACATAACTGGTTTGATGAATTATTATTTTTGAAGAGAAAAAAATTCTAAGCAAAAATTATATTCTGTTTTCAAAACGAATACATTTGATTGTTGTTTCAAATTGATTTTTAACCTAAGCAACAAAATTTTCTGGGTTTTTACTTTAACTTTAGATTTTAATAAGACCACCCAAGTGTATCAGCTATGATCATCAAGAATAGTCAAAAAAATATTTGTGAACATGAATGGAATTTTTAGAAAAGGGACCCCAAATGTCCATGTGTTTTAATTCAAAGATCTTAGAGCTATGGTTAGTGCTAAGAGAGTAAGGCAATTTTCTTTGTTTTGTTAAATGACAAACATCACATATTTCATTAAAATTACTAGAAATAAAAGGGTATTCTTTATGTATGACATTGATACAGTTTCTAGATAAATGTCCTAATCTAAAATGCCAAAGGGTGGAGTCATTCGTATGGTTGATATTTGCATTTTTTATAATGGAAGGTAGGTTGAGAGATAATCTTTTCTCTTTAATTTCCAAGTGATATGATCCATCCTTTAATTCAGTCAAATCAATCATATTCAACGTGTCATTTCCTGAATTTGACAAGAGATGTTGGAAACTGTTATAAAATATTTAAAGGTGGAGATTAATTTAGAAATGGAGAAAAGATTAAAAGTAAACTTAGGGACATATAAAACATCATGAATGGAAAAATTGGATGAGAAGTAAATTGTTCTAGAAATATGGGCTTTAACAACTTGACCATTGGGTAAATTAACATTTACTAGTTTAATTTTAGAATAAGTATGAAAATAATGCAAAGAGCAAGCAATGTGGTCCGTGGCCCTAGAGTCTATTACCCATGGTGTGTTACATGATTTAATTGTGCTAAGTGTATAGGTAGTGTTGATAGAAAAAATAAAAGAGGTACCAAACACATGGTCAGAAAAGGAATTTGGGCTAGAATGACTAAGGTTGGCCTGTATGGGCTTGTCATTTGTATTCACACCACCAGATCCATAAGTCTTTTGGAGTAAAGCCATCAGATGTTGAAATTAGGCCTGTGTGATGTTGGAATTGGGTCCTTGCTCTGCATCTTTGCTATTGTCTCCTCCAAGTATAGTTCTACTTCCATCAATGGCAGCACTGTTGACGGCTACTCCTCCAGAAGATCCGTTTGTGTTGGGAAGACATGGATGACTTGAATACTTTAGATGTCCAGAAGGGTATCCAAACTTGACGTAGCAGACATCCTTCGTGTGACCATAGTAAGTGCAGTGTTCACATTTGAGAACGATAGTCCCTGGCTTCTGATAGCTGATGAATCTATATTTTTACTAGTATTTTACTATAGCTTTAACCCATTTAATAAGGAAAATATGTTAGGAAAAGTAAAAAAAACTCATAAAAATATAATGATTGAAGATTTTCTTTAAATACATAGTTGTTTTTGAATTTGTGAATTGTCTATGTAGAATTTAAGAATTTTATCATGTTTTTGTAGGAAAATCTGAGCTAAGTGCATGAAGATGGAAGATCAATGGAAAGATAGAGAAAAAGTGGCAATTTTGGACTCAAAGAAGAAGATTAATGGAATGAAAGCTGGGCGTGATCACTATTGTTAGTGAAAGTGATCGTTCCAGAGTATAAATGAGGAATATAGTCTAGGCGTGGTCACTCTTACCAGCGAAAGTGAGTGTTCCAGAGAGTCTCTCAGAAGAACACACTGGGCGTTATCACTATTGCTAGTGAAAGTGAGCGTTCCAGAAGACTTCAATCTCAGCAAGGTTTTGCGTCATTACTCTTGCTGGAAAAAGTGGATGTTCCAGAGAGGAGTGTATCAAGGCAAGTTGTGCATGATCACTCTTGCTCTTGAAAGTGATCACGCGCACTCCCTGACCTCCTGCGTTGCTACTCTTATCAACGAAAGTGAATGTTCCAGTCTTTCAGAAACTACATGAGCCTCTGCGTGGCTACTCTTATGAAGCAAAGTGACAATGCCCAGAGTCAGGGAAAATTATAAATTGCATAAATGCTCAAATTTTTTGATTTTTTGTTTATTTTTCATTTTTCACTTTTCACTTAGTTCTTAGGTGTGGAGATAGTCTGAGAGAGAGAGATTGAGAATGAACTTCGAGCTCTAACCTAGAGGAATCAGATTGGGGATCGACTGAAGATGGCTCTTCTGTGTTCTTCCTTTTCTTCTTTTTCTTTTTCTTTCTCTACTGCAGTGGTTGTGTAATTTCTTCATAGTTAGGGATTGTAGATCCAAAACAAACATGTTGAATTAATTCTGGATCTGGATTTCAAGTTTTGGAATGGATTGAGTGGTTGATTCTGCACTTTACGTAGTAATTGAATGGAAATTTGATTAACTAATTTCAGAGGAACTCTTGTCAATGAAAATTAAATTTGTTCTTCAGATCTGAACCAATCACCAAGATTATACCTTTCTTAGGGATAAGAGAACTTGATCTTGCCATCCTCTGGTTTCTCACACTTAAAGCAACATTGAATTGAATCAGATCTAAGGAATTAGAGTGATTTAATTGAATGTTAGGTTCATTGAGTTAAGAAATTAACCTCTGAATAATACAACGTGAAACTGATTCTCATTCTTTCTAATTACTTGAAAGTTCATAACTTTATTGATTCAACATTGGAGTTTTGGTGAAGCAACTCCCTAACTATGGTTTCTACCTCTGTTTTCTCACAATTGGTTGTTCATTGTTCTGTTTTTCTTCTGATTTCAATATTTCTCAACCTTATTTTCAAATATTATATTCTCAACCTCAAGGAGGACTGCAACCTTCACAGACTTTTCCAAAAAGAACGAATGAAATTGAAGAAACTTTACTTCAATTCATGGAATTTACTCAATTAAGTTTCAAGAATCAAGATGAATCCATAAAGAAGATTGAGAAGCACATTGGACAAATTTGAGTGTGACAATAGCAAACGTTGCTGGTGTGATCGAGGCGGCCATAGTGGTCACATTTGAGAGTTGAAGAGGTTGATTTTCCTCCCCTAGACTGTTGAGCACCACGGCCTTTGTTAGATACAGCGTTGGCAAAGGGATTGATATCAAAGAAAGGAAAAGTAGGGGTAGAATATTGTTGTTCATGCTGAATAATTATGGAGAAAATGTGATTTGTAAAAGGTAAGGGGTCCAAAAGAAGAATTTGTGAGTGAACCATGAAGAAATGCTTGTCGAGTCTTTTGAGGAAGCGAATAATGAAATCTTATTGGTGAAATTGTTAGATTTTTTAACATTAATATTTATATTTATATTGATTTTTGGATTAGAATTATTAAATTATTATGGTTATATTGTTATTAATTATGACATAAAATAAATGTATATAATAATAATAATTATTATTATATAGATTTTGTAACTGGGCTCTTAGTGTGAATAGTACGTGATAGGTTGGACTATTCTATGTGTCCAGTGAGAGGTTTCTGCTCTTATCTGATTAGGCTTTTATAACTGTTGCTCTACTAGACAGTTACTAGACTGGGATAATAGCAATCAGATAAGAGAGTAGTACACGCTCACTCGAAAACAAGGAATGCTTATAACTCATGAGTTCTCATCAGGATTGCTTATGACTCGTGAGTTCTCATCAGGTATGTGATTAACGTAATTATTCAATTACATAGAGTTGGAATTCTATTGAGATGTTATGATGTGTATTATATATATAATTATGTTATATTTAATTTTATATTTAAAATTCCTACAAATGGAATCAAAGCCAACTTAATACACATCGTAATTTTTTAACTTTGAACAACCAAGATGCTATAATTTTATGTATGGATTTAGAAAATAATTTAGAATTTTTTTTTCTCTTATATTCATAAATATCATATCCAAAAATTGTTAATTTTCATTGGGTATGTTAAGAGAATTTCACAGTTTCTTAATTTTTTGAAACTGTGAACCCTAAAATCGTTTTCTTTCAAATTCTCTCAAAGGGGCAAATTTTATTTTGAAAATCGATTAAGGGCTTTTTTAATAAATTGAACACAAACATAACATAATAATTAATTCATTATTTCGTTCAATTTAGATTGAGAATTTATTCTTTATTTCCTTTTGCATTCGTCATTGCCCTATTTTTGTTTTGACTCAAATCCCTCAAACAAAAACCTTTTTCAACAAATAGCCATAAGGCCTTTGTTGTACATGTCACAAAGAACATAGTGGACCTTACTCGTTGAAAGAAATTGTTTGGGTTGCTCGAATTCTCACTTCGAATTCTCCATTGTTGTAATGTATTGATGGAATATGATCCAATTTTTTTATATACATGATTATACCAATATTTCATATTTATGACATTTTTTTATACTATTCACTCTCCTTTTGAATGTCATATATGTTAATTTTTTTTGTTTTATATAAGTTATTTGATATAATTGTGGTATAATTATGATTTCATGCATAATATACATATTTAAATTAATTTTGAGTGCATGAATATTCTGTATAAATGTCATCCCACCTATTGTGAGATCATTTATACATAACTTGTGTAAATTATATAATTATATATTGCATTAATAATAATTATATCTTATCGATGTGTTGTTATTAATGTGATTTGAAAATACTATGCAATTGTGTTTTGCTTATGTCAATGTTGTACTGATACCCTATCGGTGTTAGAATTCTTGTGATATGAAGTTTTGTGCATCATATTCATCTTTCTTATTTATTGTGATCCGGGACCCTTAGACGGGATCATAGTAAGTAAGAAATTTTGTGATAGGCATATTATTGTTGCACTTGAGCTAATTGCGCATATTAAATTTTGTTGTTTTCCGCATCAGTGTCTATGCTCACTTCGGGAAAAATTTGAATAGGACTAATTATGAGGACTGAGTTGACTCTGTTAAATTGTTCCTTGCCATTTTCTAATGTAAATGTTGCCCTTATTGAGAATAAGTCTAAAGTTTCCACACCTGAATCTTCCGCTGCAGTTATAGTAAAACATGTTAAATGGACTCATTCTAATAAAATATGTCTAGTAATTATGAAGTTCACTATAGACAATGTTCTTAAGATGAGTAATACTAAGAAATAAGTTTAGTCACAAAATTTGTCGCTAATAGATTAGTGACAAATTCTTTAGCAAAAATTCGTCGCAAAATAGTAAAATTTTAATAGTGTCTTTGGCAAGAAACTTAAGGAGGCGGAGAAAACTTACTATCTTTTATTATTCATAAAAATTAATTAGCAGTTTCTTTGTAGGATATTGTGTAGACTCTAGGGGTTCTAGATTTTATTGTCCTATTTATATCACTAGAGTTGTTGAGTCATATGATATAAGTATCTTATAATGTATGATATCATTGCTCCTTTGAGTATGATTTTCTGCATTGTTAAGATGTTTATAGTTCATGTTAGTTTATTTTGACATCTTGTTATGGCCACATATTGTTGATTAATCTAGAATAATCAGATGTTTTGATTTATGTTGTCCAAGTGGGAGATAAATTGTTGAATATTTTATGTGGATTAAAATAAATCAAAATTTTGTTATAACTTGAATTTAATTCTAGATTAATTAGATGTCAAAATATTAAACCATATTGTTTAATCATGCTGTCTAGAATAATAAGATGTTCTGATTTATGTTGTCCAAGTGGGAGATAAATTGTTGAATATTTTGTGTAGACTAACATAAATCAAATTTTGTTATAACTTGAATTTAATTCTAGAATAATAAAATTCATTTATGGTTTGAAGTAAGTTTCTAGACAGTTGGACTTAAAGTTTGACCAAGTGGTCACTTCTATTGGCTTCAAGGAAAATGCTTGAGATCTGTGCATTTACTTGAAGATGAGTATGAGCAATTTTATCATCTTTGTCATACATGTTGATGATATCTTTGAATGAGACAAATAATATGTTGAGTAGCCATTTTGATATGAAAGACCTTGATGATGCTTCTGTTATTCTAGGCATCAAGATATGTTGTGATAGGTCTCGTGTTACTCTTAGATTGTCTTAGAAAGGGTACATTGATAGGATCCTCAAGAGGTTTAATATGTATTTTTGCTCTCCATGTGTTGCGCCAGTTCAAAGGGGTAAGAAACTCTCTAATTTTTAGTGTCCTCATGATGATAGAGAGTTGTTTAAAATGGAGAAAGTTCCATATACTTCCGTTATTAGGATTTGATGTATGCTTAAGTATGCACTCGTATCGATTTTGCTTATGCTGTTAATGCTTTTAGCAAATACTTGAGCAACCCATGTTTGGGTCGTTGGAAAGTCGTGAAGAAGGCCTTGAGATATTTGCAGGGAACCAAAGATTATATATTGACCCATGTGAAGTCTGATCAACTTCAGGTCATTAGATACTCTAATTTTGTAGATTGCCCTGACGACAGTAAGTCTACTCTAGGCTTTACTTTTATGATAGCGAGAGGAGCTGTATCTTGAAAAAATGTCAAATAGATAGTTATAGCTACTTCTACTATGAAAACAAAGTATGTCGCTTGTTATGAGGCTACCCGCTAGGCTATGTGGTCAAAGAATTTGATTTCTGGCTTCGGCATTATTAAGAGTATATGTAGGCCAGTTGTGATTTATTGCGACAATACTGCTGCTGTACTTCTCTCTTAGAATAATAAGAGTTCTACTCGTTTGGAACACTTTGATCTAAAGTATTTGTTTGTGTGAGAGAAAGTACTTGAGTTTTAGACTCAAATTGTGCACATTGCTACAAAAAACATGTTAGCATATCCACTAACCAAAGGCTTAACCATTGGAACTTTTTAGAATTATGTAGCTCATATGGCTCTGGTCAAGTCTTTTGATATTTTGGATTAGTGGGAGTTAAATTTTGTATTTGTTTGTAGAAATTATTATCTAATTTCTTTATGAGATATATGTTTTGTTGACGTCACTTTTATTGACATATCTTTTGTGACAATTTTTTTATACTTGAACCTTTGTGGAAATGATATTTATATTTCCTTTATCTATATTGTGATTGGAATATAAGTTGCTTGTAGTATGTAATGTATATCCCTATCGAATATAATTGTATACTATCAAGAGCTTATTATTTCTTTGGTGATAATTAATAACTTGTTACAACGACATAGTTTGTGAACTTAGTAATTTAATAATGCTATCTAAGTGGGAGAATGTTAGATTTTTTAACATTAATATTAATATTTATATTAATTTGTGGATTAGCATTATTAAATTATTATGGTTATATTGTTATTAATTATGACGTAAAACAAATGTGTATAATAATAAGTATTATTATTATATAGATTTTGTAATTGGGCTCTTAGTATGAATAGTACGTGATGGGTTGGACTATTCTATGTGTCCAGTGAGAGGTTCCTGCTCTTATCTGATTAGGTTTACCTGACTCGTGAGTTCTCATCAGGTACGCGTTTAACACAATTATTCAATTACATAGAGTTGGAATTCTATTGAGATGTTATGATGTGCATTATATATATAATTATGTTATATTTAATTTTATATTTAAAATTCCTACAGAAATTCCTTTGCAAAGCATAAACGAGGGACTAAAGGGAGAGAGTTATCTAATTCCTCCCACAAAATTTTGAGATTGGTATCATAGTCAGTGATGGAATAAGAACCTTTTTTGAGAGAGTATATTTTTTCTTGCAACTCAGCTACATGTAGCAAATCGCCCTAAGAAAAATGTTCTTGAAGGTCAACCCATATATCAGCGACATTGTTGAATAAAATGACGCTCTAGGCTATGGAGGGGGAGACTGAGTTGAGGAGTCAAGACATAAGAAGCGTATTGCAACACTCCCAGTGAGGAAACAGAGGGTCTGTGGTCTCTAGAAGAGCGAATGCTCCAATGAGGAAGCCTATTTTGTTTTTGGATATCAAGGCCATCCAAATGGATCTTGATTATAATTGATAGTTGTTTCTGGTTAATGGAGGAATAACAATTACGAAAGATGAACTCTCATTGGGTAGATGTGGAAAGGACTTGATGGTGTCTGACTTAGGTCAGTGAATGAAGGAGGAGGAGGATTTTTCTCATTTTCAGAATCAATGGTGGCCATGAAACCTTAAAAGGCTTTGATATCATAATAGACAAAGGAAATAAAAGGAGAATAAAAAAAAAAGATTAGCGTATATTTTGCAATATATAATAGTAGAGCAATGATTATAACATATATATATAAAAAACAACAACAGAATGAATAACCTAAAAGAATAAAAACTAATAATAAGAAAAAAAGAACATATTCATGTACAATTGACACCTCATAATTTTTAGAATATGTGTGTTGTACAATAAAAAAAATAGAAATAGTAAAATTAATATTAATTACTGTATGATATTAAGATTTCTGAATAAAGACTTTTTCTTATTAATTGATAAAATAATTATAGCTTATATAGGAGTTCTGTGAATTGACTCAAGAATAACAGAAAGAATAACAAAACAACGAACTAGCTAATAAAACCAAAGCAAACTAATAGATAAGTACAATAATAAGGAATCAATAAAATAACATAAAAATATGTCCTAACACCCCCCTCAAGATGGAAAGTGGATGGATAATACTCCCAGCTTGGACATCAAGGTTTGAAAAGTGGTTGTTTCCAAAGGCTTAGTGAAGAAGTCAACAATTTGATTGGAAGAAGACACAAGCAGAAGATGGAATAATTTGTCGTTCAGCTTCTCGCGAACAATGTGACAATCAATGTCAATGTGCTTGGTGCACTCATGAAAACTAGGATTAGAAGCAATATGCCTTGTGGATTGGCTATCACAATAGAGAAGAGCAGGAGTGATATGAGGAACATAAAGATTTTGTAGTAATGAAGTTAGCCATTGAAGCTCACAAGTGGTGGAGGCCAAGGCACGATATTCAGCTTCAGAAGAGGAATGAGAAACTGTAGTGTGTTTTTTTTTTTTAACTCTAAGAGATTAAGGATGATCCAAGAAAAATGCAGTATCCAGCAATAGATTGATGAGTGGTAGGGCATGTTGCCCAGTCCAAGTCACTAAAAGCCTTCAATTGTAAGTCAGAATCCGCTAGAAAAAAAAGGCCTTAAGCGGGACAACCTTTAATATATTGAAGGACACAAACAGCGGCATCAAAATGAGGCTGCCTAGGTGATTCCATGAACTGGCTGAGATGTTGAACAGCAAATGAAATATTGGGTCTGGTCGTGGTCAAATATAGTAAACGTCCAATAAGTCTTCTATAGGCAGTTTGGTCATAGGGAGGAGTTTGTTCCCTTTAATCATAGGAGTAGAGCATGGTTTAGAAGCAAGCATGCCTGATTCAGAAAGAATGTCGAGTGCATATTTTCGTTGACATATATGAATGCCCTTACTAGTCCAAGATACTTCAAGTCCCAAGAAATGCTTAAGTTTACCAAGATCTTTCATGCAAAACTTATGATGTAGAAGTTGTTTGACAGAGGTTATTTCAGAAGGTGAATTTCCAGTGAGAATGACATCATCAACGTACACAAGAAGGGCTATGAAAGAGAAACTGTGTTGCTTGATGAAGAGAGAGTGATCAGAAGGGGAAGGAAAGAAACCAATTGAAACAAGAAAGCTAGACAACTTGGCAAACCATTGACGGCTGGCTTGCTTGAGACCATAGAGAGACTTGGTGAGATGACACACTTGATTTGGGGAAGCTAGAACAAGACACGGTGGTAACTCTATATAGACCTCTTCATGGAGATCACCATGTAAGAAGGCATTATCAACATCTAATTATTGTAAATCCCAGTTTCTAACAGCTGCAAGAGCAAGTATTAACCGAACTATAGTTAACTTGGCTGAAAGTATCCAAAAAATATACTCCTTCTTGTTGAGTGTAACACTTGGCCACCAATCGAGCTTTTATGTCTCTCAATGGAACCATCAGCATGATGTTTGATCCTATAGACCCACCTGCAACCAATAGGGACTTTACCTCTTGGCAATTCAGTGAGATACCAAGTGTTATTTGCCTCAAGAGCATGTAGTTCACTTTCTATAGCTTGAATCCATTCCTTAGACTTAATGGCTTGGTTATATGTCTTTGGTTCATTTGTGGTGGAGATTGCAAAAGTATATTTAAGATGTGAAGGAGAAATAGAATGATAAGACAAATCTAAAGACAAAGGATATAAAGTATGACTTGGTGGTACGGATTCACCATTACTTGCTGATTGAGTGAATTGACAATGAAAGTCTTTCAAATACTCAGGGGCTTTTCTGGTCCTGGAAGATCTTCTAATGGCAGGAGCAGCTTCAGGTGAAACAGGTTGAGATGCAGATAAAATGGGAATATGTGTAGTTATTAGAATTATTGATGGGATTAAGAGTCTCAGGTACAAGTTGAGAATGTGAAGGGAGTGGGTCAAGGAGAAAGTTAAGGAAATTTGAAGTAATTGGGGAAGTAGAGACTGATGTGGGCTGAGTGGCAGCATTGATAGAGTAAGGAAAAACATGTTCATAAAACATAACATTCCTAGAAACAAATATTTCTCTAGTATGCAAATCAAAAACTATGTACCTTTTGGTTCCAAACTTGAAACCAAGAAATATACACTTCTTAGCTCTCGAATCAAGTTTGGATCTATTCTGTTCTAAAGTTGACGCATAGCACAAAGACCCAAAAACCTTTAAATCAAGAAGTGTAGGTGGCTTCTCATATAACATTTCAAAAGCAGATCTTTGTTTAATAACAGGTGAAGGTATTTTATTTATTAAGTGAACAACATGTGTGATAACATAGGACCAAAAAATTTTGGGCAAATATGATTGAAAAAGAAGACTTCGAGTTACATTTAAAATATGAAGATGCTTTCTCTCCATAACTAAATTTTGTTGTGGTGTGGCAACACTTGAAGTATGATGTAAACTACCATATTTGTTATAGAGTTCAGGATAGACAAATTCAATACCATTGTCTGATCTAATAGTCTTAACAGTAGCATTAAATTGATTATGAACAAAGATGATAAAGTTTTCAATGAGGTTTCTAGTTTCAGATTTTAATTTCATGAGGAATAACCAAGTGTGCCTTGTAAAATCATCAACCACAGTAAGAAAATATTTATGTCCATGCAAAGAAGGGGTAGCAAAGGGTCCCCAAATATCCATGTGAGCTAATTCAAAAGGCTTGTGTGTAGTGGTAACACTAGAAGAAAAAGGGAGCTTGCTTTGTTTAGCTAAATGGCATGCATCACAAACACTATTTTTATTTATTTTGACATAAGGAAAGTTGGTACATACTTGATCAAGAACTTTATTAGATAGATGGCCTAACCTTAAGTGCCAAATGTCACTCACAGAATTCAAACTATTTGCATATACAGAATTAGTGTTAGTATTGAGGCAACAAGTAATAGCAGGAATCTCTAGTGCCTTTAAGTAATACAATCCTTTATTCAATTCAGCATGTCCAATCATCTTCAATGAAGGCATGGCCTGTATATCACAATAAGATTGATAAAAAGTGAGCTTGTAATTCAAGGTACAGACAAGTTGGGGAATAGAGACTATGTTGAAAGTAAAATTAGGAATATATAAACATTATATAGCCACAAATTTTTAGAAATTTTTACACAACTAGAATATTTAGCAGTGACAGTAATTCCATTTGGAAGATTGACACTATAGGTTTAATAGCATGAAAACTGACAAGAAGGGAAGAATCATGTGTAACATGATTAGTAGAACCACTATCAAGAATCCAAGTAGTAGATTTTGAAAGAAATTTACTCGAAAAGGGATTTTGTTGTTATGAGGGAGATTCACCAACATTCCCAAAACTGATCTGACTTACTGAGTAAGTTGATTTAGTGCAGGACTGCTGCAACATAATGAGCATGTGGGCTTGGGTCGTGAGGAAAGGCCAAGGCATGGAGGGTGTATGTTAGGAGAAATCGGGCTAAGAATAGAAAAGATGATGTGGTAGAAGTTGTAACAGAATTGCCAAACAAGGGGGAATGAAGATTTGGGGGAATATAGAGAATGAAGAGGGGGGAGAGAGATCACTTTTTTGGATAGAGAAATTTTGTTATAGACAGGGCGTTGTAGTCTTTCTGTAGGAGCGGTGCTCTGTGGCAGTGGGGTTATTTATTTCCTCCTGTATTGCTTTCCTTTACGTTAAATAATATAATCATTTCTAGACTTTTTTTCAATTAATTCTGTAGACTAATATCTGGTCCCTAACAATTTGGTCCGACCTATCGGATTCGAAAGTGTGGAGAGTAGTGCCAACAAATGCCACCAAAGAAAATGGAAGCGAAGATTGTAGCTCTAGAGACGGAAGTCGCTAGTCTCAAATCCGCTTTACAAACCATGCAGCTCAAGTCCGACGAAAACCATGCAAAACTAATAGAGATGCTCTCTAACTCTAGCGTTATTTTGAACGGAGAAGGATCTTCTAACTGAGAATCTTCATACTGTTGCGATGACCCATGGACCGAATTTCGTCAGTTGGTTAAGAAGGTTGAATTGCCGATGTTTGATGGGGAGGATCTTGCGGGGTGGATTGTGAGAGCAAAAGTGTATTTTTAGGTCCAAGGTATGCCACCGGAGGGGTCTACAATTCATTTTTTCAAGTCCCTTTTGGATGAACAAAACAGTCTGACATGGGAGCAGTTCAAGAGGGAACTATTAGAGCGGTATGGCGGCATAGGTGAAGGGGATATTTTTGAAAGGTTGGCTGCGATCCATCAGGATGGAAGTATCGAGGAATATATCACAGAATTTGAATGTCTCACAGCCCAAGTTTCGCATTTACCCGATGATCAGTATTTTGGATACTTTGTTCATGGATTGAAAGAGGGAATCAAAGGACGTGTACGAAGCTTACGCACGTTGGGACCTCTATCACGATCACGGATGATGAATTTGGCAAGGGCAATTTAGATGGAATTACAAGAGAGGAAAAAAGAAGTATCATGTGCTGTTGGGTCAAAAGTGGGCTTTGGAGTGGGCCAAGTGAATCGAGCTGTCCCATCTTTTTATTCCATATCTGGATCGGGTCGTGGGTCAGATTATGGTCAAATGAAATTACCTAGGGCAGGAAATGCTGGAGCGGGATTCAAATCAAAGTTTACAGGACAACCCTATCCTATTTTGAGAGATCGAGGAGTGCGGCACCTATCATACCAAGAACTAACGGAGCGAAGGCGAAAGGGGTTATGCTACAAGTGTAGTGGGCTTTACCACCCCAACCATCAATACCCTGATAGGCAGTTGCGGGTATTGCTAATAAAGGAAGAAGAGGAAGCCAACGAGGAGGCAAAGATGGTTACTATAACGGACGAGGGTGAGGCAGAAGAGGAGAGTGGAAAGTGTAGCATGCTATCGCTGGGAAACACTGTGGTGATGAAGGAACCGAGGCACCAAACCATGAAGGTTCAAGCTCGTCTCAACGAGGTCCCTATTTTAGTATTGATTGACAGTGGGGCCACACACAATTTCGTTTCTAGAAAGATGGTGCATGCAATAGGCTGACCAGTTACAACCACGAAAGCTCTAAACATTAGGCTTGGAGATAGTTGCGTGGCACAAACTCAAGGTATGTGTTCGGGAGGAGATTTGAAAATCGGGGCTTTGTCTTTCATTATAGATTCAGTGGTGTTTGAACTATATGGAGTGGATTTGATTTTGGTGATGGCTTGGTTGGCATCCTTAGGATGAATGATAGTAGACTGGGGTGAGCAGATTATGCAATTTCAAATAGATGACAAATGGGTACTGATTCAGGGTGAAGGGAGACATGGTGATAAACAAACCGCTCTACAAACCTTGTTGGGCCACTGTAAAAGTGATCTCTCTCTCCCCTCTTCATTCTCTATATTCCCCTAAATCTTCATTCCCCCTTGTTTGGCAATTCTGTTACAACTTCTGCCACATCATATTTTCTATTCTTAGCCCAGTTTCTCCTAACATACACCCTCCATGCCTTGGGCCTTTCCTCACAACCCAAGCCCACATGTTCACTCCTAGAGAGAGAGATCACTTTTTTGCATAGAGAAATTCTGTTATGGACAGGGAGCTGTAGTCTCTCTGTAGGAGCAGTGCTCTGTGGCAGAGGGGTTGTTTATTTCCTTCTGTATTGCTTTCCTTTACGTTAAATAATATAACTATTTTCAAACTTTTTTTCAATTAATTCTGCAGTCTAATATCTGGTCCCTAACAGAACTGAACTCTCTAAGAGATGACAGTTTCACCTTGTGAACTTTAAAGAGAATTATCAATTTTAGACTGACTTTGTTCTTCCTCGGATGCCACAAAATTGTTAACTGTGAAATTGTTTCTTGGTTTGAAACCTGGAGGAAAACCATGCTTTGAGTAGCATTGGTAAACTGTGTGGCCAAATTTATTACAATATGTTCATTGTTTGCTTGTATAGTTGTGTCCTCTTCCTCTTCCAACATTTCCACCTCCTCTGCCCAAGATTCCATTACCTATTCCCCTACCAAAGCTGATACTCCTTCTCTCTTGTGGCCTCCAATTCCCTTGATTATTCTGCTGATTTGAGGTAAAAAATACCTTTGAGTCACTAGGTCCATTTCCTTGCAGTTGTCCTTCTTGTTGCAAGACTAAGGCATAAGCCTAGTTGATGGATGGGAGAGGATCCATCATCAAAATATTTTATTTCATAGTACCATAAACTTCTCCTAAACCTTTCAAGAAGCATATCACCTGCTCAATTTCCTATTTCTTTCGGATAGATTTAATCAAATTACAGGTACATTTTGCTGTACATGAACAATCTGGAGTAGGACTCAACATATCCAACTCATCCCACAAAATCTTTAATTCTGTAAAGAAATCAGTGACACTTTTTGCTCCCTGCTTGATGGAGTGTATTTGTTGAAGCAAATTAGAAATTCTAAAATAATTCCCTTTTGTAAATCTTTCTTTGAGCTCATCCCATAGCTTCTTGGCATTAGCTATATAAATTGTACTTTGTGCAATGTGAGGGGAAAGGGATCGAGTGATCCAAGAGACAACCATAATGTTGCATCTCTGTCATGCTTTATAATTTGCATCTTCCTTTTTTTATCATTGTCAATGTACCATCAACGAACTCAAGTTTGTTTTTCGACCATAAAGCTCTAAACATACCTCTGCTCCATGTATGATAATTGTTGGCATTTAGAGGAGGAGAAACAAGACCATTCCTGGACTTTCTCCAGGATGCAGGTAGTAGGGGCTGGATATGTTCTGAGATTTGTCTCCCTGAGGAGTGATCTTTGTAGTCTCTGCATGTGTTTCTTCTTCTATGGCTAGAATCTTGAATAAGAAATGAGTTTAATCTGGTGCGAAGACAATAAGAAAACAAGACACTCGAGAACGGAAAAGAAAAATATAGTTTTTTAAGAGGAACAATTACATTGCTTTGACAAAATTAGAGAGCAAAAGCCAAGCGAGTCTTAACCTGCTCTGATGCCATATTAAGATTTTTAAATAAAGATTTTTTTATTAATTACGGCTTATATAAGAATTCTGTGAACCGACTCAAGAATAACAAAAAGAATAACAAAATAACGAACTAGCTAATAAAACTAAAGCAAACTAACAGACAGTAATAAGAAAACAATAAAATAACATAAAAATATGTCCTAACATATGATATGTTAAGTTTAAATTTAGATTATGTCTTCTTCTATTAAACTCATAGGTAGTGGGATTAACAATTCTTTTACTATTATTTGAGCATTCTATTTATAATTTGTGATTATTTCACGGTCACGAGATATAAATTCGATTTTAATTCCTTTAACTGTAAACATAACATATCTTTTGTCATTCTTTGTAATTTGTATAGAATATAGACAAACTTTTCCTGCAGGTAGTTATTGTTCCAGAAGAAAATCCAAACAAAACTTTTTATCTTAAAAGCAATTACGAGTTAACATATTTAAACCTAAATTAATTTGGTCATAACAATAGGTTTTTTTCTTAAAAATTAATTATTGACAAAAGCGATTTTCAACGCATTTTTTTATAATTAATCCGAATACTCACCTCCCTCCATATATATAGTAATGATTAATTTTAAAAAAATCTCTTAACGCATTTTTAATAGCGTTTTTTAGCACAATAAAATTTAGTTTAGCCAGTAGAATTTGTTTGGCGTGGTCATGAGGAAGAAAGATTTTGCATTTGAGGATCTTCTTCTCCAGCTTATTCACATAATGTTTTGGGGGCATTATGATGAAATAATATTTTATTTGTTATTTGAATACACATGTCTTTGTTATTTTGCTTAATTACATTTCTTCTTAGATTGTGGCAACACACAATAGCTTTGTTAAATATAACTTGGATTGTGAGGAACACAAAGAGTGTTCTTTTACGAGGGAATTGGAGGGGACATGAAGTTTTGTTTTCTTAGAATTTCTTTCACGCCAATGAAATTTTTGAGTTTCTTCTACTTCATACTAAGGTTTTTCAGGCTTCATTTTTATTTTTTTTCTAGAAGTTTAAATTGGAGATGTTTCGTATTGATCATTCATACCCTTTAAATGGTTGTTTGGTTTAACAAAATATTTTGTATTTTTATTTTCTGTTTTTAATTTTAATTATAAAATTGTCACCTTTTTATTTTATTTTCTATTTTTAAATGTTTGTAAAGAAAAGAGCGAAAATCATTTTTAAAAAAAAAAATCCATTCATGCTTGCTTTTGTTGTTATTCTTCCGAAAATGGTCAATATAACGATCATCTTATAGTTTGAATTCGTCACTCTCTGAATGGAATGACCGTTGGATCATACATCAAAATGGCATCTCATAACAATCGCAATTCCATCAAAAGGTGCAAAAGGAGAAAAACAAACATTCGTAAGTGATGTGTTTTATTCTTATATTTGTGAATTTGTAGCATTTTACATACAATTTTATCAATGTATTGCTTAAAAAGGGGAAAAATCAATTTTTTTTTAGTTTATTTAGAAGAGAAAAAGAAAGAGAAGAGGGAATAAACTTTTTTCCCTTAAATTTAGTATGTGAGAAAAAGAAAGAAATAAAAATAATTTATTACAACAAGCAGCAGTAGTTACACCAAAATGTATTACATAGAATACATCTCTAATGGGTGAATTAGCATTAAAACTTCATCGAATCTGTAAATATGATTTCACCGTAAAATTTATACGCAGTAGTATTAAAATAAGCATGAATTTACATATATTTACATGAATTCAAACATGCTATCAATATCCTAAAGATAATAAAATAAAATTATTTTTGAAGGAATAATACCATTTCAATAATAATTTTCTTTTTTATTATTTCTTCAATGTGTCATTAATCTTATCTCACTTTTTTTCTATTATATTTTTTATTGTAAAACTTTTTAGGTGAAAAAAAGATTTAAATAGCATTACATTTTTCTAAAGATTGTTACAATAACAATTAAGTTTTATTTCACTAAGTAAAGTAGGCTATATGAATCATATAATGTTATTAATTTCAGTTTAATATTAAATTTTAAAAATTTAATTAATCAAAAGATTTTTTTTATAATATTATCTAAGATTTTTTTAGATATTTTTTCAATCTTTTTTATCATACTTTTTAAACATTATTATGTTTCAATATTTTTTCACTTGGAATAACATTTATCATAATATTCCTTAAATCTTTGTATTAAAGTATAACAAGTAATGTTTATTAATGATGTTCGGTTAATGAGATAAATTTTATATTTCTTTATATATATAAGTTAAAATCATTGTTGAAAACAAATAGAACACAATTTTTAAGTCACAAGTTCTCTTTTATGACAAGTTTTCTTTATGATTTTGATTTAGTATGTGTATAACAATGAATATTTCTTAAGTTCTACAAGTATTTCAAGTCCCTTTATTACTAAATGTCTCATTATTTAAAAAAAAATAAAAATCCTTACATTAAATTTGAGAGAATAAAAATGACATTGAAAAACAAAGGAACTTACTCTACCTATAAAACATGTACAAATTTATTATATTACATAACAAATTAAAGTATAGACATAGAGAAAAGTTAGCAATAACAGAACTCATTACTCAAAATGTTTTTTCTTGCATCTCTTTTTCTGGTCAACTTTTCTCTTGCCTCTAAAAGTTGTATGTTGAAGTAGCATGTCAAAATAAACATCTTAAAAGTTACAGTCAATAAGCATTTGGTAGTAAGGTTGAAAAAATTATGCTGAGGAAGAGTGTGTAAGTAGTGATTAATTGATTTAATTTTAGGTATATATAAAACTAAATGATTTTTTAGTATAAATTCTCAAGTCTTCTTTAAGCTTATTTTAATTAATTTTATTATAAAATTTTACGTCACAATGCCTAAGTAAGATTTTTCTAAATAAATACTTTAATGTTTACTCGTGACTATTGTTGAGCTCAAATGCGGAATAACTTGGACGTGTAAATTAAAATTCTGACGTAAACTGGCGAGCAATAATTCAGACCTAATAAATAGATCTAGTAGCGCAGCGGTGTAACTTGTAAAGTGTGCACTGAAATACTTCCCAGGAAAGAGGTGGATCACAACGGATCACTTAAATACCAAGTCTTTCCTTAGCCAGAACCTTTCCAGTTACAACACTAATACAAATACACACTTCTCCAGCAATCCAACAATCAGCCACGGAAGGATAACAAAAATAATTCTTTTCTGATGTGGAAGATCAGACTAAACTGCAACCACAGAGCATACTAAAAATTATTCTAACTGAATAAAATAAGCAGATAAAGAACACCAATATTTAACGTGGAAAAACCTCCAATGTGGAAGGAAAAAACCACGGGACAAACTCCGAAAAATATTCCACTATATCTCGGGATATTTACAATATCCTTTCAACACTCTATCACACAAGAGATGTAAAATATAGTGTACCCAGTGAGACCCACTCCTATTCAAATATCACAAATTTTGTAATACCAAGAAGAAATAGAGATGATACCCACCCCAGTGTATTTTTCTCACACTCTTAGGATTTACTCAACACTCTATTTTTCTCTCACAAACACTCACAATGCTTGATGAAATCTTGTGTGTGTTTTGTTGCTTGTGTTTTCTTCAATTTCATTTCACGGCTATTTATAGCCAAATGAAGTTACTATTCATTTATTAAAATATTATTAATCTTTTTATAAAGTCAAAAAAGGGGCACTAAAAAATGTGCTGGACCTCACAACTATAACTCTTCCTTTTAAAAAATTCAAATTATAAAATGAGGCATTTTGAATAATTTTAAATTAATTTTAAGAAATTAATATTATTATCAAACAATTGTCAATTTTTAAAAATATATTATTGATAAATAAACGTATATTATAAAGCAATGGCTTCAGTGATAAGAAAAGAAAAACGGAAAGATTAGCCGAAAAGAAAGAAGGGAAAAAAAAAAGGTGATTAAAATATACGCAACTAAGACAATCGGCATCGTCTGTTTCATTTCGCTTAAAATTTTATATTCACAAATGGCTATTTTAAAGAATGAATGATCGATAGTTAATATCAGTGATTTTTTTTTTTAAGTCTTTAAAACTCAATGATAATACTACACATTAATATTAATCGACAATTTTTGCTTACATAAATTTTTTTAATTATTCATACTACAGAATTTTGTCATTTACACTTAAAAAAAATTATCTTCATCTTCTTATTCTATTGATAATATTAATTTATTTTTAAAATAAAAAGTCGATAAAAGTGTCAACAAAATAAATAAAACACCAATATAACTAATGAATTATTTTAAAATATTATATTTGTTTTCTCAACATTGTTTGATATACAGTCAATCTCAACTATGTTTTAAGCAATTTTAATTTTAAAAAACTTTTTACCATAAAAATTATTGTAAACAATGCTATTTGTTAAAAATAAAATTTTAGAATTATCTAATTATAAAAGTTATATTAAATGATTTCAATGTTTATTTATATGTATATATATATATATTACACAAAAATAAATTTCTTTAATAAATTTACAAATTTAAATTTGCTTCTGTTTAAGTGGGAGGGAGAGAATGAGAAAGGCACTAGCCTAAGGAAAGTAAGAGTAGGAGGGGGTGAGGAGTTGAGAAGAGCAAAGTTTAAATTTGTTTAAATAAAAATAAAATTGAATTGTCTAATTTTATATGAATTGAATGAATTGTTTTTCTAATTTTATTTAGTTCTATACTTTTTAGATATGATACTTGCTTAAGATAATTAAGTGTCTAACACTACTTATTTGTATTATTCTGCTTTTGGGATTTGTATAGATAAACTTTTTATTATTAATATCTCAACTCAATACAAATATGTAAGTAGGAAGGTTTAGTGGATTAGATTTTTAAAAAATTAATCTATATTCATTTAAAATTCAATTATATGGATTGTATTATAAATCAATCCATTTTAATTTTTTTAAAAATTGATTTAAATTTAGTTTTAAAATTTAATTTAGTTTAAATTTAGTTTTAAATTATTTTTACATATAATAAAAATATACTATAAATATCTTTTATATTATTATTATTAAATTATTATATTAAAAAATATTTAAATTTTATAATAAATAATATAACATTATATATATATATATATATTAAGTATCAACGTTTATTAAAGATAAAATATGAATACAAGAAGTAATATACATCTCTAAAAGAAATTAACAATATGTGTCAAAAGAATATTTATGTATATTTTAATTTATTAATAATACATTTTTTATTTTTATATTTTATTAAAATAATAAATATTTAAATATATTCTACTTTTTATCATCTATCCATTATATAAATTAATTATATAAATTAAATTTTAAACAATTTTATTTTATTTTTTAATCAATTCAAAATTAATTTTAAAATTTAAATTTAATTTAAAATAGATTTTAAATTTAGTTTTTTTGAAACAAGTTTTAAATTTAATTTTACCTTAAAATAATTTTAAATCTAATTTTAAAAGCAAAACTGATTTTTAATACATTTGTGAATTTTATTTTTAAAGTAAAACTAATTTATTGTACAAAACATTGCATTAAATTAGTGCATTTCAAAAAGATTTTAACAATATTTATTAATATATATTTTATAGAAGTGTATAAAATATTTATTATTTTTTTTAACTTATTTTTATCAAGCAGAATTTATAATAAAATTTTAAATTAAAATCTATAAAAATAAAAATTAATAATATAAATAATTATAAAATTATTATCTTATAATATTTTAAAAATTAAAAACAAACATAAATATAAAAAAGTAGTAATTAATTTAAAAATATTTGTTATATTTTAATATCTTTAATTATTTTAAATATTTAATTTTAATTATAAGAATTAAGATTTATAAAAAAAATATTAATGATAAAATGTTGTTACAATTAAATTTTATAAACTAATATAATGTGAAAATTTAATAAATAAAGGTATAAAGTAATAGTTTTATATATATAAATTTGGATAAATAAAAAAATTTAATTTTAAAAAGTATATTTAGATACTAAAGTAGTTATATAAATATAGTTAATAAAAAATCAGTTTAATATGGATTTAACTTTTTAAAATTAATTTAATATTGCTTATAGATTGGATTTATAAAAATTAATTTTTTGAACACCTTTAACCTTAAAAGACAATTCTTTAACATGTCATTATTATCATTAGACTCATACTTTTGAGAGGCTATGTATCAATTTTTTAAGTTTAATTAATTTTTAAAAATATAAATTATCTAACATTTCAAATTTCTTAACCATTGTTGGTAGATTTTGAGGTGAAGTTGAGTTAGTTTCAACCAGCTTCAAATAATACTTTTATGTGTATTCATTACATAGCAATGATATGTATGCAACTTCAATTTCAAATATTGCTTATAAGTTAGTATTACATAAACTCTAGTAGAACTTTGACAAAATATGGCATTTCAAAAAGTTTAGCAAATTGCAAGATGCAACTAAGTAATAAATTATAATTTATTATATTTAAATTAAATGAAAGGTTTAGATTGAGTATAAAAATTTTTAAAAGATCTTCTCCCATATATATATATATATATATATATATATATAAAATAAAAATATTTGATTTGATAAGTGGGATGTTTAATATAATTAACTACTCTCTTTTACATTTAAACGTGTGTATTTTTTAAGATTAAAATTATTTAAAAATAATATGTAATGACACTCTTTCTTATTACAGTTGGTTTAATTTTTATCTTTTTTTTAATTTTATTTTAAATTTTAGAAATAAAAATTATTATTTAATTTTTTATTACCTTATATTTTATTATTAGAGAATAAATTAAAATAATTTTAGAATTAATTTATTTTAAAAATAATTTTATTTTATATATATAATTGTTAAAAAAACTTATAATTTTAAATAAAATTATTATAATATATATTAAATTTAAAATAAAATATTTGTAAATTTCACAAGCTAACAAGTTATATTTTAGTTTAAATATGATTAGATTAAATTTTTTATTTTAACATTTTTTATTAATTTTAATCTTTAAAATTTTTTAAAATTTAAAAATAATTACTTTTAGTACTTACTATTGACTACGGATGTGATATCGAGATGTATGTTACATTATTATCAATTGATAATAGAAATTGTTTTAAAAGAATTATAAAATCTAAAATTAAAAGGTACAAAATATTTGAGGATAATATTAAATGATATATTTTAGAGTGTTGTTAAACCGTACTTTAAATACATTGTAAAAAGAATCCATAAATATTAAATTTTTTAAAAGATTTTTTCCCATATATATATATATAAAATAAAAATATTTGATTTGATAAGTGAGATGTTTAATATAATTAACTACTCTCTTTTACATTTAAACATGTGTATTTTTTAAGATTAAAATTATTTAAAAATAATATGTAATGACACTCTTTCTTATTACAGTTGGTTTAATTTTTATCTTTTTTTTTTAAATTTTATTTTAAATTTTAGAAATAAAAATTATTATTTAATTTTTTATTACCTTATATTTTATTATTAGAGAATAAATTAAAATAATTTTAGAATTAATTTATTTTAAAAATAATTTTATTTTATATATATAATTGTTAAAAAAACTTATAATTTTAAATAAAATTATTATAATATATATTAAATTTAAAATAAAATATTTGTAAATTTCACAAGCTAACAAGTTATATTTTAGTTTAAATATGATTAGATTAAATTTTTTATTTTAACATTTTTTATTAATTTTAATATTTAAAATTTTTTAAAATTTAAAAATAATCACTTTTAGTACTTACTATTGACTACGGATGTGATATCGAGATGTATGTTACATTATTATCAATTGATAATAGAAATTGTTTTAAAAGAATTATAAAATCTAAAATTAAAAGGTACAAAATATTTGAGGATAATATTAAATGATATATTTTAGAGTGTTGTTAAACCGTACTTTAAATACATTGTAAAAAGAATCCATAAATATTAATTTTTTTTTATTAGAAATCATGTTGAAATAAATTAAAATACAGGAGAATGAGTGCATTTTTATATTTTCTAACAAAATATTATTACTTTTTAATTTTCTAACTAGTGTCTTTTGACACTATTTAGCATTTTCTTATATTATAAAAAAAAGCTCTTTTTTAAATGTAATAATCGTTAAGTTTTTTTATACTTTTATTTATCTTAAGATGTCTTTTAATGAGATATTTAATTATTATATGTGAGAGTGAATATATTTATTTATTTAATATATAATGCATTAATTTAATCATTTAATATTATAGGTATTTTTAAATAGAGTATAAATCTATTACGCATAAATATTTCTATTAATGTGGATAAATTTAATATTTATTTGTTATAAATTGTGCGAGATAATATCCATTTATACTAATGATTATTTGTCCATAATAAATAACTGTTTTGGTGCCGTAGTAAACTAAATTTTCAGTGAACTTTTTATAAATACGTGGTCTGTAAATTATTGACAATTTATCCATCAATGATGTTCATTTATTTTCACCTCATTTATGATGATTTGACGATCGATTATATTGCCAATTTCTCACATGGCTATTAGAAGATTTATTGATTACAACATCACTGTAAGTAATGAATTTTCTTGTAGTAATATTTTAACTAAATATCTATTTAATAAATTTTTATTATGTACAATTTGACTATAAATGAAGCTTAGTTTAATAAGTTAAATGAAAAGATTCATTGAATTAAGATGAAAAAATAAAATAAAATAATAAATTTTTTATAAACTCTTTTAAATAGGGTGTTAAATAATAAAATTTGAATTTAACTAAAGAACTTAGTACAATCCATAAAATGACATGTCAAATCCTATTGTACTAATATTAAATGTTATAATTTGTAATAAAATATTATTTTAAAATTATTTATTGAATGTACTTAAACACACGACAAAAAATATAATATTATGAAACATGAAATAAAATATCCAACTTGGAAAACATATTATGTTGATTACTTGCATGAGTCTATAATGAATCATGGTTTGGAAGTGGACATCTCAACCCACACCATTATCCTCTTTGGTGAAAACTGATGAGCGAACTTAACAGAAAAGAAAAACTATATGGAACTCAGAATATACACTCAAAGCTGAAAAGGGAAAAGCTTCCATTGTCATGGAATTGGCCAAGTTGGGATCTAAATTCTTGTGTGTTTTCTTTTTCTTTGCTGAAGCTATAATTGTGAGGCAGCTAACTGGGCCTTGGCCTTGTGCTATTATGACTATGGGCGTTGCACCTAAATAGGGAGTCAATGTTTGGTGGTAATGACCATAAGTTATGCTTTGGTTCATTCATGCTTCACTTCGTCTACACACCCATTAGCTTCAAAACTAATTCACTTAATTTCAAGCTTCAACACTTGTATTCATTTTTCTGTTAATGTCCCATCAAACTTAACCTAAACCATCTAATTTTTTAAAGTTGCTTTTCTTAAAAAAGTGACTTGAAGGTTGAACCCCGCAATCTTAAAATGTAAATCACTCTTTTCCTAAACAAAACACAGGTTTAAAGTATTATTGGAGGTCACTTTTTTATTCAACTTTTCTTTTTTAAAAAATCCAAATGGTAGAGTAAATAAATAATAAATTAAATTTTATCCTCTGTAATTTCACAAATTTTTATTAAATATAGCAGAGTTTGAATTAAAATGAAAAGCATGAAATTCCGATAATATATGATGGGCAGCAACACACCATAAATGTTGTTACTTCTTGGGACTGTACCATAAAGTATGTACTGTAAGCTAATTAGCACATGAACGACCATTTATGTCGGTGAACGCATAGCAATTGCCACTCACCAGACCCAGCTCAGCCTGAAAACGACGCAAGCCACAGCGATTCTTCATGCTCCGTGAGTTCACGCGCGACGGTGCGTTTCAGAAAGTTGCTGGAGTTTGATACACACGCTCCCTCTGTGCGCGTAAAAAAAACTTTTCCAATTTCGAATATAACTTTTTTTAATATTTAATGAGGTCTACATTTTCTGCCGAGGCATCCCCATCATGATTCAGTCACCCAGCGTCATTGTTTTATTATTTTTTGGGCTTCCACCAAACGACGCCGTTTCCTCTTCCCTGTGAATTATATATTCTTGTCCAGCAACTAGGGGTTACTCCGTACCCATACGTTTTTATATTTCCTAAACAATAACCAATAAAATTTATATTTGATGAAATACTAATGTTTCCTAAAGCATTATATCTTATCAACTACTTATTTTTGTTGGGTACAAAGTATAAAATTAAATCTACGGTTGAGATTTCTTAAAACAAATATTAATCACTATTTTAGTTAAGAAATTTAAAAAATTATGACAAATATACTATATTTTACATATTTTTTTTAATAAAATATGTTTACTTACTCACTTTCCTAAAGTTATTATTTAGCAGTAACTCATTTTTTAGACAGTAGATATGGTGCTGAGTAAAATGATTTTATGTAATTTAACGGTAAATTTTAGTGAAATTCCTTAGTTTTTGCTGATGTTTACTAATTATACCTATATTTTATAAAAATAAAAAAAAATGTGCGCTTTTTCTGTTCATAAATTTTGTTTAATATTTTGTAAATACGTTCTCCATTTTTATTCAGTGGCATAGATACTTCCACAGATATGGTAGTGACACTCTTGCACTTCCGGCTAGCTGTTGCAGCTTTCTGAGTTTACCTGCCACTGCTTTCCCGGTACTCACTCTTCTTACATTTCAAGCATTCTCTCTCATTGAAGCTTCTCTTGACTTCTGCTTGTGTATTTAACCTGATTCCATATTCTGCATTATCAATTTTCTGCTTGGTTTTGGCTTTAAGTTGTGAACTTTTTTAGTGGGTTTTCTCCAACACTTGCTTGATCTGATCCTTTCTGTGTATGTCCTAATGTTTTATGTTCTTTTTCGTTTGATGTCTCATGGTTGGATTCACTTTACCTGCATCAAACTTGCTTTAGGTGAAGTTAAACTTTAGTCTCCAGAATAGTTATAACTGTCTTGTCCTTGCATTGTGTGTTCACTCTTCACTGTTGAAAGTTTAATACACCAAATCTGGGTGGCTGCTTCACTGGCAAAGTTACTCTTTTTCTGTTTCCCCAAGTTCCCCCTTTCCACTTTCTTTTCATTCACCTTATTGAGTCAAATATACTTAATAATTGATGAGTCCAAGTTCCAAAAACTACTCATTGCTAGCTGACTTAGATTGCTGGTAAAATGCAAATCTGCGTCTGATTTCTTACTCTATCTGTTTCACTTCAGAGGGCTTGTGATTGTTTTGCTGCATATTCTACTGTATTTAAGTAAGAAATTTCATCTGGGAAGGACCCTAGCATAGTTGTTACCATGAAAGGAAAGAACAGGAGAAGTGGTGGTGCTATTCATATGGATTACCTCATTCACATTCAGGAGATTAAGCCTTGGCCCCCTTCACAATCTCTTAGATCCCTTCGTTCTGTATTGATACAATGGGAGAATGGTGAACGCTCTTCAGGGTCTACCTGTCTTGTTTCCCCTTCAGTTGGTTCTAATTCGGTCGCAGGTGAAGGAAAACTCGAGTTCAATGAGTCATTTAGGCTTCCAGTGACACTGTTGAGGGATATGACTGTCAGAAATAGTACTGTTGATATGTTCCAAAAGAACTGTTTGGAGTTGAGCTTGTATGAGACTCGTAGAGATAAGACCATTAAAGGTCAGTTGTTGGGTACTGCCATTATAGATTTGGCTGATTGTGGCATACTTAGAGAGACCTTGAGCATACGTACACCATTGAATTGCCAGAGGAACTACAGAAACATGGATCAGCCACTTTTGTTCATTCAAATTGAGCCAGTTGGAAAGAATCGTGCTAGGTCTGCATTGAAAGAAAGCTTGTCAAAGGAGGTGTCAAAGGACAAAAACGGTGGTGATTCAGTATCGGTGATAATGAATGGAGAATTTGCTGATGAAGCTGAGATTGCCACTTTTACTGATGATGATGTTTCCTCACATTCATCTGTGGCTGGAGTTACTGCTTCCTCAGAGTCTAGTGTGTGTATGCCTCCCGAACATGAAGAGGTACTAATATTTTCCTACATTCCATTCTCTTATTTATAGAAGCATACATTTCTTTTGCTTTAACCATGTGTGTGTGTGTGTGACAGTTTGTATTGTCCTGCAGCCCTATTCCATGAATATACTTTTTGAAGTAGGGCAAAATGCAATAGAAAACTTCATCCCAATATTTAGATGCTTTGCACATGTTGACCAAGTTTAGAACTTTCCATCAGATGCTTGACTGGACCTTTTTACTTTATATTGTTTTATGAATCAATACAAGGTAAATAAGAAATCCATTTTCTTACACTTCCCATTACCCAAGCATACAATAGGAAGAAGTATGTAAGTAAGCAAGGAGGAAATGGGAACAGGGATGAGCAAGAACAAGGATTATTGTTAATTTGATAATACAGAAAGCGTGAGTGGAAAGAAGATAAGGGAGTCTATTATGAGAAAGTGCGTTATATGGAGGGGAGGGAAAGTATGCGAATTGAGTGATTTGGGTGGTATGGAGGTTGCAGCCCCTCGACGTGCTGTTTATTCAGTCTACTATTTTTCTGTTTATTTGATCTATAATATTTTTCTGCTTACCATTTCCTTTTACTGATCATCTTCTATTATTGATCCTATAACAGTGGGAGTAAGGGGATTTCCATTTTCTAGTGATTCCAGTAAAATCTCAATTCCCTATCACTATCTAATAACGTGTTTCCTATATGCCTGCCTTCTGCTTGCGGGATATATCTAAATATAACAGAATATTAAGAAAATTATCACCAACCCATGAAGTAACTGTTACTGAATTGCAGAATGCACCACATGGACCAGCACAAAACAATGGTAGGAATGACATGGAGCATCCCTTGGCTTCAGAGACAAGCGTTGAAAAGTTGAATGTTATGCAAGAAGATACATATGATAGACTGGAGGGGAGTTCTTCCTATGATGTATCCTCTGATGTTGGGAGTCCAGTACATGGTCATACTCCGAAGACTAATACTCCCAATCATAGATCAGTGACCCGAAACCAAGTTGTTTCCTCAAATGGTGATTCTTCTTCCCCATCAATGGAAGAAACTTCTAAGAGCAGATCCAGAAGCAGGGATCATGAAAATTTGGATCAAGTGGGTTGTAAAAAGGTAGCAAATTGTAGAAGTGTAGTTACAGGTGTTCAAACAAACCTTAATGGAAGTGCTTGTGACATCTATTCAAGCAATGCTACATTTCTAGATAGTAATTGCTTTGTGGACGAGAACCCAGGACCTGGTTCAGAAACCAATGACAAATTAAGTGAGAGATGTGAGGAAGCTGACAAAAATTGTGTGAAGGAGGGGGGGAGTGATAAATATTACCACAGTTCCATTGAGGATAAGCTTGGAAATGAAGTGTTAAATTTTGATAAGCAATACCATGTAGAAGATGAATCAGTTGCACAAGGTACAAAAGATCAAGTTTTATTGAGTAGCAATTCATATTCTTTAGGTCGGTCAGATAATGGTATAAAAGGAAATTTTCTGAAAAGTGAAAGATTAAAGCATGTGAAGTCTGTAAGGTCATCCGCAGATTCAGCTAGGAGTACTGGGTCACTGGGTAGCAATCATCTTACTGAAGTAAAGGAAAATGGTGTTAATGGAAATGGCCAAAATATTGGAGGGAACAACAGAAGCAGTGACAGAAAAGATGCCAAGATTTATCCAAGGGAAGCCAGAACTGCCATTTTAGACAGCAGGATCGAGCACTTGGAAAACAAGATAGAGATGCTTGAAGGAGAGTTAAGAGAAGCTGCTGCTATTGAGGCTGCTTTATATTCAGTAGTTGCTGAGCATGGAAGCTCCATGAGTAAGGTTCATGCCCCTGCTCGGCGCCTTTCCAGGCTGTACCTTCATACTTGTAAAGAAAATCTTCTAGCTAGAAGATCTGGGGCAGCCAAGAGTGCTGTTTCTGGGTTAGTCCTTGTTGCAAAGGCATGTGGAAATGATGTCCCAAGGTAGACTTGAGTTTTATTGGTTACTGCATTTTGTTGTAATAATATTTCTCATTTTCCTATCTCTAGTCAAGATTCTATTTTGAAGATGTCCATGAGTATCACACATTACAAGTTGCTTCATCATGAAAAGTTTGATATTTTATTTTTAATGTCAAACTTACGATACATTGCTCTGCCTGAAATGAGAACGGACTTTCTCCAATCTAAAATGCATCACTTTCTGATTATTACTGCTTAAAATTGGAAGTTACAGTTTCATCATAAACTATGCTAGCTGCAAGGCTATTAACCTCCTTTTGCATCTGGATACAGGTTGACATTTTGGTTGTCCAATTCTGTTGTGCTGAGAACAATTATAAGCAAAGCTACCAAAGACATGACACCGTCAAATCCTGCTGGACCTATTACAAGATGGAAGAATGGAGAAGGGAATGGCAAGATAGCACAACCATTAATATGGAGGGGGTTCTCTCCTAGGAAAAGTGAAAATACAGCAGTTGAATATGGAGGTATTGGTAACTGGGAAGATCCAAACATGTTTACATCAGCATTGGAAAAGGTGGAAGCTTGGATCTTCTCCCGCATCGTGGAATCTATTTGGTGGCAGGTAACACTTTCATCTCATGCTCCTTTCAAACAATCCTTAAGTTCCCATGCAAGCTCATTATTAATATCAAATAATTCCATTGGAATCTAACATGCGTCATTCATTCTCTATGTCCAGTCTTTGACTCCACATATGCAGCTGGCTGATGCAAAGGTCACTCATGAGGATGCATGTAAAAGCTCTAGGAACATGTCTAGCTCATGTGATCAAGGGCAGGAAAATTTATCGCTAGATATTTGGAAGAATGCTTTTAGGGAAGCCTGTGAAAGGCTCTGTCCTATCCGAGCTGGAGGGCATGAGTGTGGCTGTTTGTCTGTGCTGCCTAGATTGGTTAGTCTATCCAGTTCCTTTGTTCTTTCCTTCTATCTTTTGGACCATAAGTTACTGAAGTTTTTCATTGTAATATCATTTTGTATTGACAGTCAATTTTATGGGACTTTTGTTATTGAAACATGGTCTTTTTTAAATATACATGTTAATCTATATATATATATATATAGGCTCATCTCTTTTAAGTGATAATGTCTGAAAAAAATGGTTCTTTTCCAGCGGGAAAAAGAACCTGTAAACAAATTTCATACAGCCTATTTTCAGTTGATCTTTGTTTCTATTCCTCACAAATTCCTGGTAGCTGATGGAATTTCAATAAACTCCAAGGGTGTATAAAATCCTTTGTAGCACAAGTGGCAGTTAAGTTGTGCCTTCTTTTTGGTGTATTGATTTTATGAACGAGTGGTTGAATTGGAAGTTAATTTCAAATCTTCACTGCAGCTTAGTGCCTCCAACTGAATCCTTATGGGGAGGTCGGAGGAATATGGTGAGAAAAGTGTGATTTCTGCAATTTGCTTGAGATGAAGCCATTTGCCACCCCACCTTCCCAACCCGAAACACCCCCATCAAACTGATATCTTTGAATATATTAATCAATCCTGTATCTAAGTTGTCAGATTAGGCAATGAAATTGACATCAGATTGCATTTTACTTTTACTTATTCTAGATAATGGAGCAATGTGTAGCAAGATTAGATGTTGCCATGTTCAATGCCATTCTTCGTGAATCTGCTGATGATATTCCAACTGATCCTGTATCTGATCCCATTAGCGATCCTAAGGTTCTCCCCATTCCGCCTGGAAAATCAAGCTTTGGAGCTGGTGCACAGCTTAAAACTGCGGTAATTTTTCCGATCTCAGTATTTTTCTAATTTTTATTTAAACTCTAATATATGGCTGTCCACTCATGAATGTAACTCCCATCCACCAGTCTAGGTTAAATTTACTCCTTTTGTTTCTGCTGGTATCTGTTTGTGTCTTAAATGTGCTGCTAAAAGCAGGCCAAGAGTATGACTTTCTGGCCTGAAGTTGGCCACTGATTAATTGAGCAATTAGAGGTTGACTGTTTTGTGGCTACAAAAAAGGAAAAAAGGATGATTTAATGCCTACATTCAATATAATGTCAATGGAGATACTTTGTCCTAACTGATATATTCTTTTCATTTGTGTTCTGGATTTCTCAGATTGGTAACTGGTCTAGATGGCTAACTGACCTATTTGGTATGGATGAGGATGACTCACTTGAGGATAGAGATGATGACCTTGACAGCAATGACGGAAGTCAAAATACATCCTTCAAGTCCTTTCATCTTCTTAATGCATTAAGTGACCTCTTGATGCTTCCTAAGGATTTGCTGTTAAGTGCATCCATCAGGAAAGAGGTTAGCCAATGAACTTGTGCTTTTCCTCTGCAGTTAACTTCCTGTGACTTTCTTCTCCTTAATCACGGTGAAAGGATCCTTGTTTTTGAAGGTCTGCCCAATGTTTAGTGCTTCACTAATCAAGAAGATTCTAGACAATTTCGTCCCAGATGAGTTTTGCCCGGAACCTATTCCCACTGTTGTTTTTGAAGCTCTGTCGTCACAGGTTAGATATAAACAAATATGGCTTTTTTGTGCTCATGATTTGTTATAGGATTTCTAGTTTGACACTATTCACAGACACACACGCATACATGACTAAAATACCAAAATACACACTTGGGCAAGTCCCACGATGCAAAAGGAGCATAATGACGTGGGAACTGTGTTTGATTGAGGCTGAATGAAATTGAAATGTCTCATGATACACAATGTTCTTTGATTAATTGATTTAAGGCCAAAACACCTACTGATTTGGCTAATGATCTCTAGATTTTTTTTTTCAATTTGATGCAGGATGATCTCGACGATGAAAAGGAGTCTGTGAACAACTTCCCATGCATGGCTGCTCCCATGGCATATTCGCCTCTGCCAGCAACTACCATTACAAGCATTACTGGGGAAATTGGAAGTGAATCTCAGCTGAGAAGAAGCAGATCTTCTGTTGTGAGGAAGTCATACACTAGCGATGATGAGCTCGATGAATTAAGCTATCCATTATCTTCGATATTCATTAGTGGCTCCTCCCCAGTATTGGCCAAACCCAACTGGAAGTGGAATGACAATCGTGATGAATCTGCCTTCAGATATGAACTCCTGAGAGATGTTTGGATGAACAGTGAATGACCTTGCACAAATTAGATTTTACCCTTTTCACTTAAACATTTGTTGGGTGTCAATGTAAAAAGAAAGAGATATATATTCTAGGTTTAGCAGAACAAAAACTGTTAAAAAACGAGATGGTGGAAATGGCTTGCATATAAATAATAATGTTTGACTTTTGGGTCATCTTACAACAAGGTCACGTGAGATTAAATTCTAAATTTATTTGTGATGATTTCAGATGCTTATTTTGGTTTATTTGAATGAGTTTAATTTACAGCAAAAGATAGCGGAAAAAACTGTAGTTTCAAATATTAAACCTTTAAAATTAAAATTTTGTTAAACTTTCTTAATAATAATAAAATTTTATTAAAAAATAAATATTTATTATATTTTTATAACTTTAATGCAATAAGTGTACATTTATTTCATAAATTTTTTTTTTATCTATAGATACTTAAATTTAACCCTATTAAAGGAGGAACAAACAACGAGTCATTCGACTAACTGGCGGAGAAATTGCAAATTCGCTAGAAACTAATTGGCTGTAGTTAAATAAACAGAGATGAATTCAACAAAAAATGAGACAGAAGCTTAGCAGAAGAATGCTTGTAAGTACCAAACTTTTACATCATATGCTTTTTGCAACGTGTCCTTCGCAGATTCTCGGACCAAGCAAAATTAACCAGAAATGAGACTATATTGGGACACGATTGAACAACAAAAGAAGACAACACTGACTCACTAGTAGGATTTGTGGTCATACATTTCGTATTCATTTTTGGACGGTTGCACTACAGAACAAACTGGTATTATCAAAATTTTCAAAAACAAAATCAACAATTTAGACACCGACACAAAATTTCCATGAAGTTGTAGCTCTCATATTCACAAATACTAGAATGCCGACAATGGATTGATGCCATAGAAGATTGATGGACCCTCAGGCAGTCAACTTCTGTGAAGAACTAAGAGCATTAATATGCTGGAGATGTAGCGCAGCCAGAAGACCCTGCCAGGTTTCACAAGGTGCACCTTCCACTTCAAAATTAAGAAGTTTCTTCTGCTTCCTGTAGTAATCTTCCAACAGCTTGCACTAGAAGAGAAGATACCCACCAAAAAACAAATATTACTTTCACGAACTAAGGCACAGTACGTAGCAAATTAGAAACAAACATAGGCATATAAAGTATCTCAAACCAGTACCACTTCTAACTGCATGTTTGAAAAACAATTATTTCCGGAAAACAAAATTTTTTTTCCTCTAAAGTTTTTTAGAGAAAGATATAAAAGACCAATTATTTCTTCAAATTAAACAAAACTAAGCACGAATTAAAAAAAACAAAGATAATATACAGTCACCTCTGAATGATTTTGGACATGTTCATCTTGCAATTGCTTGGTTGGGGTGCCGGAGCTGGTCATAAAAAGATATTCTTGGCAAGAATTAAATTTTCCTGTTCCTAAATTCTTTTTCACTAAATCCTCTTTCGAACATTTGAAATTCACCACTAGATCAACACGAGCAATGTGATCGAGAATATCCTGCAAAACAAACAACACAACGTTGTTAAGTAAGAATGAGTAAAATTGACACATTTAGAGCAGTTCATGATTATGAAACACGAAACAACTTACAGCTTGTATCCTTGTTCGAGGGAATCCATCAAGAATAAACCCAGTTTCACCTCTCGAGTATCCATCGTCCAGTCTCTTCGTTAACAGCCCAAAAATAATTTCCTCGGGCACAAGTTTTCCATGATCCAAGGCATACGCTATCTGAATTGGAACAACCCCACGTTACACACTACTACTACTACTACTACTACTAATAATAATAATAAAGGTTTTGCTAAGTAATACCCATAAAAATAAATATATATACACATTAGGAACTTACTAAACGTGTGTTATTTCACTTTATTTCAAAGATATAATAGCTTATTCTATCAGTTTCTTGAAATGGCTTTTGAAAAATAAGTAATCATTTCTTTTAAAAAATAATTATTTTCAAACATGCACTAATACACCTTTTAGTTTAATAAAAAAACCTTTCTATTTATTGATTTTTGTACCGTTAATGTTAGGGTAATGAATAGTAAAATAGAAAAATCGTAAAACAAAATTATAAACCACCACCACCAATTAGGTAACACCATTTCAAAACAAATATTAGGTTCAGACATATTCTTACAACACCCGTAACAGTTTAATTAATATGCATGCCTTACCCCACTCTGTTTCTGCAGTGAAAGCAAGTTTTATATCAGTAATTAACTTATCATTGCTTAAGTTAAATTAGACGATTATTCAGGCAATCTTTTAATTCAAAAGAAATGTTTTCTTTTTATAACAGAAAGCGCTAACTTTAACAAGAAATTCCGAGAGAGCGAAGAAAAATTGGAGAGAAAGTATCGAAAAAATTGATAAAAAAGAAATCAAACTCAATTAGACGCAAAAGTGACAAAGAAACCCTGGAAAGAGAAGAAATTACTTGCTGGTAGAGAGAGGAGCGAGGGTTGAGGTCCTGGCTTAGGAGCGTGGCCATGGAAATGTGAGGAACTTCTAGAAGCTTCGAGAGTCTCTGGGCAAAGAGGTGCCTCTTGGCTCCAGGCTCTCCAATCATTACCCATTGCACGCCGCGCTCCGGCGTGCAACCCTGCGCGTCCAGCATGCCACGTGGCGCGCACTCTTCTTCGTCATCGTCGTAGTTGTAGCACTGGACCGCAGCCGCCGATCCGAAAAACCGGTTCGGCGGGCATCCGAGGAATTTCAGCGATGGCACGGCCGCTTTCAGTCGTGTGATCGCGGACATGGCGACGGTGGTGGCGTTTTTTAGGGAGAGGGTGGAAAATGGTAATGGCTGCGCGAAAGAACAAACCCTGGTTGCGGGGGTTTTAAGAGGGGATATTAGGGGTAAGGAAATGCCACTGTTGTTTTGGGTTATTTACGGGGATGCCACTCATGGTGCGTGGCGGGAGCGAGCCCCGCGTGAGTTGACTCGCTCTGATTGGTGGAACGGAGATAGGTGTGGTGGAGGGGGTGGATCTAGTGTGTGCAGGATCACGCTGATTTTTCTACGTCGCTTTCTTCATTACCTTTTTCGGGGATTAATAATTGAATATGTGGCAACGGCTTTAACTTGAGTTGCATCCATTTGATATTTTAAAATTCGAAGATACATAATACATTCTCAAATAATTTTTTTATAGATATTTATTCCCACGGTTTAATCTTTATACGGTCGGAGGGTTCGTCAAATCCAAAGTGAAATAATAATAATAATAATAATAATAAAACTCTTTTATAAAAAGTGCATTATAATCTGTGTATTTTTTCTTTCATGGTTTATATAAATAGGCTGTTAATGATATTGGAATATCTGAAACTATTAACAATTTCATTTGATGAATATTATGTAAATTTTCATTAATAATAAGATTTTAAAAATATGTTAAATAGTGTATCATTATTTTTTTGGGTCAAATTACATTAAAATTAATAAAAAAATTAAATATATGTTTTTAATAAAAATATGTTTTTAATTCTTTAATAAATATAATAATTATGGTTTTTTAAATAGAGATAAAATTTAAGTACAATTATTTAAACACTAATAATATTATTTAAAATTAAAATTTTATTTTAATAATTTAAATAAAATTTAATGTAAATATTTTATTACAATAAAATTTCAATTTTAATCGATGAATAACACTTATAATTTTGTGGCGCTAAAAAGCATAAAATTAGCAATAAAAGTTTTGGCAGTTCCAAACCCAGTCCGTCCACAGCCGGCTGGAAAGTGGGAACAGACACGTGAAGCTGAAATTTCGGAAGCTGATGGCTTGTCCAATGGACACGTGGATTCTTAGTAACACCCTAACGTTAACCGTAGTTAGACGCTGCCACGTAGCAACTAGTAAACCGTTGCTTCTTTTTCTTTTTTTGTCTGAATCTTTTTCTTTTGTCTGAATTGCATCCTTTTCTTTGTTGCTTTGATTAAAAAAAAAAAAAAGGAGTTGTCTTCTTTTTTGGTCAAGAAAGTAAGAGTTGAAATGGCGAAACAAAAGGCCTAAGCCCATATACCAAACTGGGCTAGTTTGTCGATTTTTAATGATTAAAAGCGAACATAACTTTCAGATCTACTTGACTTTCAGACACAAAAACAACACTTGTTTTGCGAAGAAAAGGAAAAAACAAAAACAAATAGACTTCCAAGTATGCATCCTGTAATTATACCTTCTATCAAATGTTTGACACAAAAAGTATTTAACATTTTTTTCTTAAAATTATCAATGAATGATAAAAATAATGTAATATTAGTTGATTATAAAATTTATAAAATATATTTATTATTTAATATTTAATTTATGATTTAGATGTTATATAAACAAATATTTATATAAAACAAATATTTTTTATATATTTCAAATTTAAATAGAATTTTAATAAATTTTTAAAAATATTTTCATGTGAACCATACCATAATTGAATTATATTAGTCTAATTTAACAAAATAAAAAATAAAAAATAATTTTTTTATCAAAAATATAAAAAAAATTAACAATTTTTATAATTTACTTTATCAATAAATATCTTTTTATACTAATCTTACAACATAACTATTTTATATGATATAAATATCTATTTTTGTGATATAGAAATTTATATCCTTATATCTGCATTTGTTTATTTAAGCAATATAAATATTTATATTAAATTTCTTAAACTCTTATTTTATTTAAAAATATTTTTGAAAAATAAAGTTATAAACTTAAAGATATAATAACATCATTTAAAATATAAAAATTTAGCCATTCAAAAAATAAATCATTCAGGTTTGATAAGTGTGTGATATTTTTTTTATAAATTCAAAATTCTAATTAAAAATATTAAAGAATTGGTCAAATTATTCTAATATATTAACTAAAATTTTTGTTTATTTTTTGTTCAATTTGATTTGCAATTCATATATTTAAAATAAAACAAAATAGGTCTAAATAATGAGCGAACTCTTGTTTGAATGAGTATATTCTCGTTTGAGTAAGAAAACTAAATAATGATTTTTTTGATATTTTTGTCTGGATAAGAGGTATTTTGGTTTGAGTGAGAATAGGTCTAGAGAGTTTCCAGTTTTTCCTATGACTGCTCACCTAGGCGAGTTACTTTTTGCTTGGACAAAAGGACAATTAAGACAATATTATCCTTTCTCGTTTGAGCGAGACTTTTCTCTCTTGAGTAAGAATGCTCTCGAAAGTCCAGTTTAAAAATATCCTTCTAGCTTGAGCAAGAAGTCTTGTACCAAAATTTCTATTTTTCTCAAAAATAAGGGAATAGAAAAAATAAGGGTGTTACAGGCTATACTCTATCAAGTCAGTGTGGTTAACTCGAGTAGGCATTTGTCAAAGTCACACCTTAGTGTATGATCAACCAAATCCTTACTACCAACAAAGACTTTTGTAGTTATGCACTTTTATATCTTGATTTTTCCAATGCTAAGGACATTCGTTGAAGTCACACCTTAAGGTGTACAATCAACCAAGCAAAGACCTTTATAATTCTAAATATATTGTTGGTCTTAAACATCTCAAATATTTAGCAAGACCACACAGACATAAATGATAAAAAAGAAAATCTATCATAAAAATAGCTTCATATTCACGATTGAATTTATTCAGTCTAAATATGTCCTCTAGTCTCAAGGTAACTAGGTGCACGTATGCAAGGATGATTCTCAATTAAACTTATTCGACTAAAAGATGCTAAGTCTAAACCAAAGTGGTAACACATCCTTCTAGAAGCAAGTGATAGTCATCACTACTTCTACATCCTAAATCATATATGTAACATCCTCGTATAAAACTAGCTAAATAAATTTTTATAGTAAAAGGAAAAATAAAATAATTTTGTTCTATTTTATAAATTTAAGAATTGAATAACAACAAAACTTGCATTCCTTCTACGACAATTGTATAAAATTTCATAGTTTTTAAAACCTTCAAATGAATACGTTTAAGACTTTAAAGTAATAAATAAAACTTAATTTACATCTAGCAAATTATTTGATTCACACTATATACATATAAGTTTAGAATATCATTAAGAACCTCTCCAAATTATTTATCACAACAAAATTCACCAAAGCATTATAAATTCTAAAATTTGACATTAAAGAAATGTTTACATAACTTGGTCAATATAAAATGTAATTATGATAAAATATTATAATTTCTCAAACTATCCTAGTCCCTACGAAGCAATCTTCCTTCCAATGTCACTGGATTATGATCCTAGAACAGACTAGTCCTTTTTATCTCTTCACCTTCATTACTTGAAATATATTAGTAAGGGTGAGTATCTCCCGCCCCGCTCCACTAATAAGGATGTCAATGGGTAAAGTACCAGATGGGCACCTGCAAAATTTACCTACAATGGATAGGGTATTTACCCGCTTTACGGGTACGAGTATGAGTGTGGGTAAAAACTCACAAATTTTAATGGGGATGGGTGCGGGTATGGGTATCTAAGTACCCACCTCGGACCATACCCGCATATATATATATATGCTTGAACTTTATTCTACAATTATGCATTGAATTTTTGTATTATTATATTACTTATGTGAAATTATATAAGATTAATATAAAAATATATTTAATAATAAAGTAAACCAAAAAAATTATTTTGGTTTATATTTTTAATAGAAAAATTTATTTACTATTTTATATCATTTAATTAGGCTAATATAATTTAATTATTACATAGTTAATATGAGATTGATTTTTTTTAAAATATTATTTATATATAACACACATAAAATATTTTTTAAACAAATATTTTTGTTAATAAAATCATATTGATGTTTAAATCATAAAGTGAATGATAAATAATAAATATTTTATAAATTTTACAATCACCTACTATTACTGTAAACTTATTATTTATTAATAATATTTAAATTTTATTTTTTATATTTTAATTTAAAATAATATTTTTCTATGCAACATATGTATTACAAGCACAACTATAATCTATTGAGTCTAAATAATATTATTTTTACTATTTATTCACGTTCAAAGAAGTTTTTGAAAAGATATAAATATAAAAAATTATTGTTAATTTTTATTTGTTAATTTTTTTTTCAGATAAAAAAGTATAATTTTTTTAATATAGACATATATTTCTTTATTATAAAATTTTACTGTAACTATTTATCTCTTATTCAAATTCTTTCTTTTAAAATTTATATACATTATAAATATTTAATTTATTAAAATAATTTTTGAAAAATTTATATTTTTGATAAAATACTTTTGTATAGTATATGAGTTAAAAATACTAGTATTAATATATATATATATATATATATATATATTAATTATATTATATTATTTTAATTAAATCTATTATTTTTCTTACAATTTTAAATTCAAATTTTTAAAAAAATATTTTATGTATCCACTTTCTATTGTTAGTATTAAACTTCTCTACTCTAACTCTATTCTCATTCTCAATGTCTGTCTCATTAAAACCTAACAAACGTTATTCATTAGAGTTAGTTGTCAATGCCGTCACAAGAAATCATCAAGTAATCCCACTCGAAGGGACAACCATTGTACAGATCTATTTCGTTGTTGCTCTGACATTACCAATCGATCAAATCTCATACAAGATAAGGTTATCACTGACAAATAATTTGTGTGTTTAGTTTCGCTTATTGTTTCTAAGAATTTTAGTTTAGAAAATTATTATATTAAGATATATTTAACATTTATGATCTTTGAATATTTATTTTTTTATCTATGTTTGTACCTTGTTCGACAACTACATATTGAAGTTTTGTATTATTATGCTACTTATGTGAAGTTATATAAACATATTTTTCTTTATAAATATTTTTTTCTCAAACAAGCGTGGGTAATGGGTACAAGATGGGTATGCGGGTACCCAGAGGGTACTAGTATGGAGATTAATGTTCATACCCATGCGGGTATGGGGCTGGGTACGGCTATTTTTTTAAAATGCTGGTATGGGGATAGGTATTATAGTACCCTACCCATTACCATCCCTACCCACTAAATCTCTTATTTGACAGAAGAAAGGTGTATATATATATATATATATATATATATACAAATATAATATTAAAAATATTATCTTATATATATATATATGTGTGTGTGTGTGTGTAAAGCGCAGAATGTAAATAAATTTAATGCATAGAAACTAGAACGACGGTAGAACCAGCACAGATCTAGTAGAGGGAGGAGAGAAGAAAATCGGACGATGGTAGTCCGAACAGAACCGGCTGAGAGGGAGAAGAGAGAAAAATAATTAGAAACAACAAAATTTTATTAAAAGATCTCAAAGAGGGAAGGTTTACAAAGGATTGTATCTCTCAGAGCTTCTCTCTCTAATATCTCTCTAAGATTGCTAAATGAAAGGGTACCTCACAACATGGTCGATGTCTCCTTTTATAACAAAAATTAAAATACTGTTTAAATAGTTCCGGTAAGTAACTGGAACTGTTTCTACAGAGTAGGTTATAATTCTTGTATGTCTATTCCGAAGCAGTCATCTTCATTTTGATAGAAATCATCTTCTTTGTTAGATTCTTGTTTTGTAGAAGTTTCAGTTATTGAGGGATCTTTTTGGTCCTTATAGTGCTTAATAGAGACAAAATCTGAATCTATTAAAATGAATTCATAGAATTATCTGGTTTTATTCAAGGCATATGGTCTAAAATGAAAACCAGGAGGGAAAACTTTGGTAATGGCTTT
Organism: Abrus pulchellus subsp. cantoniensis; assembly: GCA_024086825.1. Classification (NCBI taxonomy): domain Eukaryota; kingdom Viridiplantae; phylum Streptophyta; class Magnoliopsida; order Fabales; family Fabaceae; genus Abrus; species Abrus pulchellus. The sequence goes on along the minus strand of CM044050.1, from coordinate 20,165,738 downwards.
GTAAGGATTTTTATCCCAAAATTCGGGCTCCATTTGAATAACGGATGAGAATTTACCTTTTGCAATGTAATGGTTGGTGTTTTTCCTTTTGGAGGGTTAATGGCCTTCTCTGATTTGTCAGGGAGACTCATTATCTTTTGTGATTGGCTGAAGGATTGGATAATAGTATTTAGGTTTGCTAAATCAATTTCCATATCTTCATCAGAAGCAATGTCTACCCAGGATTTCTTTGGTAGGTTGCTTAGACTACCTTGCTATATGGCTAGAAGTGTATTAACAGGGAAAGCATAATCTGCTTTGGTTTGTTTAACACTTTTTGTTTGAGAATGGGAAGAATCAGCCTTGTTGGATGAGTCTTTTTTAGGAATCACAGACTGCTGAGTAGATGACTCTACAACCTGGATTGCTTTCTGGGTGGATGACTCAACCGGAGTGGATGACTCTGAAATATTGGAACAAGAGTCTGATGTAGCAGACTTTGGACTTGTTTTATTAAGAGTCAGGGCAAGCCTAACTCTTCCTCCTCTAGTTGTTCCTCCCTTGGAAGGGATAGTTGCCTTCCTAGGCATTCTACTTATCCTGTAAGTATTCACGGGTAAGGTAGTCAGGAAGAGAATTAGAGGTGCCTTTGAGATATTCTATATCAAAATCAAAAACACTTAAAATTGCTTGCCATCTTACAAAAATTTGTTTTGAGGCAAGATTTTTAACATCTTTTTATAAAATTTCTTTTGCAGACTTACAGTCTACTCTAATAAGAAACTTTTGTTTTAATAAATTAGATTATAATTTTGATACACATAAAACAATTGCTAAAACTTCTTTTTTAACAGTTGAGTAATTCTGTTGTGCAGAATTCCAATGTTTTGAAGTGTATGCAATAATATGCTCATGAGACTCGACTCTCTGTTTGAGGATGCCACCATAACCTATGTCAGAGGCATTAGTTTTAACAATTTTGAAAGCTTGAGGGATGGGGAGATAGAGATAATTTATTTTTCTGACTCTATTCTTGATTTCTTTGACGACATTGGTATGAACATCAGTCTAAGAAGGAGGATTTTTTTTAAGCCTATCATGTAAAGGCTTAATGATATTATTGAGGTGTGGAATAAAATCACCTACATAATTCAGACATCCTAAAAATCTTTGTAGCTGGGTTTTATCTAAAATTCTGTCAGGAAATTTATCAGCAAATTCAATGGACCTACTGATAGGAATGATAGTTCCTTGATGAATATTGTGGCCAAGGAATCTAATATTTGTTTGAAAAAGGTTAATTTTAGACTTGGAAACTGCAAGTCCGTTATGTTTAATCACATTGATAAAAATATTTATGTGTTTGAAATGTTGATCAATGGAATGGAAAAAATAAGAACATCATCAATATAGACAATGACAAATTTTGAATAAGGATTAAAAATGTCATTCATGATTTTCTGAAACTCCGAAGGGTCATTTTTTAAACTGAAAGGCATAACATTCCATTCGTAATGCCCAAAGGGAACGGTAAAGGCAGTCTTGTACCTATCATTTTCACAAATTTAGATTTGCCAAAATCCGAATTTCATATCAAATTTGGAAAAAACCTTAGCAGAATTTAATCTGTTAAGAAGGTCTTTTTTATTGGGAATAAGATGCCTAATCCATTGGAGTGCTTGGTTAAGAGGTTTGTAGTTAATTACAAGCCTGGGAGTGCCTCTTTCTATTTCTGCAGGTTTATTAACATAAAAGGCAGAACAAGACCAAGGACTCTTACTCTTTCTAATAAGATTTTTGTCTAAGAGATCTTTGATCTCTTTCTGGCAATATTGAATAAGTTCATTATTCATTTGGATAGGTCTAGCCTTAGTAGGAATCTGGCTATCTTTGAAACCTGACTCGTAAGGAAGACTAACAATGTGCTTCTTTCTATTCCAAAAAGCGTTAGGCAAGTCGGAACAAATAGAAGACTGAATATGTTCTAAAAGAGATTAGATCTTCTTCTGTAATGAAGGATTTTGTAATTGTTTTTCAATGTTGGCAAAAGAAACTTCTTCTTTCAGAAAGTTAATTTGATTGATTTTATTTTGAATAAAATTGATATTTTTAGTAAATGGTTTACTAGAAAATTTGAAAGTTATTTGTTTTCCCAAATGATAAGTCAAAATTTCATCTTTTGAAATTTGTAGCGGGAAAAAGGCTTTTATAAAAGGTGTTCCTAGAATAACTTCGTTTTTCAGATTTTTTACAAGGAGAAAGTTTGTTTCAATCTTAAGTCCTTGATTTTCAATCACGGCTTTAGAAAGCTTATAATTAATTTTGAGCTTCGAACCACTAGCAGTGTTGAGTTTTTCAGAAGTTTTTTCAAAATACTTTGTAGGAATTAAACCTTCTAAAATACAGTTTGAATCAGCACCTGTTTCAAAGAGGGCTAAAGTATCAAGAACAAAATCATCAATAATGATTCTAATATTAATATAAAATTTTTGAATTTTGACCTTGTTGATCAAACACATAAAAGTTTCTTCTAGATTACAAGAATCGACCTTTACAGAATCACCATATTTAAGAAGTTCTTCTTTCTCAATGTCAGATTCATCATCTAATTGGGAAAGAATAACTTGATGAATTGGTTGTTGTTCTTTAATTTCTTTGATCTCTTTTTTGAGACTGTTAATCTCAATCTTGAGATCCTGAATAGTGGTTGGTTTAATAGTAGAATTCTTTTCTAATCTTTTGAAAATATCTGTTATATCAAACTTATTTGTAGTAAAATACTCTTTTGGTTTAGGTTTAATCTCTAAAACCTCTTTGAATTTATTTAAAATTTTTTTTCTTTCTTGAGGATCAGAAATGGAGCTTATAGCTTCGAAAAGAAGATCTTGCTCTTTTGTCAAAACATTGATTTCTGGAGTATCATCACTATCAGAGGAAGAAATTTGATCATCATCTTGGATTTGGTTAATAACCTCATCTGATCCTTTAGCAAAATCTTCATCAGAGGTTTCGATAAGGAGATTGTTGATTTGGTCTTCAATAGAAGGCTCTAGGTTGAGACTACTAATTTTCTTTTTTAGCCTACAATATTTACTGATATGGCCATGTTTACCGTAGTTGTAACAAGTTACACCTGTTCTGGGTTTCTTGGGAACATTGGTGGGGATAACACTTTCCCCTTACTTCTTGGAAGGAGGTTTCCTATTGTATTTACGTTTGTAAGGTTTTTTATAGGGTTTTACAGTTTCTTTTTTGGGAACCTGTTTCTTCTTTTTGGCAGAGCAAGATGGAAGACCAAACTACTCACAGGTCGAAACTCATCTTCCAATAAAATTCGGTGCATACAAATAGCAGGACTAATTCCAGGAAGGTCAGCAAGAGTCCAACCAATGGCCTTCCTATGCTCTCTCAAAACCTGCAATAATCTCTCCTCTTAATCAGAGTTGAGATCACGAGCAATAATGACAGGAAGTCGTTGGTTGTCCTCTAAGTAAGCATACTTCAGATGTGCAGGCAAAGGCTTAAGCTCTACTGATGGAGCTAGTATTGAAACATCTACTGGTGTAACTATATCTGCTGCACCTGCAACATCAATACTACAAATAGCACACATAGATAAATCATAACAAGTACAAGATGGGTTAGTGAAATATGCAAAATCAGCAAATAAATCATCTAAATTTTTGCAATCATCAACAAGTAAATCAATAACATCTAAACTAAAAATAGAATGGTTCTCTGTTGGGTGTCTCATTGCTTCAAAAATGCTAAAATGCACCAAATTGTCACCAAACTCCATAAAAAGGGTCCCTGCATGCACGTCTATCTTTGTTCGCACGTTCCTCAAAAATGGTCTCCCAAGGATTAATGTAGCATTGCTAGGTAGGTCGTCCTCCATCTCTAGAATGTAAAAATCAGCAGGAAAAAGAAGGTCCTCAACCTTGACAAGAACATCTTCCACGACACCAAGTGGCTGCACAGTGCTTTTGTTGGCTAGCTGGACTACAATTCCTGTAGGAATCAAATCTCCAATCTGCAATGATCTAAAAACAGATGCAGGCATAACATTAATTGAAGCACCTAAATCCAGCATAGCATTTGTAAAAACTTCCTTTCCAATAGTACAAGGAATTGTGAAAGTTCCTGGATCTTTGCATTTCTATGGTAACTCAGGTGCAATGATTGCCGACACATTCTTATTCTGGAGAAGTGCAGAACCATTTCTCCCCATACTCACTCGCTCATTACCCTTCAGCTTCCTCTTGTTAGTACACAATTCCTTTAGAAACTTTGCATATTTTGGAACTTGTCGGATGATATCAAGGAGAGGAATATTTACTTTTATTCTGCTGAACATGTCTAGCAACTCATTATCCAACTTTGGTTTTTTTCTTGATGCTACTGGTCTATTCGGGAAGGGTAGTGGAACATGTTTCTCAGTGGCTGCATCACTATTATTTTCAGAATCTGGTGCTGCAGCTGCAACTGCTGGTAACTCTCCACTTCACAGTGTAATAGCACTCACATTTCCCTTTAGATTCATGATTGTTTGAGAAGGCATATTACTGGAACCTTGAGACTGAATCTGACTCAATTGAGTTGCTAGCTATCCAACCTGAATCTTCAAATCCTGGACAGTTGCTTGCATGTTCTGTTGAAACTGCAAGTTGTTTGTAGCCATCTGTTGCATCATCTCCTGAAATGATGGCTCACTTCTTTGTGCAGAAGGGGGTGGTGGAGGTGGCTGTTGCCTGAATGGAGGTTGATATTTGCCTACAGCAAGTTGAAATGAAGGTTGTTGGCTTTGTTGTTGTTGCTGCTGCTAGCCCCCCCATTTTAGGTTTGGATGATCTCTCCAACCTGGATTATATGTTTGGGAGTATGGGTTATAATTCTGATGCTGCTGATTTGGAGCTCTATATTGCTGCTATTGGTTTGTGTAGATTCCATAAACATTCGCATCTATCTCTTGCAATGTAGGGCATGAATCCGTAGGGTGCTTAGTGGAAGTACATAAGCCACAGACTCTTGCTGGTTGCTCATTTACTGCACTTACTTGTTGTTAACCAATTGCCAAATGCCTCACCATGGTGGTCAACTCGTTGATTTTGTTTTCCAACCTCTGATTTTCCACACCATAAACAACACTAGTACCAGGACCAAATGCTATCTCATTCACTCCCTTAGCAGCTCCTCTGAATCCGAATTATTGAGTGTTGGCTGCCATATTTGTAATAAGTTGCCTTGCAGCGTGTGGTGTCTTATCCATCAATGCTCTTCCACTTGCTGCATCTATCATACTCCTGTCCATCAAAGTTAGTCCCTCATAAAAATATTGAATTAGTAATTGCTCACTTATTTGATGGTGGGGGCAGGTAGCACACAACTTGTTAAATCTCTCCCAGTAGTCATACAAAGTCTCCCCATTCAGCTATCTTATACCGCAAATCTCTTTCCTTATTGCTGCAGTTCTGGAGGCAGGGAAGAATTTTTCCAAAAATAACCTCTTCATTTGATTCCATGTAGTGATTGTTGAAGGTAGGAAGTAAAGCCAGTCTTTTGCAACACCATCTAGAGAGAAAGGAAATGTCTTCATCTTGACATGGTCTTCAGGCACTCCCTGAGGTCTCATGGTAGAACACACCACATGAAACTCTTTTAAATGCTTATGAGGATCTTCACCTGCAAGTCTATGAAACTTTGGCAACAAATGGATAAATCCAGATTTAAGCTCATAGGAAATTGTTTCGTCTTCAGGATATTGGACACACCATGACTGATACACAACATTAGGTGTGGCCAATTCCTTCAAAGTTAGCTCAGGGTTATTAGTCATATTCTCAATTTCAAGTTCAGATTCACTAACAGTAGGATTAACAGTTTCAGAAGAAGCACCAAATACACTACCACTGTTTTTGCTAGCTCTTATCCTACGAAGTGTTCTTTCTATCTCAGGATCAGGTTGATTCACTACACTAGGGTTGGCCCTGGTCATGTAAGGTTAGAACCAACAAGAACAACAAGCACTCAATGAATGCACAAAGTAGGTTTACAAAGCAAGTACCATCAAAATCCAAGATATGAATGAAGTGGGACCATGATAAATCTCTTTTTGGTATAGAAAAACACTACAAAAAATTTCCAATTTTTTTGAATTGATTTACTATGGAAACAAGAAGCCTAAAATCAAGAAAAATAGGTCAATAAATGCTGAAAAAAAACTTTTAGAAAACATGCGATTTTTGAAAATTAGGGCAGCCTCAACCGGCGGAGCGGGTTATAGTGGATAGGAAATTTTTTTCTACCCCAAAGTCATGTATGTTGGGTTAATTTCTGACATTTCTAGCAAAAGTTATGGCACTTTTAAGTTTCATAAAAATTCTCTTAGCCACTACAATTTATCTCTTTTTCTATTAATGATTTTTGCAATCTACCAACTCTAAACACTAATAGACACTAAAAGAAATATGGACACAAAAATTCATATCAAAATTCAATCTCTAGGTATTTTTTTGGAATTTTTCAAAATTTGATGAATAAAGCATGAACAGTAAAATATGCAGCAACTATGTTTTTTGCATGCAGCCACAACAATTGAACCAATCACAATCACACACTCAATTGCAATGAAATAATGGAATAGAAAATCAAAAGATCATGAATAAACATTAAAACACGAATTGATCAACACACACATACGAATTGAAATGCAAAACTAAATCTGCAAACGAACATAAACACAATACGCAGAACGGAATAGACGAACAAAATGCACTATGAAATAAAGACACAGATGAAATGTAGCACAAACACAGAAACACTGAATCAGTTAGTACACATGATGAAATAAAACACAAATCGACTTATGTCCCCGGCAACGGTGCCATTTTGATAACTACGTCGCAATGGTATCAAACAAACTAGATTTTCTTAAAAATTTTGCAATAGAAAGAGTAAACCTAAGTCATCTCACAAGGACATAAGATACATTCTGTTTCTGGTTCCATAATGTAATTTCATATTAGCTTAGGGAAGGATTGTTTTGAATTAAATTGTAAACAGCAGAAAAGAAAAGAACAAAGAATAATTATAACGAAACGAAATATGAAATTCAACCAAATCAAGATCTCAATCACTACAACGCAATTGTCATTGTTACATGAATATAATTCCAACGAATTTCCAATCAACACTAATTCAATACGACATTAATAACCCAAAATCTAAATCTAGATTATGAATTCCATCAAAACAAGAATTGTAATCGCAAATCCAATGCTCTAACGAAATTCAGAACAATTGATTGATTAAATTAGGTGAATTCCTTTATTTCAAATCTGAAATTCTCATTCTCTATTTAGAATGCAAACGAAAATTCAATATCATGAAAAACATAATTATTCTAATCAGAAAAGAGGAGGAAGAGAGAGAATTCGATAGAACCTAATCTGAAACTCAAATGCAATGTAGTTCTTGAAACCTTGAACCGATTGATGGATTAGCCTTGCTTCATGATCATGCTTGCTTCAGCCAAAATCAGAAAAATACGAAAAGATGAAAGGTAGGTAGACAAAAATAAAAGAAGAAAGAATTTAAAATAGAGACTTTTTAATTCCTAAAAAAATTGCAGAAAAAGAAAAACAAGGATTCGTACATAGAGTCATAACCTCTATTTAAAGATAAAATAATTGGGCTTAATTAAGGCCCAACTCCCTAATGAGTTTCTTAAACACCTAACTAAGTAAAAGACATAATAATTAGGCTTAATTAAGACCCAACTCTCTAACTAAATAAAATCAACAATACAATCAAATTCTGAAAATTTCAGTGCAGGGCTGCAACATTGTGACACAATTTTGGACCTGAAGATGCTCGAACTTTTTCTCCCAACAGAGAAGTTGTAGATCTCTATCTTATCTTTTTCCAAGGACACCAATTTTGTCCAATTCTGAGTAGTGTAGCTCCAGATATGGTCTTTGCAAGAAATTGTGTCAAAATAAGAAATTATGGCAGGAATTAAGAAATATTTATATTAAATCCTAAATTACTTACTAACACAAATCTAAACTAACACATCAAAATAATGCACTAATGAAGCTCAATTAAACCAACGATACGGAGAGAAAAATGTACTAAAATATGACTATCAGAGTACTCCTACTCGGCCAGTAATGGGACAAACAGAAGTATTCAGTGTTAAGGAAATTTCATTACAAATGTTATGTTTATTCGATTTGGTTGTTTTTTATATAAAAGAACACAGAAGATAACAAGAAAAGAATTGAACTTGTATTCATGTTTGAAAGGATTACAAAATTTAGGCGCTATCGGCCCATGAATACAAAGAAAATCAAAAACTTATTTCTAATTTCCCTCCTCTCCGGCATCAGGACCGGGGGCGTCAGGACTGGGTGCATCAGGACCAGAGGCCTCAGGACCGAGAGCATTGTTATTAACTTCGACTTAGGAATGGACTTCGGTGTCAGGTTCCACATCATCATCCACGTCGTTGCATGGTAAAAACCTACCACCGAAAAAATCTTTGGTAAAATCGAAATGGAAGTCAGCTGACACTTGCAGAAACCATAGCATTGGCGAACAGAATGGTTAAAGCCAGACTCGTGTTCGATAGCCACTTGGACCGAACACTTGTCAGCAAAGGCCTTCATCTCAGCATCAGCTATTTGCCTTTCAAGAGCCAATGTCTCTTCTATTTCAACAGATTTGGCCCTTAAGGCCTCCTCCAGTCCCAAAGATTTTACCCTTAGAGCCCCAAATTCTTCCTCCTTAGCCCTCAGTACTTGCTCGGTGGCTTGGAGCCGACTCTCCACTATATGGTAGTGTTCTTTGTACTGAATCACCTCAGCCTCCAAAGCTTTGTTGGTCTTAGAAAGATTCAACCGAATCTCTTCATTATTGGCCAAAGCTTGCTGAGAGGAGGAGTACTCGTTCTGCACCCTTTTCACCTCGAGTGTGGGCTCCAAAGCTAGTCTTTGAAGCATCATCATAGATCGAATTTGAAGCTCCGCGTAGCATCGCCATGAGGACTCGTGGTTCAGGTTATTGACCACTTCCTTTCCTAAATCAGAAAGTAAGTCAGGGGCAACTACTCGTCCAGCATGTACCCCTGGGACGAGGAAGGTGTCGGATAAGATAGATGGGGGAATAGCAGAGTTTGCAGAGATGCTAACCCCAGCCATCATATCACCTCGGGATTGACTTCGTGCCCCCTCTGAGCCACTCGGTCTACTCGAATGGGAATGCTTTCTCTTTTTCTCCCTCTCGGCCTCTTTTTTTTTGCCTTTCTCCTTGCCCTTTTCTTTGCACCTCTTGGGCTGGCTATCTGTAATGGCAAGGTCTCGGGGAGGAGGACGAGGCTCGATTATCTCTGGCAGGTGGTCGAGTTGAGGGTTTCGGTGCTCCTCAATTTGTGTGTTTTCAGGTGTCTTGGTCTTCAAGGTTTGACGATATGTTGGTACATGAACATCGCGTTGAGCCATCAAACCTACAACAAAAAGGAAAAGTCAAATCCATACAACTTGATTCAAAAACTAAATCATAAGGACAAAATATACCATCCATGTCTAGATGAGGGTGAGGAGATTTTAACACTAAGAGTATGTGTTGGGTAGGAAGCTTTCAGGGAAGAGACTTCAAGTAATCCAAAGCCGATATCTCTTTGGCCGACAACAGGTCCTCAGGAATCCAGTCCTACCGGCAAGGCACTCGAGTCCAGTGGAAAGGAAAGAGGGGATTGTTTTCACTATCAAAGAAAAAATTTCTACCTACAGGGTGGACGGTTACTTTGAAGTAGCCGGTCTTAAAACCCTTAAAAGATGAAGCATAAGGCTTAAACAGTGGCAATTCTGGTTGCCTTATTAAAGATATCCTTCTTGCTAAGTTTGATGGACGAGTACAGAAGAAATAAAGAAATAATCCTACACTAGGTTCTATATAATAAAATTTACAAAGTACTCTAAAAGCTTGGATAACCGCCCACCCATTCAGATGGAGTTGTGTCGGTGCTACATTTAAAACCCTCAATACTCTCATTTGGAAGTCGTCAAAGGGCAGCTTTATACCTAGTTCTCTAATCATATACTCGTACACAAAGAAGGTGTTGGTCATCCCGACACTCCCTTGAAAAACAAATTCAGGGTCCCCGGTTTCCTCTCCTCGGCAAGGGTCGATGGATATGGGGTAGGGATTGGAAGGTTCCCATAATAAAATTTCACAATGGTCCATGAAAGATTGAAGACTCCTATTTTTTCTAAACCAAGAGAAGTAGGCGGCTACTTTACCGTGTACCCACTCGTATCCAGGAACTGTACAGGGAGGGAATACTGGTCTTTTCCTAGGAAGGCTCATGCTCGGTAGGATCTCAGAAGAATCAGAATCAGTTGACTCAAACGATTCGGCTTTGTCACTACATTCTCTAACGTGAGCTCTACTTCTTCATTTACCCCACTCAGTCTTGAAGAAAATTTCACCCCCTCTTTCGGTTCCCTCAGCATTCTGACCATCGATACTAGTCGGCCTAGATGAGTTCGACAAAGAGTCCTCTCATTCCAAGGATTCGGCCATGGTAAAATAAGGAAGGGAAAGAAAAGAAAACTAAACGTACCTCATAGATAGTCAGTTCGGAAGAAAGAGAGAAAATTTGAATACCCTTCGGTTTGGAGCAATAGTGTGTACTTCTCGGCTCAGAGAAAAAGTGGAGAACAAAAGACCTGGACCACCATGTATTTATAAGGTTTAGGGCCCTTGGACATATGAAGGGTCGCATCCCTTCCAAACCGACAGATCTCTTCTAAATCAAACGGTTGAGATCGAACACCCTTTCATTTCATACACACACATCAAGAAAATTCTAAAAATTCCTAAAACCCTAAAAACCCTGAAGTTCTAGAATGATATTTTTTTATTATTTATTTTATTTTATTTTTTATGGTTTCTTATTTTTACCTCCTCGATCTACACCACTTTTTTGATAAACTGAATACCCCTTCGGTGCATACACCCCCTCGTTTTTCTATACTTGAACCGAACCCCCCCTTGGTATTCCCATCCATCCTACCAAACCGAGTACCCCCTCGTTTACATATTCTTGGCAATTGTATATTATTAAGCCCTTGCTTCGTACCTCTTCGGGCTTGGGGGACTAGTGTACTGGAACTGCTCGGTCCTACATATAGAAAAAGGAAACTGAGTACCTATTCGGCCCAGTTTGACCGAATACCTTTTGTCAAGATTAGAAGGTAATTAACCCAATTAAGGATAATAATCAGGACATTATCTACTTTAAAGTAAAAGGCCAAAACTCAAGGCTAACTCAGCAGGCCCATTAACTCATAACAATGCCTATAAAAGGAAGGTAGGAAATACAGGTAAATGGTTGACTTTTCATTATTAAATAGTATTTATTGCTCAGAACTGATTTCTGATTTCAGCATCGGAGTGCCTTTTACAGGTACTTTTCCCATGTCAGCGACAGTCAAAAAGACGTCACCGCTTCAGAGCAAATATTTAAAGACTAGTATTTTCCTAACAGGAATATATTTCCACTTATGAGAAAAAGTGTGAAATATAAGAGTGTTGAAAAATATATTCATATTGCATTATTATATGTTTGTAATGTTATACACGTGTAACATTTTCCATGCAGGAACTTGACATCGTCCACTCCAATCTTTTAAGAGGCACGACTTTTGAAACAAAATAAGGTGTTCTTTAAAATGAAAAAAATATACAAACATCATTCATAGAAAACTAATAATTAATTTAACAACTTTTAAAAAGTCAAATATATAAAATATGTCTACACATATTAAACAGGTTTTAATAAACTTTAAAACTTTAGAGAGAGAAAGAGAGAAATTTGTAGATATGAATTTTTTAATGTTTTATTTTTCTTTAACTGGATATTCTTATTCACATAGTTCTAAAAGCTAGGTTGACCCTAATATTTAAATACCTTATGTTACATATAACGTTTGTAATCACTACCCATTTTTATTTCGATCAAATATTGTTAGAATGTAGAATAACTTTAGGCGGTTAATATTAATGCAATAAGAAAAATTATTACAAAGAAAATATTGATTAAATTAAAAATATAAAACTTAATTCTTTCTTTCTTTTTCAATAAAAATTTGCCTTGATCATTTCTTCAATACCAACTTCAAATTTGAATTCAAATAAATACTCCTTTTGTTTCATAAAAAAATAAATATCAACACTTTTAAATTAACTTACACGTGAAAAGAACACGCTCCACAGACAATGTTAAAGAAACAAAACACCAAGATTTAGTGAGAAATTTATAATAACAACACTCATAATAAAAGTCTTAATTTTGACTTAAAAAACAAACTTTCGTGAAAAATTTATAAGATGTGTTTTGAAATTTTTTTTCGTATTTAGAGGAAAAACAAATAATAACTACAAATAAAATGTAGGAAATGCAAGTACTATGTTGGCATAAATCTATCTCTGCTTTTCTTACCAAATTATAAAAAAATTATTTTAAAATATATAAATCGTTAATTTTTTTTATAGAGATTCGTATTAGTACGACACTTATTCAAACGTGTGTCTATATATATTTATAATAAAAAATTTAACATGTATTCTTAGATACATAAAAAATTTAATAAAAAATTTTTAAAAAAATAAGTATTTAATATTATTAATTTACTAAGTCATATGATATTTTATAATTTTTAAACTAAACATTTATTATATAAATTCTTATTATGTGTCCTATTTATATAATAAATTTTTGTATATAATTAAATTATTTATTTGGTAATTTAATATTATAGATATTTTTAAAATATATTATAAAATTATTACATATATTTAATTGTATTAATTTTAATGAATGAATTATATTTTTCTTTATAAAAAGTATGATGTCAAATTTAATTGAATTTAAATAAATAATAATAGTAAAACTTTATTAAAAAATATTTATTATATTTTTATAAATTTAATAAAATAGATGTTATTTTTTAATAAAAACTTAAATGCTTAAACCTTGTGGGAGAGGTTAATGATGCTGATGTTTGATAAAATGAGTTCAAAAGACTATATAATTATAAAAAGTATTAATCTTAATCTTTATGCTGAAGTTAAGTATTTAATAATATTAAAACTTTAATAAGAAATTAATATATTTTTATAAATTTAATATAATAAATATATATTTTTATAAGAATAATTTTATTTTAAATATTTAAATTTAACTTTAAGAATTAAATTAAAAAATATATAATTAGCACTGAAAGATGCGGTTTCGTATGGAAGGGGTTACAGTTATTTTCTAGAAACTTCCACTAAAGGGTAATCATATTTTTCCCTATATTCCTATGTTCTCACATTAAGGAGACAACTGACATTAAAGCGGTGTGTAATGTGTGCTACAAATAGTCTTCGGCGGCTACTCGTTCTCCACGCAGACCATGAAATCCATCAAAAACTTTTTTATTGCTGCTCTTTCGTTGTTTTTTTCCACGTAACATTGAATAACATTTATTATTGATAGACTCAATTCCATTGTTAATATTTACTTTTATTTATTTTAATTTAACGTTTTAGCAACTTTATTTATTTAAAACAAACAAAAATACTTGAAAATAACCATAAAATACCTTCTAATAGAATAATTATAAATTTTTACCTTTTATTCTCACAAATTATGCTAATTATTGAATGAAAAAAGTATTAAATAATTTTTATATTTTAAAGATAAATATATAGATTTTTTATTTGATTTTTCTAATATTTATAAACATATAATAATATAAATATATATATATTATAAATTTTTATTAAATTATAAAATGATATAATATTTAATATTTTGATATTAATATTATAAAAATATTATTTATTAATTTTTATTGTTTCTTTAAATATAGATTAAAAAATTATAATTTATTTAATGCTATTTTAGAAAAAAATTAAAAATTATTTAAAATTTAAATAACCATGTATAACAAATTCTTCATAATTTTTTAAAAAAAGTTATTACATAATTACAAAAATATCGTGAATCTTCCTCATAGTTACGCTTGGTCAGATAAGTAGCTTGGTCAATTCACGCCACGCGGCATTTTGCTACTATATTAATTTATCTTCTCCCATTACGACTTCGTTTTCTTCTTCTTCTTCATTTCTTCTTTTAAGAATTATATGTATATTTATATGTGTGGATGCTTTAAATTACAAAGTTTGGTCGATTGCATTAGTTATCATGGACAAGCAAAGCCAGTATGAAAGAGTTTTCAATTACTTTGATGAAAATGGAGATGGCAAGATATCGCCGTCGGAGTTGCGGCAATGCGTGGAGGCCATCGGCGAGGAGTTGTCGGCGGAGGACGCGGAGTCGGCGGTGGCGTTTCTTGACACGGACGGTGATGGGCTGGTGGGGTTTGATGATTTTGTGAAGTTTGTGGATGGAGGGAAAGAAGAAGATAAAGTGAATGACCTAAGAGAGGCTTTTAAGATGTATGAGATGGATGGGAGTGGTTGCATCACACCAAGGAGTCTTAAGAGGATGCTTAGTAGGTTAGGGGAATCTAGAAGTATTGATGATTGTCAAAATATGATTGCTCAATTTGATCTTGATGGAGATGGGGTACTCGATTTTTATGAATTTAAGGTCATGATGTTGTTGTAATTAATGTACGTTAGTTTCTTATTCTTTAGGGGTATGCTTTAGTCTTGACACATTGTAGGTACACATGTACCTTTTGTTCGTTGGAACACAAAAGGTAAATATGTACCTATATGTTTTATTCTTTTCTTGGAGGAGACTAATGACCATTGTCATTTTTATTAAACATGTGATCAAAAACGTGATAAAGGACAATGAATTTAATGCAATGGTATGTAATATTGAATTTGATGATGTAAACTTTATCAAATACATTAAAAAATAATTAATCTATGATTTTTCAAATCCAATTAACATAATATAATTTGTAAGTTAATAAATTTAATGTTTTAATTTGATGCCATGTAATATTGAATTTGATGACGTAAAACTTATGAAATACATAAAAAATTAAATATTCTATAATTTTTCGAATCAAATTAAGATAATATAACGTAATTAATAAATATTTTTTTTGAAATTTGGGTAATGTTATAATGACTTGTGTGTATATATATATATATATATATATATATATATAATATTTAAATATGATTAAATTTAGTTTTAATCTTGGTATATATTTTTTTATTGATTTTTGTATAAAATTATTTTCTTAAATGATCTTTGTCAGTAATTACTGATTACTTGATATGTATAAAATTATATCACGCCAGCGATTCTCTTAGTGTCATATGTCTAATTAAATACATGTGATGCTATCAATAAATGATATGTATTATGGATTTTTAAAAAATAATAATAAGTAGTAAAATTGAAATTAAGATCATAAAACAAGAGAAACGAGTTAAATCGAGTTTCATAAGTTTTCAAAAATGATAGTGTGTAAATAATTCTCCGGTGCCAAAATTGATAGTTATTGCACAACAAAACATATTTAAAGTGTAAGTAAAATTTTAATGCAAAAATTAGTTAAAATAATAGAAAAAGGTAGAAAGAAGGAAAATTCTGAGATTTATACTGATTTAACCCTACGACGTTAGAGTTTTATGTAGTCTAGTGAAGATTTTCACTGTAAAAAACAATTTTATAACTAAAGTATTTCACTTCCCAAATACTTTTACGCAAATATATTCAGGCTCAATAATTTATAATTTAAGTATTCTAATATTATCTCTATAAGATTTTCACATATTCTAAGTATTCTTACTACAACATCTTCAAGCATTTTTTATTGGACAAGTTTTTCATCTTATGGAAGTTTCATCCCTTTGATATCTTAACTCCAATGAAGTGTGCCTAATTGCAATTAGACAAAATTGATCCTCACCTATTAGCTGATGAAGGAAAAAGCAAAATAAAAAGACATACTTCTTCAATTCAAAGGAATAAGGAGACATAATTTTTAAAACAAGTCAATAAAGCCAAATGCTAGGGGTGTTAAAGTGGGTTGAGCCTCGTGGGCCAGTTCATTAAAAATACCGATCGGTTGAACTTTCACATTGGTTGGCTCGTTTAATCTGTTCTGTTTTAACTTGTCAAAATGCATGTCAACAGTAGAGTAGCCTAGTAGAACTATTTTTAATTTTTACAAAATAAAAAATAATTATTTATTAATTCAATATTATTTTTATTAATATAAAAATATATTTTAAAATTTTATTTTTTTTGTAATTTTTTTTTATTTTCGTCTTTTTAAATTTTTGGCATCAGAGGCTCACACTTCTCCCAAATGCTCATCCTTTAGAATGTTTGAAGTTGCAAAACAAAGCATGAAAGTGAAACAAGCCCCACGCAAAAAATTGGCTTTGCACTTGACTCATCCCCTCTTCCTTCGTCTATTGCTATCCTCTCCTTCTTAAGTTCTTCGCCACCTCATTCTTCTTTTCATTCTTTTTAAATGTTATTTTCTTTATCTCAACTTGTTTGTTCTTTTATATCCCTTATTCTATAGGAAAAATATCATTCAGGAGCACAAAACATGCTCCTTTCAACCTTTTACCAATTTCAATTCTTCTTTATTTTTTTCTTTCTACAATAAAATTAAAAGAAACTTAATAAGTTAAACTTAAAGACTCTATATTTAGAATTTTTAATAAACATTTTACATTTTTTTTGTAATAATGTATTTTGTTTTATTTCATATTTCTTGACTTATTTGTTTATAAATGATCATTTTTTTCTTATGACAAAATAGAAATTTGTATATTTTATAGATTAATATTATACAAATTCTTGCTATTACATTGTGTGTTGTCTTTGTCTTATTCTTTTTAGACACAAAATGACGAAGACATAAGATTACTAATTCCTTCGTTTATGTTCAAACTAAATCTTACTCATCTATATTTAAATTTTTTTTTATCATAAAAAAGAAAAAGAATAAATTAGAATCAACATCATATGAGGAATGCTGGTGTCCAAAATTTTGATAGTAACATAAACATTAAAATATTTGTCTACATAAAACGTAACACTACAACGTATAGTTTTTATTTAATAACTTAAAACTTTAGGTAATGTAACGCTTCATTTTTGTTGTTTTAATCAACATCATAAAGTTTTGTTAATCATTTTTAGATTTTCAGAAAAATAAACTTAGGAAGATGATTTTAATTGTACTTTTTTTTAAAAAATTGTTTATAAAAAATTCTAGAATTATATATATTTTCATATTTATTTTGAGAATTGAAAATTTTAATTTTAGCCTATTTTTATGTTACACGCTTAATGTTTTGTTCTATAATTTAGAAAAAATTCTAGAGGCTTAAAAAAAGTTATAAAAGGTATAAATAATAATAATAATAATAATAATAATAATAATATAATAATAATAATAATAATAATAATAATAATAATCTTATAAATTTTAGTTAATTATATTTTTTGTGTGTAATTAATTACTTACCTAAATAGTAAAAAATTATCAAAATATTTTAAATTCTAGAGTACAACCAAGATGGCTTTAGAGACATTCATCTAAGTAGTTCAATGACATTTTATTTAGCTGAACATTTTCTCCAATGAATGATAAAGTGATCAATTCCCATAAAATTCCTATAAGTAAGAACATAAAACTCATTTATATTGTTTCAATAAACTACAATCATTCATTTTTTTTTTCAAAGGATTAGATATGGTAAAAAAGGGATAAGATAAGTATCTTATTCTCTCAAAAAATTCCTATATCAACTCTCCTTTCCAAGTTATTATCTTCAAATTCACTTTCTCTTTGAAATTCAAGAAAAATTCCCTAAAACCTTTGAATTTATTATGCTTTCCACTTGAATCTTCACAAGGTAACCCACTTTATGATTTTGATTCTTCTATCTTCTTTTTCCCCTTCCAAAAATAGTTAGTAATTTCTCCGCACTCTTTCACGTTGTTGATGATTTTCCTTTGATTCAAGAAGAAAATCCATCATTTCTTCAAGTTCTAGATGTTATAAGATTTCATCTCCAACAAATGTGAGTTCTTTTTTCCTATTGGATATTATTTTTCTCTTCTATCATGGCTTTGAGAATTTCCAACTACCAATAGTAAAAGGGTTTTACCTCTTTTTGTTTGAATTTATATTTTTTTTTTGTTATTTTTCATGAATATCTCTTAAGAGCTCACAATTATATTGGTTAGATTTTACTCAATAAACAAGTAAAAACCAAGTGTTTGGAAGTGGAATTTCCTTTCTTAACCTTAGAACAACAACAAATTATTTAGGTAAAGATGAGGATATATGTTTTTACAAAGTAGAAAAGGGTGATGTAAGGGAGAGATTCCACGCTCTCTTTCGAACGAGTAAATTATTTGTGTGCCTGGTGGCTTGTTTTGAATTAATTTGTTTTGATATCGAAAATATTAAGAATGAGGCATTATGAAACTTGAAACCTTGATAATTGTTGTGTTATTATAGTAAATTTAGAAAAAAAAATATTTTAGAATTAATGTAATTTTAAATTTTTAGTAATTTAACATTTTTCCTAAATTGAGTTTTGGAAGAACATAATAGTTTGGGTAACTTGAGTAATATAAATAATTCTAATTCTATTTTTCTATTAAATTATTGATTTTTATAATTTCAAAAAGTAAGATATTCTAAACTTTTTAAAAAAATTTATAGTAATAAATTTCTTTTTCGAAAAGTATTTTAATTTATTTGCATTTGCATAAGAAATTGAAGATGCATGGATCAAAATTCTCAATTATCGGCATCACCACAATTATATGAGCTCTTACTAAAAAAAGTCAAAAAGAAAAATTACTCTTAACTAAATAAACTTTCTTTATTGACTTCCTAAAGGATGAGAAAAACTTAAAGATGAATGAATCTAAGTCCATGGTGGTCGTGTGCATTATTATCAATTATTGAAAAGATAAAATTAAAAGTGACGTGGTTAAGTTAGTAAAAAATCAACGATAATTTTTGACTAAATAATTTTTCCCTATTGACTTGATAACTTATCTTTATTTACTTAATAAATCATATTTCTAAGCAATTAAAATTTATTAGAATATACTTAGAATATCCTTGTGACATCAAATTGATGGGTGTTGATTGCTAGTTAATAGAAAGAAACAAATCAAGTTGGATGTGATACGAGGTTGGATTAGATGATGGTGAGCCGATGATGCTAACGAGATTGGTTTGTTGGAAATTCATATTTCTTTTTTAGGTATTGAAAATTTTGAAAAAGCTTGAATTATAGAAGAAATCATGCTAGATTTTGATTAAGAATTCAATAAAAGAATATAGACGTGTGACAAGAAATTGTGTTGTTGAATCATATATGCATCATAGCACTTATTTGATAAGTGTGGTTGGAAGATAGTTTTGTCTTATGGCACTAAGAAATGGAAGAAGTCAGCTTGGTGTTCTGTAACCAACGTAATGAATTGGTTGTGTTTTTGGAGCCTTGGAGCTATGTGAATCGGATTTGTGGGTCTCTTCCTTGTAGCTGAGGCTCTTTGGAACAAACTTCGTCATTATTATGATCATGGTCAATGAGTCTGGTTCGTGGTTATGAACCATAATTTGATGCTGAAACAAAATTTCTTAATTGCTTTCTAGTGTTGTGACTAAACTCACCAGCATTGGCATATGATTTGAAGATGACAAATTATCAATTGACAAGATATCATGTAGTATGAGATGAATTAGGTCTTGAAAAAATTATTAGTATGTCATCATAGTGCAAACAATTGGGATTGTGATAAATGAAACTACATTTATGAATTGCATAGAAGTGAATGTTAACTTCAAATTATTAGTTTCTGACTATTCGGCTGATACAGCTATTTTTTCTGGAACTATAACATTTTAGTTGTCTAGAAGACTAGAAATGGGCCTAAGCCATAAACACTATTTATTTTGGAAACTATTCCTTATGATTTATACTTTTATTGTACCTCCTAGTTTGATTCTCTAGCCAGAGTTTTGCTCGCCTTCTTATCACTCATCTTCCTCTAAAACCCTCGTGTTTTTAGTGATGTCTAAGGTCATTTCTAAGACTCTTCCTCCAAGAGAAGAAGGATGATTATTCAAGAGTATAGAGAGAGAGAGAACAAGTACAAATAGAAAATACACATCAAATATTTAGAAAAGCGATTCAAATATAGGGAGTACTCATGAAATAAATCTTTTAGTACAAAAGGAATACATTTTAAATTTTAGAAAGACCATCGATAAAGATAAGAGGGTTTCATTTTGGCTTGATTTAGTTTTTATCTTTTAGCTTAAATGTGATTTTTTTAACTACTTATAATTTTTAATTATTCAAATTAAATTTTTTACTCTTAAAATTTATCTTATGATTAGTAAAATTATAACGGAGGTATCCTTTGCAAAGATTTGCAAAGAAAATAAATAATTACATAAAAAGTTTAAAAAATAGGTTTCATTATATTTTGTATAGTTTATTTTTTTTTTACATATTTTATATTTTTCTAATTTATGACATCAACGATGCATCATACTTTTATTAAATATTTATAATTATTGAATAAAATTGTAAAATAATATAATTTTAACAAATAAGAAGTTATAAGGAATATTTGGAGAAACAAAATTTCACAGAAGCTAAAGTAGGAGACAAAAATGTATTGTTTTTTACTCAAATTCAACTCATTTAGTTCACCAATTAATATCTGATCATGATGGAGTTTAATTTTCAGTTCATTTAATTAACGGGTTGAGTCTCAAATTAATATCAAATTGGTTCAGTTCATTGCCAACCCTATTTCTCAAGCCTTCAGAGGATAAAAAAAAGGAAGAAAGAAGGGTTGAAAGTTTTTTCTGGGCCTTTAGCTCTCATACAAATTGATTATTTGTGCCACAACTTTTCCATACATAGAAATGTGACACAGGCGACCAAATTGAAAAAAGAAATGTCATAGAGCATGCTTGTTAGAGGATCGTGACTCGTGAGGCTTTTGGCCAATTGGCCTGCATTGCGTGTTCCAATCCTATGTTCCCTTTAGCAAGATAAATTTAATTTAGTTACTACATATGATGTTGAATTATTTGACCCCAAAAATGAATCTTTATCTGATCACGTGTAGATGCATGAGATCGATAGCACCCACGTATGATCATAGTAGATTTGGTCCACATTGTCAAGCAAAATATGCCTCCAGAGCTAATCCTGGGATGACGACAATTTATAGCAGGATAATAAAACAAAAATGTCTGCTATAATGCGTATATACTTCATATATTAATTGGGTTATCTCATCTTTCTCAATCTACAATTTCTATTTGCTAATATATGTTTTACTATATTGTTAGACACAATATTGTTGTATGTTACTGTAATTAATATTGATCCTTATATTAATATTTTTATTGTAATTACTATAATTAGCTCATATTTAGAATGTCATTTGATTGTAATTGTACATTTTCTTTATTTAACTTAGACTCCTCATTATATTAATAGCACTTCCTTGTGCTAAATCAATTTACAAAAATAACAAACATCCTTCTTCATATGTTTCTCTCTATTTTCAACATTGAATGTCTTCGATTAAGCACTGCAACAATGAGATAGAGGAATATAAAGGAAAAGGAACAAGTTCTGTATCTTATTCTGATTTGTTATGGTAATTACACTAAAAAAAAAAAACATGACTCGAGTGCATAGCAAGAGCCACGAGCAAGAGAAATTTTTAGGCAGGCATTACCTATAGGCTATATGTATAGGCACTGAAATTAACAAGGACTTGATTTAATGACCAAAATCTAGAATCACTGGATTTGCATAGATTCCTTGAGTGGAATATTCACAGATTGTTTTCCACTGCTTTCACCAGAGGTTTGCTAGAGCTTTCACTCATTAACATGTGTTGTTCCCCTTCCCCTTCTGGTAATTCCTCCACCAATCTTGATAGCTTCTCAACAATTTCCCTTGCACTTGGTCTCAAAGAAGAATCTTCCTCAACACAAGCTCTTGCAATGTTGGCCAGTGTCACAGCTGCATCAAATGAGTAGTTCTCCCCTAATGCACTGTCTATCCACTCCCTTAGTTGATTACCATTTTCTGACACCAAAATGGATTTGATTTTATCTGTGAGCCAAGTACTTCCTTCGCCCTTATCATTAGGCCTGCTTATGGGTGTTTGACCTGACAAAACTTCCAACAAGACTACCCCATAAGCAAAGATGTCAATGCTTGGGGAAATTATACCTTGGTGCACATATTCAGGAGCCAAATAACCCAAACTCCAAGAGGCAGGGTTGGTGGAATAGAAATGTGGGTCCTCAGTGTCATTCTCAACACAACCTGCCATCCCAAAATTCCCTATCTTGGCACCAAATTCTTCATCTAAAAAGATGTTCCTGCTCTTAACATTTCTATGCACATAGCTTGGGTTCATAACATGGTGCATATACTGCAAGGCACTGGCTACATCAAGGCAGATTCTGAGCCTTTGGCTCCAAGTGAGGAAGCAATAGCAGGAAGCAATGAACTGGTTCTTGATGGCCAGCCCTCCATGAAGCCAATCTTTCAATGAACCATTTTTGGCATACTCAAAAACCATAAAAGACTCTTTCTCTTGCTCTTGCTGTTGCCCCTCTTCTAACATGCTTGTTCCAAGAAGCCTAAGTATGTTGGGATGGTGGTGAAGTGCATCATGGAAAAGGCCAAGATCTACTTTTGACACAGTTCCTGCCTTTGTTCTTTTGATTGCCATGTTTTTCCCATTTAGACGACCATGGAACACTGATCCTTCAATGTGATTACTTAAACTGAAACTCTCAGTTGCTTTTCTCATGTCTTCTATGGTGTAAGTCTCCAGCAACATCTTACGTGGTATGACATCAACAATTTTCACATCAAGAGCATCCTGAGATCCCTCAAAGGAAACTTTCTTGTCACTGGTGGAGGTGGTTCTCACACTCTGATTCAGATATTGCTGCTCCATATCTCCTTTGCATGAATTCTCTTCCTCCTTCTTGTGCTTCAATCTGATAAAGTAAAAGGCTGCAGCAAAAGCAATGCAGACTCCAAGTGCAACCCCAGCAAGGCCAATATACAATTGAGTCTTCCACATTGTTGACTTCTTGTGGGGACTAATCACTGGGATGCTGGTTGGTGTTGGAAAAGCAGAATTGGGTTCCTTGGGTTTAACCAAAGGACCAATAATAGGCTTACCATTAAGTGGAATTAAAATAGATGTAAAGGGTACAAGGCTTCCAAGTCTAAGGCCTTCTGATGATATGTTATTCACAGAAACAATAGCTTCTTTGGTAATATTGAACTTTGAGGCCAAATTAGAAATTGTGTCACCTTCACTTACAGGATAAGAAAGAAGAAGCCTCGGTTGTGGTCTAACATGAGATGAAAATGGGCAGGCACATCTCAATGGGATAAGCAACCTTACTTTATCATCAAGATTCCAAGGTGACACACCATGGTTATTGTCCCTTATAGCCTTGCAAGTTGTCAAGCCCTCCAATGATTGAGCAATGCCAAAAAAGCTCTCTCCTTTGATGGTAGTTTTGGTTAACTCAGCCTGAAAGAATCCACCTTTGCATTTGCATTCAATTGGTATCAGAAGAGGGTGGTCCTGGGAGAGGAACTCAGTGCCTGCAGAGAACCCATTTGCTTGTGCTATTAAAAGCCTGTTTAGTCCCAAGTAAGAGGAGAGGTTGGAGAGTGATGAGTAGTAAGAGTTGGTAAGAAAGAGTGCATATGTTGCACATTGGCTTTGTGACCCATTTTCAATGCAATGGTAGCCAGAGGCATCAGGTGATGTTGTCTCACAGCTTAGCAAGTCTTTGCCCAATGAGGGGACAAACAGCCAAAGGAAAAAGACCAAAGCTTTCATGTGAAATGCAATGATCATTTCTACTGTGCCCATGACCACTCAGCTAGCTCTAACATGGAGTGGCCTATTAAAATAGAAGCCTTTCTTTCTCACTCTTTGCCTTTGTAGAAGTGAATATTTCGGATCTATACAAAATAACTAAGTGAAAGATAACAGAATTTTTCAAAGCTGTTCAGAGACAGGAATCTTGGGAATCACAAAGTTTATTTTGTATATTTTGAGTCTGCCTCCAGCTGTTCAGGTGACTATAGCAACACTCGTTTAACTGCCTGCTTTTAGACACTCCTCGGGCTTCAAACCTCCCTTTATATGCATCTACTTGTACATGTGATGCGAGCAATGCCACTGTTTTGCATATCACATACATGCTTGCTGGTTTTGAATATTTAAATATCTTGGGATAGTTAAATTAACCTCTTTTAAGGTTAGTAAGCAATAAATGTATCTACGTCTTGTTTGATTTGAAAATTATATCTCACCTTGTTTTATTATTTGGTTTTAAGGGTATTATGCGCATATTTCATATATAAAAATAGGTAAGTATCTGCAATTTTTAAATGATTTTATTAATCTAATTTTTAAAGCTAGGTTTGAGCATATATAGATAGTAAAATTTTATTGAAAAATATAATATTTATTATGCTTTCATATTTTTAAATAAAAATTAATTAAGGTCAATTAAAATTTACTTTTAATTGTTTATCATCAAACCTTTTTTAGAGTTGATGTTGGCATTTTTTTAAAAAAATAATGAGTCTTAGTGTGTAAGAACAATAGATAAAATAAAGAAATTATGGGTTAATTTCCGAAACATGTAATTACTGTTAATCTCATTGAATGTCAATGAATTTATCCTTAATATGGAGTGGATACGACAATAGCTACCGGATTGATTTATTAATTTGTTGAGTCCATGAAGACTATCATTAATTTTAAAATAATGCATAGCCTTTTAAACAAATCTATTTGCAACAATGTTAATCAAGTGGAGGACATAGGGGGAGAGTAGGGCTAAAGACTTAATTGTCCAAGTTCATGATTTCGGACAACAATATTTGCACAAATTAATATTTACTAGTCCTCAGATTGAGAGTGGGATTGGATTTGGGGAAGAAATGGTCCCCATTGTTTCGCAAGCTATTTGATATATATAAAGCACATGGTTTCTATAACACCCTACATATTTGGCGGATTTTGGCTTGTACAATAACTAACAAATTGGTCTCTTTTGGATTTTGTTATGTTTTGTTGGCAAAAATTGCAATGCAATGCAATGAATGAAGGGGAGTTTAGATAATAAGAAGAGTTACTTTCAGGTTATGTAATTTAGGTAGAGTCATTAAAGAAGAAGAAAGGAAAATATTGTCGTGGAGATTTTGAAGTCGATCGATGGGTTGTTAATTGTTAGTAATTATTTTTTTCTTTTGGTTCCTACTCTCCACGCTTTTAAGATACAGCTGAAAGTATGGTGATGGAAAGGAGATTGATTGAAAACTTGGGATATTAAACACTTATCACCTTGGAAGTATTTACAAAAATACGTGCATACAAAACGATCATAATATAATATTAATTCGAGATTAATATGTATAAAATAAAAAATTTATATCAAAATAAAAAAAATTTCTAGCATCGGCCATCAATATATAAAATAAAATACTAAAATTTATTTAAGCATTTTATTAGTGTTATAACGAATGATAGTAAAAAAAATTATAAACATACAACTTAAAGTATTTGAAGTGTTGATACACTAGATTTATGTAAATTTTTATGCTTCTTTGTTAGGTTATGATGACTTGATAGGTAAGGTATAAAGAAACATGAAATAAATTTTGTTTTCCCAAAGCCATTATCATTTTCGTTGTTCAGTACTTCAATCAAGGACTTAAAAATCCAAACCATATATATTTACTTTTTTTTAATAATTTTTCTCCTAATTAAAATACCAATCAAACGAAAAAAATATGAATAAAAAACAGCTAAGACGTAAATGTCAACAACAACGGGTATCCCATCAGTGTAAAAGAAGCTTACACGGATAGCACTGTGTCTCCTTAGTACATGCAACTTTTACATATAAAAGCAAAGACATAGCTGGCCTCTTCAAGAATGAAAGATGCATGAGAAGAGAGTATACAGATTACAAAGAATATAATCTATGAAGCAGAACTAGTGTGGATAGAAATGATGCAAGTAGTGGAAAGTATAAGGGCTAATGAAAAACAGACAAAAGAAGATTAACTATAATGCATGGTAAAGTTAAGGCATGAAAGAAGGGCTAGGGATATGTAGGTCAGAGAGACCATTTATATCCTAGGTTGACCAGTGCCACTACCATGGAAAAAGATCATCCACCGCCCATGCCAAGCCATATTCTACCCAGCATGCCTTATCTGTATAACTAAATGTAGTTTCTTCATGAGCTGATACTTTTCATTTTCTGGGGGTTGTTATTGAAATCCTGAGGCCACCAATAAAATAACCGTGTTCCAGCTATGAAACAATATTTTTATTTCTTGACTCAACAGTATACTCTATAACTCATGTTAGTTCTTTAATTATGAAAAAATGCACCCATTAATATTGCTCCTGAATATACATTTAGTTGGTCAATTAGTCCTTAAATGTGTATTTCTTCAGCTACACTATTCTTGAAATTACTAATGTGGAGAATAATTTGACTTAAGAAATCACATTTAGATATATGGCACTCCATTTCCATAATTCGATGACTAATATACAACAGAAATTACATCTTTTAAGCGCTAATTTTATTATTTACCTTTTTTTATATATAAAATTGGAGTTAGCTCGCATGATTTAAAGCAATAATTTTAAAATATAATTGGTTCTTATAACTATTATGTATACTTCTTGGATTGGATGTAAAGTATGGCAACTGGCAAGGATACAAAGTATGATACAATATTTAGAATGTTTTATTGTGATTTAAAATGTGGCCTTATGTTTAATTCAAGTATTTGATACGTACGTCATTTGTCTTCTTTTGAAATATCTCTCTACTTCTGGGACTAGGAGACATAAAATAGTGTAAAACGGTGCTCAGGTTGGCATCTAGTCAAGAACCAATACATTTTAAGGCATTTTGAAACAGAAAACTCGATGTGATTGGTGCTTTATCTGCAATAAAGTATAACATAATGAAAATCTGGTGAACGGGTTGGCTCAGATTCTCAAAACCATTATTTTTGTACCAACTTTTAGCCTAACTTGGATTCAGTGAAGTCAAAAGTTGTGGTGTTCAAGATATTAGAGAAACAAGGATTCACGGGTATTCTTAAAATTACTTTTCCTTGAATTCCCCTTCACACTTTTTCAAAACTTATAGAATAACGGAAAGAAAATTCGTGGCTTTTGATTACGCAGATCAGGAACAAGCTTTTAAACATTTTCCAAGTGGTTGTCATCATATCCATTTATCCTGGCCTCAAAACTGGACAACAAAGCATAATTCGTTGTGTTATTCACAGCACTAGTACCCTGGCCTCAACATACACTTTTTGCACAAGATGTTTCAACATTACCATGATGACTTGTTAGTATAGTTTAAGTAAAGATAAGAATTAGTATCATTGCTACTTCTTTGAGTAAAATATAACCACATCCCCATGAAATGCATCAATTACAATACCCTCTTCTATATTTTAAAATTATACTTTTCTTTGTGAGGAGATTAATCGGTATATATTACACTTTATTTTATTTTAATTAATGATGATAAAACTATAAACAAACTTCTTAAAAGTATTTTTTCCCTTTAGTTTTTAAAGTTGTGAACAACTAATTTTAATCATTGTGTTATCAATTTTTAGACTTTAGTAGATAAAATAACATTTTGAATGTTTACCCTATCAGAAGCTTCAACTATAATTTTTATTTCATCTTTTAAATCCTAAAGTTTATAGTAGGTATTTGTTATCTAAGTCGAGATTAAGACCCAACCTAAACAAATAAAGTAATTATTTCATACCTAAAACCATAGCAAATTGTAAGAAAAATCTAAACGAAGAGCATTAGGAAAAGACAAATGGGGCATAAATTCTCCTAAGGAAAAAAAGAGAAGAGCATGGAGTAAGCGTAATGCAGATTTAAAGCACTGGAAGCAAAGTTGTGTATTCCCAAAAGATGAGAAATAATCAAGGGCATCCATCGTAAGGGCATATAACTTATAACTTCCAAACTTGAGAAAAGCGCTCAACTTTTTGCAAAAGTCAATGCATTAGCTCTAACAACATACACCAAAATGGATGTGTTAGTTGTCTAAGGAAGAATGCTTGCTCATCTATCAAAATAACATGTTTTGATTAAGACTTAAAATTTGTTGCTTCTATATGAATAAAGTGCTCTCATTTTATATCTACATAATAAATATGCATTTTTTGGTTTGTATTCACAATAATGACTATAAATAAAGTCACCGTATAATAGAGGCATCAAGCCTTCAAGCATCTTCACTTAATAATACTCGTTGATTATTTATTTGCTTTATTCTTTCTTCCTTTTATATTTCTGAAGTTTATGAATCTCAACTCCTTAATTTTCATTCCAAAACAATTGTTGACTCCATTAGGGAAGTATAAAGCTTGAGAAGAAAGAATGATAAAGTAAAACATTAGACATGCGGCAATCTATCAACTTGGAAGATTTCTCAAACACTGAGTCTATTAATATGCAACAGGAATAAGACACCCTATAGGAATGTCGGACAATAATGGAGGAGAAGTTAATTTTTTGGACCAACTTGAAACGTCCTTACTAACTCCCAACACACCTTTAGTGTTGATCCTAATGTCCAATCTTGACTCAATATTGACCAACCAACAAGGTTTAACACGTTTGGTGGTACACATGAAAATAAATCATCAGTCTTCCTATCACTCTGCTTAGGAAGTCTAATGCAACACCTTAAATAGAGAGCACCTTGTTGTAGATGATGCAATAGTAACATAAGGAGAAGTATGATGACTCTTGCAAGGACCTATAGATAAGTACAACACCATCAAAGACATAGAACCACTAGTGATTTTAGAAATAACGCTCATGCCTTATCTAGCAAGGTATCAAATACATGCATTTTGAAAGCTTGATGACATAGGAAGTATGTGTGAGCATGTGATGACTTTCTTGGATGATTTAGGAATATATAGAAGCAAAAAAGTTTTGTGATTGAAAAAGTTCTTAAAGTCACTCACATAGTGTGCATTCACATGGTATGCTAAACTGCGTACTTATTCCATTAAAAATTGGGAAGAAATGGTGGTGTAGTTCTATAACAAGGTTGATGAGTCATCAACTCATGTAATAAATTAAGTGTTTTTGTAATCTTCCATTAAATAATCAATCTAAGTTAGTGTAATTAATTGAAAAATTCAATGGAAAGATATTATTATTTGGAGTGCACTGGATAGTTCAATTATTAATATTTTGCAGTTGGTTTTTGAAGGTTTTAGAAGAGTAATTGCAATTGGATTAGGTGGAAAGAAGTTGGAATACTATAAGACTGATTTGTGGACACATGCATATCTAATTGTGAGGACTCAATTTTGACAGCACGTATAAAAATCAAAATTTGCAATAGAATTGCGGAGTCTCAATTTTTGGTTTTCATTTTATGCTTTTTACATTTACTTTCCTTTAGGTCTTCCAATCTTTTCCTTTCTTTTCTCTACTGCTTTTTGTTGAGAAGTTAAGTTATATACCTTCCTTTACTTTTACCTTTTATGGAATAACAATTTCCTATAGTTTACTTTTCTTGTAATTTTGATTCCTTTGGGTTATGAATTTCGTTTCAGCAATTAAATTTAGTTTCTTCTCTGTTATTATTTCTGCAATGCTTTGCTAATTTTATTAGGGTTGAGAAAGATGAACTTAGTTCTTAATCCATTGCAATGAATCAAATGCTTGAATATAACTCAGATTTGATGTTCAATGTAACATATTTAATCGCATGCTTAATGCTTCTCTATTTTTTAGTATTCTACGTTGATAAAAAAAGAATCTTTCAATTGGAAAATTGTAATATTTCTTGGTTTGGATTAAATCACTCTTACAAATTATCTAGGAATAAGAATCTTTAATGGTATGATTATTTTAATTTCTAAACTAAATGTTGATAATCTTTTTGGTTACCTAATGGATTAGAAATCTGGAGATGGTTTAGAATCAATTAACCAAAGAATATGTATTGCATACTATGAAAAATTTGATCATTAGACTGGTTTGTATTTTGAGTTATACATGATTTTTACAATGGGAAAGAATTAAGGAATTTTGAACTCAACCTCTTTTGCCAATTTACAACTCAACTTTCACTCGTCTTTCTTTTATATTCTATAATTTATTTTTATTTACAAATCAACTTCTAGTACCTAGTTCTTACTTTTCACATCAATTAGATTCAATCATTTACGCTTAAATTTACTCCTTCTTGCACAACAATTTATTTCTTATTAAATTCATAACTTTGTTTTCTACTCAACTAGCAATATTTCTTGCGATCTGATAATTAAATAATTAATTCTTGAGAATAATAAAATTTAATTGTTATCTATAGAATGATTTGGTACACTTGCCAATATTTTTATAACAAAGGTTTTTGAAGGAAGAGGGCACTTTACACATCATGGACCTAGGGTAAGTGAAGTTAAAAAAATGGAGAAACACTTGTCACCTTCATCAAAAGATACTAGGACCGCAATCTATAATGAAAAGAGACACTCCCCAAAGCAGATTTGGTATATGGTTGCATTAAGAATATGGAAGACGAATCACAAATCTTCTTATTCATAGGGGTGGGTGGGAATAACAACTTTTGTAGAGTTCTTCAAGAAAGTAATAAATGTGTCAAAAGTAATGAAATGACGTGAGAAAAGAACAAAAGTGGTGGACCTTACAAAAGATGAATATGTGTTAGAAGGAAAAACAAAAAAAATGAATCAAGGAATCGATAGTAGAAATGGCGCCTATAGGAAAGGGAAAGAGGTTTCAACTATACCCATATCTAGGAAACAAATGTTATCTTATTAAAGAATGGTTTAAAGACAGAATAATCAAATGTAGACATGAACGAACTCCATTATCAAAAGAAGACTATGACAACCTAGCATTCTGTGTCTTTTATAGAACAAATACTCATAGTACCATGAATTGTTTTGTCATGAGAAGGGTCTTTTATAAGCAATTGAAAGAAGGAAAGATATTATTATCAAAATGGAATGAAGCGGGAAGTTTCAACAATCGTTTCCTCCCTAATCATGGAATAAACACAATCATTGTTGAGGATCAGGAGCAGACAACAAAGCATGAAGAACAAGTTGATGATTTAGCAATGGGATTAGCTAAAACAAGGAGCTTTGGGATACTTTTTAGGCAGATGAGTTGGATAATAACACTAGGGAGGAGACAACCAAAATGCTTGATGCTATAATAAAAAAGAAAATAAATGACTTATCTACAACAAACACACCTTTAAACAAAATTGTGAGATCTCATGTAATTGCACTTCTTTTTAGGAAGCTATAAAAGGTGCATGATTTGTCCACAATCGCCCACTATACATAAATGCAATGATAAAAAGAGTGAAAGTAAGACATACTCTAGTGGATAATGTTTCTGGAGTGAATATAATACTCATGTACTTTTAAGTCCCTCAACTTGCCAAGTGAGCAAATTCGAAAATAGATGTCCCACTCACTGCCTCCAATGGGAGACTCATGGTCACTAAAGTAGGCATAACAATGCAACTAGAAGTGAGACCCATAAGAATCATGAACACATTCCAAATCATGGATAGGAAACTCAGCTATCACATCTTGTTGGAAATAGCTTTTTTTAAGTAGTTTTCTAGTTTTTTTTTTTTTTTATAGAAAACGTAATTTGGAAAATAAAAACTGCACAAAAATATATAAAATTGAATAAAGTAAATTGTTGTCTTTAATAATTCAAATTGTATGAATTTAATATAATTTTGATGTAATTTTGTTAGTTTTGCAGGAGATTCTAAGCAAAGACTCTTGAGGATAAGGATTGAATAAGAGAAAATAGAAGAAAGTGAAAGATTTGA
This sequence comes from Abrus pulchellus subsp. cantoniensis, assembly GCA_024086825.1. Taxonomy (NCBI): domain Eukaryota; kingdom Viridiplantae; phylum Streptophyta; class Magnoliopsida; order Fabales; family Fabaceae; genus Abrus; species Abrus pulchellus. The sequence continues at coordinate 20,133,729 of CM044050.1, read as the reverse complement.
GCTTAAAAAGTCAAGAATCAAGTGATATGTGTTGGGCATTACAACTTTGGGTGCATAAAGTAGCAACTTTGGAGGTTTTCAAAAGTATAGAAGCTCAAAATGAACACTTTAAGTGTTTAAAGTTAACACTTTGAAGAAGAAAATCTATGAAGATCATGTGCGTAGCAATTTTATGTACTGAAAGTTATCACTTCAGTAGCAAAATATATGAAGAGACTTGTGAGTAGCAACTCTAGGCACTGAAAGTGTCTACGCGTAGTTGCGTGTATCAACTTTAGGTACTAAAAATGGTAACGCCAAGGCAAAATCACATGAAAGACTTGTGCATAGCAACTTTACCCACTGAAAGTACTTATGCGCAATTGCACGTAGCAACTTTAACCACTTAAAGTACCAACGCGCAATAACAGAATTTGGGAAACAACTTTCACGTGTCAACATTGGGCATTTAAAGTTTCTACTTCAACCTTAGAAGCTTCTAGAAAACCTACTACATTACAACTTTCAGTGATTAAAGTGTCAACATGGAAGAAGGCGAAAAACTTATAAAAAGCTAGAAACTTATTTTTTTTGAATCTTTTCTCATATTTTTATTTCTACATCTTAGGAGAGTTAGAGGGGCAGATTGTGGGGCAACTTTCAAGCTCTGGATCTTGAAGAATCAGACTGAAAATTTGATTTAAGAAGAAATTCTACAGCTCCTTTTCTTCTACTCTTTCTTTATCTTTTTCTTTTAAGAACATGTTCTGATTTCTTTTTGTTAAGAATTGATGGATCCAATTTTGATATTATAAATTGATTGTGGATCTGGATTTTAAGATCTTGATTGTGTTGAACATTTAATTCTATCCTTAATGCAATTCTTGGATTAGCTATTCAATTGAATTGAACTTAAAGGAATATTTATTAATGAAAGTTGAGTTAATTTCTGAGACCTAAATTGAATGTCAAGGTTATGGATATCTTAGGGATAAGAAATTTTGATCTTGTGATCTCTTAATTTCTAATGCCTAATGCAATATTTGATTGATTTACACCTAAAGAATTAGGGTAGTTAATTGAATATTAAGATTAATGAGTCAAGGATATGAACTTTGATTAATCTAGTGAAATTGATCATCAATTAATTAAGGAACTTAGAGTTCAGATCTTATTCATTTTTGCAATTGATAAAGAGGTGAAATTATTTCTAACTTCATTTACATATCATTTCATTTTTAAATTCATAGCTTTATTTTGCTGTAATTTTCTAATTTCTACACTTTATTGCTTTTGATCTCAAATGATTCAAAACATCTCCAATATTTGTTTGACTCAATTAGTTATTAATTTGTGAAGTGGTAATTGATAGAATTAATCCCTGAGAACAATACTTGAGACTCGAATGAATTCTAAATTTTATTACTTGTTACAACTACCTAATACACTTACTAGTTAGTGTTCTCAGCTTTGTGACAAGTTTTTGGCGCTGTTGCCAAGGATTATTTACTTTCAATATCGTTAGTAGCAGAGAGATAGCTAGATTGAACATTTCTTTTTGTTGTTTACTCTCTAATTTTTCTACATAATTTTTTCCTGCATTTTGTGTAATTTTCTGGACTATTTTCTATTGTTTTTTTGCATAATTTTGTTTTACATTTTTCTACATGACTGTTTAATTTTTCTCTATAATTCATTTTTGTTTCTGCATTTTGTTGTTTTCTAGATAGATTTTGCATTAATTTTTGTTATTTGTAGCATAACTTTTCAATATTCTTTTGCATTTTTTTTTTTTGCATACTTTCATTTTTCAATTTTTTGCATAATTTTTTATGTTTTTTACGTGTTCTATTTTGTAGTTTTCTACATAATTTTTGCATTATTTTCTATTAAATTCTGCATGATTCTATTTTGTATTTTTCTGTATCACTATCTAATTTCTCTACAAAATGCATTATTATTTCTGCATTTAGTTGTATTTTTCTACAATGTTTTGTAATAATTTTCTGCATAATTCATTTTTACTTCTCCATAATTTTCTGGCTTTGTTTATATTTTGTTTACTTTCTTTTTGTATACAAGGAAAAACTAAAAATAAAGCTGCTTTATTGTTTGATCTAGATACAGACAAGGCTTTTAAGCAATTGAATAGTGAAGCAAAGGTAAGGAAGGTGCAAAAGAAAGTGCCGAAGATATCATCCACTTTTGAATTACCAAGTGTGAGCCAAGCACTACCAAAAGAGAACAATATGGCTAAAAACAACAAGACAAGGACTTTGGGAGATTATGTCATTCTAACTATGCAGGGTTACAATTTGAGTATTGTTAGACCAACAATTGAAGCCAATAGTTTTGAGATCAAACCTACATTGATAAAATTGATACAGCAAGATCAGTTCTCTGAAAATGTTTTAGATGATCCCAATCTGCATCTCTATAATTTTTTGCAATTATGTGACACTATTCGTATCAATGGTATGAGTGAAGATGTTATCCGCTTGAAATTATTTTTGTTTTCTCTTAGTGGCAAGGCTAAATATTGGCTTCTAGCTCAATCACAAAGATGCATCACTACTTGAATTGACTTAGTGAATAAATTTCTAACTAAGTACTTTCCACCATCAAAATCTGTCAAGCTGCGAAGTGAAATCACTTCTTTTGTTCAACAAGATAGTGAATCTCTTTATGATGCATGGGAAAGATATAAGGATCTACTGAGAAGATGTCCTCATTATTACATTCCAGAGTGAATGCAAATCCAAAATTTCTACAATGGGATGAATATTGTCATAAGAACCATGGTAGATGCAGCAGCTGGAGGTTCATTGAATAGTAAAACTCTAGAGGAAGTTCAGCAATTAATTGACATGATAGCAACTAACATGTATCATAATTTCAATGAGAGACATGTTGCAAGTAAGGTAACATTATGAAGCAAAGGCATTTGAGACTTTGATCACCAAAAATCAAATGAAAAATCATTTGCTCTCTGAACAACTTGTAGCCTTAACTCAACAAATTAATACTTTTCAAGTTAGAGCTGCAAAAATAAGCTACTTGATACGTGATTTTTGTGGAGGAAATCATATGAATGAAGCATGTGATGTATTTATACCAGAACCTCAAGAACATATTAATTACTTGGGTGATTTTTAGAGGTCTCAACCTCCATTCCATTCTAATTTTCAATATCAAGCCAATAGGAGTCAACCACATTATCAATGGAATTAACAAAGTCCTACATCAAAAAGTAATATTGTAGTAGCACCATTGTCCTATGCCTATTTTCAGCCTCTACAACCATATTGTCAAGCTTTTTCATCTCAAACTCCAAGAGAGCCATGATTTTCAAAACCTTTGTCTAAGAATATGAATGAAATGGTGAAAACACTGCTACAATTTATGGAAGTTACATAGTTTAACTTCAAAAATCAAGAGGAATCTATGAAGAAGTTGGATACTCAAATAGAACAAATTTCACAGCAATTGGAACATAGGGATGAGGATAGATTATCTAGCAATGCTATTGTGAATCCAAGGGAGCAATGCCATATTGTCATAATAAAAAGTGGAGTAGAGGTTTCTAATCCAAAAGATGAAGAAAAAAAATAGCTACAAAGAATACTGAAGAAGAAGTACAAGACAACTTGTAAAGAGGAAAATTCACTCTTTTTGCTTTTATTTTTTTGCATAATCTGAGTTTCGGTTGCTTTGAAATTGCTTTTGACAGTGAAAGTATCAACATTCGAGGGAGTTTTCTGATGTAGCTTGATGTAGTTTGTTGGAACTTCCACTCTAAACCTAAAAAGTGGTTATGCACAAGCTTATAGGGTCTGCAAGGGTTGTTATAATTGTTGGAACATCCATTTTTCTTACTAAGAATAGTTACATGCCTTAGTGTAACTACATAAATACTTCATCATTATTTTTCTGCTGCTTTCTAAATTTCTTCCTTTAACATTAAACATTTAATTCAAAATTTTTCTATTCATCAAATTAATTGCATCTACACTTTCAGTCCAGGTAAATCTCTATCCAACCTTGCATTTCTGATTTTAGAGTTCTTATGTTAAGGAATTAGAGAAATGTTCATTGTTGCTTTGGAGTGTATGATGTTTGAAATTAATTTTAAAATTGGGCAATTGGTTGAGAATGTGAGAGATTATAAGGGACATATTTTCTAAATTTGATGGAGATTGATGAACTCGTAGAATTTTCATACATGAATTTCTTCAATTCTTGATAAATTAAATTCTTAGTAGTTCACCTTTTGAGTCATGTGTTGAATTGTATCATAGCTCCTACTTAACTAAACAAAGAAAACATAAAAATATGTATATGTTCATAATTGTTTGTGTATTAGGTTCCTTTTTCCAGTTTGTGATGAATAATTGAGATTCCTTCTTCCATTTCTTTGTTTCTGATTTTTGAGTAAATATTTTGTTTTTGTACTTCTTCATGTGATTAGAAATTATATCAGTATTTTTTTTTGTATAGATTTGAATTTTAAAATTCTGCATGCTTCTGAATTTTTAGTTTGATGGAGTAATTGATTCTTCATGTGTATAATTCTGCATGCTTGCTGATCCAGCAGTGCCACGAGAAATCTGCAACACCTTGTTAATGACTCTAGGGATAAATGAAACTTTTGTGCCTCTTGTCACGACCCCTTTTTATAAGGAACTGAGAACATTGTTTCTACACCACATACTTATTTAAAATAGGTAAATAATAGAGAATATAAATATAAAATTCACTTCTCATTCAAAGTAAAATAAAGTTCCTTACAACAAATATCCAACAGAACAACATAATATTACATTTAGTTTATAATATTCAAAATACCAAAAATTATAATACGTAGCTCCCTCGACATGAGGTCTCAAATATAAGGAAAAAAAGGACCTTGATGCATTATTACTCAACTCCAGCTTCTAACTTTTCTTCACTGGCCCCTCAGCCTGTGAAGTAGATGCAACACCTGCTACATCTGCTCACGTACCACCGTACGATCATCGCAGTATACACGCACACAACGACATAGAAAGAAATGCAAGGGTGAGCTTACCAAACATAAAATAAAATCATATATATGGAGCTAAATATTTCTCACAGCAATAACCTCATGCATTTCCAGCCCATCTAATGCACAACATAAAAACGATTTAGCTTAAAACTATGAGAAAGAGAAGGAGAAGAGAAACGAACGGTAAATTTAGCTTAAAGCTTAAAGAAACTTCAAATTCTTCATAATAGACGTAGAATCTCATATCAGACGAGAAATATAAGTTTAGAAAGGTTTAGTATGAGAGAAAATGGTGGTTTACGGCCTTAGAACCTTTAAGAACCTTGGATAGAGGTGAAGAAATGAAAATTTTGTGTGAAGCCCCCTTTTTATAGAAAATTTTTGAAATTTACTGTTTACCGCTAGAATTTACTGTTCATCGCCGGAAATACTGTTCACCGCCTTAATGTTCACGCTGGAAAACATTGTTCAGGGCACTATTCACGCCAAAAAAATACTGTGCACGCGTACTGTACACGCACTGTACGTGTATGTGACGTCAGCCATGACGTCATGATGATATCACCGATGACGTCAGCAGTCACTGTACATACGTGATTTGTACTGTTCATACACGGTTTTGTACGCGGTTTGCACTGTTCATAGGCTGTTTTACTGTTCATTAACACTGTTTATACGGTACTTCAATTTTTTTTTTTAAATAATTTCAAACTCCATCTAAATATATTCCAATACCAAATAATCCTTCAATTAACATTTAATAAGTATAAAATATTATAAATTACTCAATAATAAATTAGAAGCCTGACACCTCTGATCATAGTGTGGTAGTGGGAAAGGTTGCTGCCACTGTGGGGGGGGTCAGCTTTTCCATTAGCATAAAATTCCCTCACTAGGTTTTGAAACCCCTTGCCTGTCAAGCCATAAAAAAATTCCCATTTTTTTACTTGAATAGTGAGCTGGATAGCATCAGCTTCCCCTTCATTGAGTTTGAAGCCCCTATCTTCAATTATTTTCCTAAGTTTGATGCTGGTGTTGTGAAAATTCTCATAGAAGGGAGTGCAAAAGGGGCCTATGTTCACTGATTCACTCTCTTCACTTTCGGATGCAAAAAGTTTAATTCTGGACCTCTTAGGTCTACTAGCAAGAGTTTTTCTCCTCATCTGTCATTCACAACAATTTATCAAAGAATTAGCAGTAGTGCAAAATTTTAAACCAAAGCATTGAACAAATCACTGTGCAGATTGTAGGTTCAAAAATTGAAGAAAGAGTCCTCATAAAAAAATAAATAGTGTTATATAAAATGAGAAATTAAATGTAACAGTGGACCATATTCACAAGACAGATCATGCATTATTCAAAAATGTTGTATATTTGTACAGGCTGTATACTAGAAAATTGAATCAATAAGCACACACAATATTCAGCCAGAGAAATTAATGCAATATGTAAGAAAGCATTTTGCACAGAATTAGAAAATACAGCACTGAAAAATATCCCAAACTAAAGTTATCATATCAACAATAGAGATGCTTATGTTCCCAAGTTCAGTGATTGTTCGTTCAATGAATGCAGCAAGCATGAATCAAATTTGAAGACCAAAAGAGCATGTTTAGATTTGATCAATAAAATTTGTGCAGTAAAATGGATTAGACTTGCATTTGTCCACTGTATATGAACCAGAATTTGAGCAATCAAGAATGAGAATTTGACAGCATTGATGACAAAGAACAATATTTAGAGGGCTGCATTACACCCAGAACAAAACACAAAGATTCAAACAACACTGAACAAGTTGTTGGGGCCCAAAATGAACAAATATTCAAATGATATTTACCAGGAGATAGCCATATGACAAAATTCAATTAAATTAATGCAAGAACAATTCAAAGAGAGCACTTGGTAAACCAGTGAAAATGTTCTTATTTTAACCCAAAAGAAATTTCCTTTATAAAATTCATACACTGTGTAATCAAGCAATTAGCAAGTATAATCAACTATTAACACTACACAGTTCTAAAAATAAAATTTTTAGTTGACAATTATTTTGCAAAATTAAGCAGTAACAACACATAGATGAAGACTGTGTAAAAGTGGAAGGTTGAGCAATGAATTGGAGAAGGGATCATTGTTAACATAAATTTCAAAAAGGTATTTTCAGTGAACAGAGTTCAAAAAAAACACAATTTTCTAATCATCATAAAATTTGTGCAAAATTTAAAAGGCAACGTAGTGGATTATGGAGGACAGGAATTCTATTCACCATTCATATTTTGCAACATTGCAAATCACAGTACCTAACTCTTGCTTAACAGAGAATGCAATTTATACCCAAAAAATTGAGAATGCACAAAGATACATCAATCATTTTGCACAGTGTATAAGAACCGAGCACGACAAAGTTTTTAAGAGATTCGCACAGTATACACAAAAACAAAATTTGCAATAAAAGTAAGACATCGTAAAAGTTTCAGAATAACACTTGGGTCACTCAATGAGGTCTGCAGCCATGAAGTGAACACAACAGCCAAGGAAACAATGAATTACTTATATCCCAAAGTGCAATAAAATGCTTCAACAGAGAACCAAAAGAAAGATGTAGTGAACAGGGAGGACAAAATCTACTAGATCTCTAAATTTATTAAGCGCACCCATGGAGAAGGACAACAATGCACAAAGAAATAATAAAAATAATAAATAAAAAAATTGATTAAAATGACATTCTACAATGAACAGTATACGTTGCTTGCAAATAAGAACTCTCATTGCAGAGCAAGCACAAAAATGCAAATGAATACCAAATTAAAAAAAAATAACTTTATGAAAACTGCAGAACAAGTGAAAGCGTAAAGAATAGAGACAAAAACACTCAGATTCATGAATATAGCAGAATGTAGAAGAAGAATTGCACCTCAAATAGTTCAAAGTGTAAGCATGTACCTTGTGAAGCTTGAAACTTTTAATTTTAGGGTTCGAAAAGGGAAAACGAAGGCACAGAGAGAGACCGGGATGGAGAAGGTTAGGAAAATGAAAAGTAAAGTGAATAGGTGCTGATAGATTAATGAGGAAGCATTACAATGGCAACTACAATGACGTGATGCGTAACTACTTAGAGACTACACACATTACCGTCAACCTTTAAACTTCTTTCTTTTTTAATTTTTTTAAAATTAAAATTTAAAATAAAATAATATTAAATATATATTTTATTTTATTTTTTAATTAATTTTTTATATAAAAAAAAGAAAATTTTAATACTATTATAATGACAACTTTATATGTGCACTAAATGACAAAACAGAACCTGAGTGGCACTTCTTTGGTACCTCCTCTGAGATTTTTGAAACTTGAAAAAACTCTTTAAGTCCATAGGCCAGAAAGAGAGCCCAATCCCAGTGTCACATCCCTACAATTGGTCCTGCTATGTGGCCACATGATACGAAGTAGACAACTGCCTCAAATTAAAATTTCTGTGATCTTCTCCCTTCATTCCAAATAGCACTCTACTGCTTATTAACCCTGAAGTTGGATATTAATGAACTCCAGATTATAAACAAAACCTACTAAAATTTTAACAACTAAAATTAAATAAATAAAATTAATATTTGCAAGAAAATAATTATATTCTAAAATATTCTACTGCTACTTGTATCCCAATTTATAGAATGTTTGATAAATGAACAATTTTTTTCTCCCTCTGGATGTCTCCTCTAAGATAAATTTTAAGTTGCTATCCATTAACTTTGAACATTCTACCAGAAGAAGAATCTTGAATTGTGATTGCTCCAAAAGGAGAGACCTCCTTGATAAAAAATGGGCCAGACCATTTTGACTTTAGTTTACCTGGAAACAACCTCAGTCTATAATTGAATAATAAGACTTGTTGTCTAGGTTGAAAGACTCTGTGTTTGATGGCCTTGTCATGACAGGTCTTGGTTCTCAATTTGTAAATTTCAGCATTTTTGTAAGCCAAATTCCTCCATTCCTCCAACTCAATGAGTGCCACCATCACTGATTAAAATCCTTGGCACTCCAAACCTCAAAAAATATTTCTCTTTAAGAACTTGATCATGGTCTGGGCATTGTTTAAAGGTGTTGCAACTGCTTCAGCCCACTTGGACACAATCAATTGCCACCAAAATGTATTTGTTGTGGAATGACGATGGAATGGTCCCATAAAGTTTATGCCCTAGCAATCAAATAACTCAACTTGTAAGATGTTGTTCAGTGGCAATTCATTCTTCTTAGTAATGTTTCCTATCCTCTGACATTTATCACAGCTTCTTGTGTAAGCAAAGGAATCTTTGAAAATTGTTGGGCAAAAAAATCCACTTTGTAACACCTTTGCAGCTGTCCTATCTCCATTATAATGTCCTCCATAAGGTAAATTATGACAATGCCATAAAATACTCTAAACTTCAGATTGTGGCACACATCTCCTAAGTATTCCATCCGTTACAATTCTGAACAAGAAGGGGTCATCCTATATGTACTGATTTGAGTTCTTGAAAACTTTCTTTTTCTGCTGCCATGTCAAATTCTTTGGGATGATATTGGAGGCTTTAAAATTGGTCATATCAGCAAACTATAGTCTTTTAATTACAGCTAATAATTGTTCATCAGGAAAATTCTCTTGGATCTCCTCTTTTGCGAATGATGATGACATCCCTTCCAGCCTGACAAATAGTCTGCAATGACATTATCCTTTCCTTTTTTATTATAAATCTCTAGATCAAACTCCTGCAACAATAATACCCAATGAATTAGTCTTGGTTGAGACTATTTCTTGGAAAATACAAATTTCAAAGCAGCATGATCTGTGTGGATGATCACTTTGGATCCTAGAGATATGATCTGAATTTTTCCAAAGCAAAAACAACTATAAATAATTCTTTTTCTGTGTTGGCATAATGTGTGTGTGCCTCATTTAAAATCTTACTTGCATAATAGATTATGTTAAAAAATCTGCCTATTTTTTGTCCTAAAACTGCTCCTACAGCAAAGTCACTAGCTTTACATATAACTTCAAATGGAAGATTCCAATTAGGTGCAGTGATAACAGGTCTAGTGATCAGTTTTTTTTTATAACATGAAAAGCATGTAGGCAGTTTTCATAAAAAATAAAGGGAGCGTCTTTGTTCAACAGTGAGCAAAGGGGTTTAATAATCTTTGAAAAATCCTGAATAAATCTGCGATAAAAGCTAGTGTGGCCCAAGAAATCCTTATCCCTCTGACATTGGTTGGAGGTGGCAGATTTTCTATGACTCCCACCTTTACTCTATCCACTTCAATTCTTCTTGCAGAAATCTTATGCTCCAGCACTATGCCCTTTTGAACCATGAAGTGACATTTTTCCCAGTTGAGAACTAGGATGATCTCTATGCATTCTGCAACACACAAGATAAATTTGTTAGACAAAGATCAAATGAATGCCCAAAAATTGAAAAATTGTCCATGAAAATTTCTATAGACTTCTCTATCATGTCAGAAAATATGACAAGCATGCATCGTTGGAATGTTGCAAGAGCATTGCAAAGTTCAAAAGGTATTCTACAGTATGCAAAAACACCAAATGGGTAGGTGAAGGAAGTCTTCTCTTGATCTTCTAGGTTCACAACAATCTGGTTGTACCCAAAATAGTCAACCAAAAAGCAATAGAACTCTTGTTCGGCTAGCCGCTCTAACATTTGGTCCATGTATGGAAGTAGGAAATGGTCCTTACATGTGGCTTGGTTCAGCTTCCGATAGTCGATGTACATCCTCTAACCAGTCACAGTGTAGGTAAGAATGAGCTTGTTGTTCTCATTTCTTATCAAAGTGAGTCGTCTTTTCTTGGGTACCACTTGTACTGGGTAACCTATTCACTATAAAAAATAGGGTAAATCATCCCCGTTGCCAAGAGCTTAAACACTTCCTTTTTGACAATCTTCTTCATTGTTGGGTTTAGTCTCCTTTGTGGTTGCACCACCGGTGTGAATTTATCTTCCAGTTTAATCTTATACATGCAGAATGTGGGATTGATTTCTTTCAAATGTTCAATGGACCATCCTATTGCTGCCTTATGCTCTCTCAAAACTCTCATTAATTTTTCTTCATTCAACTGAGAGAGTTTGCTGTTGATTATCACTGGACAAGTTTTCTTTTTCCCCAAAAACACATATTTAAGGTGGGAGGGCAGGGGCTTCAATTCTAATTGTTGTGATTCCACTGTGCTCACTTTCTCCAAATTCTATAGCATAGGTTGGGCATCTAGCTACTGTATAATTTCCTCTAATTCTTTGTCACTATCTTCATCATTATTCATAACAGCATTGATGAGATCTTTCTTAAGTAGGTCTGCACAATTTTTTGCGCCAAAAATTTTTGCAGGAATCAAAGAATCTACCACTTCCATCCTAAAGCAAGTGTCCTTCTCATTATCTGGATGTTACATAGCCTTAAAAACTTTAAAAGTCACCTTCTCATCATGCACTCTCAACATCAATTGACCTTGCTGCACATCAATCAAAACCCTTCAAGTGGCTAGAAATGACCTTTCTAGGATCACAGGCACATCAGAATCTTCATCCATATCTAAGATAACAAGGTCTGCTGGAAAAATCAATTTGTCTACCTTCACCAACACATCCTCCATTACACCATATAGGTACTTGATGGATCGGTTAGCTAGTTAGAGAGCCATTCTTGTACTTTTAACTTCTTCCACTCCTAATTTCTTCAGAATGGACAACGGCATCAAGTTGATGCTAGCTCCCAAATCGTATAAAGCCTTTCCAATGGTCACATTCGCTATATTGCAAGGGATTGTGAAGCTTCCTGGATCTTTCAACTTAGGAGGCAACTTTCGCTACAATATTGCGCTGCATTCCTCGGTTAAAGCTACTGTAGCATCCTCCTTCAATTTTCTCTTATTTGAAAGCAAGTCCTTCATGAACTTGGGATACAAAGGCATTTGTTCTAGCGCTTTTGCAAATGGTATATTTATATGCAGTTTTCTGAAAATGTCCAGGAATTTGAAAAATTGCTCTTCCTTCCCTTTGTTCTTGGAAATGTGTGGATATGACAGCTCAACTTAAGGTAGAGGGATTTAAGGCTTGCATGAATCTTCCAAAATCTGTTTCATAGATCTATTCCAATTTGCCTCATCTCCCATTAATTTTTGTTTTGGTAGAATTTTCTCCTCCTCTTCCTCTTTTACAATTTCTAATTCTAGTTCTGGTTGTTGTTCTGCTACCTCCTCTTTTTGTCCAGCAATTGAATCTTCTTCTTTTTCAAGTGGCTTCTTCTTAGGTTATGGCTCTACCACCTTTTCACTCATTGTAATAATTGCTAGGCAGAATTCCTTTGAGTTTTCCACTATATTTCTAGAAAAAGAGCCTTGAGTTAGTTCATTTATTTTCTTCAAAATCTGGCCCATCTAAATCTCCAAGTTCTTGATTGAGACTTCTTGATTAGCCATCCTTGTGCTAGAATCCTTGATAAATGCTTTCTATACTTGATCCTACATTGTAAATCATGAATGATAATTGAGAGTTTTAAGTTATTCATTGAAAAAATTTACTATTATTAATTTCATTTTATTTATATTTCAGGAAAAAGGATCAAGAAGTGAAAGCTTTAAAAGATATTGGGAATTGAAACACACAAAGAACCAGAGATATGCATGGGAAAGTACACGCCCGTGTATATGAGTGTGTATCTCACTGGTTGCATGAATCAAGAACACAATAAAGTCAGAGATATACACGGGCAAGTACATGCCCATGTATATGAGCGTGTATCTCACTAGTCGTGTTAATTGAAGTGTATAATCAAAACCAGTGATGTACACGGCCAAAGTACATGGCCGTGTACATGAGCATGTACTTTTATGGAAACCTTTGAAGGGCGTCTTTTAGAAACCAGAGATGTACACGGCCAAAGTACATGGCCATGTACTTGGGCGTGTACTTTTAACGTGCGTCAGAATTTAAATTTCTGTGAGAAGATAGGCCCTTGGGCCACTCATATAAAAAGGAACTTGGCACAAAAACCTAAAGGACACTATTTTTTAGGAGAAGAAAGACTTAGAGATGGATGGAAGATGGAATTAAGCACTTTTATTCATCTCTTTTATAATTTTAGTTTCAAGATGTTTAAGTTCTAATTTTCCTTTGAGTATCTAGACATAATGAATCCTAATTGACCAAATTTTCTAGAATTTTTCTAATGCTATTTCATGTTCTTTTCTCTTGGGTTTAATTGAGTAGTATCAATTGTCTTCCATCTTGTTTTCTTGTTTGAATTTGAGTAAAATTCTTGCATGAAATTAACATTGCTCAATTAAAAGGACTTGAATGTATTTCTAGAGATAGAAAAACGTAAGTTTTCTGTATTAGGATTAACCTTAATTATGAAATTCATAATGAACATAATGTAACCTAGGGTATTAATTGATCAACCGAGGGTTAGGAATCATTATCCTTGAGAAAGGTATTAGTTTAATTCAGAATTTACTGCAGCGACAAGGGTTTGGAACTAAGTAGTTGAAGAAGAATTTTAGTTATTTGGACACTTAGGAAGATTTACAGTCTACATACTCGCCTTTTCCCCTTGAATACCTTTAGTCATACTTTTCTATAATTTATTATCATAAGAAATCTGTTCCTTTTAATTTATTATTCTTCTATTTTTAGTAATTTTATCAACAAAAATTTATTTCTCATATTCATTAACAATTGCGTAATTAAGGAAGTAATTCTTAATAACAATCCCTGCGGATATGATACTTGATACTCTATTTTTCATAATATTACTATGACAATGGGTACACTTGTCTAGTAATTTGATTTTTACACATCAATCATGCATAAACAAGTTGGTGGTTTGTGTTAGTACTTGAGGTTGTTAGGGTTGTTATTGTATGGGACTAGAATTCTGAAAATTTTGTTACTGCCACTGTCCTCCTTGCTGGTTCTATCTTTGTGCAAGTGGAGTATAGTTTGATTCGGTGGCCTGGTGTTTAAGCTAGAATTTGGTCTGAACTGCTGCTGTTAAGGTGGATAAACAGGTTTTTGCTAAAAAAAATTGTTATTGCCACTGCGGTTTTGAATTGAAGTTCTGTTGCCTTGGCATGTTATTCATGAAATTCACTTATTCAGCCCTTTGTTGCTGAAAATACTCAACTTTGTCTTCACTTGTTCTGTCATGATATTCCTTTTGGCTAGTGGGGGCTACATAATGTACTAGTTTGTTCTCTTCTAACTTCATGTTTTCAAGCTTGGCATTGAGGGAATTTAGTTGTTGTGACATTAATTTGTTCTGAGCCAGCAATGCATCCAATGTGTTCAGCTCTAGCACACCTCTTTTTGAAGAATTCATTTCCCTATGATTGTAATTGTTGGATGCCTGATTTCCATATTGTACTGGTATCAAAAGTTACTAGATTTCTCATAAAAACATGCAGTTTAGAGAGCAACCTAGGTCATCTCTCACAAGGATGCAAATACACATTGTTTTAATATCAATTATGCAGAAAAGGTTGTATATTTGGGGGAGTTTTATGATTAAACGCAGAGAATTAAATTGGAAAGAATGAAATGTAAATTTCAATGCAAGTAATCAATCAAACTAAAATTGCAAATGAAAATCGAGATCCAGAACACACAAACATAAATGTAAAGTGATTAAACCGAATTTGCTTAAATCTCTTTTGCACAACAAATCAATTAATCAATTGCTTGTTATATGATCAAGAAAGAGAGGCACAATTCAATCAAATTATACTTCCTATGCAATCGCAAAATGCAAGATCAGAAAACAAACTCGAAGCAATCATAAACTCCTTGAAGAAGTGCGATTCAGACTTTGGCAATGTAATTGAGGAAGAAAACAACTTGAGATTGCAGAATCTTAAATGCCTTTCAATTGTAAATGCAGAGGAATATGAGCTCGAATTGTAAAAGTGGAAGAGAAGAAGAATGGTAAAAAAAAATGAGAGGTTTATTGGAAGCGGGAAAGTTTGCAAAAATTGAAAAACAAAAAAATGAATTAAAGGTGCTTCCAAATCAGCCCCTGACCTCTATAAATACTAGTCCTAAAAGAATAAAAGTAAATGAGCCAAGGCTGGGCCGAAAATAAATACAACAAAACACAAAAATAAAAGCAATAAAAAAATCAAAACAAAAGTCAAACTAAAAGTCTAAAATTCTAAAATTCGTAGAAAATAGTTCTAAACTCCAAACAGCACGATCCATATATCCAAATTGAAGCCCCAGAAGTAAGGAATTCAATGCAAAAAGAATCAGCCAAAAAGGATATCTACAAAAAAAAAAAGTTATGACCAAATTAGTGAACAAAGGTCAGAATAGGAAAACATGAGTATTTACAAGAAATTCCTAAATAATGTGCAAAATGCAAAAATACACTAAATAGAAGAAATAAGGGAATGAAAGGATATGTAAAGGATGCAATAAGACTATAAATGTAGTAACAAAATATGAGTCATAAATGCCATAACTTTAATAAGTTGGCGTGCCTCTTCCAAGGTCTTTTGAGTAAATGAGCATCCAGCTGCTGCATCCACCATCGTCTTTGTTGCTAGATTCAGCCCATCATCAAAAGTTCTCAATTGAAGTCATTCAAGTTTCTCATGATAAGGGCAGTTTCTCAAGAGTTCTTTAAATCTATCTCATGCTTCTTGCAATATTTCATCTTCCCTTTGAGAAAAAGCCAAGATTTCTTGCCTCAACTTGGTTGTTCTAGAGGCTGGAAAGTACTTCCTTCCGGTTAGGATAACAGTCAACTCTTTGCCTTATCCTTTAAAAAAATGGAAAAAGAGACAATCAAATAGCCTCATCGTTCACACCATTCATTCTAATCATTCCACAAATAGTCAAAAAATTATGAATGGCAAGTGGGGATCTTCGGAAGGATACCCAATAAATTGTTCTTGCTGGATCACTCTCATAAGGTGAGGTCTAATCTCAAAGTTGTTTGCTTGAATGAGAGGTCAAACAATGGAGGTTTCATCTTGGTCTTGCACGTGCATAATCATCCAAGGTCCTCTGTTCTTCATTAGGATTTTCTACCATTTCTGCAGAACTCTTTTCTTGTGGTTCTTCTTCTTCTTCTTCTTTTTCTAAAGTCTGTCCCTTTTTTTTTGTTCTTTTTCTTGAAATTAATAATTGGCTGATCAAGTTCTGGAGATGAATCACTCTTTTTTATCTTCTCCTTGCCTTGCATCAACTAATTCAGCTGCTGCGCTTAGATTTTTCTGCAAACACTTAAAACATAGCAGAAATTATTAACCAAAGCTAGCAAATTCTCATTACAATTGATATTAACAATTAATCCCTGGCAACGGCGCTAGAAACTTGATAAACTTTTTGGCAAATGCACCAAATTGTTGAAGAAACAAAAGATTATCGTCCATAGGGATTAATGCTAAATACCAAACCACAAGAATGACACTAGTTGGGTCACCAAAAACAGAGTAGAAATAGAATGAAATTTAACTCAGTGCAAAATCGTAAAAACAGAATTAAAAGTGTCGAATTTAATATTTATAAATGACAGAAACTGCGAGACTAAACATAAAGTAAGAATTAAAATAATTGCAAAATATAAATGTCTAAATTACTGGAGATAGGTCTAAACACAATTAAAAGCAGGTTAAGTTTAGAATCTCTTATCTCTTTCCCTTTGCATGCAAATATATGTATAACTCAAAATACAACTTCATCTAATGGTTAGATTTTCTATAGTACCCAATCTCAATTCCTTGGTAATTGGTTCTAAAATAAAATTAGTGTCCTAATTTATTAGATACAACTAAAGACATTCAGCATTAAGAATTAAATTCATTGACCACATCATCAAAAATTTCTATTCTTAGACAATTCATAATAAGCAAATTAATCCCTTTCCAAGAAAATTTCTATCAAAAATTTCTATTCTTGGATATTCAGCATTAAGTCTAATTGTAAATTTCTTTCTAATCCCTTCAAAATAAAACTATCAGCCATCAGAATATGAGTGATTCATGAATTTCAAGCAAATACAACATTCTACTGAATTTATTGATTAATTACATTAACTTATAATTTAAATTCAATGAAATATGCCTAAAAATCTTTAATTTTCTAGATGAGTTAGTGACTCATCAAATATGCAAAGGAAACATCCAAAGGAATACTCCTTGATAAATAAAAATCTTAAAGGGAACATGAAGAAGGGATGAAGGAAATACACATAGTTGGAAAAGAATAGAAGCCCAGACCCTTGCTTATAAGCTCTTTATTCAAAGAAGAGGGGGAAAAGAAGAAGAAGAATTAATCGCCTTGTTACAAAAATACAAAGATGTATTTGCATGGAAGTACGGAGAAATGCTTGGTTTAAATCCATCACTCATCACCCAGAATTTAGCAATTTACCCAAGGGCAACTCCAGTAAAGCAGCCACCAAGAAAGTTTTTCATAGAAATAGAACAATAGATTAACGAGAAAATATAAAGAATGTTGAATGTTGGATTCATCAAACTAGTATAACATCTCACTTGGTTATCTAACATTGTCCTAGTTAAGAAAAGAAGTTCTAAACGGACAAATTTAGTGTTACGTCCATTTTAGAGACCTAAACAAAATGTGTCTTAAAGATGATTTTCCTTGCCCCATATAGACATCATGGTAAATGCTACGTTAGGTTACTAGATATTCTCATTCATGGATGACTTCAGTGGATATAACCAAATTAGGATGGTTCTAGGAGATTAGGTGAAAACTGCCTTCTTGAACCTTATAGGAAACTTTTGTTATTTAGTCATGCCTTTTAGTTTAAAGAATGCAAGAGCGATTTACCAGCAAGCTATGACTGCCATCTTTCATTATGTAATGCATGAGTTTGTAGAGGATTATGTAAATGATCTAATTGTCAAATCTTAAAGAAAAGGAAGAATATGTCCATCACCTAAAAAGAGTATTTTAGAGATATAGAAAGTATCAATTGAAAATGAATCTCATGAAATGTTATTTTGTTATATCCATTGGGAAATTCTTAGGATTCAAAGTACATTTAAATGGAATAATAATAGACCATGAAAAGGTTTAAACCATTCAAAAAATGAAACCTCCACTAGTAGAATTAATTCACCCATTCAAGAAATTGTTGAAAGAAAGAAATGCATTCAAATGGAATAATGAACATAATGGCACATTTGAAAGGATCAAACAAGTATTGACTTCTGCCAGTACTATAACATATCTGAAAAGGGTCACCCCTCATATTGTACCTTGTTGTAACAAAGCAAACCTTGAATGATATTCTAGCCTAAGAAAATGAAGGTTTGGAAGGAATGGTTGTTTATCTAAATTGAGTATTGAAAGATACTGAGACTCGATATTCAATACAAGAAAAGTATTGTCTTGTGCTAATATATGTTGCTCAAAAGTACATGAACTATTTTCAATCAGATCTATTGCAAGTGATGGCCAAGTCTGATTGAATAAAGTACTTATTACAAAAAAAAAATATTAAAATGAAGAATAAGCAAGTGATTCTTTATATTAAGTGAATATGACATTTCACAAGTCACCTCCATGATGCTTAAAAGTCAGGCACTAGTTGACCTTCTTACCATTTTCCTAACATACATGGAAGGAGAAGTGCTTGAAGATATAAAAGGAGACAGAGCAAAATAAATTAGAATGGACGTTAGTATTTGATGGAACACCTACAAACCTTTAGGTGGGGTAGGAATCGTATTGGCAACCAAAAGAGAGGAATTGTCTTTCACATATGTTTTAGACTTCTCTTGTACAAACAATGAAGTAGAATATGAAGAATTAATTATGGGTTTAAGAATGGCTAAAGAAATGAAGATTCAAATGTTACAAATAAATAGAGACTCTAGCTTGCACCTTAGAAAAGAATATGGAGTCAAGGAAGCAACTTTAGTATAGTACAAAGATCAAGTCTACCTTTGACTAAAAGGCTTAAAAAAAGTTAAGTTTTCTCACATTTCAAGGACAAATAACATGTTGGCAGATGCATTGGCAACAATAAGTAAAAGGATGAAAGAGGGAAAACAAATGGTAAGGATAGAGAAGGTTAGAAAAACATAATGTCACAACTCCTTTTTATAAGGAACCGAGAACATTATTTCTACATCACAAACTTATTTAAGATAAATAAATAATAGAGAATATAAGTATGAAATTCTCTTCTCATTCAAAATAAAACAAAGTTTCTTACAACAAATATCCAACAGAACAACATGATATTACATTTAGTTCATAATATTCCAAATACCAAAATTATACTATGTAGCTCCCTTTACATGAGGTCTCAAAATATAAGGAAAAAAGACTTTGATGCAATATTACTCGACTTCAGCTTCTAACATTTCTTCACTGGCCCCTTAGCCTGTGAAGTAGATGCAACACCTGCTACATCTGCTCACGTACCACCGTACGATCATTGCAGTACACACGCATACAATGACATAGAAAGAAATGCAAAGGTGAGCTTACAAAAATAAAATAAAATCATATATGTAGAGCAAAATATTTCTCACAGCAATAGCCCCATGCATTTCCAGTCCATCTAATGCACAGCATGAAAATGGTTTTCAACTGGTTTCACAGCCTAAGTAATCCAGAAGGAACTGAGCCGGTCTGGGAGCGACCTATTCTGGTATCTGGATCCAGACAGCACAGCAGCTCAGCATGAACTTACCGTTACACATATACCCACCTAAACATGTAACTCAGCTCTATAATGATGCAAAACATATATCTCAGCATGATGCACACTGTCAAAATTATTTTAACAGTTCAGCTAAGATAAGTTTATAATAGATCAGCCAAAATCTCAGCATTTTAAAATCAATTAACAGCAGTTACAGCTGAGAAAATAGCTTTTATTCAATAGATCTAACAGAATCATATCAAAACATCTTGAAATAGCATATTAAATCGTTCAAAATGTAGTTCATAGATTAAAGTAAACTCTCCTTACCTCAAAATCATGATTCACAGTAGATCTACCGAATATTACTTGTTTTATAGCAAGATTCACTGAAGATTTGGCTTTAGAATGGAGTTTCTCCTAAGAACACCATGAACTTCTATGAGAAAGAGAACGAGAAGAGAAATGAACAGTAAATCTAGCTTCAAACTTAAAGAAACTTACTTCAAATCCTTCAGAATAGACGTAGAATCTCAGATCTGGCAAGAAATCTAAGTTTAGGAGGATTTAGTATGAGAGAAAATGGTAGTATTTAGCCTTAGAACCTTTGAGAATCTTGGATAGGAGTGAAGAAATGAAAATTTCGTGTGAAGCCCCTTTTTTATAGAAAATTTTTAAAATTTACTGTTCACCGCCAGAATTTACTGTTCATCTCCAGAAACATTGTTCACCGCCTTACTGTTTATGTCAAAAACATTGTTCAGGGCACTATTCATGCCAGAAATACTGTGCACGCGTACTGTACAAGCACTGTACGCGTATGTGACGTTAGCCATGACATCATGATAATGTCATTGATGATGTTAGCAAACACTATACATACATAGTTTTTACTATTCATATACGGTTTATACTGTTCATACATGGTTTATACTATTCATACGCGGTTTGTACACGATTTTACTGTTCATTGACACTGTTCATACGGTACTATTCACTTTTTTTTGTAATAATTTTAAACTCCATCTAAATCTATTCCAATACCAAATAATCATTTAATTAACATTTAACAAGTATAAAATATTATAAATTACTCAATAATAAATCACAAGTTTGACACATAACCTGAAGAAAAATAAAGAATCAATGAAAGCAATTGGTGGATGCACATACTAGAACAATTGCAAAAAAAAATATTATGAATAAACCCATTAAAGATTTCTATCAAAGCAAAAGGTCTTGTACAAGAAAGCTAGTAATAATATATTAACAAGGTGTATAACACCAAAAGATGGCATGAAAGTCACAAAAAACTACATAATAAAGTGTGGCTAAAAAAGACCAAGCTTGTATAAAAGAATACAAAGGTGGAGAATATTTTGGCCATCTATGAAGAATCACTATGACACTTTTCAGAATAACTGCAAATGTTTCTAAATTCACCCTAGGTAGTGACAAAAGTGTGGGTTAAGGCATTCTAGTTCTGAAGCACTAGCTTGAAGTTGCTAGAACTACACATGAATAAAAGACCAAGAGTATAATCATCCAAGAACACATGCTCAACCCAATCAACCCAACCCATCGTAGGTGACACATAAGAAACAAAGCACAAAAGAGCCCAAGGAAACTCTTGGTGAAGTAGGTGTAAGCGAAACAAAAAAGGACCCATGACAGAAGAGGGCATTTTTGTTGAACCATAGCAAAGGCAGACTTGGGAATTTGATGCAAATGTCCCTAATGGGTCGGCAAAAAAGAAGTCATTACATATCAAAGTCACTCTTGGAAAGGCATGTCAAGCACCCAACGCCTTGGGGCATTCTATGGTTTAGAGTGAGGAGAAGGAACCTGGGGACAAAGGTTGAAAGCAGTCAAAACAGGATTTGAAGAGAGTTTGTTAGAACCAATTTTTGAGAAGGCATCATTATGGGAATGCTTAAGGTCACAAGAAGCAGAAGTCATGAATGCATAAAAGTAGAAAGGACTAAAGCAGATAGGCAAAGGCATAAATACGTTTTTTTATCA
This sequence comes from Abrus pulchellus subsp. cantoniensis, assembly GCA_024086825.1. Lineage (NCBI taxonomy): Eukaryota > Viridiplantae > Streptophyta > Magnoliopsida > Fabales > Fabaceae > Abrus > Abrus pulchellus. Next base: position 20,112,038 of record CM044050.1, on the reverse strand, counting down.
AAAAAGGACCTTAAAACAAGAAGTAATTAAATAGAATAAAATTAGAGCTGTCAAAATAGGTCAAAGCCCTGAGCCTTACCTTGTTGGCCCCTTGTAGAGTCCTGTTTTTTTTTTTTTTTTAAAGCTCTATAGTTAGTGGGTTTAAATTAGTCCTAAGCTCCAAAATTAAAAAAAAAAAAAAATAGGTTAGGATGAGGGTTAGGGGTGAGCTAGCCTACTTATTTTACAAAGTAAGTAATAACTATTATATTATTTTTTATAATATTTATTAAATTATTTTATTTAAATAAATTAAAAATTATATTTAAAATATAAAAAAAATTAAAAATAAATTTTTTTATTTAATATATTAAAATTTTATCATAAAAATAATATCAAATATAATTATATTATAAAATTAAATTAAATTTAACTTTTACATTTTGTTAATTTTATTAATTAAATTTAATATAGCACGTTAATAATTTATGATTTTAGTTAAGAATTAATATTAAATATTTTTAACTAAACAATAATTAGATAATAAAATAATATTTTATAAAATACTATTTAATAATTATTTTAATAAATTTAATCAATTCTAGTATATTTAAATATTTTTTAATGATTTTTAATAATTATAAATTCATTATAGCGTAAGTTTATACATGATATGATTATTTGTAATATAAATATAAATATATAAAATCTTAAATAATTAAGTTTAACATATTTTATATAGATATATATAGGTATAAATAGATTTTTTATTATTAAAAAATATAGTTATTAATATACACTTGAAATTTAATAATTAATAAGTATTTATATAAATTAACGTATAAATAAAAAATTAAATTGTTAATTAATTAATTTATTTATATTTAATATGTAAATATGTATTTTAATTTATTATATACGTATTATTTTTTTATATTACATTAATGCTATGGTGTAATTAATTTTACATATATTTATGAATTTAAAATAATAAATTAATGAATAAAATAAAATTAAATATTATATATATATATTGTATTTAGTTTAAAATTTTGTATTAAGTTTTATTACAATTTTTCTATTAAGATAAAAATTTAGAAACACAAGTTATTTTTCTGATAAAAATATTTATTTACTTTTTTAAAAAAATATATTAACTTTTATTCAATAGATTTAACAAATTTTGTTAATGTTATTTTTTTATGATCAAGAGCATTATCCGAGAAAGTAAACTCATGTAAAGAAAAAAAAGTCAAAAACCATTATTCAAAACTTGCCTCAAGTGTTTAATATGAAAACCAAGTCACCCATTGGGAGACTTTGCCCAAGAAATTCAAATGTTAAGAAAAAGCCATTCTTAGGGGAGACCATTCATATGAAAATTCATTTATGGGCACATGGAGACAATTTTTTGGGATGACAGCCGAATAATTAATCTAAACCAAGTTTACGATAAGACCCAAACAAATTAGGTGATTGTTTCATGCCCTAAACTAAAGCAAACTGCAATAAAATTCCAAATGAAAAGCAATAGAAAAAGACAAAAGAGCACAAATTCCCTTAAGAAAAAAACATGCAGTAAGCGTAATGCAGGTATGAAGCACTTGAAGCAAAGTTGTATATTTCCAGAAGATGGGATATAATCAAGGTCGTCCATCATAAGGATGTGTAGCTCGAAACTTCTAAACCTAAGAAGAGCAGCAAGCTTTTTACAAACGTTGATCCATCAACTTCAGCAATATACAATAAAATAAAAAATCTTTTGTAATTCATTAGGTTAATTCAAAATTTATTAGTTAGAGACATAACATTTTAAAAGTAAGTTTTAAACTTCCTATAGTGTTGAATTGTATAAATATTACTTTTTTATAATTTATTATGTATGTGTATATATATATATATATATATATATATATATATATATATATATATATAATAATTAGATAAGTTATCCTATCCATAAAAAATAGTTAATGAATTTTTTAAATAAATTATACATTTTAACACATTTTTAATGGATCAAACTAGATTAATATTTTATTTTTACCATCCATTACGATTTGATTTAAAATTTATCCAATCCCTTCATTTGACACTTCTAATACATCTTCCTTTGCTTAACGTTTGTGAAAGCATCTCCAAAAGTAAGGCATGGCATGTGACTTAGGAAAGGCCACCAAGTTAGGTCATGCAAACCATTACCGTGTAGTATTATCCCAAGATGACGTACAAAATGACTTCAACTCACTTTTAAAAGCATGTTTTTTCATTTGATCGAAGTATGGGGTCTGAATGAATGGCATAATAAAGCGTGCAAATACACGTGAGAACACATGCTACCCACCGTTCATGGTAGATAGAAATTCAAGCTGATTTTGGGAGACATCTAATCCTGAATACTTTACTAATTTGTTGTGTCGGGAACAGAGTCTCAAAAAAATATACTAACAAAAGAAAGTCTTAAAATGGGGAACTTAAAATGTATGAATTCAATTGATTGAGGATGGTTTGGCACAAATCTTGCTAAATGGGAAGTCGGGAGTTATAGATTCAATTCAAATTCCATCCATTCAAGGATTAAAGACATTGTAGGTAGAAAGTTTGGGACCCGAATGAGCATCCACCTGATCAAGAGATGCACATATATCATGGTGCATGTGGCGAAGTGTGCTGATAAGACAAGTGTAATTAGTGCTTCAAATCCGAAACAAGAACAATCACTTTTATGTAAAATTAGTCAATTAAACCTATATTAATGTATACAGCACATAACTCGGGCAAGAATCCACTTTCATAATTAATCAGATATATTTAGCCAAAAAAGAGTCTAATATATGAACTTTAACCAAGAAACGTTGAATTGACAAACAAGCGTCTTCCATGATACTTACTATGGATTCAACTTTGGTATTACTGATTTCACACTATCAGTAAACCATATAGCGCCCCTTGATGACTTGAATAAAAAACTATTGAAATGATTTTGTACAAGTGTAAAAGCTTAGTTACTACGACCATTCGTAGTACTCTCTTGTATACACATAACATAAAAATAATAAGTGTTTCAAAATTTAAATTCAAACTCAATATTTATGTGTTCTTCGGCAAAAGAGTTAGGTGATGGCAGCATGCATCATCCCCTTTTTGTACCTACAAATATTTATCAAGTGCACACTTGATATGGACATGTATATAATAAACATTATTGAATCACCTGATCTTTTATTCGACCTGTCAAAACGTTAGCAGAATAAGCATATTGATTCCGTGAAGTTATTAAGTGCACTGGACCATATAATGACGGATCTATACTGTATCAAGTCAAATCAATATGTTTGATGGGCTTTCTCAATAGAATTCCTCAGTAAGGATATTACTTGAGCTGGCTCAGGAGCTCTGAACACTGAATTTCCAGCAACAATGCAGTTTGCCCCTGCTGATGAAGCTACGTCAATGGTTGAAGGCCCCAAACTACCATCAACCTGCAATTGACGTTGAGCATCTTTTGATCATTGCAAAACAATAAAATTACCAGTGTGCATGAGCTATAACACAAGCATTTCAATTCAACATCTTCAATCTTCATGGATACAATAATTGAGTACTTAGATATAACATCAAAACGAAAGTAATGGTGAGAAATAACTGTCGCTGCCTTTGTCATTAAACAAGTGGTGAGAACATAAAAATCAATCAAGTAAAAAATCACAATAATCTATATGAAGAAAATTCTTAAATATGCATCAAACTTGACAAGAAAGAAGTTAAAGACAAGAAAATAAGCTGAGATGCCTCTATGTCAAGGGATGGATACTTCTTCCTCAGTATACGTACCTGATTTGAAATTTCAAAATGCAAAGAAAAATTAACCAAAAAATCGATACAACTAGCATAGTCGACAAGAGTTGTCAGCCACAAATAATAATAAAAGAAAGAGTGATGATACCTTATCCATCATCTCTGGCATAAATTTTTGTCCTGCAAATCCAGGATCTACAGTCATTACAAGAACCATTTCCCATGATTTTCAGCTTCTACCTGTGAAAACACAAAAAAAGACAAAAGAAACACAAAACCTTCTTAAGACTTAGAGCTTCCAGCCAGAGATATAGTATCTGTTCTCTAGTCAACACACAAAAACTTACAATAGTAACAGAATAAAGATGATTACGAAATCCAGCTATGCAGGTATGATCACATGAGAAACAGAGTGGGAAAAATGCATACCAAAGGATAAACCTCACCTATGGGTGTCCCAGGCTTTAATGCTACACTAGGCCTCATGCCCTGTGACTTAATTCTGTGGATAAGTTCTTTCTAGTCATCTATTCACAAAAACCATTTTTAAGAAGGCTGAAAATGGAATATTATATAAAGTAGGCAGAAGAAAACAGTATATGAGCAAGGAAAACCAAAAGAAAGAAGTATAAGGACCATTGTTGGTGCCTCTTTATGAAATGTAAACCAGAAGCACCAGTTTTGCCAAAGGTTCAACATAATCAAGAGGATTTGTAACCATAAGGTGAAAATCCAGATAAGCCCTGCAAGGGTTAATGATTAATGACTAAAATGCATCATACATCATCCAAATAGGTAAAACAAATTCTGCATAAAATCATCCAGATCAGTGAAAAAGGAAGTTTGTTATTTTGTGTGTTTTCTCAAACTTTCAATGCCTGGAGCGCCAGTAGTTAAATTGGGGACAAAATGCCTGCACAAAATAGAGGGAAAAGGGGGAAAGGAAAGGGAACATGTTCAGTAATTTAATGGCCAAACTCACTACACAGAGATAGTGAAGTTTAATAATAAACAAAATTAAGGACCATGATGTGACTCTAAGTCATCCACAGCAAGACCAAGTCAAGTTGATGAACTCATGAACAAAATACCCTTCCCATTATTATGACCTCAATTGTTAATGCTGGATAGTACTAGCACCCAAACATTTTAATCTTTAGTTTTATGCTTCACACGAATGCAAGCAGAAGTTTGAAAGATAAATATTGCCAAGTTCTGCTGGGGTTTCTCTTATTTTCCTTCAATTAGATGATCATCCAACTTGAAACTTGCATAGTTAATTGCCCAAATTGCAGTCCCATTCCATGTCACTTTTATAATAAAGGCATTCTGCCTAATGTCAATACAGTACAAAATAATTTATTTGTTTCAAAAACAATGAATTAGATGACAGGTAGAAAATTATGATTCAATCAGAAATCCGTCACCAGAAAGTAGCCTTAAGATTGAAGAGTTTAGGCATCTGCTGCATGTTTGTATGACTACCAGCCACAAACAATTACTGTGTACAAGCAAATATGTAACAGAGGAATGTAGCATAGATCAAAATACTTAGCTGGATGAATTGAAAGGACTATAAACACCAGGATGAGGTGGGGAAAAAATATTCAGCCAGGGCCTCAGTCACATTAATGCAGTATTGATGAAAGCTGTGATGAAAATTGGGGTAGCTAAGACAGCAATAGCGAAAAACCAAAAGTTACAACACTATGCTATATAAGTAGTTGATATTGGAGAAATTTATAGTAGATAATGCAGCACAGATTAGAAATGAATACCCTATCTGAACCAGAGAACCTAGACTGAGAACACGAGGTTACTTTGATCCTGTTATTGTTGTTATTGAACATGACTGAAGACTCACATTCTAGTTCTGCCGATAGAACAGCCTTAATGGTAAGCATGATTTTGAACACAGCTAGCAACACTTTCATATACACTCTTATTATTGGTAATATTGGCTAAAATTTATTGAAAAACACAAAAATCATGTTGAGCGCACCCTTAATTAAATGATTATCACTTATACTTAGTAGTTTTCATAAATTTCGGCCAATAAGAGAGTGCATTCGTTTAACTTCTTTAGTCATGAATATAACTATACAGTATCCCAACACACACAACGAGATCAATCATCATTGAACTAGAATTTATATCCGATTTAACTAATATGCAAGAATAATTACTTTGAATAAACTGAAGAGTATAATATTCACAGTTAACCCAAACTAATTACATCTGAAGGCAAGAAAAAAACAAACGCTATAATCCATTATGCTAAAACTGCTGAACCTCAAAACTAGAAAAGCACAAGGGAATAAACAGAACTTCAGCTTAGAACCCAGTCAATAGCGTAAAGAAAGGGAGAAGAAGAATGAAAATATCATGATGTCCATGAAGAGCTAAACGGCGCCGCACTTGAGCATGCGATGAGCCGCCGAAGGGGAGCGATTTGGGTGTCACTCCAATCGCTCTTTTGCCTTCAACTTCGAAAAGCGCATCCTCGTTTAGGTTCGGTGGTTGGTGGCGAGTGGCGACGGAGTAACGCAAAACAAAACGAGCTTCTTTGTTATACGCTATTGGAGTCCCGTCGTCCTTACTGGTTGTAACGTTACTTCATGCCTGCTCTGACTTTTAACTTTTAGGTCGTAAATTTTGACCCAACGAAAATGCAAAAAATTTATTTTTAACATATTTGTTAATATTTTTTTAGTTTTAATTAAAATTCATTTAAAATTATATGGTTTCATTTTTTATTTTTATTTAATAATATTTCTCAGATTTTTATAAGTTTTAATAAATTTTAACTACAATAAAAATTGTGTGTCAAATTTATTCTTAACATTCCTCTTGTAATACTATTATTGAATGCATATTAATAACTCTACAATAAAACATGTTTTATACAAACTAGAAATATCCAGAATTAGAGTCACCTACATAGCAAGCAATACAAAAAGATACTCCATTATCCATAAGAAACTGAGACTAGTGATCAGAAGAAGAATTGATGGTCCACAATTCTTGAGTGGAAGAAGGTAACTTGGATCTTGTGGTGATGGTCTTATGGGCCTCACAAACAACTCGAGAAAGGAACGATGTAGATCATCGTTATAGAAAGTGGGATGTAGGTGCTTGTTGTCCTAGACCATTCTGTTGCATAAAAAACGCGACAAATCATATGTATATTAACTAGTTATGCTCTTAGTCATGTACCAAAGGACCTCAATGGTCAAACTCGATGGTGATGCATAGGTGGAATGATGGCTTCCACATCTTGAGAGCTGCCAACTACAATAGATGCATCTAGAAAGAACACAAGAAAGAAAGGGAGTGAGACATATAGCATTATTCACAAAATAAATGGATAAACAACAATGTAAGAAAATGTATACAATTTTATACATACACACGAGTATGTTACATGCACATGTTCTTATGACACACTACTATGTTATGTAGGTGGACTCAAACATTCCTCTAAAAAGTATTCAAGAGCACCCATTTCTATAATAATATTGGCTTTTTCATCAACATGAATAGTCTCCATTAACTTGGATAATCTTGAGATCTAGTTGGGGTAGTCACACTTTAGTTTTGAAGTCTCTCAACTACAATGAAGTTATTTCGGACCATTACAACACACATACCCTTTAGACTTATGTAAAAGTTAACTACTTGGAATTTTTGGTGCACGAAGCCACGCGTCTTCTTAGACACATCTCAACAAGATCAATGCTGATGATGCATGATACAAACTCAAATTGTATCTCACCTTTAGAAAACATTTTTTTAGCTTAAATATTTATATCATGTAATAAAATTTATTTTGACAAAAATAAATACAAAAATGAAAACTTTCTCTCAACTCATGCATTATTTGTTTTTTCTAAAATTATTGATATCACATAAAATGTTTAACTAATTTAAATTCAATTATAAAAAATATATTAATTTGATTTAAATAAATTAAGTATATGTAAAAAATTATACAAATGCACATTAAGAATTATAAATTTTTTCAAAGTCTATAATCATAATTCAGGATTAAATAATTTAAATTTAATATTTGTGTAAAAAATTTATGTCTTCTACAACGACATGGTTGACGTGTGACTATAATCTTTTTTAACATTGTAATAATTAATCTTTATAATGATTTAACAATATCAAATTATATAATAATTTAATCCCAAATTTTTATAATAAATGCTTTAAAATTAAGTTATATTTAATATTATATATATATATAGTTTAATTTGTTCTATGTTTTATGTAAACTATAGATATAAAAATATTAGAAAAGTGTACCTCAGCTGTTAAATATAAAAATAGATAATTTTAATGGTAGTTTATAAAGGGTTAAAAGTTTATTTTATGTTAATTAAATTAATTATAATTTCTGAATTTAAACTTATGGTGATCTCACTCATTATTTTAGTCTCTTAAACTTGTACATCAAATACTAAATAAAAACACATTAATCTAGATTTTATTGCATGTGATTTTTAATTGACTCTTTTAATTAGAGTTGAATTGCATGTTTTGTTTATTAAAATGTAATTATTTTTTAGAATGCTTAAGAATTAATGTTAAACATACATGAAATTAATTATGTTTAAATAATTTTTTATCAATCCCATTTAGTGAGTGGTCAAGCCATGTAATATTAATTTATTAATGTATAATTTTTTTAATTAACAATAACTAATTACATAATGCAAGTAATTGACAAATTTATTAATAATTATATATATATATATATATAAAAGTTAAGATCTATTGACACTAAGTGTCAAACTTTGACGCTTACACTTTTTAATAACTTTTTTAAAATGTAAGATTAAAAAATTTAATTATTAAATTATCTTATATTGTCTGCATGATTATGTGTATCAAAATTTTCACATTTATAGATATTGTATGAAATTTTTTATGTTTACTTATATTCTAAAAAAATAATGTGACATTTTTATGTTATTTAAAATAATATGAAAATAATTTTATAATTGAGAAAGAATAATTTAGTTAAATTCATTTGCCAGTCAAATATAACACATAAAATTATAAAATATTTAGTTCATTTTACTCAAACTTATAAACACTTAAATAATAAAGTAATAGAAATTAAACAAATTTTTAAGAGAAAACATTGAAATAACATTAATATATATACCAGAGAACCCAAAGTGGATCAAGAAAGAAAAATAAAAATTGAAAGAAAAGTAGGTAGTAGCAAAACTACTAAATGTAATGCAGAAATATAAAGTGCAAAATGTAAATAAGTAAATGTAAAATATAAGAAATTAGAATGGCGATAGAACTAGTACAGATCTAGTGGAGGGAGAAGGGAAGAAAGTTGGACGATGGTAATCCAAACAGAACCAGCTGAGAGAGAGAAGAGAGAAAATATACAAAAACAAGATTTTATTAAAACTATAAAGAAAAGCTTATAAAAGTCCACAAATAACTAGATATGGAAGAAAAAGTTATAAAATATCTAACAGTATATATTTTTATGGAACTAAATGATGGTAATAAACCAGAAGTTTAATTTTATGATGTCAAAACTCCTCCACTCCTTCTCTCGTATCTCCTTGCGCTCTAATTCTAGCTCATCCTCCTCCTCTCCTACCAAAAAATTACTCTTCAATGATTAGAAAAAACAATCTCCTGAAATCACTCCAAAATATAACCACTTCAACGAAGAAGTTAGTTTTAAAGAGATAAATCAAAGCATGGGTGACTAGACTATTCCAGAAATCTCTCAAGATACGTTATATGTGCCTAAAAAACAAACCAACAGAAACAGTTCTAATTATATTATCAAGACCATTGAGAACAATATTCTTCTAGGTCAAGACATAAGAGAAGAGTTCCACCTCTTGTAGAAACATTCGATTAATGACCACAAAGAAAATACAAATACCTCCGTATACGATGTGTTCAAGTAGCAATTAAATCTTTGATAGACATAGGTATAGATGTCGCTATCTTAATGTGCCTTAGGGATGTTTGACACAAGTTTGAAAATTCCTTAATAGGAGCAGTAGAAACCAGTCTCGGTTAAGGTCCGATTTATTTCAACTGTTTTTCAAACAAGACAGTGAGTCTTATGGATGTAAATATTTTAGACTCCCTATTTCTTAATATTTGCTTTCATGGTTTAGACATGAAAGATAGATCTATTCCCGCAGCCTTAATCTATAAGATTCAGTACAAGGTCATGAATTATTGTGCTTCTAGAGTCCTTCTCAAACTGCAAAAAGGTAAGACTACTTTGTTTATCAGTGATATGACAAAGACTAATGTCTCTTTCCCTATGATCATCAAGTGGGATGAGGTTACTCTCCCAAAGAAGTGGGTTATCGACATGGGTACGCCTTGTATTCCCAAGCCTACTCCTCAAATTCAAGATATCTTTCAGGATAATTTTGAGAAAGTCAAAATAACCTTCAATAGGAGAAATTCATTCTCCTCCAGAATTGATGCTTTTAGTAGACAATCTGATTTTGTATTTGTTAGGAGATCATTCTCTTCCAGTTCCTAAATTTTTAGAATAGAGATACCTTGTAGCTCATGATCCCTCCCACATAAACCTACAAGGTTTAGACACATTTTCTAGTATTCCTAAAACTGTTTACCAAACCTCCGATAAGTAAGATGAAAATTAAAGTATTCAATCTCCAACCTACTCTTCCCTTAATGAGTCTTATGATATTATCTCATAAGTTTGTTATTGATAAGAAAATCCTAAAGAAAGATTTCTATTCTAAGGATTAGAAACCTCAGAGAGGGTGATTTTTTCATAATTAAAAGGGTAATAATAGATCCGAAATCTAAGACAACAACTACTTATGGTAGTATTTTTTGGTCTTGTACTTCCTAAGTGAACTTTTGTGTCAAACTTGGAAGATCTATACTTTTTCTTCCAAGTCAGTGGAGTATTTCAATTTTTAGCAACTAACCTTAAGAGTATTTTAACCTTATGCTCCTTAAGCATGCTTGTGCACCTAATTTGAAATATCAAAACTCAACTTTTCAAATCCTTTGAGAAGTTTCATGCTTCCATATTCACTTAGTCATGTTAATAAATCATGTAATAACATGCAATATTTTAGAACAATGATTAAATAACACATTGACACATAGTGGAATTTAATATCATTATCATTTCCATATAATATTTTCAACCATATTCATTTGTTTTCATAAATTAACCAAGTAAGGAAAGTAATCTTAATAGGCATAAAAGAGATTAATCAATCAATAAAGTGATTTTAATTAAGAAGGCGACAATGACTAATAAATTAGGATGTGCAATTTCAAGGAAAAAAAAAGCATCGTGAAATAAAAGGATAACAAAATTAGTATATACTAACAAAAAATTTAACAAGTTATTGGACCAATAACTTCTATACCTATTATGTATCATTGTTATTTTTCTTAAACATTTTATTGTATTATAATAAGATTCATGATAATTACTGGCAAGCATAAGCATAATAGTTATGTAAAAAAAATTATTAAATTTAAAAATTAAAAATTTGTACACTTAACTTTACAGTAAATTCATAATAACAATGTTAATGATATTTTTCATTAACATATCTTATTCTTTTTTCTCTTTTTTTTTTATGGTGTAATGCACTTTGGGATATCTTTGTTATGTTCATTAGTCATTTCTAGAAAAGGTTTTTTTCTTGCTTTTCTATGTTATTGTTAAGCATGTCTTCATGCTAGACTTCATCCCTTTTGAAATTATTTTTTATAATCCTTTGATAACTCCTTTCACTAGTTGATCTCTTCGATAACGCACCAATTTATTGTGTTAACAGTGATTAGTAGAGTTATTGTATTCTACAAGAATTGATAAATATTTTTATAATTCCTATATCCTAATTAAAACATTTGACAAGAATCAATAAAATTTATATATATATATATATATATATATATATGTATGTATATGTATTTAAGTGTTAAAATTTTATCAGTTTAACAATAATAAATATGATTGAAATAAAAATAAAAAAAATTAAAATACAATAATTTAAAATTGAGATTGAATTTAATCATTTATCCTCCTCTGTATTATAATTATTTAACAAATAAAAATATATTCTATAGAAACTAAAAGCTTGACATATTTTTAATTTAAATAATGTAAATTTTTTTTGTTTTTTGTTTTTTGGGTCTGAATTTGTTTTAATAGATATTTGGACTAAGAGACCCCGATCAAAAAGATTAAAAATATGAAATTGGGCCGGTCAACCCAAAAGTATGCATTTCAATATTTTGCTACTAAGCTTGACTTTTTTTAAAAAAAAAAAATTGATCGTTCGGGTTGTCTTCTTTTTTTTTTCAGCCGCTAGGCCTGACCCTTTTTTTCTAGTATTCCCGTGGCCAAGTTACATAAAAAGTGGGTCTAATAATAAATAATAAAATAAAATGGGTTGTAAGTTTTTTAATCTTATTTATTTTTAGTTTATTTTAGTAAAAATATTCTACTTCTCATTCTAAATATTTATTTAATAGTTTTACTTTTTTATCATATTATATTTAGCTCTTAATTTTTATTTGTAGAATTTATCCCTTTTATCAGAAGGCAATAAAAAATAGGGTATATTAAAAATAATTTTCAGCAATAAGTTTCACACTATTCCATTATTTGTATCTTTTCTGGTTAGATATTTATTCTTTAATATCATAATATTTTATTTTATTGTATAATTTTAAGAATATCGATATAATTTGATTTTATGTTCATATTTTATTTTTTTATGTCATGGTTAGTAAATTATATTTTTAATTTTTTTATATTTAATAAATAAATAATATAATATTTGTCTCAATTTATAAAATTAACGTGTAATTTTTTAATCATTATGTATTATAAATTGACAAGATCCACCTTATCTAGACTTTGTGTGATAAAAGTTTAATATATTTTAACTTTAATCAATTCAAAAAATATTTTTAACTGATTAAAATATAATTGTTTTGTATATTTTTCATTAATTATTAAATTATTTATTAATCCAATGAACTAAGTTAAGAATTATTTTAATGCAACAATTTATAACTTTATTAAGTAGCATTTTTATGTTTACGCATTTTAAATTGTTAAGACTTTGTGTACTAATATTACTTTAGCTCTTATGCAATACAAACATATGAAATTATTTATTAGTCCATAGAATTGTTGATCGCTTCTACGTCTAGGTAGTAAATTTGGCCAAAAAAAATAAATTGTTGCAAGTAAGTTAATAATAAATTTTTTGACCAAAAAAATTTGTCATAAAATTGTGAAGAAAATTAAGAACTCCTAGGGTTATTCTTCCATTGGTTAGCTTTTCATACAAGCGAGGATAGTGCATCTTCATGCACTTCTTCGATGTTTAATATGAAAAAGGCAATGTTGAACGGTTCTGTGCCTATAGTCTTACTTATGAGGTCATAAATTTGACCAAAAAAAAAATTCATCACAAGTAGGTTAGTAACATATTTTTTAACAAAAAAAAAATTCATCATTGATGAGTCACTAACTCATCTAAAAAATTAAATGTTTTTGGGCATATTTCATTGAATTTAAATTATAAGTTAATGCAATTAATTGAAAAATTCAATAGAATGTTGTAATTGCTGAAATATTTATGAATCATTCATATTTTGATGGCTGATATTTTAATTTTAAAAAGATTAGAAAGAACTTGACAATTGGACTTAAAGAGTTGAAGTTGAGTGTTTCAGAACACATTTGCGGGGACACAAACTTTTGATTGTAAAGACACGATGCTGACAGAGCATATAAAAGTAGAATTTTCTAATTATTCATATTCTAGTTTTGTGATGCTTTAATCCTAAGATACAACTTATAACTCTAAGAAAAAATTTACAACTGTCCAACCTTATTGCTCCAAAATTTCCACATCTTGATAAGAACAACTACAATGTGGATGGATTGACCCAAGACCCCTTTTTAATTCAATTCTCATTTTCATCAATTAAAGTAAACCATTGTTGTCAAGATGAAAATTATTTACTATCTTTTATCTTTTACAAAGACAATTAATTGTTTTTATGTGAATATAAAACACTATTACTTTTGCCTTATTTATTTTATTATTTAACAAATCGACTTGTCCTTTCTCACTTGTATAGGAAGCCCGTGAATGCAAGAATAAGTCCATTGGGTCTGGTTGTACATTTCACATGAACCAATTTAATTTTTTTTTTTTTGCCAAAAAATCTGTTATTAACCTACTTGTAATATTTTTTTCCCCAAATTTACGACCCCATGAGGAAGACTCTTGGCGCAGAACCATTCAATAATGTCTTTTCTATATTAAACACATAAAAAGATCGCGAAATGAGTTATCCTCGCTTGTATGAAAGTCCGTAAATGGAAGAATAATCTCAGGAGTTCTTAACTTTCTTCATAATTTTACAACGGTTTTTTTTGGTCAAAAAATCTGTTTTTAAATTTTTTTGGGCCAAATTTATGACCTCATATGGAAGACTCTAGATGCAGAAACGATCAGCAATGCCTTTTTCATATTAAACACCAAAAAAGAGTGCAAGGATGCATTGTCCCAAAGTGATCTTCCCCCAAAGAAGAGAGAGCTCTTTCATTTTTCTAAAGACGAGTGAGTTTGATTGGGTGTATACGACAAAAGGATTTTTTTTTTTTTTTGTATATGAGTCTTGTAATTGGGTATTTTTTTTCTTTTTCTTGTATGTAAATGAATAAATGAGCTTAGGTCCAGTGTACCCTTAGAGTTATTCTTCCATTGACAAGCTTCTGATAACGAGGACATTCAATCCTCACACTCTTCTTTTGTTTCAATCTGGAAAAGGCATTACTGATCACATCTACATCTAGAGTCTTCCATATAAAATCGTAAATTTGGCAACAAAAAATTTGTCGCAAAAGTGTGAAGAAAGTTAAGAAACTTGGAGTTATTTTTTCATTGACGAGTTTTTCATACAAGCGAAGACAGTACATTTTTGCACTCTTCTTTGGTGTTTAATATGGAAAAGAAATTGCTGAGCGGTTCTACACTTAGAGTCTTCCTTATGAGGTTGTAAATTTGACAAAAAAAAATCTATTGTAAATAGGTTAGTAACAGATTTTTTTACCATAAAAATCTGTTGCAAAACTGTAAAGAAAGTTAAGAACTCCTAGGTTATTAATACCGGAAGGGGACATTAGTTCTTTGTCTCATTCTTGAATCGATTGGAATGGAAATGGAATGATGAATCTATTTCTTCGCCTATTTGCTAATAAATCTGAAGTGTCATGGAAAATAGCAGGATGTGTAAAATGACAATAATCCATACATATGATTTGATTCAATATTGAATAATCAGGAATCCTTCCTTCTTTTTTACCAGAAGGATTGAAACTAAAGAATTTATGTCTTACTTGTTCATTACTTACTAAAAGGTTACAAATATCTCTTTCTACTGACGAGCTTCCCATACAAGCAAAAACAATACATCTTCGTGCTATTCTTTGGTGTTTAATATGAAAAAGGCATTGATTATCACTTTTGCATCTAGAGTCTTTCATATGAAGTTGTAAATTTGGCAAAAAAAAAAATTCGTTACAAATATATTAATAACAAATTTTTTGAACAAAAAAATCCGTTACAAAATTGTGAAGAAAGTTAAGAACTCCTAGGGTTATTTTTTCATTGACAAGCTGCTTATATAAGCAAGGACAGTGCATGTTCGCGCTCTTCTTCGATGTTTAATATGGAAAAAGCATTGTTGAATGGTTTTACGCCTAAGTCTTACTTATGAGGTCATAAATTTGACAAAAAAAAATCATTGCAAGTAGGTTAATAACAAATTTTTGACCAAAAAAATCTATTGCAAAATTGTGAAGAAAGTTAAGAAATTTTAGGTTATTCTTGCATTGACGAACTTTCCATACAAGCGAGGACAATGATCTTTGCATTCTTTTTTGGTGTTTAATATGGAAAAGACATTGTTGAACGGTTATGCACCTATAGTCTTACTTATAAGGTCATAAATTTGGCCAAAAAAAAAAATTTGTCGCAAGTAGATTAGTAACATATTTTTTAACAAAAAATAATTCATCACAAAATTATGAAAAAAGTTAATAAATTTGTTAAGATTGAGAAGATTTACTATCTTTCATCCTTAATAAAGACAATTAGCAGTTTCTCTTTAAATACAAAACACTATTACTTTTGTCTTATTTATTTTATCATTTAACTAATCAACTGAAATGTTAAATTTATGTGATATTTTAATTAATAACATTAAAATTAAAATAAGAATAAGAAAGATTATATACAGATAACAAATAAAACTTGCTTTAATAAAATATTATAGAAAAATTATGCTATAGCTAATTGTCATGATTTTTGACTCCACAAATACTTTGGAAAGTAAGAATAAAGTGTGGTAGATAAATATAAATTCTAATGAGTTTGTTTTATATTCAATTTATTCGTAATTAAATCTTTTTAAATTATTTTACCTTTGTTAATTGATTTTGAAACGCATTAAGTATATATATTTTTTAAATAAACTTATATCTTTTTTTTATAACTAACTTAAAAAAAAAAAGAATCTCAAATTCTGTATCAGCAAGTTTTTTTTTTCTATTTCTTTTGTTTATACTTATTTAATATAATAATATATTTATTAATGTCAATTAATTTCTTTAGTAGCATAAGATATAAATATTTATTAATAAGAAAATTAAAATTATTATAATCTTACTAAAATAATAATTAATAGCCACTAATCATCTGAACAAACCCATAAAAGTTGTTTCAGCTTGACATGTGATCTTAAATTCAAGTCTTTTTTTTTTATTAATAACATTATTATATTATTTAATTAATAAGTACTTTGATACTATTGAACTATAATTTTTTTTTCAAATATTTAAAATTTTAAAAGTATTTTTGTTTTTAAATTTAATTTATAAATTTAAATTTTGATATATCACAACAATATAAATAATATGCCTTTCATAATTTTTATATTAAAATAATATTTTGCCCCACAAAATACAGTAACACAATTTAGATTTCTCATTGTTGTTTTACATTCTTGCTCATAGTATTTTCTTTAACTTGAATCATAGATGACAGAAAACTTGCATTATAAATCTAAAATTTAGAAGCCATTTATAAATTACTTTTAAAAGTTATTTAAAAATAAACTACAAAAGTTCATTTTTAGAAGGTATAGAAGTACTTTCAAAAATTAATTTTTGAAAGTAATTTGTTTCCATAATTTAATTTTAAGAAAATATAAAATTATTCTTGAAAATTGAATATTGGAAGTGATTTATAAATTAATTTTAATTTTTCAAATATATTAAAAAAATTTCAAAAATTAAATTTTGAAAGTGATAATAAAAGAAGTAATGCAAATAGCAAAAAATGGTGCTGGCAAAAGTAATATTTTTGACATATGTATATATTTTTTTCATTTTTTGAAATATGGTTTTGGGTTCAATTCTAAATAGTATGAATAGTTGGGCCAATGTCCATTAGGCCCAATTTTCTTAGCTGCTTTCGTTAATCCATTTATAAAGAACCTTTATGGGCTACAACAATAGCACAAGTGACCTCAGAGTCTCACCTGTTTATAATTACTGCATCACCTAATTTGTAACTTGATCTTCCTTCAACTAACAATATAGACACCCTTCGTCATTATCCTAATAATTGATATCACTGCACTAAGTTTGATTATGACAATAATTGTTTTTTAAAAAATTAACAGTGTCAATACTCTTTCTGGGGTCTCTGATTAGAGATCATCATAGGCTTTTGAATCACTGACTATATTGTACAAGTTTGGAAGCACTCACTTTCATTATGACTAATTATTGTTAGTTAACAGTGTCTTGTAATGATAAATATAATTTTTGTCAGTTGAATCCAAATTAAACTCCAATATATTTTTTTATAATTAATAACATATGCATGCATTTAGTTCAACTTTGTTTAAAAAAAAAGAGTAATATTTATTTTTATTAATTTCCATAAATTGCTTAAAAGATATTATTCTTCTGAAAAGTAATATAATCAAACATGAACTTGGAGATGGAAGTGGCACGCTCGGATACTTCCAAAAATAAAGGGGAAATCGAATCAATGGATTTTCTTTTGTCAACGAATGAAAGGATTGAACACGTGTTTTATCACAAATAACTGTGAAAACTTGTGGCTAAATTGCATGCCGACTGTCCCTGTCACTTCAAATTGGTAAATCACAAATTCATAATCCAACAATGATGTTATAATTTCCCTAATATCTCTTAATATTTAATAATATAATGATATCAGATTCTGTAACGATATAGCCAAACAGGTCCTTGAGGAGTGGGGCCAGTCTATTATGTTGCGGAAACGAGGCCCATGATACATGGAAAAATGAAACTAGAATATGAACACAATATTTAGAGCATCTGATAATTTAAGTGAAAATATAAGAGATATAAGGGTTCAGTAGTTGACAACAAAAAGTGTGATCAATGGCCCATACTACCAAGCTGAAAAGAATCAACAATAATATTGCTTTCTGATATTTTTGATTTGGCACTAAGCACTTGGATTTCATGTTGATGGTGTTTGAAGTGGAAACACGTCACTGAAGATTCTTAATTTCATTGCCAAACAACCCCTCCACTCCCAACCCATGTCTTTCTGATTCTCCCAAACTACCTTCCCATTCTCTTATTCTCAGCTTTTATTGAAACAAGTCACAATCTCCATCCATTAACTTAATGTGCTAAAGAATATAACAGAAATTCGTAAATATTAAAAATAACCGCGTGTTAAGAAGAGCTTATAAACATCTTGTAAAAGTTATTTATAATTTTTGGAAATTTTATTAATAGATATATTTTATAAATTTATAGCATAAAACTTATATAAAAATATTATTATTTAAATATTTCATTAAATTATTATTCACTTGCACCCTAAGAAGAGTTTGATAAAAAAAATTAATTTGGTAAATTCTGTACTATTGTAATAAATATTTGTGATTTTATCAGCATTAACTCTTAAAAGACTAACTTTAAATAATTGAGATTTTTATTCAAAACAAATATTTATTAAATATTTTTATGTAATATATAATTTCGTTTTTAATTAAAATTTTCTTTTCTTACATGCTTCAAATTCCCTTTAAGATTTAATAGTAACAATTTTTTTATTTTAAGGGTACTATTATCTACTATTTTAAGAATATTGATTAAGGGGTCAAATAAAAAATTAATAAAGAAAAAATTATAAGATTTAGCTGAAGTAAAATTGAATAACCTAAAAGTGGAAGAGAAACATGTATTAAAAATTTATTAAATAATTATAAAAATATTATATTTTATGGTCTATATATATATTTTTCTCTTTTGTAAAAAAAATAAAAAGAATAAATTTTGAGTTTAATTTTAATATAAAATGTAAAAAAATTATATCATCGATCATTTAGAACATACTGTGAATATTACTTTTATATTGATTACTACAAAAATAAAATTTTGTTCTAATATGATAATATATGATGATTATATTAAAGGTTTTTATAGTATTAATATATTTATATCACTATCATGAATTATTGATTCAATAAAAAGTGAAAGGAAATAAGTTAATAAATAACTTAAATGATATGTGATATTTAAAAAAAATTATAATTTATACAAAAATATAAAAGGATAAAAAATATTATTATTCATTTTATTAATTAAAAATACCTATCGAAAACTATGAGCTATTTTTTCTTTTTATGTTTTTTATAAATTGTTGTGAAAATATTGTTAAGAAGAGAAAGTTAATAATAAAGTTTTTTTTAGCATTTCTTCGATGATTGGTCTAATTTTTAATAAATTAAATCTATATCTTGTATATTGATCCTTTTCAAAAATTATTTTGACGTTTTAAAGAAGGACAAAATTTGTGTATTATTTTTCAGGTGTTATTAGTATTGTTTATTAATTAAAATTAAAATTTTATTTTTGTAAAATATTTATATTTAATGTTAATACACATTATTAAGATAAATTTTAAATTTAATTAATAAATAACACTAAAAATGAATATAAAAATTATACTTAAATTTTATCTCTTAAAAAATTAATCAATCATAAAAAATACATTAAAAAATCTATTTAAGAGAATATATTACTAAGCTTCCTCCATTTCTCTTAAATAAAGGGAGAGTAAAATGCGTTTTGCAAGCTTTTGTTTGAAAACCACAATCATGTCTCCACGGCAAAGAAAGTGACAGAGTCCCACTATGAATTTTACTTTTTCACCACGTTTGGTTAAAACACCCAAACTGTAGCACTTTTCTTTCTATTCACTGCATTTTTCTTCTATGCATTTTTACGCAAACCAAACAAGGCGTAAAGAAATCCCCTTGGAATGCATATAACATTTGCCCATGTAAAGATTAGATAGAAAAGTGAAACATACCTATCAATAATAATAATAATTATTATACACTGTTGCTAAAAAATTATCATAAAGAGAAAAATAAATTTGAGACAAAAAAACTATTTAAATTGAAAAATAAAACATTAATACTATATTATTAATTATTTATGAATTTTCTTTTCACGAGATGCATACAACTCTCAATTTTGATTGTCATAGAAGTCAATACACACATTAAAATATCAAGGAATGTACATGAATCCTTTGAATAATTGTCCTCCCTATATAACTCGCTTTCAGTAACACCTTTCCTTTTCTAGCTTTTCGTTCACTGAAATTATATTCCTTATTTTTCCATGCACGTATTTGATTTGAATTGAAATCAAGATAACATAACTTACATATGTTAATAATTGAACATCGTGGGGTAAACAAAGAAAACGGGAAATGGTAATAATTGAAAAGGAAACGGGAAATAGACAAATAACCAATCTTTATTCAACTTGAATGCAAAAATTATTTGTTCTCGAGCAAATTCCGTGACGTGTAGGATAATGTTTTTTTATAGAGAAAACAAATATTATTAGAAAGAATTCACGGGGAACTCAAAACTTATATATACATAAAAAAAAAATTTTCTTATTCAAAGAAATAAAAAGTAAATATATACTTATACAAAGTTAAGACGGATATAATTTTGTAGCTTTAAATATCAATAAACTAATATAATAACTTCTCTTTTACTAACAAGTGATAGTCATTTTTAGGACATCAGAATAATAGAATCTAGGACCTCTCTCTTATCCAAAACACCATTGAAAAACACAATTCTATTTCTATGTAACCATAAAGACCACACTGTACTTACCCAAATAATTA
The DNA here is from genome assembly GCA_024086825.1 of Abrus pulchellus subsp. cantoniensis. Classification (NCBI taxonomy): domain Eukaryota; kingdom Viridiplantae; phylum Streptophyta; class Magnoliopsida; order Fabales; family Fabaceae; genus Abrus; species Abrus pulchellus. Next base: position 20,090,943 of record CM044050.1, on the reverse strand, counting down.
ATAAGAATATCCCTTCTCTTTTACTACAATCAACACTAACCCAAGAAAGCAAGTGAGTCGATAAATCTGAAGGCAAAGCCAGTGAGAATCCAAGCCAATGTGCAGTAAAGTACCAGATTTAAGATAAAACTGGACACGTTAAAAATAAATGAGTTGGAAGTTCCTCCAAACCATGACAGAAACAACAAGTTTTATCATCAATAGCCTTTACAAGGAAGTGCATTCAATAACAATTGCCAAGAAAATACCAGACACTTAAAAGGGACTTTTCCTCTCCATAACCTTTGCAAGACATTTTCCGTACACTGATCTACACGATTAGGAGCACCAAAAAGTTCAAATAGCCATGAATACGCAGATTGTACTAAATAACAACCTGAAGAATTTGTTTTCTATACCTATTTATCTTTTTGCAGTAACTTAATAGGAACTCATTCCACAAACTCCAACAAAAGATTAAAGTTTGAGATCTCATGTTGAAAGAGCCATCTTCGCCAACTAACATCCTAAACCAACTTAGTGCCATCATGAAAACTATTCTCCAATACACATGATTCAGCATTCCTCGCCACCGCAAACAATCGCGAAAATGCTTCACACAATTGAATCTCACCTACCTACTTATCTCTCCCAAAAAAGTGTGTGTAAATATGCACCCACACTCCTATCAAACTTCTCATCCAGCCATGAATTCCTTTGATGAATAACCTCTAGCAAATCACGCCACCACAAAGAATATCTGTTGTGAACTGAAGAACACTGAATAGTCCATATCTAGATTCCAACACCTGCACCCACAATAAACTAGAACAATTAACACTTCGCCATAACCATTTACCAAGAAGCGCCCAGTTAAACTACTACACATTCCTAATGCCCAAGCCACCATTCTTCCGCAGTTTATATACCATTTTCCATTTCACCCAGGGGATTTTAGATCTATCCTTAATACCCTTCCATAAAAAATTTCGTTGGATAGTGACAATCTCCTTTATCACCGACTTTGGTACCTTAAAAAAGGATAACGAGTGCAATGACATAGAATTAAGAACAACATTAATCAAAGTTACCCTGCCTCCAATTGATAAATACCTATGCTTCCAAGATGCTAACCTCTTTTTAAGAGCCTCTAACACCCCTCCATGCACTAGGCTTTCTCGGGTTAACACCTAACTGTAACCCGAGATATTTTAATGGAAAACTACCAATCTTATAATGTAGGAACTCCGCAACCAAGTTTTCAAAGTCATCACCAGTGTTAATCCCTAATACACAAGATTTATGAAAGTTAATTTTCATACCTGACATTAATTCAAAGCTACACAATACTGCTTTCAAAGTCCACAAATTCTGCATCGAAGCCTCTTCCATAATCAATGTGTCATCCACAAACTGCAGCAAAGAAATATCTGGTTCCCCTATCCAAATCTTCACACTAGAGGATAACTCACTAGCCACTGCCTTCTGCATAAGAACTCCTAACCCTTCAGCTGCCACAAGAAAAAGAAAAGGGGCAAGAGGATGCCTTGTTTTAGGCCCCGTTCAATATGAACCTCCAATGTAGGACAACCATTAATCAAAGCTGATAGGCTACCCCCCCACACACAAGCTTCCATCCAACTAACCCATTTTTCTGAAAATTCAAAGCTACGTAACATAAACAAAAAATATCCCTACTCTACTGAATCATAAGCCTTCTCATAATCAAGCTTTAACACAAAACATCTCTTGTTATACCTCCGCACATAATCAACTGCTTCATTAACCACAAGCACACTATCTAATATGTTCCTTCTCGGGATAAAGGCTAATTGTTCTTATGAAATTATTGAATCCAAAACCCCTTTCAATCTATTTGCCAAAAGCTTGGAAACAATCTTATAAAAACAACCTAATAATGAGATAGGCCGAAAATCAGATATCTGTTGTGGGCAAGACACTTTTGGCACAAGTGCTACAAAGTAAGATAACAAAGACCTAGGTAGTTTCCCATTTTTACAAAATTCAGTAAGCATACCCATCACTTCTTCCTTGATCACTCCCCAAAACCTCTTAAGGAACACAAAATTGAAACCATCAGGCCCTGGACTTTTATCCCCCTCACACTCCAAAATCATCCTTCCCACTTTCTCCTCCAAAAAAGCATTAACAAGCCCTTCATTCTGTAGAACAGAGACTTTCGGTAAATTATTAACATCAATAGTAGGTCGAAGCTAACATCTACTACTAAAATGAACTGCAAAATAGGACACCACGCTTGCTTTAATCTTATCCACCTCTTCGACACATCTTTCCCCAATTTGAAGCGCATGTATATTATTTCATCGCTGCCTCTCATTAACACACAAATGAAAGAACTTTGTATTTAAATCACCCTCCTTTCCCCATCTCACTCGAGCTTTTTGGGCTATGAGACTCTCTCTATTCTTCCTAACCTTCCAAATATCACCTATCAATATCTGTTGACGCTCCTTCTCCACATCAAAAAGTTTCATCATAGAATTTTTATCATCAATCAAGCTCAACTCAGTTGTCAAATCAGAGATCACCTTATCAACATTTTCAAATATCTCAATATTCTATTTTTTCAATGCAATCTTAACATTCTTCAACCTCTGGCTAGCTCTCTGGGCAGCCCATGGGAGGGAAATATCTTTTTTCCACACTTCTTCCACCACCTCCACAACTCTTTTATGAGTTAGCCAACAATTATTAAATTGAAACGGCTTTGAACCCTAGTTAACCACTTTGTGCTTAAGAATAATAGGACAATGATCATACACAACCTAAATGAAACCATCTCCCCAATAATCAAGCCGAAAATTAGAAACAAAGACTCTATCTAGTATGCTCATCATAGAAGCATCCCGTTTTATCCATGTAAATTTTCTACCCACAAGTGGAAGATCCACAAGTTCCATTTCCTGAATGAAAAAATTAAAGCCATCCATTTCAGAGATACCATGGTCTGCCTGACAACCCTTCCTCTCTTTCACTTGTCTCACAGCATTGAAGTCACCCAATATACACCACATAAATTTGCCAAAATTCCTTCTTGTCATTAGTAAATCATCCCATAACTTTCTCTTCTCACTTAGTCTATACAATGCATAGACATTCACCACAACACATAGGTTTCTAGTAGCCAATACCTACAAGCAAACACTCAGGAATCTAGTACTAGAAAAGGAAAAAATTATTTTACCTTTGGAAGTATCCCAAAGTGAAAGCATACCCCCGCTTCTGCCAGTGGAGGGTAAGGCACACCAATCAAAATCCACAGAACCCCACAGACGCGCACATAAATTACTATTACATGTCTCAAGTTTTGTTTCCTAAATCGCCAAGAACTCCAGACCTTTAGAGTGAACAATCTCACACACCTTTTTTTGCTTTACCTCGCTCCCCAGCCCTCGACAATTAAATGAGCCTATCTTCATTTAGAATCAAAGCGAACCCCATGTTCTTTCGTAATCGTTATGTCATGTACCTTCATCTCAATCAATTTCTCTCGAACCTGCTCATTGTTCCCATGTACAACCAAACCAACCTTCTTGCCAATGTCTAGTAACCTCGATGCCATTACCTCATCATCACAATATGTAGCAGTCATTCGCTCCCCCACCTCCACTGAAGGATTAGAAGGATGCAAGTTGTAAGAGCTTTTGGAAATATTAGCTGAGATTTCATCAGTTAGCGATACCTGTCTTCTAAGTTGTGATGGCATTGACACTTCTTTATTATAATTCTTAAGGTTTCTTTGAGGGAGTTCTATGGAAACTGCACTCTTCTGTCTCTTCCCTCCTTCATTACCTCGACTACCTTTTACAGAGCGTGCCCTCCGAAGGGATTCACGCACATTGACCCTCTCTTTTAAAATTTTTTATTGAAAGAGGTCGACTTGCGCTGTCCCAATTGTCTTCATATCCCATGATTCTGGATTTTTTCAAATCAATGCATCTAATCCAAATGTGTCTGGCAAATTCAACTCATCTCTTGCTATTGGGACTCCCCTCTCTACATTTTCAGAAGGCTCATCATTCACAGCAACACAAACAGCTACCATCGGACCCATAGCATCCATACCACTAGCCCCCAAACTCTCATCCACCAAACACCTTTTTGTTGACACTTCAACCCTAATCACAGAATCAAGACCTTTACTTCTAATATCACCTTGCAGCACACCCTCCTCCTCACTAGAATAGTTATCCTTTCCAACTCCATTGAACCAACCTTGGATGAGTCATTGCCGTCCTCAGAAGAGTTAGCCACGCCTTCCTCTGTTGCGGCTACTACGTCACAGGCATGCTCTTCAAGCATGACTATTGAGTAAAAACAATCATTGACTTTTACTATAATGTTTTGCTTGATAAGCTCAGCAATGGTAGTACCTACTTGTATCCTCCTATAATCCAATCGTCGTCTTTTTTTCGTGACTTGGTCTATCTGGATAAAATCACCAAGCGAAGAAACCAACTTACAGAAGAATAATTCACTCCAAGCATGCAAAGGGACCCCATAACACCGTACCCAAGTCACCTTCCCCTCAGCTACCATATTTAGGTGCCACTCTCGTAGATCATAGAACCATTTCTCCCACCACAATTTGTTGAGTGATACTGTATCCTCTAAATCTACCCCCGCATCAGATTCTACTAACACCATATCGTCACCTATGGTCGTGAGATTAATATCCAACATACCTTCTCGCAGAAGAGCCCATCGCATATTTTTTAAATCCTATTTTCTATGAAGGCATCCGACCATAACACCTCTACATTCCTCAATTCGCCCTTCATCCACCTCAAACTCAAGGTGAGCTTGGTTTCTTCTTTTCCACCCACTTCTACCCTATGTGTGTCTCAACTAGACGGGATGCTTTAAGCTTTTCTGCATATGTATTCCTTGACGTCTTTGTAGCTCCTGTGACAAAGAAGAGTCTCGTTTCACTGCCCTCCGCAGACACCTTTGTACCCATAGTTTTCTCTCTTACATGCCTCATCAAGTTGATAGATAAGTGCATTCTACTAATGACAATAGATGTAAGCTTAGCCTCCAAACTCTTGGCATTTGCCACATCCATAAAATGCACAAAACCAAAGCGACGTCCTAATTTATCATTCTTTTGAGGTATGAAAACATCAACCACCTCTTCCATCGTTGAAATATCTGCCACCAGGTTGAAACACCAGTAACAAGTAGAAAATTTGTAAAAGACTACAATGTAAAATTGTTGAGAACTTTTTCAAGATGTCTACCAAATTTACCCCTTCCTCTAGAGTTCCGTTCCACCATTGAATTTTTTAACTTCTAGATTCTTGGATATACACCGGTGAGAGCGTCTGCATTGTCACTGCAAGAACGTGAGCAAAGACGAGCGTCAGATGCTAACCAAGTGGTCGTGGACACTGACCACGCCAACACACTCGAATAACTAAATTCAAACTTAAGATTTCAGAAGATATTTGAAAGAACTTATAAATATCATTTCTAAAAATAGTTTACGATTATTAAAAAAATTTTAATTTATTTTTATATAATTTATTAAAAAACTAACTTATTTCAATATATTTTATAATTAAATTTATTACATAAGCACTTTAATTATCATATTTTCAAATTTCATTTTCTGGACGGTAACGAACTTTTAGTTTAAGATTTGAACGTTCGTAATGTGTGTTTAGAATTTATTGCAGCTGATTTGTATGCTAGTTAAACGGAGTTAACATGATTCAGGTAACACGCCGTCAAAAGTAAAAAAATAAAGAAATAATAATAAATTGGTTTTTTTTAAAAGATGTAAGTGTTATAAAATAAATTTTCAAAAATAAAGAAAAATACATGGTATTTAAGAAGGTATTAATAATTTTAACATAAATAAAAATTACTTTTTTATAGACTTATGTAAATAATCTTAAATATTCCATTTGTTTTGACTATGTTAATGACTGCATGAGATATTTAAATAGTTAACTGTCTCGAGACTTAAAATAAGAAAGTTTACTAACGAAGCACTGGGATTATTTTTTATTAGTATAGTAGTTTTTTAAGATAAATTAAATTGTTTTGGTTAGAATTAAGAACATTTATTTATTTATTTATTTTATTAATGATATAACTTTAGAATATAGATAAAATTGTATAACGTTTTGATAAGTGTATAATATTCAGTTAAATAGACTTCTCAATAAATACTTTTTAGAGTAAAAAATTAAATAGTATTATAAATTAAAATTTTTTCATAAATTAAAATTAACTTATTTTTCTTTATTTTCAAAAAGCTACTCTCATCTAACTTTTTAAAATTTTGAAAAAATAAATTCTTTTTAACTTATAAATGAAATTTTATTTATTTTTATATTATCTTTTGGTAAAAAATTATTCATAAGCTTAACTAAATTGAGCTAATTAAAGTAACTTTAACAATCTTTTAAAAAGCAGAAAATCATAATAAATGTTTTCTCGAAAACTGCACACAAATATCCCCCAACATCTTTGCAAAGCAACATCTGAAGTATTTAAAAGACTTTATAAGGAGTGGTTGACATCTGCATACAATTATATAAAGTTACTTAAGAGGAAATATTTGAAGGTCCTTCAAAAGTACTATACTTGCACCAAAAGAGGATCAAGATGCTGACGCAAAGTTTAGAAAATCTTTTAAAAATTAAATACATGTATTTATCAAGAAATTGTTTGAAATAATTTATGTATAACTTGTTGACAATAACTTATGACTTTTGTAGGTTAACTTTAACTTATTTCAATATATAAGCTTCTTAATTATCATTTTAAAAGTACTTATTTATTATGTTCATACTGAGTATCAACTGAATTCTTTGTTTAGATTTTAAAATTTATTTATTGTAGTTATCATTGATCTTTTATCGCTTATCTTTTGATAGCATCTAAAGTCAGCGTTTTGTCATCTTATTTTCAGAGTGCAGTTTGAAAAGACTTGGTAGAAAAGAATATTTATATTGATCTTAAAGAGACTTATGTTAAGAATATTTATGTTTATATGATCATATTGTAAATTATTTTTATAGTAAAATATCATATTGTGTGTTTAGAACTAAACATCGTGTATTGTCGTTCTTCTATCTTTTACTATCTTCTTATCTGTGCATCGATAATTGAATGTGTGAAGTTGTTTTACTGTGAAAAAGGTTTTTTTGACCTCTAATATATACCTTAGTGCAAATTATCATCTTAAAGAAAAACCATCTAATAGTTTAGACCATTGATCCTTAAGTTATTAGTTCTCTGCATAGCTAATTTTACACACACACAAAAATTGCCAAAAACTCTTATAAATTTTGTGTTTGAATTACCATATTATGGGTCTATTAATAATGTGACACGTATGATATTAATTCATAAAAATCATATAATATTTATTAGGAAAAGGTTATATTAAAAAAAATTAATCTATCATCAAACAATAATATATGAAATTTTCTTTAAAAATGATACAAAGTAAATTTTTTAATATGACAGAAGTGAAAACAAAATTTATAAAATTAAGTATAGAGAGACATACATCTCCGAACAGGGTAGGTAGATAAATTATTGTGAATCTTATCTAGGAACATCAACTTGGTCCAGTAATGTTAGTTAATGTTGTTAGTTAATTCCGTCATTTTCAACGTTGGCCTTATCCAATTCAACTTATTTTAAACAGAATATCTTCTCTCTGTCTCTAATTGCAATTTGCAAAGCTGAAGACTCATGGATGGTACGTCAAGTTTGAACGTTGATATGATAGCAATAGCAAAAGAAACAAAAAGAGAAAAAAGTTGATATGATGTAGATATCTTGCCTTTGTTTATTCGATTCAATTGTTTACTTTATTTGTCTTCTACCATGCATTCGCACTTCTCTAATGTTCTCTTATAAATATTCAAAATTTTACTGTTTAAATAATATGATATTTATATTTATTTTTTATTTCTTATGCTAATAAAATAATTTTTGGTGGAATAATTACTTTAGCATATATAGGTTTAAATAAATAAGGAAGAAGCGGAGAATATATAAAAGGTTGGAAAGCGCAATATGCAAAGCGGAGGAATGGAATTTCATTTAGAATCCGAATTTATTGTTATATTCGTTATAAATATTGCACATTATTTTCACATGATGAATGCAACTTAACTCTCTTTTCAGTTTTCACGGACAAAACAACTTGTTCCTGTGCCAGTCTTACACAAAAGAGTATCTGATTAATGACAGATAGTGGTATTTATAATTTCGTATAGCTGATATATATATATATATATATATATATATATACAAAATTGAAGACAATAATTACTAATAAAAAGTGATTCAAGTCTGTCTCTTTATTTATTAATTTTTAGTTTATATTTTTATTAAAATTATTATTTTACTTCTTAAATTGACTAATTTTTTTAATTTTATTTTAAAAAATTTTAATATTACAACCTAATTGTAAATAAGTCAAATTATAAAAAAAATTATTAAAATGAGTGAAATTAATGAGTTTTTAATTTAAATTTTAAAATTAGATAATAATTTTAAATTTAAATTTTGAGATAGAATATGAAATTTAAATATAACATAGGCATGTCCCATGGTAAAACTCAGTAACATTAAACAAAAAATCTATATCTTTTTTAAGAACGAATGACATCTTTTTTTAGAAGTTAAACCATATTTTTTTATTATACACTTTATATAAATGATTTCATTCTTTCGTATTCTATCTCAAAATTTAAATTTCATGTATTTTTTTAGATTGTAATAAAATATTGAATTCTAAGAGCATGCTTATTTTTTTAAAATACAATTTTTTGTTTTTAAAAATAAAAAAATAATTTTTTTTGTCAATTTAAATTTGTAAAAGCTATTTTTTTAAAATTTTAATTTTCAGTTTTTAAAATTAAAAAACAAAAATAACCGCTAAAGTATTTTGGTTTTGGTTTTGATTTTGGTTTTATTTTATTTTATTTATATAGAATAGGTAAAAATATTTTTAATATAAAATGTTTACTTGTTTCAGTGTATCAGTGTTATTCTTTTCTGTTTCTGTAATATTATCTATTTATACTATTTATATTTATTTATTAAAATTATTTTAATTTTGAAATTAATTAGTATTATTTAGGTTATTAATAATTTATTAGATTTTGTATAAATTACAAGTATTATTTTATAAACAAGAATATTTTTCAGTTCAATATTAATTAGATTTGATGTTTTAATATTTTTTAATTCAATATTTTATTTTAAATACAAAAAATATATTTAAGTAAATAAAAAATCAAAAAATTAAATATCAAATATATATATATAATTTAAAATACTAAATAAAACAAAACACATTTTCTTTTTCTAGTTTTTAAATTTTTTTCCAAAAATAAATTTATCAAACAAGTTTTTTTTCTCATATTAAAAATAATTTTAAAAACTAAATTAAAAACAATTCTTATTTTTTATTTTCTCTTTAAAAATATTTTTTAATTTTTTTAAATATAATTTTTAAAAAGCAAAAATAAAAACAAACAAGTATACTAAACTCTCCTACTCTTCTCTTTATTATACTTCTCTCTTTCTTGTCACAAAGTTATCTTCTGTCAACTATGATATTTTTTTTTCTTATTATTTGCGATTATGAATGTTAAGTATTTAGTTATTTTTGAATTTATCTTTTTTACTATGTGTAGTAAATATCACTTACCATGTGGTGAGTTTTTATGATGTAAATTTTTTGAATTTTAGCTTAATTTTTATGATATTAATATTATTTGTTAATCATAATTATCTTTTTGATATTATTTGTTATTATTGAATTAGTAACTCAAGTAAATCCTAGTTAATTAGTTGATAGGTGATCATATCTATCACTTATCAATTAATCTTAACTAGGATTTATCTTTTGAATAACTAATTTAAGAATAATAATTACTTAAAAATATAATTATAATTGATAAATAATATCAATATTATAAAATCAAATTATAATTTAAAATATGTTATATCATAAGAATCCATTTTAGTCTCATGACAAGTAGTATTTAGATACACATAATCATAAAGATGAATGCAAATGTAACTAAATACAAAACATCTATAATAACAAATAATAAGAAAAAAAAATTATAATTGATCTGTTTTAACAAAGTGACTTTGTGATGAAAAAAAGATGAATATATGAGTTTGAAATGAAAAGTTAGAATTTTGGTTCGTAGAGAGAATGATAGGTCAACTTTGTGATTTTTATAATCACTCTCTAAAATCAATTTTATAAAACAACAACGTTTCATATAAAGACTTTTGTTTAGGTTACTATAGCTGAATTTGCACTCTCCTATATATAACTTGTTACAAAAACTAGAAAAGGAATTAGTACCTGTATTGGCTATTTAATTAAAGAAAATCTAATTTGTAAAATGTTTTATGAAAACAAACACATTAACTAATCAATTTCTTACATTAAACTATATTTTATCAAAATAATTATTATCGTTCATAAAATAAAATATAGCAAATAAGTTAATAATTGATTAATGGGTTAATGATTATTAGTACTTCTATTTGTGATTTTCATATCATTACTGTACTGGATAAGACACAATTCGGTCATTTTCACTTAAATAGGAAACCAAATATCTTTTTAACCTCATCTTGGGCCAAAGGACACCTACACCTCTTTGGCCTTGGGTCGAACGGTACTCACACTTCCTTCGATCACATCAAAATAGATTAACAGGATAGTTAAGATAATTAATCAAATAAAAAAGGATTAATTATTTAACTAATCAGAAGATAGTTTAAGGCTAACTCATCAAGCCCATTAGCCCAACATTATACCTATAAAAAGAAATTAAGAAGGACAAGTAAAAAGACTAGAGAATATTTAATAGTATATATTGCTCTATACCGAATACTTACTTGACTGTTGGAGTGTCATTGCAAGTACCCTCTTCCCTATGGACAAGGAGAATCTGGAATATTCTACAAGGATGTCACAGCTATACGTGAGGACAGAAGTTATAATGAACTAGTGTATCCTTTGCAGGAACATTTTGGCATCCACCGTAGGGCTCGAATTGCTTCAGCCTTCAGTAAACATGGTATAGACTAGGAGTCAGCAATGGGGAATGCCTGGAGAACCCATAGGACCTATTCAGAATCAGCTTATACCGAAAGAAGTTCATGTGGAGAGGGGGAAGATGAAGTCCTGTCCTCAATTGTTAGGCAGCTAAAAGCGGAGATAATAGAGATGCAGTGTCTCCGAGAAAAAAAAATGCTCATGAATTGTTTGCATCACGGAGGGATAACGTTAATCTCAGAAGTGAAATTAGAACCTACATTCTTTCCCGAGTTACACCCCTTGTTAACGAATAAGAATCATTCGCCCTGCAAGAGAAGTCGAGGACCATTCAGCAGTAGACGAGGGTTAGGCCCTCGGTTGCGAGTGATAGACTTCCAAGCTGCAACCCCTTTACTCAATAGACTTTGGAAGCGAGATTACCAGACAAATGGAAAAGTTTGACACTGAAAAAATATGATGGAACTTCTGATCCTGAGGAGCATGTGGATATATTCACTACCCAATTCGGCCTTTACACTAATGATGATGCCCTACTATGCCGAATATTCCCGACATCGCTCTGTGGACCAGTTCTCAACTGGTTCACTAGATTACCGCCCACTTCCACAGACTCGTTTGCAACGCTTGTCCCTCACTTCAATTTACAGTTTGCCACTAGTTGTCCTCATAAACTGACCTTGTTGGCTTTGGTTAATATTCGCCAGGAGAAGAAGGAAACACTTATGGAATTTATGAAACGTTTCGGAAAAATGGTTCTCTCTATTTGAAACTTGGATCTGGCAGTTGCGATGCACTATCTGATGACAATCACAAACCATGTTCCTAAATTAAACAATCTTGAATTGGATTTTACACAATAAAAACGAAATTATTAGGACACAAATAGGAAGTAAAATAAGAAGAAAATTAATAAAAAGTGAAAATAGAATAGAGATAGAAAATGGCGCCACAATCGCAAAATTGATAAGTCAAGGAACGATCGCTTAAAGTCACACGCTCTCACAAGAGTGTTCAATCTCAAATTATATTAAAAACTGATTAAAAGTGTGTCTAAAAGAGCTTATATATGCCTAATGCTTGTAAACTAATACTAATGCAAACCCTAATGGACTTCTTGTACCAACAGGCCTAAATTTAAATAAACTAAATAAAATAACAAGATTTTATCTTAAATAAAAACTCAAAATAAGTAATGACTAATATTAAAATAAATAAACTAAATATAATAATTAAATCCTAATGAAACTCGTTAGAGTTCAAATCCTCTAAGCATATGTAATTGACTATCTTGGATTTTTCTAACTCTAAATTGAGCTCAATTTCAAATAAGAAAACAACAATATTTTCTAAGTCTCCATTTATTCTTTTTACCCTTGCCTTTGTCATTGGTCCTTGAAGTCCTTCCAATGCCTTTAAGTCTTTGTCTTCAATGGGCCTTCCTTGATTCTCCTCAATCCCTCCTTCTTCAAGAGAATTTATCCTCAAATTTGACTCTTTATTACCTATATCAAAAAGAGATAAATCAAATACATTAAAAGTAATATTAACACTATACTTACCTAGTAAGTCCACTTTGTATGCATTATCTCCAATCCTTTCTAAGACTTAGAATAATTCATCCCCTCTTGTTTGAAGTTTTGAATTTTCTTGCATGGGAAACTTTTTTTTGCGCATATGTATCCAAACCCAATCTTCAGGTTCGAATTTTACTTTCTTCCTTCCCTTATTGATATACTTTGCTTGTTGCTTCACTTTCTTTTAAATTTAATGTTTTATCTTTCTAATTGGAGGTAGGTAGTAATATAATTCTTTAGGGAAGACATCTTCAAAATCCTGTAGAAGAGAGAAAACACCACTAGGTAAAATATTGTTAGCAAAAGAATCAATGAATTTATTATAAGGACTTTTTTTACACAAAAGTAGACACATAGGCCGAGAGGCCAACAAAACTTTTCTCACTTCTTTTTCTCTCACAAACAAATTTTCTCTCTTTTCACATTGATTTTTCTCTTTACCTTTCTTTTCACTCTTATATTTCTCAATTCTAAGTGTCTTTACTTTCATTGATGACAATCATAAACCGTGTCGCCAAATTAAACGATCTTAAATTAGATTTCACACAATAAAAATAAAATTATTAGGGCACAAATAGAAATTAAAATAAGAAGAAAATTAATAAAAAGTGAAAATAGAATAGAGATGAAAAATGATGCCACAATTGCAAGACTGATAAGCCAAAGAACGATTGCCACAAGAGTCTTGGCCTCTTGATAAGATCAAAGAAAACTGGCTCACTCAAGAACTTAGAGTCACACGCTCTCACAAGAGTGTTTGATAAATCCATATTTTACCATGTTTTTAGCATAGTTTTTGGTTAATAATTAGGAAAATAGTTCTAAAAATAACTTGAAAAGATCACAAAAGTAAAATAATTAGTGTAAATTGTTGTTTTGTTGAAATATTAAAAATTGTTTAGATTGTTGTAGGAGTTCATGCAAAAGATGGAAAGTTGTTGAAAGTGCTTAAAGGAAGGATTAAAAGCTGAAATTAAAGAAGAAAAGTCAAAGAATCAAGCTTGAAGAAATCCTAAGAGCTGGGCATAAAAACTCCAAGTGATTGGCATTTGAACGTGGAAAGAAGAAAATATAGCACTGTGTTTGCGTGGCTACTCTGAGTGATGTGCGTTAACATTCTAGCAACTGTAACTGAATAACTGCCATTGCGTTGAAACACATATCACCTGGAGCTTTGGTGCACAACAGAGAGTTGCAACTCATATCACTTGAAGCCTTGGCGCGCAACTGTGCGCCTTCACTCCAGCCACTGCGCGTTTTGGCGCAAAACCCTGTAGTTTATAACTTCTTCTTCTTGCCAATTCTGGACGTTTGGAGCTTTTGTATCATTTTTAGAAGATTCCAGAACACCTGGGGATAACTAACTTTCAGAATTTCAAGGGTTAAGTCAAAGAATTAGAGGAACTCCATAAATAGGAAATAGAAATTTAGAAAAGGAGCTTTTTTGTCATTTTTTAGTTTTTGATATTCAGTTGTAACCGTTTTAACTTCCAAGGGAAGTCAGAGGGAGAAGAGAGGAATGACTTTTGTTCTTCTTTGCTAAAGGAATCTGGGGGAAGACAAAGTTATGGAGATGGTTCTCTGCTTTTCATCTTCTTTTCTTCTTGCTTCTCTTTATTTCATTGTAATGTGTTTCTAACTCTTTTTGTTAGGGATTTATGGATCTAGAATTGATATATTGATTTCGTTTTGACTTTGAAGTTTGAGTATTTGATTTGATTGAAGGATTAATTCTGTGTTTACTTGATCTTTGAATGGAAGCTCAATTGATTAATCAAAAAGTAACCTTCACTAATGGAAATTGGATTTGTTGCTTGGATCTAAATTAATTCCCAAAACTATTGATTTTCTTAGGGATAAGTGATCTTAGTTTTGCAATCTTTTGGTTCTAATTCGTAATGCAATATTGAACTAAATTTTTATACATCATTTATTACTCTTTATAGAAAAGAATAGACTTAGATAGTGAAAATAAGATGAATATTCCAATTAGGCTAAATAATATAGGTTTCTTAGTTTTTGGTTAATTTACATTGATTTAGATAGTTTATTTTACATGTTTTGATCATTTGAATAATGTGGCAGGAATCTCCATGCTTATTTTGAAGAATTATTGAATTTTGAGGAATTTGAAGTGAAAGTAACTACTTTCAAAATTGATAGTGACAACTACAGTAAGCCATTTCCAGCAAAGGGACCAAAGTGATCACTTTCAAAGCTTAAAGTGACAACTACAGCAGCCCAGAATCCATTAAACCTGCGCGTGGTTACTATGAATATTCATAGTAGTCACTCCAGAGCATGCAAAATTGAAGGTGCTGTGCGTAGTTACTATCAAAATTCATAGTGACAACTCCAGAGAGTCCAAAATGTCCCAGTGCTCCGCGTGGTTACTATGAATATTCATAGTAATCACTCCAGAGAGGAAAAATCTAACTGATGCTGCACATGTCTGCTATGAAAGAATGAAAGTAACTACTTTGGGCGGCGCCAGCTTTAGTATAAATAGATTTTTACCAAATTATGGTTGGGAGTTCTTACACTTTTTGAACCTTTTCTCTTCTTTACTCAATTTAGGATATTTTTCAGAGCTTAGGGCAACCTTGGGTGACAGCCAAAGGTCCAACCTAGGGTTTGGTTTCTCATTTCTCTTGCTTTTACATTAATGTTAATGAGTTTTCTGCATTTTCCAACTGCGTTTTTGACCCCCATTTCCATGGAGGGCTAAATTTTGTGTAATCCTTAGTAAGTTCGCCTAGATTCTTGAGTTCCTTGAATTTAATAATAATATAATTCCTTTCTTTTCATGAATTACTTCTTCCTTGTCTCTTGAATTGAATTAATGGTGAATGAGAGGGGTATTGCTCAATTAACCCTAATTTCATTTTAAGGAGATTCTAAACTAGGGATTGCTTAATCCTAGGTTTAATTCTAAGGTTGCGTAACTTTGGGATGAGAGATTAGAGCCTAACAAATTGCGTAATTTCGTTGGGACCATAAGCTTGATTTTTGCTTGTTAAATTAACCTAATTCATGGAAGAGAGGATGAATGTTAAATCTTGAGTGGAATGAGGATAGAATCTTTGTGGATGAACTAAGGATTGCTGCTTTCTATTGTTTGAACTAATTAAACTCGTTTGTTTATTACTCTTTATTTTGATTTGAAACCACAAAACCCCCCCCCATTTTAATTACTTGTTCAATTAATGCCTTCAATATGTTTAATGAAGATTAATAGCCAATGTTCACGGGAGACAATCTAGGGTAACCCTAGTACTACATTAAATTGTTTAAATTTTGATGAGGATTTGCGACAAATCTTTTAAATACCTCAAAATAACCCATCATCAAATTGGTGCCGTTGCCGAGGATCATTGGTGTTGATTTTTTATAAACATGTTATTTGCTCTGTTTTCATTTTTGTTTTCTGCATTATGAATACTATAGTATAGTTGTAGTTACATAGATAAGTAGAGATATCTTGCATTTAGGTATAACCAATTGCTATTTTCTGCACTTTGTGAATTCTGATTTCTGCATTTTAGTTTATTGTACTGCATTTTTGTTTGCTGCAATTACCCTGTTTCTGCTGCATAATTCTGCAGAATTTGTGTTTGTGTGTTGCATATTTTTATTCCATAATTTGCAATTTCTTTCTGTTTCTGCTGTTTGGTATTAATACTTTATTCTACTGAACTTAGATGTTAGTTTTTCTGCATAATTGTCATCTGAATTATTCTGCATTTTTACTGCTTCATTAGTTTACTTCTTTTTAATTTTCCATAGCTAATTCCTAATGAATGACCAGATCAAATCCAGGAGATTTATATCATCCACATATTGAAATTGATAGGACATTCCATAGAAATCTTAGGAACCTTAGTAGACAAAATTCTGCACATATTGAGGAACCATCTTCACCATTTTCTCCATCTTCTCTATATTCTTCTCTGCATTCTTTAAATTCTGAACCTTTAGAAATGGCAAAAAATGACTTGACACTTAAGGAGCTTGCCGTACCGTACGTGACCTACCAGACTTTATGTATCCAATACCCGGATGTGGATGCCCCTTTTGTTCTTAAAACTGGCCTAATCCATCTTTTGCCTAAATTTCATGGTCTTGCAGGTGAAGATCCATATAAACACCTCAAAGAATTTCATATTGTTTGCTCTACAATGAGACCACAAGGTGTGCCCGAAGAGCATGTGAAATTAAAGGCTTTTCCATTTTCTTTTATGGATTAGGCTAAAGACTGGTTGTATTATCTTCCACCTGGCTCTATTACAAGTTGGGACAACCTCAAGAGATTGTTCGTGAAAAAATTTTTCCCTGCCTCAAGGGCTGCCTCAATAAGAAAGGAAATATGTGGTATTAGGCAGTTGGAGAGAGAAAGTTTGTATGAATATTGGGAGCGTTTCAAGAGACTTTGTGCTAGCTGCCCCCATTATCAGATAAGTGACCAGCTCCTAATCCAATACTTCTATGAAGGCTTACACCCAATGGATAGGAGCATGATCGACGCAGCTAGTGGGGGAGCCCTAGTTGACAAGACTCCCAGAGCCGCTAGAAACCTCATTGAGAATATGACAGCTAACTCTCAACAGTTTGCTACAAGGCAAAATTCCATTATGTCTAGGAGTGTCAATGAAATTCAAACATCAGATTCACACAAGCTGGAGCATAAGCTAGATGAGTTGGCTTCTATGGTAAAACAGTTGGCATCCATCCAAAAGAATTTTGCTGCATATACACCTCCACCTCCATCTATTCCAGCAATGCTTTGTGGGATTTGTTCATCTACGGATCACTTCACTGATAGTTGCCCCACATTGCAGGAAACTGAATCTTTGGAAGGTAATCCTCAAGCTTATGCTGCTAATATTTATGCTAATAAACTTCCTTTTCAGCAGCCGCAGCAACAACAAAGCTGGGATTTATCTTCCAATAGATATAATCCCGGTTGGAGGAACCATCCTAACTTAAGGCGGGGAGGAAATGCATAGCATCAAGGCTCTAGCCAACCAACTAACAACCATTTCCAACCGCATCAAGCTGGACAAAGCAAGCCATATTCAGCCCAGCAACATCACCATCCATCATCTTCATCTCAACAGCACCATCAGGCATCTTCTTCACTAGCCGCTGCACCTCAAAAGAATGAGTCATCCTTGGAAGACCTTGTGAAGCAACTCACTATGAGTAATCTCAATTTCCAACAACAGAGTCAAGCCTTCCAGCAACAGACTCAAGCAAGTATCAAGACCTTGGAGAATCAAATGGGTCAACTTACTTCATCCCTTAATCAACTTCAATCTCAAGGTTCAGGCAATCTCCCTGCACAAATGGTAACAAACCCAAAGAATGTAAGTGCCATTACCTTGAGATCTGGTAAAGTGATGCAAGAGCTAGAAATGCCTACTGAGAAGGATCCTAGTTGCACTTTAGCTACAGAAGGTGAAGGAGGAGAAGTTGGAAGCCAAGAGAAGCCTACACCTATGCCCACACCATGTCAACCAAAAGTGGTAGACAAGGAGGAGAGGTCCATTCCTATTCCCTTCCCTCAAAGAATGGTTTAGCCCAGCAAGAAGCAAGAAGAGGTTGATAAAGAAATTCTGAATACTTTCAGAAAAGTTGAAGTCAATATCCCCTTGTTAGATGCTATCAAGCAAATCTCAAAGTACGCCAAATTCCTTAAGGACTTGTGCACTCATAGAAGGCATATAAAGGGTAATGAAAGAGTGAACATGGGGAGGAATGTATTAGCTCTTTTTGAGAGGCAGAAAACTTCCATGCCTGAGAAATGCAAAGATCCAGGGACGTTTACTATTCCCTGCATTATAGGAAACAATAGGATAGATAATGCCATGCTTGATTTAGGTGCATCTATTAATGTTATGCCTTTATCTATCTTCACATCTTTGTCTCTTGAACTATTGCAGCCCACGGGTGTCATCATCCAGTTAGCAAATAGGAGCACCACTAATCCAGCCGGCCTTGTGGAGGATGTTCTAGTGAGAGTGAATGACTTGATCTTTCCTGCTGACTTCTACATCTTGAACATGGAAGAAGAAGAGCCAATAAAAGGAGCTGCACCAATCATCTTGGGAAGGCCATTCTTGAAGACGGCCAGGACCAAAATTGATGTGCATGCTGGAACTCTCACTATGGAGTTTAGAGAAAGTGTGGTTCGCTTCAACATACTAGATGCTATGAAGCACTCACCTGAGGAGCATTCAGTTTTTCACATTGATGTTCTTGATAGCTTGATAGATGATAATTTTGCTGAATTTTTAGGAGACTCTTTCGTTGATTTTTCTGATTGTATAGATACCATAGATACTAAAATTTGTGAATATTGTACTAAGTCATCTTTGTGTGATATTTGTATTGCTGATTTTCTGGATTTAGATTCTGCAACTTCTGACATTAATGACATTGAAAAATCAAAAGGGTTAGAATGTGGTTCATTGAGTACAGCAAGTATAATTGAATCTAACCCTTGTGGTTTAAATGTTGCAGAAATCATTTCAAATGAAAGTGCTAAACCACTGCCTTCAGTTGAGCAGCCTCCCATCTTGGAGCTTAAACCCTTGCCTGAGCATTTAAAATACGCTTATTTGGAAACAGGTGAGAAGCTCCCTGTGATCATATCCACTGAGCTTGATGAGGACCAAGAGGAGCAGTTGCTTGATGTGATTCGGAAGCATAGAAAGGCTATTGGATGGACCTTGGCTGACATCCCTGGAATCAGCCCTTCCCTGTGCATGCACCAGATTTTGCTGGAAGAAGGATCCAAGCCAGTGAGACAGCCCCAGAGGAGGGTAAATCCGATCATATTGGAGGTGGTGAAGAAGGAGATCACCAAACTACTCCAGGCAGGCATCATCTACCCGATATCAGATTGCACATGGTTGAGCCCAGTGCAGGTGGTGCCTAAAAAGTCAGGGATTATAGTTGTGAAGACTGATAAGGATGAGCTCCTGTCCACTAGAGTGCAGAACAGCTGGAGAGTTTGCATTCATCATCGGACGCTCAACCAGGCGACCAGGAAAGACTACTTTCCCCTACCTTTCATCGATCAGATGCTGGAGCGCCTGGCAGGTAAATCTCACTACTGTTTCCTAGATGGATTCTCATGTTATTTTCAAATATGCATAGCTCCTGAGGATCAAGAGAAGACCACTTTTACATGCCCATTTAGTACGTTTGCATATAGGAGAATGCCATTCGGGCTTTGCAATGCTCCCGGTACATTTCAAAGATGCATGTTGAGCATATTTTCTGATTTGGTTGAGCATTGTATTGAAGTATTCATGGATGACTTCACTGTATATGGGTCATCATTTTCTGCATGTTTAGGAAACTTGGATAGAGTTTTACAAAGATGTATAGAGACTAACCTTATTCTGAACTTTGAGAAATGTCATTTTATGGTTAGGCAGGGGGTAGTCTTAGGTCATATAATATCCGAGAAGGGAATTGAGGTAGATCCTGCTAAGCTTAATGTCATTTCATAACTTTCTTACCCCTCTTGTGAGCGAGAGGTGCGTGAATTTCTTGGCCATACAGGTTTCTACAAGCGCTTTATCAAGGATTTTTCCAAGATAGCCCTTCCTCTCTCCAAGTTACTGCAGAAAGATATTGATTTCGAGTTTGGAGCCAAGTGCAAAGAGGCGTTTGATTGCCTAAAGACAGCCTTGACCACAACCCCCATCATTCAGCCACTAAACTGGACACTTCCATTTGAGCTCATGTGTGACGCATCCAATTTTGCTGTGGGTCCTGTCTTAGCACAGCGGTTTGGTAAGGATCCACATGTCATTTATTATGCATTTAGGACTTTGGATCCTGCACAGTGTAACTATACCACAACTGAAAAGGAACTATTGGCCATAGTGTTTGCTTTGGATAAATTTATATCATACTTGTTAGGGTCAAAAGTTGTGGTGTTTACTGATCATTATGCTCTTAAGTTCCTTTTGAAAAAGACAGATTCAAAGCTAAGGCTAATAAGGTGGATGCTTCTACTTCAAGAATTTGATGTAGAGATAAAGGATAGAAGTGGAGCACAAAATTTGGTAGCGGATCATTTGAGCAGGATAGAGGGAGTCCTTGAACTCACTCCTATAAAAGATGATTTCCCTGATGAGCAATTATTAGAGTTGTATACTTCAAAGTTGCCTTGGTTTGCTGATATTGTAAATTTTTTAGTTGCAGGAGTTTTTCCTGCTGATGCACCAAGGAGTAAAAGGGAAAAGATCAAGAATGATGCCAAGCATTACCTCTAGGATGATCCCTATTTGTGGAAGTTCTGTAGTGATCAAGTGATTAATGGTGAATGAGGGGGGTATTGCTCAATTAACCGTAATTTCATTTTAAGGAGATTCTAAACTAGGGATTGCTTAATCCTAGGTTTAATTCTAAGGTTGCGTAACTTTGGGATGAGAGATTAGAGCCTAACAAATTGCGTAATTTCGTTGGGACCATAAGCTTGATTTTTGCTTGTTAAATTAACCTAATTCATGGAAGAGAGAATGAATGTTAAATCTTGAGTGGAATGAGGATAGAATCTTTGTGGATGAACTAAGGATTGCTGCTTTCTATTGTTTGAACTAATTAAACTCGTTCGTTTGTTACTCTTTATTTTGATTTGAAACCACAAAACCTGTCACGACCCCTTTTTATAAAGGACCGAGAACATTATTTCTACACCACATACTTATTTTAAAAATAGGTAAATAATAGAGAATATAAGTATAAAAATTCACTTCTCATTCAAAGTAAAAATGAAGTTCCTTACAACAAATATCCAACAGATCAACATAATATTACATTTAGTTTATAATATTCAAAATACCAAAAAAATTATAATACGTGACTCCCTCGACATGAGGTCTCATATATAAAGAAAAAGGACTCTGATGCATTATTACTCAACTCCAGCTTCTAACTTTTCTTCACTGGCCCCTCAGCCTGTGAAGTAGATGCAACACTGCTACATCCGCTCACGTACCACCGTACGATCATCGCGATACACACGCACACAACGACATAGAAAGAAATGCAAGGGTGAGCTTACCAAACATAAAATAAAATTATATATATATAGAGCAAAATATTTCTCACAAAGAATAACCCCATGCATTTCCAGCCCATCTAATGCACAGCATGAAAACGGTTTCCAACTGGTTTCACACCTAATTAATCCGGAAGGAACCGAGCCGGTCCGGAGCGACCCATTCGGTATGCGGATCCGTGACAAAGACAAAGACAAAGACTCAAAGATGAACTTACCGTTACATGTCTACCCACCTAAACATGTAACTCGGCTCTATAATGATGCAAAACATATATCTCGGCATGATGCACACCACCAAAATTATTTTAACAGCTCAACTACGGCAAGTTTATAATAGATCAGCCAAAATCTCAGCATTTTAAACTAATTACAACGATTCTGACTTAGAAAATAGCTTTTATTCAATATATCTAACAAAATCATATCAAAATATCTTGAAATAGCATATTAAACCGTTCAAAACATAGTTCATAGGTTAAAGTAAACTCCCTTACCTCGTAAAGATGATTCACACTAGATCTACCGAATATTACTTGATTATAACAAAAATTCACCGAAGATTCAGCTTTAGAACGGAGTTTCTCCTAAGAACACCATGAATTTCTATAAGAAAGAGAAGGAGAAGAGAAACGAACGGTAAATCTAGCTTCAAACTTAAAGAAACTTACTTCCAATCCTTCAGAATAGATGTAGAATCTCGAGATCGCGGGAAATCTAAGTTTAGAAAGGTTTAGTATGAGAGAAATGGTGGTTTACGGCCTTAGAACCTTTGAGAACCTTGGATAGAGGTGAAGAAATGAAAATTTCGTGTGAAGCCCCCTTTTTATAGAAAATTTTCGAAATTTACTGTTCACGCCGAAATTCTGTTCACCGCCGGAAAACACTGTTCACCGCCTTCTTGTTCATGCCGGGAAAATACTGTTGGAGCACTATTCATCTTGGGAAAACACTCGTACACGCACTGTACATACGCGGTTATCACTTGTTCATACGCGGTTTGTATCTGTACATTTGTGACGTCACCGATGACGTCACCGTCCTTGTACATACGCGGTTTGTACTGTTCATACACGGTTTGTACGCGGTTTGCACTGTTCATTGCACTGTTCATTGCACTGTTCATTACACTGTTCATACGGTACTGTTCACTTTTTTTTTTTTTTTTTAATAATAATTTCAAACTCCATCTAAATATATTCCAATATCAAATAATCCTTCAATTAACATTGAACAAGTATAAAATATTATAGATTACTCAATAATAAATTAGAAGCACGACAATTCTCCTCCAGAAAATAAATTTTCGTCCTCGAAAATTTCATTCCCCAAAGAAAAGATGAGGGTACAACTCTCTCATTCTTTCTTCTAACTCCCATGTGGCATCACCAGTTATTTGGTCCCAAACAACCTTTACTAACCGAATAGACTTACCTCTAAGTTTCTTAACTCTAGTTTCCTCGATACGAGCAGCTGGGACCTCCACAGACAAGTCATCTCGTAACTCCACAACATCGGGCTCAATTACATGAGACAAATCTGGAACATACTTCTTTAAGCTGCGACACATGGAAAACATTATGTATTCCAGGATAACCGAGGTGGTAACGCTAATTCATAGGCTACGGTCCTCGACGATGTAATATACGATACGGTCCTATGAACTTAGGTGTTAACTTCTTTGCTCTTAAGGCTCGCCCCACACTGTAGTGCGTGATACTCTTAAGAATACATGATCACCAACCTCAAATTCTAGGGATCTTCTGCGTCGGTCAGCATAAGATTTCTGTCGACTTTGGGTAGCTCTTAGCTTTTCTCTAATAAGTTCAACTTTCTCCTTAGTTTCTTGCAGCATTTCAAGTCCAACCATCAAATGTACTCCATCTTGGAACCAACAGATAGGGGTTCTACACCTTCTACCATACAGAGCTTCAAATGGTGCCATATCTATACTCGAATGATAGCTATTATTATAAGTGAATTCTACCAAAGGAAGCATATCCTCCCAATTACTCCTCTGCTCTACAATGCAAGTCCGCAATAAGTCTTCTAAGGTCTGAATAGTACGCTCAGATTGACCATCTGTTTGCGGATGGTATGCAGAACTCAACCTCAACTGTGTGCCCATAGATTCTTGGAAACTCTGCCAAAACTGGGAAGTGAACCGAGGATCCCTATCAGAGATAATACTAGAAGGTACTCCATGCAACCTGACAATCTCTCTAATGTACAATTCTGCTAATTTCTCCAAGCTAAAGGTCATGTTAATTGGCAAGAAATGTGCACTCTTGGTTAGCCTAT
This sequence comes from Abrus pulchellus subsp. cantoniensis, assembly GCA_024086825.1. Taxonomy (NCBI): domain Eukaryota; kingdom Viridiplantae; phylum Streptophyta; class Magnoliopsida; order Fabales; family Fabaceae; genus Abrus; species Abrus pulchellus. Next base: position 20,066,906 of record CM044050.1, on the reverse strand, counting down.
CAACTATGACCCACACTGCATCATGATTCCTAACTGTTCTAGGTAGATGGGACACAAAGTCCATAGTCACATGGTCCCACTTCCACTGGAATTTCCATCGTTTGTAACTCTCCTGGAGGGCTTTGATGCTCCGCTTTTGCCTTTTGACAAGTCAAGCAGGCTTTAACAAACTCAGCTATCTCTCGCTTCATGCCTGGCCACCAAAACATCTGCTTTAAATCTTGATACATCTTGGTAACACCAGGATGAATGTTGAGACTACCCTTATGTCCTTCTTCTAGAATTGCTCTCTTTAATTCAGTATCTCTAGGGACACAAACTCGACCTTGACATCTGAGAATACCATCAACACCTTTCTTGAAACCCTTTGTCTTATCTCGTCCCTAAGAGAAATACAATCCGACATAACATTGGATCCCACAATTGTTTATCTTTAATTTCTGTAAGAAATTATTAGTCACCACAATTCGGCTACAACTAATCTTTTCGGGTGATAAGTCCACATGTATGTTCAGGTCTCGGAATTGTTCTACCAAAAGGGTTTCACTGACTCTTAGGGAGAATGCCTGAACCACATTTCTACTTAATGCATCGGCCACCACGTTAGCTTTTCCTGGATGGTATTGGAGCTGAAAATCATAATTCTTAAGGAATTCCACCCAACGTCTCTGCCTCATATTTAACTCTCGCTGATCAAATAAATACTTCAGACTCTTATGATCACTATATACATCGAACTGAGCTCCATAAAGATAGTGTCGCCACACCTTCAGAGCAAAGACTACAGCAGCTAACTCAAGGTCATGAATCGGGTAATTTCGCTCATGAGTTCGTAATTTACGAGATGCATAAGCTACCACTCTCTTATCAACACACATCCCAATCCCTGATGAGAAGCATCACAGTACACCTCAAACGGTCGACTAGTATCAGGGAGAATCAACACCGGCGAAGAAGTTAGTCTCTGTTTTAACTCATTAAAGCTTTGCTCACATTCCTCGATCCACACAAAGGGTTGATCACGGCGAGTTAACCGTGTTAATGGTGCAGCTATCTTCGCGAATCCCTCTATAAATCTCCGGTAGTAACCTGCTAGGCCCACAAAACTACGAATCTCTGAAATTTGTCTTCAGCCTTTCCCACTGCAACACCGCTTCAACTTTGGAAGGATCAACTACAATTCCTTTAGCTGAAATAACATGACCAAGGAACTTCACTTCCTCTAGCCAAAACTCACACTTAGACAGTTTAGCATACAACTGTTTTTCCCTTAAAACATTAAGTACAGTCCTCAAATGCTCTTCATGTTCCTGTGACGAACTAGAATAAATTAAAATATCATCAATAAAGACTACCACAAATCGATCCAGGAAAGGTCTAAAGATCCGATTCATGTAGTCCATAAACACAGCTGGAGCATTTGTAACTCCAAAAGGCATCACTATATACTCATAATGACCATATCTAGTGCGAAAAGCAGTCTTAGGAATATCTTCATCCTTCACTCGGATCTGATGGTACCCAGACTTCAAATCAATCTTAGAGAATACCTTAGCACCTCTCAGCTGGTCCATCAAATCATCGATTCGCGGCAATGGGTACTTGTTCTTAATTGTCAACTTATTCAACTTACGATTATCCACACATAATCTAGAACTTCCGTCCTTCTTTTTCACCAAGAGAACTGGGGCTCCCCAAGGTGATACACTTGGTCTAATCATCTGTTTACGCATTAGATCCTCGATCTGCTCCTTAAGCTCAATTAACTCTTTTGGCGCCATTCTATACGGTACTACAGACACTGGCTCAGCTCCAGGAATCAAATCTATAGCAAACTCTACCTCTCTACGTGGAGATATTCCAGGAATATCCTCTGGAAAAATCTCAGGGAATTCTCGTACTACTGGTATTGACTGAAGGCTTTGCTCCACTTCTGCATTCATAACTCCCAACAAAACAAAACAAGATACTCCCTCAGCTAAGGATGTTTCTACTTGGCGAGTAGAAATCAATTCTACACAGTCTTGCTGCTCAAGAAAGATTAAACACCTCCGGCCACAATCAATTAGCACACGATTGGCAGTTAGCCAATCCATACCCAGGATTACATCTAACCCTGACATCGGGATACAAATAAGATTTACTTTGTATCTTCGTCCCTTAATTGCTATGGGACACCTAACACAAACCGTCGAAGTCTTAATTGAACTTAAAGTAGGTGTCGATACTACTAAGTCACATCCTAGATCGCCCACCGGTAATCCTAAGTTTCTCACACAATTGTCCGCAATAAAAGAGTGTGTGGCTCCAGAATCAAATAAGGGAAAAACTTTCCCAGAAAACTACTTCTAAATACAACCCAAGTAATGACTTCACCTCGGGCCTCTAGCATAGTACGAGCTCCGTGCCACCACATCTCTGCATCCCCTATCAGCATGTACGTAGCATATATCACCTTTCTCTCCTCGGTGCAACCCATGGTTAGGAAGATCTTTTCAATCTCCCTGATCCAGAGTTCAGCAGCATCTGGTCCATCCACTCCTGTGAATTGAGGAGGATCATTCTTTCTGAACTCTGACAACCCATGGTATTCAGGAAGAGGTGCAGCTGAGGCAGTAGCTGCTGCTGCCTATGCTGCAGCAGCGGCTTGATTTGCAGCTTGCTGCTGCTGAATCATATCTAGACTCTGCCTAACAGTGGCTGTCATAGCCTCCATGGCATGAGCCATTTGGTTCACATCAGCAGGAGGAGGATTTACAGCAGATCTTCTTGGTCTAGCCATTCTAATATATAGACTAGCTTAAATTACTAACGTTTAACACATTCAGCAATACCACCACATAGCTATATTCACATATTCAGCTTACAGTAATATATTCATATTTAGTATGTCATAACAATTTAATCAATTTAGCACTGAGCACAACGTCATATCAGCATTTCAAACAACATAGCAAACACATTTATCTCAAAGAATCATGTACAATCTTAGCTTAACAACCTATTATTCACGTAGCATGAATCGCCTATAGCTCACCCAGTATCATATACCAAAATTTTCTACATCTGTCGTGTCTGAGAACTGAGGTGATCAAGCTCGTTCCCTCACAACTTGATGAATACAAATTATGATATATGATTCACAGCTAAAACTTATATGTCTAATATGCACAACTGACGCCTAACAACCTCACCCCGTAGGTTTACCTAGACCATGCTCTGATACCACTAAAATGTCACGACCCCTTTTTATAAAGGACCGAGAACATTATTTCTACACCACATACTTATTTTAAAAATAGGTAAATAATAGAGAATATAAGTATAAAAATTCACTTCTCATTCAAAGTAAAAATGAAGTTCCTTACAACAAATATCCAACAGATCAACATAATATTACATTTAGTTTATAATATTCAAAATACCAAAAAAATTATAATACGTGACTCCCTCGACATGAGGTCTCATATATAAAGAAAAAGGACTCTGATGCATTATTACTCAACTCCAGCTTCTAACTTTTCTTCACTGGCCCCTCAGCCTGTGAAGTAGATGCAACACTGCTACATCCGCTCACGTACCACCGTACGATCATCGCGATACACACGCACACAACGACATAGAAAGAAATGCAAGGGTGAGCTTACCAAACATAAAATAAAATTATATATATATAGAGCAAAATATTTCTCACAAAGAATAACCCCATGCATTTCCAGCCCATCTAATGCACGGCATGAAAACGGTTTCCAACTGGTTTCACGACCTAATTAATCCGGGAACCGAGCGGTCAGGAGCGACCCATTCGGTATCTGGATCCAGACAAAGACAAAGACAAAGACTCGGCATGAACTTACCGTTACATGTCTACCCACCTAAACATGTAACTCGGCTCTATAATGATGCAAAACATATATCTCAGCATGATGCACACCACCAAAATTATTTTAACAGCTCAACTACGGCAAGTTTATCATAGATCAGCCAAAATCTCGGCATTTTAAACTAATTACAACGATTCTGACTTAGAAAATAGCTTTTATTCAATATATCTAACAAAATCATATCAAAATATCTTGAAATAGCATATTAAACCGTTCAAAACATAGTTCATAGGTTAAAGTAAACTCCCTTACCTCGAGAAAGATGATTCACACTAGATCTACCGAATATTACTTGATTATAACAAAAATTCACCGAAGATTCAGCTTTAGAACGGAGTTTCTCCTAAGAACACCATGAATTTCTATAAGAAAGAGAAGGAGAAGAGAAACGAACGGTAAATCTAGCTTCAAACTTAAAGAAACTTACTTCCAATCCTTCAGAATAGATGTAGAATCTCAGATCTGGCGGGAAATCTAAGTTTAGAAAGGTTTAGTATGAGAGAAATGGTGGTTTACGGCCTTAGAACCTTTGAGAACCTTGGATAGAGGTGAAGAAATGAAAATTTCGTGTGAAGCCCCCTTTTTATAGAAAATTTTCGAAATTTACTGTTCACGCCGAAATTCTTCGTTCACCGCACGGAAAACATCGTTCACCGCCTTCTTGTTCATGCTTGGGAAAATACTGTTCAGGCACTATTCATGCCGGAAAACACTGTACACGCACTGTACATACGCGGTTATCACTGTTCATACGCGGTTTGTACTGTACACTGTGACGTCACCGATGACGTCGGTATCCTTGTACATACGCGGTTTGTCTTGTTCATACACGGTTTGTACGCGGTTTGCACTTATTCATTGCACTCGTTCATTACACTTGTTCATACTGATCTTGTTCACTTTTTTTTTTTTTTTTAATAATAATTTCAAACTCCATCTAAATATATTCCAATATCAAATAATCCTTCAATTAACATTGAACAAGTATAAAATATTATAGATTACTCAATAATAAATTAGAAGCCTGACAAAACTCCCCCCCATTTTAATTGCTTGTTCAATTAATGCCTTCAACATGTTTAATGAAGATTAATAGCCAATGTTCACGGGAGACAATCTAGGGTAACCCTAGTACTACATTAAATTGTTTAAATTTTGATGAGGATTTGCGACAAATCTTTTAAACACCTCAAAATAACCCATCATCAGAGGCCTTCTTTGTATATGCTTAGAGCCTAAATAAACTTCCCTTGTGCTAAAAATCCTAGTTCACCCTTTTGAGCCTTTAACCTGTCTTTTGGTAAACTTCAATCTAAGCATTACTGAAAAATCATGACACATTTCCAAATAAGAAAGAGGCAATTTAAGTTTAACCAAAGATGATTTTCAAAATTAAGTTTGGGGTCGCGCTCAGACAAATTAATAAAAACTGAATTGCATAAAAATTATATAGTAAGAAGTGCAATCTGAGTCATCTCCCAATCATGATAACGTTATATGATTATAAAATAAGAGGGGGTTTGATTTATAGAATAACACTAATTAGAATCAAAAGTTAACAAGAATTAAAAATTCTAATCCAATAATTTAGAAGAACTACGACCACTCTATCATCGGATTCCAAGGAGATGCATCAACCAACAAATTAGTGATTAACATTAAATTCAAATGAAACCTCAATTCAAATTAAGCATTCACACGAGAACCCTCATGCATTCGATTAACACACAATTCGCTCAAAGTTTAGAAATCTCTAGAACCTAATCGATTTGTGTTAATTTAATTCACCAATAATATTAATGTTAGATCTCAAACCTGAAAATCTAATTCACACTCCTTCAAGAATTAATTACGTATATCAACTGAAAAACATATAATCAAACAACTGCAAAATTATCAATTCAAACGAAGAACTTCAATTTGAAATCATAATTAGCAAAAGGAGAAAGAAGGAAGAGATGAAACTGAATTTGTTGTTGAATAAATTACGAAACCGATCCTCAAGAGTGTCTCAATCCTTTTTCAATCCTTGGACTAGATAAAAGTCTAAGCCTCCATTAATGGAGGAAAATGAAAATTAAAAACGGAAGAGAAAAAAAATGAGAGAGAGAAGAGAAGAGGCAAAAATTAAATTCAAAATTCAAAATTCCATTCTTTACTTTGTTCCATTTTTTCGGCTATGAAAACGGCCTCCTTTTGATTTGTGGCCTGAAGGACAATTATAGCCTTAGATGTCAGCTTCAAAATGACACTAGAATGGGCTTAATCGGATGTCAATGGAATGAGATATGGCCCAAATACTTCACCTTGCTCAGGATCCACGACTGCAGCGTTTTGACTTTTTCCAGGCCTAGTTTCAGCTTCTTATCATTAGAATTAGTTTTTGACCTCTCATAGGAATTATGCAACTTTCTCTTAGCTTTCTTACAAATCAAGAATCACATAAAAGGAGTTCTACAACTCAAGATATGGTCCAGAAATCAAAACAGTATCCGAATTGCCAAATACTGAAAAAATTAAATAAAGCCTAAATAAAATTCAAACATCACAAAATGATCCAATTCAACCAATTAGGCACAAAAGAGGATTAATGAGCTAGGAATGAGAGGAAATAATGTTATAAAAATCCAATTGATCAAGGACAAGCAAAGTTTTAAGTTTGGGGTGGGTAACAGCAAAGTATAAATCATTTGAAAAGAATGATTGAATGAAAAAACAAAGTATTGAAAAGAAGAAATAGGAAAAGTGAAAATCAGAAAAGAAATTCGTACAGAAAATAAAAAGCACTTGAAATATTTCAAAAATTCAAAAAATGCCGTGTAGAAATTGAATGGAAGAAAAAAGAATGCAATCTCATGCTAAAATTATGCATATCATCTACTTGAATTGAATCTTTTCTTTGAACACCTACTTATCCTTTAACCTTAATTTCATCTGAAAAGTCCTCTTGATATGTGATTTGATACATTTTTTTTAGAGGAGATTGAGAATTTATGCAAGCCTATGGTAGAGTGTAGTAAAAATGATGATTTTGAGAGCAAACATTAAGCCTAAACACTACTGAGTGAAGAGGAAAACACTACTTGTGAGTTGTGAATCATGTTTCTCAATTTTGCTCATATGAAACTTTGCTGAATTACATGAATTTAGATGGTATGTTTTTGTTGATTAAGTGGTTAAAATAGTGTAATGATCATGTTGATCAATGGATGAATAACTTGATTTGGATGAGAAATCAGAAAGATACAGAATTGGGTATTAGAAATATTGAAAAATCAGTTTGATGATTGAATTCTTGTCAATTGGATTTTTCTCTTTTCCTTTTGTTTGATTTGATTTGCTTGAGGACAAGCAAAATTATGAGTTTGGGGTGGTGATAAATCCATATTTTACCATGTTTTTAGCATAGTTTTTGATTAATAATTTGGAAAATAATTCTAAAAATAACTTGAAAAGATCACAAAAATAAAATAATTAGTATAAATTGTTGTTTTGTTGAAATATTAAAAATTATTTAGATTTTTGTAGGAGTTCATGAAAAAGATGGAAAGTTGTTGAAAGTGCTTAAAGGAAGGATTAAAAGCTGAAATTAAAGAAGAAAAGTCAAAGAATTAAGCTTGAAGAAATCCTAAGAGCTGGGTGTAAAAACTCCAAGTGATTGGCGTTTGAACGTGGAAAGAAGAAAATATAGCACTGTGTCTGCATGGCTACTCTGAGTGATGTGCGTTAACACTCTAGCAATTGTAACTGGATAGCTGTCATTGCGTTGAAATGCATATCACCTGGAGCTTTGGCACGCAACAGAGAGTTGCAACTCATATCACTTGAAGCCTTGGAGCGCAACTACGCGCCTTCACTCCAGCCACTGCGCGTTTTGGCGCAAAACTCTACAATTTTTATAACTTCTTCTTCTTCTTGCCAATTCTGGACGTTTGGAGCTTTTGTATCACTTTTAGAAGATTGCAGAACTACTGGGGATAACTAACTTTCAGAATTCCAAGGGTTAAGTCAAAGAATTAGAGGAACTCTATAAATAAGAATTAGAAACTTAGAAAAAGAGCTTTTAGTCATTTTTTAGTTTTTGGTATTCAGTTGTAACCGTTTTAACTTCCAAGGGAAGTCAGAGGGAGAAGAGAGGAGCGATTTTTGTTAGGGATTTATGGATCTAGAATTGATATATTGATTTCGTTTTGACTCTGAACTTTGAGTATTTGATTTTGATTGAGGGATTAATTATGTGTTTATTTGATCTTTAAATGGAAATTCAATTGATTTATCAAAAAGTAACCTTCACTAATGGAAATTGGGTTTATTGCTTGAATCTGAATTAATTTCCAAAACTATTAATTTTCTTAGGGATAAGTGATCTTAGTTTTACAATCTTTTGGTTCTAATTCGTAATGCAATATTGAACTAAATTTAGCCTAAGGAATTAGAGAGATTTGGTTGAATATTAGGACCAATGAATTGAGGAATCAATCTTTGGTTATTGTAAAGAGAAACCGATTGTCAATCAATCAATTGCTTGAATATTCAGAGGCAGAACTGAATTGATATTGATATTCTAATGAAATAAATTTCTAACTTTTCTTCCATCCGTAATTCATTCTAATAGTACAAATTAACATTTTGTTTTTAACAATTTCTTATTTCTTTATTTCTGAAATTTACTTTCTTGCATATTAAAATCTGTTCAATGAATTGTTTGATGCAAATGGTTATTATCTTGTGAATTGGTGATTAAAAATAAGATCCTAGAGGACGATACTTGGGACTCAATCTGATTTCTATATTTTATAACTTGCTACAACTACCTAGTACACTTGCTAGTAGTGAATTACACCATTTAAGTACTATGATAGAAAAAATGTGTATCAGTGTTCAATCTCAAATTGTATTCAAAACTGATTAAAATTATGTCTACAAGTACTTATATATGTCTAATGCTTGTAAACTAATACTAATGCAAACCCTAATGAGCTTCTTGTACCAACAAGCCTAAATTCAAATAAACTAAATAAAATAACAAGATTTTATCCTAAATAAAAGCTCAAAATAAGTATTGACTAATATTAAAATAAATAAACTAAACATTATAATTAAATCCTAATAAAACTCGTTAGAGTTCAAATCCTCTAAGCATATGTAATTAATAATATTGGACTTTTCTAACTCTAAATTGAGTTCCCTTTCAAATAAGACAGCAACAATATTTTCTAAGTCTCTATTTATTCTTTTTGCCCTTGCCCTTGTCATTGGTCCTTGAAGTCCTTCCAATGTCTTCAAGTCTTTGTCTTCAATAAGCCTTCCTTGATTCTCATCACCATCTCATAATAGCCCTTAGGCCAGGTCTATTTGTCAATAGTATCTACAAAATATTCCCTATTGACCTAGATGAACTACGTTGTCGAGCAACCAAGTACATGTAGATGGAAGAACTGGTCGAGTTTTGCAACCAGGCCCGGATGGAGCAAGTGCATAATTGAAGAGAATCTAAAGAGAATGAACATGCAAGAAACAAACACGGAAAAAGGGACCAAAGGATCAGAATTGAACATCTCCTGAGGGCACCTAGGTTTGCGAGTTACACAACGTTAAACACCAGTAGATCCAGGGTACTTGAGCAAGCTTTAGCAACAGAGATATTAATAATACTGAAGCGCGCAAACATTCCCACTCGGACTTGAAATTGTACTTTGTAAATTTAGTGCATTCTTTTCTCACTCGGTTTTGTCTTTTTAAAAGAACATGAAAAGAGGTTTTCTGGATAGGGTCTTTAACGAAACACTTCATCAATAAAATGACAGAAGTTTCTTTACAAGTCAATAGTCTCTTATTATTCCCTCCCAGGTACCTCACTCGGCTAAGGTTGAATCAAAATTCCTTCTCGAGTATCTCACTCAACTTAGGTTGAATTAAATATTCCCTCTCGAGTACCTTACTTGGCTAAGGTTGAATCAAAATTCCCTCCCAAGTATCTCACTCGGCTAAGATTGAATCAAAATTTCCTTCCAAGTACCTCACTCAGCTAAGGTTGAATTAAATATTCCTTCCCAAGTACCTCACTCGGCTAAGGTTAAATTAAATAATCCCTCCAAAGTACCTCACTCAACTAAGGTTAAATTAAATATTTCCTCCTGAGTACCTCACTCGACTAAGGTTGAATTAAATATTCCCTTCCAAGTACATCACTCGGCTAAAGTTGAATTAAATATTTCCTCCTGAGTACTTTATTTGGCTAAGGTTGAATTAAATATTCCTTTCTGAGTACCTCACTCGGCTAAGGTTGAATCAAAATTCTCTGTAGGGTCCTCACTCAACTAAGGTTGAATTAATATCTCTCGAATATCTTGCTCAACTAAGATTCAATTACTTTTTCCAGATAACCTATCTCGATTAGTATCTATATTCCCAAGTACTTCGCTTGGTTAAAAGTTTGATTATTTTCTCCTAACAACCCTTATCAGTTAAGGTAAAATTTACATTTACGAGTATCGATTCTGTTCAAATGTTCGCTAACACATACCTCACTCAGCTATTGTCTAATAATGAATGATTGTTGTCGTGTAACGTATTCGATTCGAGGCATTAAAAAAACTACAAATATTTTGAAAGTTATCATTAATACACAAGTAAACATGAAAATAAAACTTGTCTATTTCATCCTTGGATGAAAAGTGCCAAATATCCCTTCTGCCTCATCCTTTGATGAAAGGTGCCAAATATCCCTTTGACCTCATCCTTGGATGAATGCAACCTAACACCCCTTCGACCTCATCCTTGGATGAAAGGTGCCTAACACCCATTCGGCCTCATCCTTAGATGAAAAGTGTCTAACACTCCTTGGGCCTCATGCTTAGATGAAAGGCGCCTAATATCCCTTTGGCCTCATCCCTGGACGAAAGGTGCCTAACATCTTGTCAGCCTCATCCTTGAACAAAAGGCGCTAAGACGGCACAGCTCCAACACCTAATTTCTTTGAAACCTACTTCTGTTGATACATAATTAAAGCTCTTACGTCATACCTCCTCGGGCTTGGAGGGCAAGTGTATTAGATAAGACACGACTCGGTCATTTTCACTTAAACAGGAAACTGAATACTCTTTTGGCCTCATCTTAGGCCAAATGACACCTACACCCTTTTGGCCTCGTCTTGGGCCGGAGGGTACTTACAATTCCTTCGGTCACATCAAAATAGATTAACAGGCTAATTAAGATGATTAATCAAATAAAGAAGAGTTAATTATCCAACTATTCAGAAAGTAGTTTAGGGCTAACTCATCAAGCTCATTAGCCCAACATTATACCTATAAAAGGAAAGTAAGAAGGACAAGTAAGGGAGATTAGAAAATATTTAATAGCATTCATTGCTCTGTACTGAATACTTACTTGATCATTGGAGTGCCATTGCAGATACCCTCCCTCCTACAGACAAGGAAAATCTGGAATATTCTATGAGGACGTCACAACAGTACGCAAGGACAGAAGTTATAGTGAACTAGTGTATCCTTTGCAGGAACAATTACTATAGCCTTAATTAATACGTTCTATATAATATAACTTATAGTGTGTAATACCCTCATTTTTATTGTATTTTGTTTTTAAAATTGAAGAAATTAAAATTTGAAAATTGCAAGAGATCTAGCTTAAATGAGATATGTTTTGCTCAAGTTAGATTGATGATTCTCGATTACTTGCTGCAAGGTATTTTCATTCAGGAGAGAATGAATAATATCACCTCAACTGTCCTCTCGCCTAGGTGAGAAGACACAGGAGAAAGTGAGAGCTCTGTAGACTCACAGGTCTCGCTCAGGCAAAAATGCATCTCGTTCAAGCGATAAGTCACAAGTGAAAATAATATATAAATGACTTTAAGGTTTTAAAACTTAGAACATAAGGCCAGTAAACTTTTCTCATATCACTCTTTGTTCTCTTATTCTCTCCCAAGCTAGAAAACACTATTACTCTCCAAATATCTCTCAAACCTGAGCTTGAACATCTTTTTTTACTCGATCCCAAGTAAGTTCTTGAAGCTTGATCTTTGAATCTCACTTTTATTCCATCATTTTGTTCTCAAAATTACTTCACTTTGTAATATTTAGGAAGAACTTGATATTTCAGACAATATCTTCCTTAAAAAACTTTGCACCTTTCCTTTTGATTACAAGAAAAACTTGGTCTTAGAGACATCATCTTTTATCTCTTTGTTGCAGAAGATCTATTTCTAGATAAGGAGATTTGATCATAAACTCTTAAGTCTTATTTATGTGTTTTGGCTTGAAAATATGAAATTATTATGTTTTAAATAGTAGGGCTGTAGTGTTTTCTTGAAATTATAGTGTCAAAAATAATTTTTTTGGATATGAAAATTTAGTGTTTGGTCTAAGAATCACCTAAAATAGAATTTTATAGTAACAATTATGAGCAAAACAAGTTTTCTTTTAAGAAGTTTTCTTGTTTGCTATTCATTATCATGTACGTACTATTAATGTTGTGAACAATTAATTTTAGGCAATATATGTGTTGAAAGATGAAAAATATGACATGCTAAACTTTAAGATAGGTGATTTTTATTATGACTGAGAAAATGTAATCTCTGACAATATTTTTGTAATATGTGACTTACTTTCAGTGTATTTTAAATTATATGATTGTATTCAGTTCGAAGGTGTCTTACTTTTGGCATATTGTATTAATTTGTATAATGTGATATTTTGAACTATTGAGAAAGTGTAAAATTAATTGCATGTGAAAGGAAATAATAAAAAGACAGTTGATGTGAATGAAGATTTGGAGTTGCTTATGTTACCAAAATGTAAAGTATTGTTGAGAAAATGTGTATGTGAAAAGTGACAGATATGTGTGGAATAAATGAATTTAATGCAAATTATCATTATTAAATTGTCATACGAATAATTACAGAGATACACTAGAGGTATAGAGTTCATAGATGATTTTAAAAATTTGAAGAAAATGAAGATGGTGAATGTTATTCTATTGGATACACATAAATTAATGAAAATAAAAACATTACATGCCTCGTACTCATTTCTTAACTAGACTCTTGATTATATCTTTGCTATGAGGTCGTATAACGTACATATTGTATTTGTGTGTGGTGGCGATCCAATGATTATCTATGCCACTGTAAGTTCTTCATGACGAGGGAAAGCACTTTGGCAGTGATTTAAGGCCCATGAGTACTCTAAGTACCAATAAATGATGGATCCATTAGAATTGAAATGATCAAAGTGACATGAATTCAAAAGTTGTATAATCGGATTTGGTTGAGTGTGAAATTTTGTATCTTGGTGACTTTTTGATGAAAATTTATAAATGATTTATTCTTATTTTGGTGCATACTATATTATATAATGTTTTCAATATTATTTGATTATTTCATAAAATAAAGATTTAGTGAGACTGAGAATACTTACCCTTACAATTATTTTTAAAGAAGTGAAAATGAAAAAAAAAAAGAATATTAATTCATTCTAGGATTATATTCTTAGTAAAAAAGAATTGCTCTGCTAGAATTTAAATTATTTTAAGAATTGTAATATTTTTTATTAAGTTTTTATTTAAAGTTGATAATAGTATGTAAATATTTTAATATCAATTTTACAATTATTTAAAATATAATTTCAGTTTTTACTTTGATTAAAAATTTATATTGTAAAGATTAACTTTCATCACTAATATGATGAGAAATATACATAAAGTTTCAATATTTTTTTTGTTAACTTCTATTAGTTTTAAATTTGTATAAATGTAAACCTTTTCAAATTATCCATATATTTTACCTATTTTAATTAAATTTTATCAAAATTTATATATAATAAAAAATATGTAAATAAGAAAACATGTTACATAATACATACACATAAAGTTTTATCATTAACTTGTCCAATATTGCAAGTTATTAAAATCTTAAATAATTAAATAGTGGTGCAACATTGGTCTTTACAGCCTTAATGTTTTTTTTTTTTATTATTAGTTTCATTATCACAATACTGCTCCAAAATTAGTTTCGTTTCAAGATATAAAATTTATGTTGAATTACTATTTGACAGTATTCCTAGGACTTGGGTCTTTTTTTGGACTGGACATCAAATATACGTATCTTTACCAATCAACCAATTTCAAGAGATTTCCGTAAATCATGTTCTTAAACATTAACCTTTGGTATTATTTTGCAATAAGATATTACCAGTGACATTTTTTAACTTCCATAAATCATGTTCCTTCACATTAACCTTTGGTATTATTTTACAATCAATTTCAACAACATTTTATACAGTATTCAATACAAATTTTAATATATTATATCTATAATATTTTGCAAGTAAATGATTAACTCCATACATAAATGTTAGGCTCATTAAATAAACAAAATCTTATAATTTTATTTAGCAGTTCTAATGCATTAGAAGGATCCCTCGCAAAAAGAAAAGACAAGTAAACATTACAAGTACAATCCGCAATAAATTCCTTTCATAGAAGCAAACATGTACAAAGTAATGGTCAAAATTTTCTTCTTACTTGCAATATTGAAAAATAAGATAATTCTCATTTTGCGAAAATATAAAAATAAGCATATTGAACAAATTAGAAACACATCCTAAAGGAAAAAACACGATGAAAGAAATTAGAAAAGTGAAATGAAATTTGTGTTGAAAGGGTTGATCATATATTTTGGATTGGATGAAACCTTAGAATTTCAGTTTTCAGTTGCAAAAAAATTAGTCATTTTCACGTTTTGTGGGTGGCATCCCTGAATAATTCATGCGACAATGCATAAAGTATAACTATACTGTGCACTGGGAGTAGTCGTGACTCATGACTCATGAGATGCGACACCACGCACACGTTGCTGTGTTGGTGATTGAGATGCAATGTAAAAATAATTGAATGTTGAACATAACTTGTACATTTTAAAATATTTATTCAGAATCGTGTTAAATCTAATAATTCTATTAAAGAATTTCATTTTAATCTTAGGATTGTATGAAAACCATTATTTATCAAATAAATCTGAAAACAATTAGGTTATTTCATGCCAATAAATAAAGATATAAAGTACAATTATTAAAATTTATATAAATAATTATATATATGGAGAAGGATCTTCTTATATCGGTATAACTCTAAAAATTTTTGTATTAAATCTGAATCTTTCATTTATACATTTAATGAGTTATAATTTATTACTTTACTAAATGTAAATCAAATAAAAAATTTAAATTTAATGTAAGAATTTTTAGAGTTATATTAGTAAAAGAATATATATATATATATATATATATATATATATTTAACATTGTTAAGGTACTTGTTAATATGAGAAAAATATATTAAAAACTCATTAAAAAAATACTAACAATAAATATACTTAAATTACTATTAAAAAATATTACTTATAATTGATAGATTTTTACTAATAAAATGAGTCTAAATAATTAAAAAATTACGAATATGGGTACAGGTTTAAGAAACCTTTTATATTTTAATTGATATTTTTATTAACTTATCACAATAATTTTAATATTAAATAATATTTAATTTTATTAATTTGTTAAAAAAATACATATTAAAAAGAAACATATTTTATCAACTAAAATACTAGTTATAAATACGGATCATCTAATACCATACCCAATCCTATCTATTTTAATCCCTAATAAGAACGTAAATGCCATAGAGTGAGATTTCATAATCATTTCTTTAAAGATCCTGAGTGTGTTTAGATACAAAATATTATTTAACCAAATTTTTAATAATTTTTTTAAAAATAACTAATGTCATAAAATTAACAATGAAATTAACTAAAATAAACTAAAAACAACTTATTTAACAAATTATATTAAAATTTTTATCAAAATAAATTAAAATTAGATTATAAAATTCATAAAATATTTTTTTATAAATTATTCATAAGTTGTTCCCACAGTCCTTTAATATTAGTTTAGTTTAACGTTTAAACATTCGATAATCGATTTTAAAATTAAAATAGAGGATTATGATATTTTCTTTACAAACTACAGTATACATTCAATGCCGGCGACTATTTATCAACTTCTTTGAAATTGATTTTTGAAGAATACAAATAGAATTATTTCAACCAATAAGATATGAAAATTCAATATATTCTATAACGCAGTTATTATATGCTATTTTTTACTATAATTTTTTTCATATGAGCGGGTTAGTTTACAAAATAACATAGTATATTTACTTATTTTGATATGTATTAAATCTAAATATAAAATAATAATAGTTTAAGATACTTTTATTTTATAATATTTTTATTCAATTCTCATGTCTAATTATTTCTTATCCTCATTTACCCAATAAGTCTATAATTTTGAAAATTAATGTATTTGCAGACGAATTCGATAAACTAATGGAATATATTTTTTATTAAAAATTATAATATTTAATGTTGTTCATATATTAAATCATGTAATTTAATAAAAAAATGTTAGCACTAATTTTTAAATTTAAATTTAAAGAATTAAAAGTAATAAATTTTTAATTATTTTTATATAATAATTATTTTAATATTTAATCTTAATTTTAAAAATTATGAATAACAAAATCAATATTTTTTTAATATGTATTTAATAACATACAAAAGGAATGTATATATAATAAAATTATATTAAAAATTATAAGATATTATAAAACTTGACGTATTGATAAAATCAAATCCTATAATTTTAATAAAAATAAAATTTTGATCTCTTAATTTCTTTTATTTGATTTCACTTTTTAATTTTTTCAATCTTGTTCCTTAAATATTATATTTTGTTTTTATCTTGTTTATCTATTAATAATTTGTTAACTTATTTTGTTATTTAGTTATATAACATTCGAGTCAATCAATATTAATTTGATTAATTTTTTTGCATTTTTAAATGAAAATTTAGTTTATAAAATGAAAATTTTCAAATTAAAATTTAAAAATAAAAAGAAAATAAAATGTAACATCATCGTCTACATTAATCATATATTGTATAAACCAAATTAAATGTTATGCAAATATATACTAAAATAAATAAATAAATTATTAATAGAAAAATATAAATATTTTAAAAAAATTATTTAGGAAATTAAGACCAAGAAATCAAATAAAAAATTATAAATTTTTAATAGAATAAAATTTTTATTCAAATTTAAAAAGTTGTTGTTTATTAATATCTTAATATATATCCTTATGCGTTAAAAGAAATATTAAGAAATTAGAATGAAATAAATAATGTAGATAGTTGGCACATTTTTCATCGGCTTTCCTTTGAAGGCCAATCATCTCTTACTTTCTTACTCATCGTTTCTTGCTCTCCCATTGGGCGTTTTACTTTTCTTACCAACGCATTTTTCCCACACCTTTGCCATAACGCCAAAACACCTTCTTCTCCTTCTCTCCCCACTTTGCTCATTCTTCACTCTCTCTCTCTCTCTCTCTCTCTCTCTCTCTCTGAGCATGACCTCTTCTTATATGCTGCAAGGTCCTTCAAGTTGAAACGTGAAATGGGTTTGTGTTCTTCTGTCCAAAGAAACCAGGAAACGAGCATGAAGCATCTGGGACTCTCATTTGAGTCCAAAACTGACAACCTCGTCATTCCCCCATCACCCATCAAAGACAAGCCCAAAAATGGAAACTTTTTGGTTCATCAAAGTCCCCTTATGTCTCAGTGGTCACCTTCTCGGTCGACCACCACCTCCACTGTCACTGACTATGCTCATAATGGTACCCTCCTTCTGGGTTTCTTTCTTTCTTCCAGAACTTTCTATTTTCGTGCATCATCATCATCATTTAAGGATGCTATTTTTAATTTTCATGTCTCATCATAAAGATGCTGTTTTATTGATATATGTGTCGTATCAGAATCGAAACTTTTTATCTTGGGGGTTTTCTTTTTTTTTTATATGTTATATAAAGATGCTGTTTTGATTTATATTTTCTTCATGCTTGAAGTTTTTTTGCTAGTTCTTTAAAGAAAAAAAAATTGGTGGGATATAATTATTATCTTTTTGTAGGCTTGATCTAATATGATTTTTATGAATTAAATTTCTGCTGTGATTTTATATGATTGTTGCTATGTTTTGATTCACAAATCGTTGTTAGAAAATTGTCTTGGTTATTTCATATCAGAGTTCATTTCTACTGACTTTGACAGAACCTGTGTTTGCTTCTTCAGTTCTATGATGCTTTTTGTTGCATATAATATGAAGACTTAGATTGGATTTTTATTCCCGGTACACAGTCAACGGGATGGTTATCTTTATTTGGTCTATATGGGTTTAGAATATTTTTGCCAGGATAAAAGGCAAATATCTGCTAATATAGTATGTGTGGTAGAAATTGAAAGAGATACTGTGACACCAGCTATTTATCAAGCCTTAATGATGATTAGTTTGATGAATTGAGGAAACTTTATGTTTATGACTAATTTTAAAGGGATGATTTTGTTGTTTAGTTGTTTGTCTTATTTTGTTCATCATATATTTTCTTCATAAGTGACTTGATGGTAATTGTTTTTTTATATAATGAATTTTCTGGTAGAGTAGTTTTTAAAGAAGGAATTCATTAATACAAATTATTTGCTTTAAAATATGGCAAAAGGCCATGAGTGTTCTTGAAGATCCTGTTTTACTAATTCACCATTTTCTCACTTTGTGCTAGCTGTTGGGAGGGGGGCATCAATGGGTTAGGTTCAACATTCACTAACAATGTTTGCTGACAACAGCTGTATGCACCGTGGTTATATTTCAGTGACAATTTGTTGGCTGAATTCATGATCTGCTTTGATTGATGCTTGTGATTTTAGTTTCATGCGATGGAGGCTTTTATGACAGTTATTGTATTTAAATGTTATTTATGGTAGTCTGGTATTGCTTATGTGACCATGGTCCATGCCTTTTGGAGCTTTTATCCTTTTGGGGGACCAGTAATTTAGCACCACTTTTATGGCCGTACCTCTATCTGTGAATATGAATTTTCACTGATTATCATGCCATGTTTGCAGACTAATTTAAGTTATGGACCACAGCTGGCTGGTCATGTGAAAGTTCCTATTGAGGAAGAATCAAAGAGCTAGCATATCTTGAATTTTGATGAAAGAAAAGTTCTATTTTATAAAAGGGATTAAGAGAACATTTTGTTGTAGTCCATTGTAACGATATTTATAGCAGGAAAGTAAGAGAAATGTCCAAACAATGTAAACTGTCTTTTCTGACCTGTTGTAACTTGTAACATTCATTGCTCATGACCTACCATATGTTGTTTTATGTTGAGTTGGGTCTTCTTAACACACTAGAACAGCAAATAGACTTGATTGTTTCTCCAATAAATGTTTCATAGATTTAGCCTTGAATTGGTTACTGTGCTTGTTTGCACACGTAATTGAATTCATGCTGTCTTACACCCCCTTCCAACAGTGAGAGACTGAAAAGACTTCTTTGTCCTTATGAATTACTTGTAAATAGATGAACTGGTTAGGAATGAGAGTTTGTTTCTTTCCCCTTTTGTAACATTCCACAATCAAGAAGCCCTTCATGTGTTATTTTTTCAGTCGCTTTAATTGATTTGTTTTCGTTACTTCATTAGTTCATATGATGAATTCCAAGCAAGCCCTTCATGTGTTATTTTTTCATTATCATTAGTTTTTGGTACTATTCTTATGTTAGTTTTCTAACACTATTTTATCTTGGATTTCTATCCTGTCCAGGTAGCAAAGAAGAAGCATTTTTCGATTCGAAGGCCTGGTTAGACTCAGATTGTGAAGATGATTTCTATAGTGTCAATGGTGGTAAGGATGCCTAGCATCACCTTTTCCTTTTGTAGTTTCTTGCTAGAGTATATTAATCTGTTTACTTGGCCTGATTATGTGCTTAAGAGTAGGAGCTGAAACTTTGCATAGTTAATAAACGAATGAAAGGTGCATGATTTAAAATGACAAGTAGTCATGGACATTGGAACTTAATCAGCTTATTTATTAAGCAAATGCTAACCAGTGTCCCAAGGGCAATAGTTAAGGAACCAAAAGTGAAAGTTTTTTGGCAGAAAATATTATAAATACACCACTTCCAGTGATTTTTAATGCATCTGACACATTTTCCAATAAAAACATTTCACTTTCAATTCCTTAACCAATGTCCTAAGGGCACTGGTTAGCAAGACCCTTTTTATTAAACAACTTTCGTAAAGAATTCAGAACTCACATTGGAAGTTGTGCATGTTTTTTTTCCTTTTGCCATAGTCTCTCACATTTTCAATGTTTTAGCATGATCCTTCTCCTTATAATGAACTCACAAATATTTTGTTTTTATCCAGAGTTTACCCCATCTCGTGGTACCACTCCAGTGCACCACTCTTTTGGGACCCCTTCTGAGCATATGAATAGTGATGGTTCTGTTCCTGAACCATCTCCAACACAAAAGAAAAAGAAGCTGTTGGAACTTTTTCGCGAAAGTGTCAGAGAAGACCAAAATGATGATGTTGGAAACATTTGTGGCTATGAAAAGAGAGAAGAGAAACCAACTACACATGATGTTGTTCCTAAATCTGCACGCAGTACACCTTATATCGCAGGGGTGAACTCTGCATGTAGTAGTACTGAAAGAAGCATGAATGATAATTATGATGATGCATCCATTAGAGAGAAATCAGTTAAATCTGTTCAGTGTTGCCTTCCAAGCTTGGCTTCATGTCGTAGCTTTAGTGAGAAGAAGAGGAAGACAAGTCCTGCTATAGCAGCTAATGGAAAAGCTTGAGCAATGTTATCTTAAACATCATGCATGTTCAAGGTGAATGAATTGAATATAATAATAATAATAATAATGTACATTTTAACATTATCCCTGTAAAGAGATAAGTAGTAATGTGAATTTGAAATCATGTAACCAAACGGAAGAGATGCTTTAGCCTTTATGCCAATAAGCAATGACATTTTTGTTTCATAATCAGTTTTAGGGGATAATTTCATCTTCTTTTAAGTGCCTCTATGCGATTAGGTAGTAAGTATTACATTAAAAACAGGAATGCTAATAACATATTTTTCAACGCATTGTATTAACTTGATCAGAGACAAGATTATTATTATTTTTTTAAATTGACTAATCATATGAATTGTGTTAGAAAGAAATGTTCCTAGCATTTCTTAGATATGAAATACTTGCATAAACTGAATCTACCTAAGGTGCATTGGGTTAGTGAATTAATGGTAATTAGCATAATTGATTAGCGGTTTGTTACAAAATCCGAAACTGAAAGAAATGAATTGAGGAATAGGCAAAATTACAGAGTAGGGTTTATTTGATTTAGTTTTGATTTTTAATTTTTAAAAATTATATTTTAAAACAATTTTATAAAACTGTTTTTAGAAAAATAAAATAAAATAAAATAATTTTTTTTTGATAATTTAATTTTTAAAATTTTTTTAGTTAGACTTTTGTTAGTTTTAGAAAGAAAAACAGAAAAATAAAAATAAAAACACCTAAATAGCAATTCTGTTTTTCAGTTTTAAAAACTGAAAATAAAAATTAATTTTCAAAAATAGTTTTTAAAACTTACATTAATAAGCAAGTTTTTCTATTTTTTAATTTTAAAAACACAAAAATTTATTTTAAAAAAAAAACTCAAACAGGCTAACTCTGCTTTATTTGAATCCAAAACCAAAACATCACCCAAAGCCCATAAACACAAGCATTCCAATATACAATTGTTAGTCGACGCGTTTATTTTAATCATCTTTTTAATTTTCTTTTCTTTCGATCGTTTTGTATTTCATAATTTAAGTGCTTAAGAAATTATTGAATTTTTTTTTAGTTACAAAACTTAAAACATGAAATCATCTTGGGAACCATTGTATTATAAGAAATGAAGGTTCATGATCTTTAAATTTGAAAAATAAAATGTATTTATTTACTTATTGTATAAATTATAGTTAATTATTTTTAGGTAAGAAATTTAGTTTTAGCATTTAAAATATACCTCTATTGTAAAAACCTACCTTTGGAAAGCCTTTTCACAGACTTCTTTTCTTTGTTTTCACATTGTGATATGGTATGGTATCAGTTGATTGAACGCGTTCTGCTACTCTATAATGTTTTTTACATCATGGTTCAACAAAATGCACATGATCATCTTCTCATTCCTCTTTATGTCAAGAACATATTATGTTATGTTGATGATTCTTTTTCTTGACCTGATGGGACTGATCCCAATTGGTTGGCGTCCTGGGAAAGAACAACAATATTGTATGTTCTTTGATCCTTAATTCAGTTTCTACAAAGTATAATTTATAATGACATTGTTCAAGGCTCCATGACTTTCACTTGCAGTTCTGCTTATGGTGGTTCTCGATAACTTCTTGCAAGCATCTAACAAGATGTTATAAACTCCATGGATACCCTCCTGATAGATGTTAGTCACCTACTTAGAATCATCTAAATGTAAATCAAGTTTCAACACCACAAAATACAAGGATCAATAATAAAACATTCATTTCAACTAGCAAGAGCATCCACTTCAGGATCTGCACCTCAACTTCATTTGACTACTGATCAATGTCAACTTTTGATTTCCTTCCTATCATCCTAAATGATTACGGCTTCTTAACCTAATACTGATAATTCCAATTTTGGCAACAATTCAGGTTATATTTTATCAGCTTCTTATGATCAACCTTTTTTTCTTTTCATAACAAATGCACATGGATCCTTGATTCAGAGCCATTTCTCACATTTCTTTTGATCTCAATGTCTTTACTTACACTGATATTGATCATTCTTTTGTTACACTTCCTAATAATCACAAAATTGTTGTTAAAGCCATTGGTTATGTTCAAATCAATCCAAATTTCACTTTGCACAATGTTCTATTCATTCTTTAATTTTATGTTAACTTCATTTCTGTTAACAAATTACTATCTCAACAACATTGTTCAGTTATTTTTTGTGTTAATACTTTTTTTTATCTAGGACCTCATGTCTCACTAGATGATTGGGAAAGGTGAACTCAATCAAGGCCTTCATGTGCTTACTCCTACAGTTAAACCTAGTTTTAACTTTTAACCATAATATTGTTTCTAATATAGATTCTATGCATACCTTATGTAATAGTGTTCCTAGTACTCAAGACATTGTATCTGTTAAACATTATAATTCCAATGAATTTGTACTTGACCTTTGGTATGCTAGATTAGGCCACTTATCTGATCATTATCTTCAACATTTGACTAAGACTATTCATTGATCCATTAAAACTATTTCTCATTGTTCTTGCAATATTTATCCTTTATCTAAAATGAGAAGATCATCCTTTGTTTTAAATAATAACTTTTCAGATGTTATATTTGATTTGGTTCACTTTATTGTTTGGAGACCAGATCATCATCCCACTCATGATCATAATTTTTATTTCTCACTATTATTGATGATTATAGTAAATTCACATGGTTTATATATTGAAACATAAATCTGAAACCTCCATATACATTAAGCAATTCTTTACTTATGTTAAGACTCAATTTAACAAAACCATGAAGGGTTTCTATAACATCCCAAATTTCCGTCATTTTTATTTGATTAAAAATTCTATCATTTTAATTAAATTAAAAATAAAAAAATAGATAAGAAATTATAAATTGAAACACAATTAGTGAAATTAACCCAAAATTAAACTAAGCCTATTTAAGGAAGAATTATGAGAAGTAAGTGTGATGTAATTCAATTAGAAGTGACAATTATTTTTCTAAACTAAATTAAATGATTGGTAATTACCTTAAACAAGGTACAAAAAATTATATTTTGTTGTGAATGAAAAAAGTAGGAATTAAAAATACAAGTTATAAAAATTGTCTTAAAATAAGAAAATAGCTAAAATAGGCCTAGAGTGTTGA
Source organism: Abrus pulchellus subsp. cantoniensis (assembly GCA_024086825.1). NCBI lineage: Eukaryota > Viridiplantae > Streptophyta > Magnoliopsida > Fabales > Fabaceae > Abrus > Abrus pulchellus. The sequence continues at coordinate 20,043,118 of CM044050.1, read as the reverse complement.
CCCCTTTTTGTACAAGTTTGCGAGTGACTAAGAGCTCAAAACTTTGTGTGACATCTAGCCTACTGAAATAGCATGTTCGACGTACAAGAAGGAGCCCAAAAATCCAAAGGAAAATTCACCCAAAATTTTCAATGGATCTTTTTTTTTTTTTTTTAATAATTATAATATCAACTTGAAGGCATATGAAGATTTAAATTGGAATTGCTCTCCTAACTCGAGAAGATCTACAAGTGAATAGTGTGTGTTCTTTGGTTCATCCCTCATATCTTAGAAGTCTAAGAAACAAAATGTTGTGAGGCTAAGCACAAATATTGCCTTATTAAAATATTTTCAACATTGGTCCTACCCTTTTATTTTGTGAAAACCAATCAACCAACTATATTGCGTCTTCCATATACCATGAAAGGACTAAATGTTGAAATTAATTGCCACTTCATTCAAGGAAAAAATTGAAATGGTTCCATTTGACTAGTTCATGTTAAATGCATCTATCTATTTGCAAATTTGCTAACGAAGCATATTCTTCATTCTGTTTTTAGCACATTATTGTCCAAGATGGGAGTATTAACTATAGTTAGTAATTCTAGTTAAAAAAAGTTAGTTTTAGAATTTTATTAGTAGTTCATCTGGTATTATTTCTATTAATAGTTCCTATGGTACAAATACCTACCTCTTGTAAGCCTTTTCACTCACTTTTAATAAAGACTACATTTAGTTATATCTCTTTCTTTTTATGTTTTCACATTCTCATGTATTGTTATTCAATTTTTTTCTTACATTAATATGTCATGATAAAATATTATTCTTCAAATTGTAATTGATAATGACATAAAAAAGGAATCAATAAGCTTAAAATTTGTCCAAAAAGTTAAGAGTATAAAACTCGGAGGCCAATTTTATAACCAAATGTCAAATCACTTTTGAAGTAAATTTATTGTAATGTTAAAAAGTAGCTTAGTATATATATTAAATATGAAACCTATAATATTTTATCAACACTGAAATATATCAAAATGATTGACTATTTCAGACCTGTAAATCACATTTTTTTGAAAAAATATAATAGTCTAATTTATTATATTAAAATCCCACACCCTTGTTCCAAAGCTAAAAACAATGTGATAGGTGACTGGTCGAGAAAATGCATTCTACTCTCAAAGTTTATCCACAAAGTAATTTCAATAAAAAAGAAGAGTGAGTAACATTTATAAATTATTTTATAAAGAAACAATCACAACTAAATAATTTATATCATTGACCATTCTTGTGTTTAGATTTTTCATTTGTGTATTAATTTTTCATATATTAATTAATTAATTTATCACTTCACAAATTACTATAGATAAACAATTAATAGTTTCAAGACCGCAATCCAGATAGTGTTACGAGGTACAATCACTTCTTAATTGTACTGCACTTAAAATAATATTATTACGTTAGCAATACATACATTCATCGATCATAGTTAGCCTAAGTGCATCTTAGGATAATTACGCAAATTTATTAAAAGCGTCACAAATTAGCTAAACTTTTTCTTTAACTAATATGTTATACTTAACTATCTCCTACAATCAAAATCAGACTAACATTCTCAATTTTCATTAATGCACTTATGGTACTTAATCCATTTAATCATATTTTTTAATGGTTTTAATACAATTATCCCTTATTACAAGGAACCTCCCACCCTATATCTGGTGAAGCTTACACATTAAGTAGAAATACAATGTTTAATATGAATACTAAAGTTTTATGTTACGTTAGTCACTCGTACGAATAAAATTTTTAACATTTGAAATAAATGATTGTGTAAATGGTAAAATTTTAAAATATATACTTGTTATTTTTATTTCTAAAAAAATTCTCTACTAAATTTTTATTAAATATAAAAATTTTAAACTTTATTTCCTATTTCTTTTCAAATTTGTAAAGTAGTTCTCTCAATTATTAAGATATTGCAAATTAGTTTTTTACATTAATAAATTGTGTTCAATATTTCTCTTTGCTTTTCTTTCATTCTCATGTGTACTTATAGAAAGTAAAACAGTTTTTAAGTTATCCAAAACTTTAGTCAAGATTCTAATCAATATTTCACTTTACCTTTTTAACTTATAGACATAGTCATTATTAATTTTCACAAGGTTATTCTTTTGTAGTTGAAACTTTTTTCCCTAATGTACTAATGATTTCTTTACTCTTCACGTCCAAGGTAATTTATTTAGGAATAATTTGTTATCTTTCTTTTAACAAAAAATACCATACAATTTACTTTTGATTTTCTAACTTGTCTTTTTTTTATTTATGTCCCAAACTTTAAAGTACAACCTCTTGTTAATTGATCTGAATGTCCTTTTAAGCACACATCTTGATAGTCCATCAGTTCTTTTAAGAAAATGGGGTTATCCATTAAAGTTTATTAAAAATAAATTCATTTAGAGTAAATCAAGTAAAAAAAAAAACTATTTTATTTATGAAAACTGATTCACACAAGTATAAAATAAATGGAAAAAAAATAAAGTTAGTTTGCAGAAAGTAAAATTAACATCAAAGTATAAAAATAGTGATAGAAATGTAAAGTTTAGTAAGTTAGCTTCACAAAATATAAAAGTTAGTATCCGAAATGTAAAAAAGTTAATGAGATAACTTTGCAAAATATAAAAAAGAAAATAGAAAAAAAATAAAAGTTAGCGAGTTAGCTTTGCAAATATATAAATTAGTAGCAGAAATGTAAAAGTTAGTGAGTTAGCTTTGCAAAATATAAAATTAGTTTCAAAAATGTAAAAGTTAGTAGCAGAACATAAGTTAACTTTAAAAGAAATTAAGTTTGTTTAGGATAATAAGAGCAACTCTTAGAAGGTAAGAGGATAAGGGATTTTTTCAATACATATAATATTTCTTTAGTGAATGTTGTTCATTAATTTATGAGTTTCTACCTCCCTTACCTTAGTTGTGAAGGATGAAATCTTCAAACTTGGTTCGAGGACTATAAATCTTGATTTGATTGAGTGCTTATGAACAGGTTTGGTGAGGATTGAAAATGAAGTGTGTTTGTCGTTGTCATTTTTGGTAACTGTAAGGTAAATTCTTGGATGCTTAAAGAAAAGGGAGTATCTCAATTTGGGGGTTGGAATGACTTTGTTGTTTGAATGAGATAAAAGACGAAACTTGCTTTTTCTCCTTCACAGGTTCTTGTAGCAAAACCTTTCTTTTGCATCAATCCACATTAAATGTCTTAAAATAGAATATTGACTTACTTCTTTTATATTGTATAAACTTTTCTTTATTGCTTTTTGATTCGTATCTACAGTTTTCTGTGTAATATTTATGTTTGTGGATTTACTTTTAACTAGTTCTTTATATTTTCTCACTTGATAGCGCCTTACTTTGCTTCATATTTGATTGAATTTATGTTAAAATAAATAAAGAAAACCATAATAACATTTTAAGATTTTATTAATAAAACAACCGAATGTTAAAAAAATAATTTGAAGAAAAAGTTGGTAGGTAATTTAAAATGAAAAATAATAATTATCATAAATAATTTGTGAAAATGATATGATAACTTTACAACTTCCACTTTAGTAGACAGATAGATGTCATTCACAACTATCCTATTCTCAACCATTTATAATTTTCCTTCATCTCTTCTTTCGCAGTCCCTCTCCCTAGCAAGGTTTTCTTTTTTTGGTTTTTCTATCTCTATCACCTTGTACAAATCTTTATTCCCTTCACACCAAATACTAGTTTGTTTTAATTATTCCACGAGTCAAATTGTTGCTATTGTCTATTCAAAATTTCAAGTGGTAGAATGTTTAAAAAACCTAAATCCATAGCATTAAACTAAAATGCAGTACTAGATACAATCTATCAAATAGAAAGATTCATGTCAAATTGGAAACTTTAAGGTAATCAATATATTTCTAGCATTACATAATAGACTTTTAAATCTCAAAATGAGAGCTAACATACTATTGCCAAGTAATGATGATGACGACGAAAAGTGCTTGGCCGACGCTTTTAATGAACACTTTTCACTGAGAATACTTGAGTTCTATTTTGACATTGATGACTGGTAGCTCAACATTACATGATATCATCCCAAACCTTAATACTCATCCCAAACCATGGTATTAAAAACCATGGTATTGATGTAATTTAATACCATGGTTTTTATAAACTTTTCTTTTTTTGCATTAACCATAATTTAAAATGTAAAGGAGATGACAACAAAAATTGAAACAAGAAATTAGAAAAAGTCTAGTGACGATGAAGAAACTCTACTACTATGAAATTTCTTATCATCTCACATTGCGGTAGCCCCTTTGACTGCATTATCAATACTCCCAAGACAACAAACACAATAAATACAATATTCTTTTGTCACCTTTTCTTCACTTTTTCCAGAATATTGTGAATTTACTATTTTGCATATTATGCCCATTAAAATGTTTTAGTGAATCGCAGTTAAGTCAAATTTCATTGTCGGTATATTAGCTTATATCACCTTAATTAAGAGATGGATTTTTCAAAGATCAATGTGCCCCATTTATGAGTCGGATTATGGTTTGATAAAAATACATGCAACTCACACGATTGTAAATTATTTAATGAATGCATCACAATTTTTCGTATCATTGATTCCTTTGTAAGATCTGCAAATCTTGCTCCTTACTATGCAAAAGTCCTTAACCTCGTCACTCGATACTAGAAAATTGCAATTAGGTCAAATCCAATGATAGCATATGTTACTACACGAACTTGGCTAAATCCATGGCCCTTTAACATTAAAATTTTTTACTTCTTCAGCAAAGTTGGTGCAGGCATGCTTTGCAGAACACCATATGGTATGTACCTCGAGGTATGAGCTGAAAAGAAAACTATGGTTTGGAAGGTTAAAGAAAGAAATACACCGAGTTCACCTATTTGCCAACAAAGCTAGTCCTACTATACAGTCCGTTCTAATGGACATTTGGTCACAATCTGATTGAATATTGATCCTGATTTGTTTTGTGGCATATAATAAAACCGCATGGTAGATTTCCTTATACCTTACAGTACTATATATAGATAGCACCACCAATCATATTCACATGTCAGACCAAATCAAAAGATATGAACTAGATTATTAAGAAGAAGAAAATACTGCAAAATCGATTCTACAATACCGAGTGCAAAGCTCTTACAAAGCTTCACACCTCTGCCCACCACTAATAGGGGGAAAAAAAAAAGCATAACTGACTCGTTCTCTCTTTTCACCCCACTATATGAAACATTACACGTCAATTTGCTTTTCATAACTTTCTTTCTCTAATTTCCATTCTGCCCCTTCCTATTTCTCCTACCATATGTTTTCCAAATCCAAGGCCCATGACTCAGTTGGACTGGACTTGTCCACTTAGGTTCATGGGACCTAACATTGCCACCCCCATCAATTGAAGCCTTGTCCTCAAGGCTAACATCTGAAAATTGAGTGGAAATTGTGACAGCATCTTTCCAAGTAACATCTTCAGTAGGCTGCCCTTTCCACTTGATTAACCAATAAGAAACAACACCTCCTTTCTTCTGTTTGTATTGAACTGCAAGAATCTTCTCATTAACTATGTTCGCAGCCACTTCTTGCTCCATCCAAATTGGCAAATCATGTGCAGGCTAATAATTTCCCACTGCCTGAGAAATGTGAAAAACAGGGTGGATCCTAGATTGAGGAGGTAGTTTCAGCTGGTGGGCCACTGTACCCACCTGCTCTTCAACACTCTTTTTCATCCCACACCAATAAAAACATCCAGCCAACCATAGTTCTGAAATACCCTGAATGTCCACCTGTGGGGGTGCTATGAAATTCAGAGTAATGTTGGAATCCAAGTCGATGTTGCAGGGATAACCAATCTGTCATAGTACAATAGAACACCATGATGTAAAGAAAACCCAGGTCTAGAAGAATGGTCTTGCTGCAAATCTGAAAGCACCTTCTGCATGAAAGGATCTTGCTGGACTCCTTGTATTTTCTCAGAATCCAACCACGTAGGTTTCAAAATCAAAACCTTCAAATCCAGCTCCTCTGTACACCTAGATAAAGCATCAGCAGCCTTGTTTTAGAGAGCAGGTTTGAAAATCACTTCAAAATCATATCCCAACAATTTTGTAAGCCAACATTGTTGGTCTGGAGTTGTGATTCGCTGCTACAACAACTGCCTCAAACTTCTGTGATCAGAAAAAACTTTATAATGTCTTCCTAGTAAATAAGACCAATGGTATGAGTTCTTTGTGATATGCAGACTTAACTAAGTTTTCCTCAGAAAGAGATTTACTAAAATAGGCTAAAGGCCTACCATCTTGCATCAAAACTGCTCCAAAACCTCTTCCATCTGCATCACACTAAATTACAAATTTCTTATTAAAATCTGAAAGGCTCAAATTTGGTGCTTCTATAATAATATTCTTCAACTCATCAAAAGCTACCTGAGCCGCTTTATCCCATTGGAAGCCTCCTTTCTTAGTGAGGTCTATTAAGGGTTTGGCAACTTTGCCATAAACAACAACAACAACAACCATGAAGCCGGTCCCAAGCCTAGATAAAGGAGGAGGGTTGTGTTAGACCCTCGGCAGCAGCTAACATAAAACTTGTTGAAACCTTTTTATATGTATTACACACGGTAAATTTTCCATAATCTTTAATATATTTTCTATAATATCTTGTTAGTCCAAGGAAGCCTGTAACTCCTCTTTAGACTTTGGAATTGGCCAATCTAACACCCCCTCAAACTTTCTCTCAGGATCCATGGCCACTCCTTTTGCTGAAATTATGTGGCTGAGATACTCTATCTCTTGCTACCAAATTGACACTTCTTGTTCACCACCAACTCATGATCATGAAGGAAGCCCAAAACATGCCTCAAATGATGGATATGAGTTCCAATCAGTGCTGTATATTAAAATGCTGTCAAAAAACACCAACACAAACTTTCTCAAGCAATGTCTAAATACATCATTGGTTAATGATTGAAAAGTGGCTGGTGCAATCATCAACTCAAAGGGCATCACTAAATATTCATAATGATAGGAATATCGTCTTCTCTTTACCCAAATCTAATGATAACCAGTCTTCAAATCCAGCTTTGAAAAGTACAAAGTTCCAAGCAACTCATCAACACACATTCTACTTGTTCAGAACTGTGGCTTTATTGAGGGCTCTATAATCAATACACATTCTCCATGTAAGGTCCTTTGCTAATATCACAAGGCTAGAATAAGCACTTGTGCTTGGTCTGATTTCCCCCAAATTCAGTAGCTCCTCTACTTGTTTCTCTATCTCAACTTTTTGATAATGAGGGTACCTATAGGGTCAAACATTCACTAGTCCTTTACCATATTTTAAAGTGATATTATGCTCTTTAGATCTCTTTGGAAGCAATCCTTTTGGCTTTTGGAAAACCTTTGAGAATTCTTGTAAAATTTGTTGCACATTCTTTTCTTGCTTTGGGGTCAAGGTTTTTGAGCTAAGCCCCACCACCTTTTGGGACTTGGTGGACTAGACTAACCCCTCAACCTCTTCTTCTTGATTTAGAAGGCTAAAGAGGGAATCATTTCTTTCGCCAAGAAGAGACTCACCCTTCAATTCAACGCTTTTTCCATCCCATTCAAATCTCATGATCTGCTGCCTCTAGTTAGTAGTGACTTCTCCCAATGTTGCCAACCACTCTACACCCAAAATTAAGTCAGCCTCTTTCATATCAAACACATAAGAATTGATGCATATTTGCAAGTCTTCCAACTCAACTACTTGCACCTGTTTTCGGTTCCCATCTCCTAATCTGACTCCCACCTTGGTAATGTTGCCATACTATAACCCCAAGAACTCCACAATCTTCATTGAAATGAAATTATGAGAAGCTCTACTGTCAACCAAAATTTCCAATGGAACTCTCTTGATTTTAACTTTTATTTTCATGGTTTTGGGCTGAAATCCAACTCCTAGACCCATCGCATGACAACTAAGAGCAGAACACTCCAGTTCTCTGCTAGGATGCTCCTCCATCTCCAAGGCTAATACGTCCTTCTCTCCCACCTCCGATTGCTCATTATCCACAATGATTAATTTAAGTTGTTGCTAAGGGCATTGATGCAAAGGTTGAAAGTTTTGGCCATATTTAAAACACAACCCCCTTTTGCTTCCTCTCCATTAGTTCACCATTTGATAAACAACGCACTCCATGGTCTTTCTCATTATTGACTTGCCTTTCTCCAGCCCCAACATTGCCCAAACTTGAACAACCAATCTTCCCTTACTCCTTCAAAACTCCCTATTTTGTGTTTCACTAAGTCGCACCATAGGCAAAGGCTTTGTACCCAAAACGTGGAAATAGAGCATGAGTAACCCCCATTCCTATATTTGAGCTCCTCCTATACTTTGTTTTATAATTCACATCCCCTGACAAGTCAGCCTCAATTGTTCTCGCTAACTCCATCATCCACACCTTGTTATTAGGTTTATGAATACAAACCTTTCATTGAATATTTGCCTGAAGACCATACATAAAGTACGCCATGAATTTCTACTCTGGCATTTTGGGAACTAGAGAGACAAGATATTCAAACTCTGATATATGAATTCATAGTTCCATCCTGTTGTATCTCTGCCAAAATCTCAAAAGGATTCTCCATTAGAGTCCCTCAATACCCCCAAAGCAGTGCTACTTTCAGGTTATCCCACAATGGCTCTGGCTTATTTTCTATCTATAGATTGAACCAATGGACCGTAGGCTCCTCTATGGAGATTTTGGCTAGTCGCACTTTTATCTTTGGCTAAGTGTCATGAACTTCAAAGTATGTCTCAGTTTGAGTACCCAAGCACTTAGGTCAGTGTCGTCAAACCCTAGAAGCTCAACCTTCTTTATTACGGACCAAAACTCTGCCAACATCTACTCTTCTGTAGAATTTTCTGGTATATGTTGGCTTGACAAAAGCTCCATCAATGTGATGCTGAGAATGAGAAGATTCTGGTGATGTATTTTGATCATGGGACGGATATCGCATCAAGTGTGATTCCATTTGTTTTATCTCTTCCATCAACTTGAAAAATGCATTCTACAAGTCTAACTATGACTTCTCTTGCGTGTCAGCTAGCTTTTGAACTAGACACTCCAATGAACTCAAACGCCTTCCATGATTGGTTCCACTCCGTTTCTATGCTTAGACATACAGCTCCTTTAGCGGCTCTCTGATTAGGGTATCAGACAGGTCTAACCAATTGTTAGAGACCAAATCAAAAGATATAAATTGTATAATTACAAAGAAGAAAATACTGCAGAATCAATTCTGCAATACCTAGAGCAAAGCTCTTACAAAGGTTCACACCCTTGCTACTATAATAGGAAAAAAAAACCATGACTAACTTGTTCTCTCTCTTCCCCCTACTATATGAAACATTGCACGTCAATCCATAACCAATTTCTCTCTCTAACTCTCATTCTGCCCTTCCTATTTCTCCTACTATATGTTTTCCAAATCCAAGGCTCATGACTGAGTTGGACTGGACTTGTCCACTTAGGTTCAGGGGACCTAACACAATGATTTTTTTAGCTTCTAAAATTAATATTTTCTCATTATACTCTTGCATTCTCCATGAAATAAATACTTACAAAATGTTAACCTCAACCTTTAAAGTTGAGTTTAAACACCCAAAAGTAGCAATCTTTTATTTAAAAAAATAAATATTCATCACACTTTTATAACTAACATAAAAAAGTGTTTTTCCAAATAAAAACTTAATAGGTTAACAAATCCCTAAATACATTTTTTTCAATAAAAATTTAGTATTTAAACATTAACTTACACTACCAATAGAAATGCTTATAAAATAACACTATTAATAAAAATAACATACAAGTAGCAGGGGCACGTAACTATATTAATCCCCATGAAGTTCATTGTTTTTCAATTCTTAACAAATAATTATAAGAAAATTTTGAGAGAACAATGTTGCATTCTAAAGATTCAACTAAAGTGTCTGCTACCTTTTTACAATGAATTCGGTAAGATGCACCTTTGGCTGGGCAGCTGTTACGATTCTAGCAGAGATCAGAGATGTAACCAAAAAGGTTATACATGATTATCTTCGTAGTTGCCTCTGCAAAAGCAAATATCAGTTGCATGAAAATCATTTCCTTTGAATAAAGATAATGCATATGATATACCAAAACTTTTTTTTTCTTATAATTATTTATAGTGAATTTTTATCATTGACATAAAAATGAATGACTGTAAAAAGGTATCTGTAGCTTTACAGAAATTCCCTTGTCATCTTAACCATATATATTGCGAATACAAAATATTTCGAAGTGTATATCAAACATACTCTTGGGGCATTGTTGACAACTTGCGGCCTTCTGTCAGAAACTCTCTCTGGGTCTGGTATCAACTCTGGACTATCATGCTTATAAAATGCCTGTAAAGCTCTTCCAATAAATGGTCGAACAATATTCACTTCCATTGCAGATAAATTTTTAATCTGCAATATATCACGGATTATGGGTGCATTGTCAGCAGAAAAAAAGATGTGTTTTCCAACCAGCCTTTCTTCTCCACACCAAAACATTATTAAAAGTGCAAAAAGGCCTAAAGAAGGTGAATGCATCAAATTCTCAAAGCAAGTATAAAAAACAAGGGTAAGAAAACCAACATCCCGATCTGTCACACTCCCAAATTGAAACTTCAATTTTATGATTACAGCGACAATTATGAGACTACAAGTAGAATGCAGTATTTGACATCAACTAAATCACGTAATGTCCTTTTACAAATGTGCTAACATGGAAGAGTGGCATGCAATACAAACAACCTTAAAAGATTCAAACTTTTAAATTTATCCTGGATTCAGAAGATTTTTAATGTTGTGCTTATAGCTATTGACAGAAGTCACAGAATTGTAATGTTCACATATTTCTTCATCTTCTAGATTTTGTTTTCTCAAATTTAGTGACAAAGGAGAAGAAGCACAAATGAGAGATGAGGCATAATCATGTAGGTTGTTGGTCAGCTAACTTTAAACAGAGAATGGTCATACACCTACCTTGCAACAAAGACCAGAATCAAGTTTAAATTGAAATATTTGAAGAGATCTAATATGATTGTTTGTTAGTGTAAAATTCTAAATGCTATTAGCAAACAGGAAAGAAACAAATCATTGAAGTAACTGAAATACACCACATGGTACAATGATAGCATAAAATTCTTTGAGTAGATCAACATTAAATCCTTACTAAAGCAACATGCATTTTACCATTGGAGCTGCAATCTTTCAACAAACAAATATCCCCAAAAACTATAAATATTACCTTAACAGCAATTGTACGACCATTAAATGCTTCCAAGTCAGTTTCAACTTTATGAAACCTTACATCTCTGATGTCCTCAATTAGAGACCTCACCTGTACAGAAGAAATAAGCAGAAGAAAAATCTGGTGCATAATTCTGGAAGGCTAACATGTTTAAACTCACCATATATACATCAGGAATGTTGTCACGAGCACTAAAGATCAAAATAAAGTAAGTTAATATAGTAAAATAACCGCATCTAACAGAATAAGATAGTAATGTCTCTAAACTTACTGGTCAAAAAGAAGTCTGGAGATCTCTACATAATGAAACGGCAATTGATCTGACATTTCTTGAGAGTCTCGCTCTGCCTCCAAAACTTGAGTCAACTTCTCTAGTTACAAACAAATGCATTGGAGTAATATTAGTCTTGATTTCCACTTCCATTTACCTTAACACAACAGTAATCCCAACAAATTTTTAAACCAGCCAAAGCAGCACTACTCTCCATATCATATCTACCTCGACCACCCAAAAGGAAAAGAAATTTTCAAAATAACAAAGTTATTCACATTATAAACTAGCCTATTACATGTCATAAGCAAAAACAAGCAATATAAAAACAAAGTTTAAAATTACAAAATCAATTCTTGCACATATCAATAAAAAATTATACACATCTCAATACAAATATGCTGTCCAGATCATAGTAGTCAATCTTGGATAGCGATGCGGAGCGGCTGACTCCAAAAAATCTATAGCAGAATAGTGGATAGTAGGATAACTGCGATTCTGATAATTTAAAATAAAACAAATATATATTATGCTACACATATTATGTTAAAGATTTCAATTTTCAAATTTCAATCGTTTGAGGGGTTCTTAGAAGTCAGAATAGAACAGAGAAGAAAAATAGAACAAAACAGAGTGGTCTCACCAGAGAAAGCCCACAATGCAAATGGTCTTGCCGGAAAATGTGTGGGTCTTGTTGGAAATGAAGAAGACTATAACTTGATTGGATATAGTGAATAGAGTCAGATTTTGGTTGAAAAGTAGCCCCTTAAGCAAATGGTTAACATAAAAAATGAGTAGGTGTTGCTGGAGATGAAGATGATTGGAACTTGGTCAGAAAAGGACATCAGCTACTGTAAATCTTGTTGGATGAAGCAGAAGTTGCCACAGATGTGAATGGGAGCACTTAGGGTTCAAGAGTACTGAGTTTGAATGATACAACAACATACAGAAATTGACAATGTAAAAGGAGAGCAAAATGCCAAAATTACCCTCCTTAAAAGCCTTCTAATGTTAAGAAAACAAGGGTAAATTTGACATTTCCATCATGCATTAAATAGCGGCCACAACAGCCACTATTTTCCATGATTTGCACTGCTCCAGCCACTACACTGAACCGTGCACTTGGAATAGTGGCAGGGAGCCGCTCCACTCCACTATGCCACAATAGCGGCTGCTATTGACTACTATGGACCAAATTAATTTTAGTACTTCTTAATCACATTTAATGGTTCAAAATTAATTTTGTCAAAATCAATTCTACCAAAGTCTAAGCCAAACAAACACTAAATCGTTGTCTGATGGTTGGAGGGGGAGGGGGGCATAAGAAAGAAAGGAAGCTCACCAACAGACATCCATTGGGGAGGACAAATGGAGCACTTGCCTCTCTTCTTGAGAGCAATGGCCAGCCATAATGGTACTTGAGTAAGAATCTGTGGTGTAAATGGGCCAAAATCTCCCTGCCATTGTTAATTGTTAATATTTAAGTAAAAAGGGTCATGTATATGCATATCTGTATTAAAAAAGAACCAGTGTTATGTTATTGCTTACACAAATGAAATTAAGCGAACCCATTTTGAGATTGGGTACAATGTCGACGATCTCATCCTCAGCAATGAACTCAAGCTGAGTTACATGCAAAAGCAGAATATATTAATAAATTTTTAAACAAAATCATTAGAGAAAAAAGACAAGAATGCGACAATAGCATACCTCCTCTGCTGAAAATAGTGAGAGCTCATTGTTTGATTGCCCAGCCATCTTGTCAATTTCAACTTGAACTCAAACCAAAGGGAACTGATCTACTGTTTTACTTGCATCAAGATGAAAACCTTGTGAATAAAATATCCCAATTAACAAATGCAACCCACTGCAAATTCAAAAAGTTAAGCAGTGTATTATTATTTGCTGCAAATTTGGGTTTAAAATATGAAATAAACAAAATTCACTGTTAACAACTGTAAATATGGCACCAAGAGAGGGAGCAGAGGCACTGAAACAAGGAAGCAAAGGTTGAAAAACATGAAATCAAACACACAAATGGAATCTTAGTATATTTTACCATTATTTCAATGACCATTATTCAAAATATAACAACAACCAAACTTTATTCCACTAGGTGAGGACTACGTGGATCACACGTTATTAAGCTCGGTGAAAAACCAAATTTTTAGAAATCCATTTAATCAAAAGGAAATTACCATTATTCAAAATATTTAAATAAAATATAAATAAATTACCATTATTAGTAGAGAGCATGTGATGGATATTAAAAGACAAGAGAAGAGACTGCAAAGCTGACCTGAGCAGAGCACAGTGAAAAAAGAAAACAACAGAACATAAGATGATAGGGAACTAGAAGGTTGAGATAATCTCACCTAGAGGTGTGCATGGACATGGATAGTTTTGGCATGAAATAGAACCAAATTCACTTGTAAACCAATCAACATCTTGTCAAAACCACTTTGTTTTAGACAAAACCAGTTTTAAAATCCAGTTCCTTAACCAAAACAGGGTTTAAATCCAGTCTTTTTAGCCAAAACCATTTCTAACATTCAGTTTTCAAGTACAACTTGTTATAAATTGAGTTTTATATCCAATATTTCTAGTTGAAACCAGTTTTAAAATGAGTTTTTGAACCCAATCCAGTTTCTTAACCTATTTGAACCTTCTAGTTTTGGGCATGTAATTATTTTAAATTTCTAAAGCTATAATCTGTTTTGAAAAGCAAGGACTGGACTTAAAACCAGCAACACGATAAATTCTCAAAACCAATATTGCCACCAATGCTATATGAACATAAAGAAAGGTAAAAAAATACTTATACTGGGTGAGCCGCATACTGCATTGTAGTGTCTGCCTTCCTGTGTCTTTTTTTTTTTTTTTTTTTAATTTGACAAACCCCTAATTTCAGTACTCTGATACTTCCAAAAGCAAATGGCTCTTATACCTCTAGTTTGGTGTTGCCATGTTTGTTCAAAATCTAATGCATAATTAAACATATGCAGCAGAGGAAATTAATTTAACTGTATGTGCCCCATCTGCCATCCATATAGTGGTTGTAGTGTTCCTATTATGTGCCTAATACTCTTATTTCTTAGGCATCTATATGAAAATTTTAACTCAAATTGAAATATACAAATTAATTACACAGTCTGTACTCATCTTTGTAGGCGATTAATTGTGAGAAAAGATGGTTATAGCACAGGATAAGCATAGGCCAGACACCAGAGTAGATCACAGATGACATATAACTGATGACGCTGCTCAACTATAGATAGAGGATTAATATTTATCATGCTAAAGCTATTTAATTTGATTCACAACTTCCATACTCCATAAGTAGTTGCTTCAGTACTGTGAAACATAAACACATTGGGTAAACAGCTCAAAAGTAAGATACCGATAGGCCCACTAATGCAGACATGGGCCCAGGGAATCATTTTGCTCAGCAAACATCTAAAGAGCCTAAGGTTTGGAGGGTGAATACTAGGAGAAAATGAAATAGGAAAGAGAGTAAGAGAGATGCCGAAGTGGCAGGGAGAGAGAACACGCTAGGAGTTGGTTAATGGAGATTTGCTTTCAGTTACAAGGGATGGTGTGAGATATGTGTGAGGGAGGAGAGAATGTAGCATTTTTTGTTACGGATAGAGAGCAGTGGCTTTCTATAGGAGCAGTGCTCTGTGGCTGTAGGATATTCATCCTCAGTAATCTTAATCTCTAATTTCAATTGAATAAAATACCCCTTTTGTCTCTGTGAGTGTGTCCACTGCTTGTTCTGTGTAGTTGACTCCAGTTTGTATCAGATACCACTGTTAGATTGGATTAATTTATATGTCGGCTCACTTCATCCAGATGTTGGCATATGAATTAAGATCATAATAAGTTTTCTAGTAAGTTGTTGCTATGCCAATCACAAATAAACAAATGTATAAGCATGCCAGGTTAATGGAAAGCAATGCTAACAGGTTAATGTTGATTGTTATCAAGCAGAAGCAGGAAATTTGAATGCAGATATGGTTGATAAACAATTCACTAAGAAATAACAAAAGGAGTAGTTAACAGGGGAAACTGCAAATGGATTGAGTGAGGGAACCTTGGAAAAACTTGTAACTAAAGTAAACAAGTTTATGGTTTAAGGGTAGCAGAATTCTTAACACAACCCTTCCTTGCTTAAAAGAAATGGCTATTTTACTTCAGCAAGCCTATGAGAATTATTAGTTATCAATCTCGGATAGCGGCAAGTGAAAAATGCTGTAGTGGTATAACGCATAGCGGGACAGCCGCTATTCTGAAATTTGTTATACAAATTACATAATTTATACTATATATATTTAAAAAACATTCAAGTAAATAGCAAGGAGTGAGCATAGACAAAAAATGAGTCTGGGTCTTTGGGAGACAGATGACAAAAAAACCCTCGAACTTGAGAGAACAAAAAATTTAGAACAAAGATAGCAATCGGACTAAAAAAAAAGAGGAAAAGGAGAGAACAACAGCAACCAGCAGGACAGTGAGAACAAACTGGAAAACTGGGCACTTGACGAAAATGCAGAATGAGTGAACATAGAGCATGGGTTAAACAGAACACACCAAGTTCTGACAGGAAAATACTATGACGCGGCCAGAAAATCGTCGAAGAGCAATGGGCTGATGTGTCACATTGAGACAAGAGAGAGCGCAAAAATCAGAAGATTCATATAATGGTAGAAGTCAGATAGTTTATCTTATATCACATGACATGAAAATCATCAATGACCAAAGGAGAAAAATTATTTACCAAAACGCAGGACAATGAATATAAAATTGAGTGCTTAAACTAAAAATAAATAGGTAAAATTGACTGTTACTGGGAAATTGTATGTATAACAGTGTAATACATGAACCCTAATAGATACCATTGGCAAGCACAAACTCATTTGATTTTACATTGAAAATTATTTAAATATAGTGACTTCAAATTTGAGTTTGGTACTGCTTCAGAGAGAGAGAAAAAACACGGAAATCTTACCCGATCTAAGATAGATAAAAAAGAAGCTTGAGAGATGAAAGATGACTAGGGTGAAGAGACAATGTAATAGTCAGAGGGAGAAGAAGAGCACACAAACGGTGATGAGGATCCACAAATCAAGAGTGAGGAGGGAATTTTAAAGACTAGCAGAGTACTGGAGGGAAATACGTTTGCTAATTTCTAAAGTAACTTGTAAAATATGAGGTCACTCTCCGCGTAAAAATTAATAGTTTATTTAAATATATAAATATTTTTTAATTTTTCAAATATCAGAAAAATTATAATCATTAATTTAAAAAAGAATAGAATGTCTTCTTAAATTTATAAATATCACGTTAAGCATCAATAGGATTAAAGTTTAAATATAATTTTTTAATAAAAATTTAAAAATATATTAAATTTTTTTTAATATCATATAAATTAAAAAAAATATTTTATATCTTTGTAGAATAATAATTATTTTATATTAAATATGTATAATAAATAATAAAAATTAATAATTTATTTAAAAAATATATAAATATCTTTAAATTTTTACACGAAACACAATAATCTATTTGAAAAAATATAAAATGTTATATCAAACTCTCTTGGAACCCATTTAATCGTAATAGGAAAACCCCAAATACCCCCAAAGCAACGTTAAAAATTTACGCCATATTTGAGTTTTTGATGGTCTTCGCCACTATAGCCAGCCACGATAGTCGCAACACAAAAACGTGACACGATGACGTGAGAATAGCGGCCAACCGCTGCAACACAACGCAACAATGCTACACCCTACAGCCGTAGTTTATTGCATGAATTTTCCAATTTGTAAAGTAATTCCAAATTCAGAACTTCGAAGAATGTAGGCTGCAAGTATCAAACTCCTAACCCGCATGGTCATAAATATATAGGATCACCATGTTTCCTATTATTAACCTAGCTACTACTCTTAGCAAATCTACCTACTACATGCCCTGTCTGTGTGTGTCAACTGTTAAGTTACTATTAATAGTTTACAAGGACTTTGCTAGAGCACCAAAATGTATGAAACCATATAAATAACTGTTGTTCCCCCTCTACACAGCCCACCATACACTCCCTATGTCAAATTACTCCAAAAACTTTTTTGAACATGCCATTCAGCAGATCAGTTCAAGAAGTAGATAAGAATGCCAAATCTCAACAATGGCCACTCCCACAGACTCCTTTATCAACACTCTAGCAGTAAAGTTTGGTAAGCTTGTCAACAATGGAGCCTTTGTAGATTCTGTTTCAGGTTCTAATTAGTTTCGTCATCATTTACTTCAATTCTATTGTACTAGTAAATGTTTCATCTTGTACATAAGAGATGTTCAATCATTTACCTCAATAATATTGGACGTGATTTGATGGAATAAACATTGAAACCATAAAAAACGGGGAAAAAATCGCAATCAAAACCAGAAAAACTAGTATGCCCTCAGCAGTAGGCTTACACACGGCACATAATCATTCTGTAATTAGCTAAATCACTTGCACACAATATTCAACAAAATAAACAAATAGACAAAGTCAAAAAGAATTCATTCCAACCTTCAAGGAGCGAATGAAAGCTCCGTGGCCTTGTTCTACAGCAGAAATTCAGAATCAACACGTTCAATACTATGACTCTGAACATTTCAAAAGAAAATCAATTCACAAAATAATAATAATAATAATGTCAATAATAACAATAAGAGTAGAAATGAAAAGCAAGCAAAGGAAGAACCAGACAAACTAACAAAGCTTCAAAGGAGTGGGTAAGAAACCTACAACGAGAACCAAAAGAGAATCAAAACAGAATCGAGATTTGAAGTTTAAAGTGAGCGGTGTGAGAATCGAGTGAAAAGTGTAAAATGGATTGGATAACCAATTAGTTCTGAAAACCTGTTCAATTTACAACCTTAATATTATTTTTTGGTCAACCAAATTACAATGCCAAAAGGCTGAACAAAATAAACTTCGCTCTTTCATCCTAGTCATAAAAGTGTGCTACTTTAGGAATTCTAGTCCCCAGTCGACTCCAATCCATATATGCAATTTCATGTTTTTACTAATTTATGTTTACTGACAAAAATGTAATTTGCTATTTTTGCTCTCCCAAATTTTTAGAAATTGTAAAAAACCAAAATTGACTTAGCTCAAGGTGGGATTAATGCTTCTGCACTAATTTGAGATTTCTGCTTCAAGCTCAACATTTTTGCATCTGTAGTGCTTTAGCAATTTTCATCAAGAAATAAATGTAATATATTTAAATTTCTTTATTAAAAACTTAAATTAAACTAATATAAATTTTTTTGCACCACACTAGTTTTGTTGTGCCTCTTTCAATGTCTAAGTTGAAGATCGCACCCAGTATTTTCAAGTTTCAAGCATGCATTATGGGCTCTTCCTTATTCAAATGTTGTACCTTCTTGTTTTGCAGCACCCTGCATTTTTAACATAAAGAAGACCATTCCCATTAGGTAAAACCAGTATTTTTGCTAACAAACTGATTTTGTTTGGAATCTCTGAACTTGGAACATTCTGTATGAGAAAAAAATTTATTGTATTTTTAATGCAGTAGACATTATCCTTTTGAAACAAGAGAAAAAGTCCTTATAATTTTGTCTGCTCTCGTGAGAGATCGAAGTAATTTTCCTTTTCTTAGCTTTTCATGCCTTTAATAGTTTTATATTGTTTTAGAAATGTTATAATATAAAATCATTCAATTGTTATGATTATATGATGTTGTGTTGAACAATAGATTTTTTTATTTTATTTTTAAGATGGACATTATTATATTGGATTGTCTTCCGATTCTAGTTTGTTGTTTGCATTGTGGATCAGGAAGATTAGTTGCTTCAATCAATGCTGGTTTTGTTGCTTCTGTTGACCGTAAGAATGCTAGAACATGATTTGATTTGTTGTTTTAAGTTTTTTTAAATATATGTAGATTGGTTGAGTAACCATTTATTTATTTCTTCCCTATGAATGATGTATACCATACGGAGTTAAGTTCATTGCAGTATTTTTTGGGTGTATTCGGCTTTTTAAAACTCGGCATATGCAGCAGGAGAATTTAGGATTCTATCTCATAATTAGAATCAGACTTAAAATTAAAAATTTAATCTTTACAATGACACGGGGTACCACCTTAGTTTGGAATATTCAACTTTGACTAAAGTCAGTTTACAATAGTCAAATAGTCAATTATATCAATCCTTATCTTTAAGAGACATTAAAGTTGGAGAAGCATAGTTAATGACTTATTATGTTAAATGACACATGGTAGTTTATTATTAACACAAAATAATGTTGTTCTAAAATCTTTTTAAAAATAGTTTATTTTCATTCTTGATCTTTAACATTTTTTAGCAATAAAATGCCTCATCATTTTCTAATTTTTTTCTCTTGTTCCATTGTGTCTTCTTTCTTACTTTGATCATCGCTACAATAGATTGTCAAAGGTAGGAACGATAAAACTAACATTTTCAACATGTTTGAGAAAAACGGCAATAATCTTTTCTTTATTAGCCTCAAATAGGTTTTAAACTACAAAGGAATCATTATAGGAGATATAAAGATTTCATAAGTGTTAGCTTTTGAGGCATCAAGGGAATCAAGAAGTCCTAAGGTGACAAATTTGAGACCTTCTTACTAGATTGATCACAACTGGTTCTCATCTCACAATTTTGATATTTGAATATGATGATTCAACTAAGAAAACTCAAGACGAAAAATTTTGATAGTGTAAATGTCATTTCACCATTGTCGGGAGAACAAAGAAGACATATAGAAAAAGGCAGAGCAACATACAGACAAGAAGAGACCTTATTACTTGAAAATGTTAAAATCAAGAACAAAAATTAACTATTTTTAAAATATTATAAAATAACATTATTTTATATCAAGAATAGACTATCAATGTTACTTAACTTGACATATTTTCACTCTATTACTTAATTTTAATAATTTTTAATAATAAAGACTAACGTGACTGATGATTCTTATTTCTAAATACTAAAAAATTCAAATTCAAAATTTAAGAGATTGATATAAATTGCGCTACATATTTAAAGGGTAAAATGAATGTTTACTTCAATATGGCATAATAAGCACCTTTGTGGTTACTGGATTGAATTTTAGCTGGGCTCCAAAACCCTCCAATTTAATGAGGTACCAAAGAAATCTCCTTGAAAATAACATGACAAGTTGAAGTGAATGAATCTAGGTCATTTATTACTTTTAAAAGCAATCACCAGTTACTATTAAAAGGAATATAAGATTACTTTATTGTGACACTGTATACTTTTCCTTATTTTCTCTTGTTTTTCTCTTCAGTCCTCCGTTACTGACGACTGCTACCCACCAAAAAAGTAGCATCATAGGAGCTCCTTGTTTTGCCGATAACATAAACCATGGTATATTTCAGGCATTATCTCACACAAAGCTTTAGTCATTGCATGGTCTTGATCTATAAAAAGGGTTTGCCACTTCTTACTTTTATGTGCCTTCAAAATTTCTCTTACTTTTACTATGAAGATAATTTTTTTATCTTGTATAACCAAGGTTTGCTCTTCCACCAACTTGTCTACTAACATCAATTCAAATGTGGCCTTTTGCTTGATGCTAGAATCATTAACTAAATCTGAGTTTGAACTTCAGTTAATTTTCACTGAGATGTTTGCATGTTTGTCGTCTTTGGAAGGTGTAATTAATGACTATGCTCTGCAACAAAGTCATGAATTTGATAATTCCAATCTCTTTCATGTATTTCAATCTTAATCTTGTAAGGCATTTAGTTCTTGTTTGGAGTCAAGGAATTATTGTTAAATAATCGCTTTTGTCTGGTCTGCATATACTCTCTTTATTACAAACATATCTAGCAATCAAAATCTTTCCATCTTTGCTTTTGTTCAAATATTGGTTGTGAACATTAAATCCAATTTTCTCACCATAATCAATTCAAAATTTCTTTACTTCTTCTAAAGCATTCAACATTTTGCTTATCATAGGTTCCCACTCAAGTTTATCACTTGAGTACGAGGCTTTCGAAGCATTGTACTCTTTAAACCGCGGATGGTGGATAGGTTCAACCATATTGTATATGCAATGAGTTTCAATTGTTGGCAATAGAACAAAAGTGTTGTGCTTGATGGTTAAGAGAGAATAGAGATAACCTGGAGAAAGATACCGCAAGAAGTGAAAAGTAAAATGAAAAATGTATTTAGCATCACAAAATAAAATAGTTTTATATTGTTTATAATCTAAACCATTGATTTCTTTTAACAAGTAATTAATAGCTTAGATTGATTCACTTGATCATGTCATGTTATTTTTCAATTGAGTGATCTGCATTCGCGTTGGAGTGCCCAAGCACGAATTCTTCAATTTTCAATTTAACCATTTTTAGTTTTTTTTTTCATTATTTAACATAAAAGTGTAATATTAACATTACATTATAAAATTTCAATAATTAAACAATCAAAAGTGATTTTGGTTTACATTATCTTAACATTCATTTACCAAAATTACTTTTGAAATAAAAGTATTTAAACATAAATCATGTTACTACAAAATCAGTTCCAATCAAAATCAAGTTTGCAAAATCAATTTAATCTAAACCACACTTTACAAACTCTATTTCAAACTTGTGCATGACTAGTAGACTTCCAGAAATGCCAAACATGATGAAAAAATAAAATAAAAAGGGAATTTGGACATTTCAAAAACTGGTTATGAAGTTCCCAAACGGTATGCCAACATGCACTGTATCTTTCCAAGTTCAATGTAGTCCCATATAACAGCCTCTACGTGACATCCCTAAAATGGCTTTAGTTTTGCAGATTTGAGTTTCTTAATGAGAAATTGTGTAAAGAAAAATACTACCACTTGATTTAAATTCAAATTACAGCATACTCGTTCTCAACCCCACAATCATAAATTAAACGTATCTTAGAGGACTAGTACCCCTTATTTTGGTACCTGCAAACACTTGAGCTTTATAGCTTAAGCTGGTTAATACTTAATAGTATGACTTAGATTTAGTTTTGCTTCCAATAATTAATTTAGAATATTATAATTTACTTTAAAGCAGTTGTAAGTCCAGAATGGCAAATCCTTGCAAACAGGCTATCCTTTTAAACGTTATCCTATCGCTAATCAGCCTCAATGGCTTATCATTCACTTAAATTTCAAGCTGAAACAGCTCCAATAATTAATCTCGGTTCACTATTTTCCGGGTTAATTACAGCATCACCTGAATCAGATGTTTAAAATAAAATTAAAAAGAAAATGTTAAAATCTAAGCCTGCCTGAACTACCCGCCAAAAGAAAACCTCATCCACAATTCACATAGTAAACCACAATAAGCCAACAATGAGCTTACCACTTAATTCATTAAATCATAGCCATCCAATTTGTCATTGCACTGAAGCACCTTTCTCTTTATCTTGGAGGAATCCACCCATGTAACAAAGTCTTCCATATTCCTAGTTACAAGGAAAGCTGGATCTGTAACTGTGTCTGGACCAACTCGTATATGACCCTGCTCTATGTAAGTGACAGCTTCTTTCAAGTGCTCAGCAAATTTTAGTCGCACCAATACCGTTGCAAGCCTACGCCTGCACAATGAGAGAAAATAAATTTTTGGAACAATCACAGCAATATAATGTAAGGTGGTGTTGTGTTACTAGAAAATTTAGCAAGTTTTGGTCAGTATCATTAGAAGAAAATTATAATTAAACCAGCAACTTTCCTACATTATCATGAAACTGATATATATGTGAGGTTGAGCACACCATTTTACTGTATCTGGATTTGGAGTTGCGCCGACGTACATAAAATGGTGGTTGTCTTTCAATCCTCTTGGTGCCCTAAATATACTCTTTTCTTCATAAAAACTAATATTTGACTTTATCTAGCCAGTTACTTGGTTTAGCCTATAAATTTCAATAATAAAGCATGCTAAAAATAATCTGTGTGTCCATGATACTCATACCTTTCAAATATGATGCAATATTATAATTCAGATTTCTCAGCACAAAATGAAAAAAACTCTCAGGTATTAAGTAATTTAATATCATAGAAAATATCAGCTTTAGCCTTATTTCAATACACCTCTCTTCATGCAACTCAAATATTTAACTAACCTAGTATTCCAGCCTCCAACGTTAACTACCATATTTAACCTTAAAAGTGACAAAGTTAGTATCTAAAATTAGATCATCTGAACAATCATCCACTTAATTTGTACAAAATTCTAGAGCTACCTCCACAGTATTATAGAGTCACGTCTCATGTAAACATCCAAAATTAAACATAAAGATCATTAAAACTCCTAAAATTCTTAAGTTTTAAATTTATAAACTATACCTCCTCCAAAATTGAAGGCCTAAAAGGTAAACTTCATCAGAGTCCATAATCATAAATGCTTTCTATATTTATAAACTTTGCTTCATTACTGGTCCCATCTAAGTAACCTGATTTCCTTTGTTTGATACACAAAAGTAGACACACAGACATTTACACATTTGTTAACCTAGAAAAATTTTGGTTCTACGTTCTAACCACCTCTATTTGAAACTCCAAAATGCAAAATACCTTAAAAATTCTCAAACAGAACTAATCAAGAATATATTTTTACTTATTTACTAACTTTCCCAGCTCCCTCTGTCACTGTCTAAGATACTCAAAATCTAAAACCGGATTGGCCATAATATTTTATCATAAAACAGAAATATCTATCAATACCATATCTTAGAATCATAAACTCGAAGCCCAATCGATAGGCATTGGTACTTGATTAAAACCTCAGCTTCAAGAAGTGTTGAATGGAACCACATATTTGACCAAAATGACATTCAAAAACAGATCCTTCAAACTATTTTTAGACACATGGAACAAATTTTAGTGGCAAATTGTAAGGATCCATTTGCAAGGTACGTGACTTGAGTCCCACATTGAAAGTAGGCATTCTAGTGTGGAGTTTATAAATCCTTGAGATCTCCAACTACAACGGCCAGTTTTTGTGATATGGCTCTCCCGAGGTTTTTACTACAATTCTTTTGTCACATCATGCATTGGATCATAGCATACAAGGGAAAAATACAGGGTTTAGAAAACCATAACCAGAAACTAGAATGTAGGACTAAGTTTTAGAAAACCATGATAGTAGAGGACAGAATCTGTGTTCTTGCATCAAACTTCAAGTGTCAAGACTACAAGAGCATGTGCACACAATTCACATCACTCCGTGTAACTAACTATCATACAGCATGACCATTAAATCATGACTCAAGCATGGTTGTCCAACTGCAAATTGAAAAAGAAAGGACAAAATACAATAAGCATCTCAAGCGGAGGCTCGTTGTAAGTCAGGATTTAACAGCAAAATTCATAGCATAACAATTTGGAATATATCACACAACAGAATTGGAACCACAATCCAACTGACCTATTTTACCTTGGTGTGCATCTCTAGACCTTGTGTAGTGTGTGTGTATGTGTGCGTGTGAAATTGGCCACAAAAGACTTTAAATTGAACTTCTAACTGTGGTAGACTAAATTTGTAGTGAGTTAAGAAGAGACGTGTCTCTTGAGGTAGTCAAATGGGTAAAGTTGTGTTGTTTACATGCTTTAATCATCGCACTTAAGTGTATAGCCAATGGAATCCAGCATGCGGACAGAGATTCCAGCCAAGACTCTACCTTGAGGTTCCTTCTCAAGGTTCATTTCATAACAGCTACACCTATAGTAATATTTATTGGATTTTCTTTTGCTTTTGTCCAATTATTTTACATGCATGACTTAATTACAATTGACAGTTCATTGTCTATTAAAAATTTTGTGGTTTTAGTACAATTTTATTATGCCCTTTATTAGTTTTGTTTACCTTATTTTAGCTCATAAAATTTTAATGACTTATTATGACTTAATTACCTTAGTTTTGTTAAAATTAATTATTAAACTACATTTAAAGGCACAAAATTTATATGTTGAAATTATGTAATTATAGTAATATTGTAAATAAGGAAATTAGTATTTTTGTAATTATAGTAACTACGTAACTCTATATTCTGTTTTATAGATACTTATTACAAATATATGTTCTGTTGTGTAGTCAAAACAAACGAATTCATCTTATTTTCTCTTTCTTCTTTATCAACAGTGTATCATAATAAAAGTGAGAGTGACCATGAAACATAATTTAACAATGTACAGTTCTTTCTCCTTTTGTTCTTTACAACTTTCTCTCTGAACAGAGCTCAGGTTGTAACAGTTATAGATATAAATGACATTATTTGCTCCAAGCTCTAGACTATAAATGTCTTAAAAATTAAAATCTCATTGGTTTCCTCTTTCTGTTGATATATTTTCATTTCGACATTCTAATGTGCGAACAAATAAAGTTAACAACTAAATTTTCATTCAATGCAATATGTAGCAACAAGTTTCTTTTACCTGCAGAAGGATGTCACAATCAAGCATTCACAGAGTGGTGCTTTGCCTAGTTGGAATCACCCCCATGTTGTAACTGTCATTCTAAAAAAATGAAAAAGATATGTGTAAGTAAATATCATAATCTCTCCTTACATTTATTATTATCCTCAATTTTCAGGCATTAACCAAAAAGAAACCAAAAAAATGTGGTCGCTAAATCAGTACAGTATTTTTATTTAAAACTGTAAGGCTAACTTAAACTCCTTGAAATGGTGTTACATCCATTCAAATATTTAATACAAACTAGTAAGTTATTCAGCAAAACTATGGTCATCAAGAGAAAACCAAAAGAACCAGAAAGCCTTGCACACAGTTCACCTATTTTTATCACGTTTTACTTGATCATATATGTTTACTACTTTTAGCATAAACAGTTAACTGAAAGTATCCAACAATTTACATATAATCTGCAACTTTATTGTAATTGAATTTAGGTAAACCAATTTCATACCACCAAAACCAATCCAGTTCAAATGAAATAGCTGAAGAACAAAAAGATTTAAAGAATCTTAGAACATTGAAGTATAAATAGTTTCAAAGGGCAATAGAAAATGTAAATATGAAATATAATTTCTAATATAATTAATAAACAGGATATTCATTACTAATTACTAATGAATATCATTTCTCAAGTCACAAGTTTGAACTCTAAACTCCAATAAAACTAAACGAACTGAACCATATGTTTAAAAGTTTACATAAAATGAGAGTGAATCATAGTGAACCTACAGCTTTTCCAACAGCTTATTTGTCATATCAATCTGAAAAGGGTCCTTCGGTCCATCTGTTTCATTATGTTTACCAACTTCTGAACCATATTGCAAAAACTTGAATACCTATTCATATTTCCACCAGCCCAGTGGCAAAAAAAAGGGTCAGCAAAAAGCCTATCTAAAATAAAGGAAAAAACATAAACATCAGAACAACTGGTCTCACTTACTTGTGTGATTGTATGGTACATGCTCAGATAGATCTCAAAATCTTGCATTAATCAACGGTAGCAGCTAGAAAGCTCCACACATAAGCGCTTGAGTATTTTCCAGCAGTGCCATTTCAATATGGGATGTTCTAAGAAATGTCTAAGCAGTCAAGCCTATTACACCATTCTAAATATTTCAATGCCTTTCTCCTTTCCTTCTTTTGTCATAGTTTCAAATCAAAAGGTAATAATGTGCTACAAGGCAGTGTGGGTGCACAAATACGAGACTAATGCATTTACAGTTTCTTCATAAGATCTTCAATTTTCTCAGTAGCTTGATACAAATATTTTTGCTTGACTGCATCCAATAGCAGACGACAAGTTCTATATCTAGGTAATATACCTTTATCAATCATCTCCTCAAACAAAGAGAATGCCCTCCCGCATCTATCTGCTCTACATAGTTCATGAATGAGCAGTGTATAGGTTGAAAGATCAAGACCAAGATGGTGTTTATTGATCATGTCATTTAATATGTCACTCAACAAACTACCTATTTTTCCAGTCCTAAAGCATGACTTGATCAAGGGGTGGTATGTCTGAACATCAGGCTAACAAATGCAAGAATTCTCCATCTCCTTCAATATTTCAAAAGATTTTTTTTCTTGTGCATAATGACAAAACATAGAAATCATCGAATTATAGGGGGATGTATTTGGGACAACACCAGCCTCAGGCATTGCTACCTTGAACACATAAGTAGCCTTATCTACTCTGCCTGCTCTCCCCAACATGTAGATGTATGAATTGTAGAAAAGTGTATCAGGCGTACATCCAGCAGACTTCGTTCTCTCAACAACATCCAAAGCTTCGTCAAATTTTTCTGCCTTTGCCAGCGCACACATGATAGTAGTATAAGTGACCACATTAGGGGAGCAACCTTGAGCCTGCATTTCATCAAGAATCTCATACATCCTGCTAAAATTCTCTTCTTGACAGTAACATTGAATGATGGTAGAATAACTTATAAGACAAGGGCGACAACCATATCCTTTCATCTCCTGGATTGTCCAATGCCCTCTTCTACACGACCAACTTTGTACCATCCATGAATGAATATATTGAACGTGTGAGCATTTGGAGCAATGTGATGCTTCAGCTCTAAGAAAATTTCGCGAGCTTGCTCCGCAAACTTCTCTTTGCACAGGGCATCAAGCAACAAGTTCATGGATTCCCAACAAGAAGCAAAAAACAGATATGCAAGCCTAAAGGAAATATGAGTGGAGGAATAGGCAAAAATAACAGAGCTATGGTTTATTCCAATCCAAAAGGATCGCATAAGGGTACGTTTGTAAGGGGTTTTTAGTGGGAAGAAGAAGAACTATTTTTAAATTTTAAATTAAAAGAATTATATATTATAAGATAAATATATCATTAATGTATTAAATTTATATTAATTTTAAATATATTTATTTAAAATATAAATTTTCTGCTCATTCTCAAATAACCTAAAGCTCATAAACTCAAACATTATAAGGTAAACAAGTAATGATAAGATCTCTTTCGTTTATGACAGAAATACAACTTTTTCAATATAAAATTTCGCATATGTCCTACAAAGTATTGTTTTATGCAAATATCCTAAAATTGATACTCCAAAGTCGATTGTAAACAATTTCTGAACATTGCAGATTAAAGTCGATTATCGTTGTAGCCGACTTTTGTACTTCATTGAAGTCGATTAAAATCGACTTTGTTGCTCCAAAGAAGTTGATTGAACTCGACCTTCGTTGCTCACTTCTGATGGTAAAGAAGTCGATTATAGTGGACTTGCAGTGTAAAGGGAGAACTATTAAAATCGACTTCAGTGTAAATCTGAACACGATTACAATTGACTACTTTGCCAGAGAGAGAATCAAGCCAGAGAAAACCATGATCAGAGAAAAACAGAGACAATAGAGGAAGATGGATAACGATTTATATTGGCTTAATTTTATTGATCATATTGCAAGCAAGCTATTAATACAGATAAATTAATTTTTAAATATATTTAATTAAATTATAATTAAATATTTTGTATTTAATTTAATGCATTATTAATTCTATAATTATATATTTAGAAATATGTGTAAATGTTAACTAATATTGTAAATTAATTTGAATTGTTTGTTATAATTATAATTATTATATTGAGGAATGTAAATAAAATTTTATTATATTTTTTAATAATTATGATAATTTAGTTTTGTATTGTAGTAATTTATAAATTATAATAATTTTGTTATAATGTTTTAATTTAAATCTTGCATATATTATTTTATAATTGTACAAGAACTTCAAATTTTAAAAAGTAGTCATTATAATATGATAGTTGCTCCAGATTCAAGAATAGAACCATTTCTTAGGGAGACTGGTTTTTAGCATGTTTGCACAGATGGTCCCAATATTTGATTATGATAGAACACTAATAAGTGTACTTGTAGAACGTTGAAGGCCTGAATCACACACATTTTATCTTTCATACGGAGAATGTACGATCACTTAGAAGGATGTTGTGTTTCAGCTAGGCTTACGTGTGGATGGAGTCCCTGTGAGTGGTTGCATTGGAGCATGGGAGAAATTTTATGATCGGAATATATGTTCATTGTGTGAAGATTTACTTAGAGTAATTCCTGATAAGAGAAATATAAAAGGATTTTTTTGTAAATCTACAGTGGTTCACAGATATACTTGAAGCATTACCTCACAATGTTGATAGACAAACTGTTATCCGTTACACTAGAGCGTATATAATGGTTCTATTTGGTAAGGTATTGTTTCTAGATAAATCAGGATTTAGGGTTCATATGAAATAGCAACCTCTTAACTAATTTTGCTGAGATTTCAAACTATAGTTGGGGTTCTGCTGTTCTAACATCCCTTTATTATGAGCTTTGTCACGTGGTGAAATACAATGTCATCGAGATTGCAGATTGTTTGTCTTTTCTACAATCTTGGGTATGGTACAGAATACCTCAATTAGCTCCTAGACATCATCATCCTCTCACTTTTTTTACTAGCGTTGAGGTATATTTATTTATCAATATATTAATTTTTGTTATTTATATATGTTAAATTTGCAAGTAAAAATTTTATGCTCATTTCAGGTGGAAAAGTTTTAGGTCATTAATGAGATCAGATACGAATAAGTTATTGCGATATAGGAAGATCATTGATTCAATTGGCATTACTGGGGTAAGTTTAAACATGGTGTATGGTACTAACTTTTGTTTTAAATGATTTTATTTTTTGGTCTAATATTTATTATTGATTATTTTAGTTTAGGTGGACTCCCTACAGCAACAAAGAGGTCAGTAACATTACACCTTCTTTTGTGTATGATGAGGTTGATATTTGGGCATATGTGACTGCTCTTATACATTTACTGTGATTGAGTGGCATATTGTTAATCGCGTGGTTCGACAATTTAGTGGAGTACAACACATACCAATCAACCTAATAAGATCGGTTGCACGCTAAGGATGGGAGGGACGATCTAAACATAAGGTGGCCTGATTATCATGTGACATGGCATGCTACATAGGTGTCACGTAGGAAGCGATGAGTTTAATATCCTTTAGCTGATGATGATCGTCCCTCTATCGAGTATTTCCAATGGTACTT
This sequence comes from Abrus pulchellus subsp. cantoniensis, assembly GCA_024086825.1. Taxonomy (NCBI): domain Eukaryota; kingdom Viridiplantae; phylum Streptophyta; class Magnoliopsida; order Fabales; family Fabaceae; genus Abrus; species Abrus pulchellus. The sequence continues at coordinate 20,012,432 of CM044050.1, read as the reverse complement.
GTCAGTCGCTAATAGATTTTTGTCATTGGATAGAGCCCCATAGGATTCGGAGCTTAGGGACTTGCCTGATGGTGTACTAGTACATGCTCCTTCGACACCTGATATCACACAGCCTAATGACATTCTAGATAGACGCTCTATCAGTCGTCGTTTGCGTGCAGGTACACGTGCTAGTAGATGCCAATACCCCAATGAGGCATATATACCAATTGCTCCCCTAGCACATGATGTACAACCTTATGCAGATCTATGCCAGCACCAGATCTGCTATATCGACCATCTTCAACACATATTCAAACTCCTTCTTTCAATGGTTTAGCGGAGGAGGACAACGAGGAGGAGGAACACAGAAATGCTTATTAGCCGGAAGTGGATGACCAGTATATGAATGACCATAGTCAACAGGAGGACGAAGATGCATACTGCAAACCTATACGATAGATTGTATATCGTCGTTGTACAACAGATAGTCATCTTGTTGGGCTTAGGCACAACAGGCGTGGCCAATAGTCACTTATATCGTCCTTTGGAATTTTAATTTTGTGTACTTTGGTCTTTAAATTTTATGTCCTTTGAAACACAGATGGTACACAAAAAGCCAATAGTCATAATTCAAACTCCAACAATACACATTGAACAGAGACGATACACAAAAATTCGATAATCAACAATATTACTATTACTACATAAAACATTGAATTAATTATGTTGACTAGAGGATGGAGCATGCAGGCATGTTTGTCTGGTGTGATAACCATGTCGCAATGGTATCAAACAAACTAGATTTTCTTAAAAATTTTGCAATAGAAGGAGTAAATCTAGGTCATCTCACAAGGACATAAGATACATTCTGTTTCTAGTTCCATCATGTAATTTCAGATTAGCTTAGGGTTGTTTTGAATTAAATTGTAAACAACAGAAAAGAAAAGAACAAAGAATAATTATAACGAAATGAAATATGAAATTCAACCAAATCAAGATCTCAATAACTACAACGCAATTCTCATTGTTACATGAATACAATTCCAACGAATTTCCAATCAACACTAATTCAATATGAAATTAATAACCCAAAATCTAAATCTAGATTATGAATTCCATCAAAACAAGAACTGAGATCGCAAATCCAATGCTCTAATGAAATTTAGAACAATTAATTTATTGAATTAGGTGAATTCATTTATTTCAAATCTGAAATTCTCATTCTCTGTTTAGAATGCAAACGAAAAATCAATATAATGAAAAGCGTAATTATCCTAATCAGAAAAGAGAAGGAAGAGCGAGAATGTGATAGAACCTAACCCGAAACTCAAATGCAATGTTGTTCTTGAAACCTTGAACCAATTGATGGATTAGCCTTACTTCATGATCATGCTTGCTTCGGCCAAAACCAGAAAATATGAAAAGATGGAAGGTAGCGAGACAAAAATAAAGGAAAGAATTTAAAATAAAGACTTTTTAAATTCTGAAAAATTGCGGGAAAAGAAAAAAAATAAGGATTCGTACATGGAGTCATAACCTCTATTTAAAGACAAAATAATTGGGCTTAATTAAGGCCCAACTCCCTACTGAGTTTCCTAAACACCTAAGTAAAAGACATAATAATTGGGCTTAATTAAGACCCAACTCCCTAACTAAGTAAAATCAACAATACAATCAAATTCTGAAAATTTCAGTGCAGGGCCGCAACATTGTGACGCAATTTTGGACCTGAAGATGCTCAAACTGGGTTTTTCTCCCAACAGAGAAGTTGTAGATCTCTGTCTTATCTTTCCAGGGACACCAAGTTTGCCCAATTTCGAGTAGTGTAGCTCCAGATATTGTCTTTGTAAGAAACTGTGTCAAAATAAGAAATTATAGCGGGAATTAGGAAATATTTATATTTAAATCCTAAATTACTTACTAACACAAATCTAAACTAATACATCAAAATAATGCACTAATGAAGCTCAATTAAACCAAAAATATGGAAAGAAAGATGTACTAAAATATGACTATCAAATACCCTCACACTTAATCCTTTGCATTCTGGGGCAAAACTTTCTAATGAATTTCCAATGCAAAGAGTAAAGGAAGAGAACAAACATTTCTAGAATCAAGGCAACAAACAATCAATGAGACACAAATGACATTATAAGTAAGCAAGAAGGCAGGTTAAAATAAAAAAAGATTCAAAAATGATAGAACCTCACAGGATAGTGTATAACTCTCAACTCTCAAATATTTTCGGCTAGTATATGCTCAACACAACATGAAAACTAGCACAATCAAGCTTTGACAAGCTTCTAATTTTCACAACTTGAAACACATGCTATTAAAGATCAAAAGGACTTTTATTTAGCTTGTAATGTGGCCAAGGTAAAGGTTAGATGGAAAAGACATTTAGGCTTAAACAACCAAAGAGAAAAGAGGAGCAATGAGGAATAAGTTTAAATAAGCAAAAAGATTACCCCTAGAAAAATCTCCTAACCCCAATGGTTTTCCACATATATATATATTTATATATATTTTATATATATATACTTTTTTTTTTCTTTTGCTTGCTTTTCTTCTTTCTTCTTATTTTTTTTTAAAAAATACCAAACAACTCAATATCCACAATATAGAAGCATTTTCTAGAGGCACCCCCACACTTATTAAAGACCCATTCCCAAAATAATTCCAAAGCTCCTATAATCCCTAAGGTTATGGAACATCATGGTTTTTCACTATATGGCTTATAATGAGCTAAAATCAAGGAAGGGTTATAAAAGCCCAAATGGGGTAAACAAGAGGAATCAATGTAAGGTAAGTCAATTTGGCAAAGTAGCTACAATTTGAAGAAAGGCCTAAATCATATCAATAATGCATGTGACAAGAAGCTTCAAAAAGATACAAGGCAAAACCAAAAGTAATCTAGCAACATGAGTGAAATCACACAAGAAAGTAAAATATGCTCAAAATTCTCACAAGGTTCATATTCTATTATTAATGAATCAAACTCAAATTTTTCAAGCAACTTGCTCAACTAAGAATGTAAAAATGACTCATATCAAGTATTGCAACCTATCAACTAAAAATGGTGTAACAACTTTCACAATTCCTACATCTAGAAATTAAAAAGAAAGGATAAAAACTCCAACAAAACATCATCAAAATAGAAAAATAGAAGCACAAAAACAGCAAAAACTCAATACATAAAACTGCAAAATTTGAATAACAGCAGAAAATAGAAAACAAAAACTGCAGCAGAAAACAAAAAACAGAAAATGAAAACTGCAGAAAATGAAAAATAGAAAACAAAAATTGCAGCATAAAATAAAAAACAGAAAACAAAAACTGCAGAAAACGAAAAATAGAAAATGAAAACAGCAACACAATTTTTCATGCAACTCCCCCACACTTAAAAGTTACATTGTCCTCAATGCAGCCAAACAACAAAAACAATTTCAAAGAATACAAAATGGGGAAAGAACTCCCTCAAGGTTCAAGAGTTGGTGCTTCCAAGGACATGCTTTCTACAATTTCCTCCTCTAACTTTGGACTTTGATGAAATTCCTTGAGTTGATGTCCATTGACCTTGAAAATGCTATCGATGACTTCATTTTTAATTTCAACTGCACCATGGGAAAACACATTAGTAACAACAAAAGGACCATCCTATCTAGATCTAAGTTTATCAGCTATAAGTTTTAGGCGGGAATTGAACAAAAGCACTTGTTGGCCCACTTTGAACTCCTTTCTCAAAATATGTCTATCATGAAAGTGTTTGACTTTTTCCTTGTATATTTTTGAGTTCTCATAGGCTTCCAAACGAAGCTCCTCAAGTTGTTGTAATTGAAGCTTCCTTTCCATACTTGCTTGTTCAAACTCCAAGTTATAATATCTTACTGCCTAATATGCTCTATGCTCAATCTCAACAGGCAGATGACATGCTTTACCAAACACAATCCTGTAAGGAGACATCCCAATCGGTGTCCGGTAAGCCGTCCTATAAGCCCAAAGAGCATCCTCCAAAAATTTGCTCCAATCTTTTCTATTGAGGTGTACTATCTTTTGCAAAATCTGCTTGATTTCCCTGTTAAAAACCTCGGCCTGCCCATTAGTTTGGGGATGATAAGCTATAGACACTCGATCCACAACCCCATACTTATGAAGCAAAGCCTGCATGCTTCTATTGCAAAAATGGCTTCCCCTATCACTGATAATGGCTTTAGGCACACCAAACCTGCAAAAAATGTTAGATCTAACAAAATCCACAACAACTTTAGAATCATTAGTTTTGGTGGCCTTAGCCTCCACCCATTTGAAAACATAATCTACAGCTAGTAAAATAAATGTGTAACCAAAAGATACAGGAAATGGACCCATAAAATCAATACCCCAAACATCCAAAACCTCACAGAAAATGATCGACTGCTGGGGTATCTCATGCCTCTGTGTAATGGCCATCCCTACTCTCTCACATTGCTCACAGGTGCTGGAGATTTGATGTGCATCTCTGAAAATGGTAGGCTAGTAAAACCCACTCTCCAACACTTTCCTAGCTGTCCTATATGATCCATAATGTCCTCTAATAGGTGAACTATGACAAAATTGAAGCACAGAATGGATCTCCTGATCTGGAATGCACCTTTGAATCACTGGTCATTGCAAAATCTCCACAGATAAGGGTTATCCCAAACATAATATTTAGCCTCACTTTTTAGTTTGGCTATCTGTGCTTTAGACGCATCTGTAGGAAAGACACCTGCAACCAGGTAATTCACAATATCAGCAAACCAAGGAGTAATATCATGTAACTGCATCAACTGCTCCTTAGGAAAATCATCTTTAATCGGAAAGGGATCAACATTCTCCCCTTCAATCCTACTTAAGTGATCTGTTACCAAATTCTCTGCACCACTCCTATCTCTGATCTCAATATCAAACTCCTGAAGGAGAAGCATCCATCTGATCAATCTGGGTTTAGCATCGGGCTTCTTTAACAAGAATTTCAAAGCTGCATGTTCAGAATATACAATAATATTAGAGCCTAGCAAATATGAAAAAAATTTATCTAAAGCAAATACAATAGCTAGAAGCTCTTTTTCAGTAGTGGTGTAATTAACTTGAGTTGCATCCAATGTGCGAGAAACATAAGCTATTACATAAGAAAGCCTCCCAACCCGCTGAGCTAGAATAGCTCCAAGTGCAAAGTTGGATGCGTCGCACATGAGCTCGAAAGGAAGCTCCCAATCAGGTGGCTGAACAAAAGCTAGCTGACAAGGCTGATCGAAAACAAACTCTACCTCTTTCTGCAGAAGCTTGGACAATGGCAGTGCAATCTTACTGAAGTCCTGTATAAATCTCCAGTAAAAACCTGCATGTCCAAGGAAGGAATGCACTTCTCGCACAGAAGTGGGGTAAGGTAGAGAAGCAATGATATCAATTTTAGCCTTATCAACCTGAATACCCTGACTGGAGACTAAGTGACTCAAGACTATACCCTCTGTGACCAAAAAATGACACTTCTCAAAATTTAACACAAGGTTAGTTTGGATGCACCTATGTAACACCTTAGATAAATTCTCTAGGCATGGATCAAATGGAGAACCATAGACAGTAAAATCATCCATAAATACCTCCATGCAACTCTCCAAAAGGTCAGAAAATATACTCACCATACACCTCTGAAAGGTGCCCAGAGCGTTGCACAAACCAAATGGCATCCTGGTGTAAGCAAATGTGCCAAATGGGCAGGTGAATGTGGTCTTGTGTTGGTCTTCTGGTGCAATATGAACCTGCATGTATCCAGAAAATCCATCTAAAAAGCAGTAATGGGATTTACCTGCCAGCCTCTCCAAAACTTGATCGATGAATGGAAGAGGGAAATGATCCTTGTGAGTAGCTTGGTTAAGTCTTCTGTAATCTACACAAACTCGCCAACTATTTTGAACTCTGGTTGGAACCAACTCATCAATCTGATTCTTCACCACAGTCATCCCAGTTTTCTTTGGGACCACCTGCACAGGACTAACCCACTTACTGTCAGAAATGGGATAAATAATACCTGCTGCTAGTAACTTTGTGACCTCTTTCTTCACAACATCTAGAATAGTAGGATTGAGTCGTCTTTGTGGCTGTCTCACAGGTCAAAACTCATCCTCCAATAAAATTCGGTGCATACAAATAGCAGGACTAATTCCAGGAATGTCAGCAAGAGTCCAACCAATGGCCTTCTTATGCTCTCTCAAAACCTGCAATAATCTCTCCTCTTGATCAGAGTTGAGATCACGAGCTATAATGACAGGAAGTCGCTGGTTGTCCTCTAAGTAAGAATACTTTAGATGTGCAAGCAAAGGCTTAAGCTCTACTGATGGAGGTAGAGATAGGTTAACTGCTAGTGTTGAAACATCTACTGGTGTAACTATATCTGTTAGGTGTCTCATTGCTTCAAAAATGTTAAAATGTACCAAATTGTCACCAAACTCCATAGAAAGGGTCCCTGTATGCGCGGTCCTCAAAAATGGTCTCCCAAGGATTAATGTAGCATTGCTAGGTAGGTCGTCCTTCATCTCTAGAATGTAAAAATCAGCAGGAAAAAGAAGATCCTCAACCTTGACAAGAACATCTTCCACAACACCAAGTGGCTGGACAGTGCTTTTGTTGGCTAGCTAGACTACAATTCCTGTAGGAATCAAATCTCTAATCTGCAATGATCTAAAAACAGATGCAGACATAACATTAATTGAAGCACCTAAATCCAGCATAGCATTTGTAAAAACTTCCTCTCCAATAGTATAAGGATTAGTGAAAGTTCTTGGATCTTTGCACTTTTGTGGTAACTGAGGTGGAATAATTGCCGACACATTCTTATTCTGGAGAAGTGCAAAACCATTCCTCTTGTTAGTACACAATTCCTTTAGAAACTTTGCATATTTTGAAACTTGTCGGATGGCATCAAGGAGAGGGATATTTACTGCTATTCTGCTAAACATGTCTAGCAACTCATTATCCGACTCTGGTTTTTTTCTTAATGCTACTGGTCTGTTTGGGAAGGGCAGTGGAACATGTTTCTCAGTGGCTGCATCACTATTATTTTCAGAATCTGGTGCTGCAGTTGCAACTGCTGGTAATTCTTTTCCACTTCGCAGTGTAATAGCACTCACATTTTCCTTTGGATTCAGGACTATTTGAGAAGGCAGATTATTGGAAACTTGAGACTGAATCTGACTCAATTGAGTTGCTAGCTATCCAACTTGAATCTTCAAATCCTGGATAGTTGCTTGCATGTTCTGTTGAAACTGCAGGTTGTTTGTAGCCATCTGTTGCATCATCTCTTGGAATGATGGCTCACTTCTTTGTGCAGGAAGGGGTGGTGGAGGTGGCTATTGCCTGAATTTAGGCTGATATTTGCCTACAGCATGTTGAAATGAAGGTTGTTGGCTTTGTTGCTGCTGCTGTTGTTGTTGCCCCCCCACTATTTCAGGTTTGGATGATCTCTCCAACCTGGATTATATGTCTGGGAGTATGGGTTATAATTCTGATGCTACTGATTTGGAGATCTATATTGCTGTCGTTGGTTTATGTAGATTCCAGAAACATTCGCATCTGTCTCTTGCAATGTAGGGCATGAATCCGTAGGGTGCTCAGTGGAAGTACATATGCCACAGACTCTTGCTGATTGCTCATTACTGCACTTACTTGTTGTTGACCAATTGCCAAGTGCCTCAGTGGTCAACTCGTTGATTTTGTTTTCTAGCCTCTGATTTTCCACACCATAGACAGCACTATAATCAGCACCAAGTGCTATCTCATTCACTCCTTTAGCAACTCCTCTGAATCCGAATTGTTGAGTGTTGGCTGCCATGTTTGTAATAAGTTGCCTTGCAGCGTGTGGTGTCTTATCCATCAATGCTCCTCCACTTGCCGCATCTATCATACTCCTGTCCATCAAAGTTAGTCCCTCATAAAAATATTGAATTAGTAATTGCTCACTTATTTGATAGTGGGGACAGGTAGCACACTGATGATGGTTTGTTTTGTCTTGAGATGTTTAAAAGATTTTGTCGCAAATCCTCATCAAAATTTAAAGAAATTAATGTAGTACTAGGGTTACCCTAGATTATCTCCCAAGAACATTGGCTATTAATCTTCATTAAACATATTGAAGGCATTAATTGAACAAACAATTAAAATGGGAGGTTTTGTGGTTTCAAATCAAAATAAAGAACAATGAGCAAACGAGTTTAATTAATTTAATCAATAGAAAACGACAATCCTTAGTTCATCTACAAAGATTCTATCCTCATTCCACTCAAGATTTAACATTCATCCTTTCTCCTATGAATTAGGTTAATTTAACAAGCGAAAATCAACCTTATTATCCTAACGAAATTACGCAATTTGCTAGGCTCTAATCTCTCATCCCAAAGTTACGCAACCTTAGAATTAAACCTAGGATTAAGCAATCCCTAGTTTAGAATCTCCTTCAAACGAAATTAGGGTTAATTGAGCAATAGTGTAAAACACAGTTGAAAAATGCAAAAAACTCATTAACATTAATGTAAAAGCAAGAGAAATAAGAAACCAAACCCTAGGTTGGACCCTTGGCTGTAAAGTAATGCATTTCCTCCATTTCAAAATCATGGAGTCATTCAACAAAGAAAGCACACTAATATCAATCAATTTTATGCAAACTCCTATACAAGTGAAACAAAAATTCAACAAGGCTCATCATACTTCACGCAATGTAAAGTAATTATCTATCTCACAAGGGAGTGTTTCACTCTGCACGCGTCAGTGTTTCAAGCTAGGTATTTTCCCTCAATATATGCAAATTACTCTACCCTACCATATACTTGCCCATATTCTCAATCTCTTTTGCCTTAATACAATGATTTACCTATCAAAAGGACTTGGTTGGTCACAAATAAGGATAGGTAAGGTTCAATTTGATTAAGGAGGGTCAAAAGCTCAAGTGGGTTTTCAAGATAAGGGAATCCTCTTGAGTGAGTGAATACAACAATTAGAATGAAATGAATCAAATGAGGTAGCCTAAAAGGTTCAAGCATTTTTCACCTTGTTTTTCATCATTTTCCATTATGTGAAGATCTCTTTAATCTCTTGGACCTTACTTCATTTTATTTTCTTTCCTTTTTCATTCTTTCTTTTATGATTTCTTGGACTTTGGCAACCACTTTTTTTTTTCACATGTATTTTAACATGTATGATGTTCACCACCCCAAACTTGAGAGGTTGCTTGTCCTCAAGCAATTACCATCAAAATTAACACCCTAAACTTAGTATTTACATTCACTCTTGATGTCACTCAAAAGAAATACTTTCTTGATGGAAGAAAAAATGTTTGGCAGACTAAGTTTGACGAAAGAAAAGGATGTAATATATGAAGGTGCAAGGGTGGGCAATGGTGAGTGGGTGTGTGTGTGTGTAAAGGAGGCCTTAATCATCTAGATAAAAATTGCATAATGCAAATTCAATTAAGAAACAAGGCAAGTTCTAGAAGATAGATGCAAAATTACATGGAACATACACACAAAAAGGAAATTAAGGGCTCAATTCTCTACCATGGTAAAAATGGTGATAATTACTTAACATCATGTGAGGATAATTCAGCTTGCAAGAAAAGATATTTAGCATGGCATGGAGAGAAAATTATTTACAAAAGTAGAGTGTGTTCATGAATTGAATAAAAATTGCAGTAAGAGTCTAAGATTGGAATTACAAAATTGGATTCAATCAAAAAGAAAAAGAATAAAGATATATTTTTGTATTTTGATGTATAAATGTGCAGGAAAAATAAGGTTAAGAGTATATGAAATAGAGGCAAAGAACTTCACCCCCCTTTCATGAATGATAGTGCCTCAACTCATGGGAAAAAAATGATGCTCCTCTTAATGGAACTGAGGGCATTCTCTGCACAAAGAGACAATAAATTTAGCACCAGCAGAACAAAAAAACTCAAACTCAGATAATATATATATAGCATAAAAGAGTTAAGTTGTTGTTCAGAGTAAAAGCAATAAAGAAAAATTAAAGGCAGGGAAAATAAAAGGAAAAATGTACTAATTACAGGGAAATTAGCAGAAAAAATATGTACAATGAAAGAGAAAGGTAAATAAATAACAAATAGAAATTTAAAGCTATATTGCATCCTCATCAGAGCTGGAGGAGAGGTCATCATCATCAGCTGCATCAGTATCGGTATCCTCATCATCCTACTCCTCTGCTGCTGCTGTTGCTGGATCTGGTACTGGCTCACCCTCAGAGATGCTATCTTACTCTTCCTCCTCCTCTTCTGCTGTAGGTGTGAAAGGCAGAAGATCATTCTAAGCTGCTGCTCGAAGATAAGGAGCTGAGAAGGTGGGGCATAATAGATCTGGTCAGCAGTCATCCCCACCTTTTTCCCTATGTTGAGTAACATAGTCTCTGTGAGGGTCGGAGCAGCCTTCTGACTAGCATGTATAGCATCTTATGCAGCGCTATTTCCTTCAGCTGGTCCTTCATTTTAGAAAGGAGGCCTTTCTTCCCTGCAGCTTGGAGAGACATCTCTGGGGCTGAGCTCTTCTTAGGTTTAAACAACTCCTTCACCATAGCTGTGGTGATGCAGGGAGTTGCTCTGATTTTCTGCTGATACTCCCCAAAGTCAACTCCAGCATCCTGGCAGAGCATAGTGATGATGGAGGAAAAACCCATGGAGTCCTTCTCCCTAGTCAGGATCTCCATTATGGCATTGCTGTGACATCGCCAACATGGATGGGCATCCCTATCATGATGGCATAAACTAGCTCTACCCTCTTCACTGCCAAGGTAGATGAGTGCATGACTGGCATGAAGGAGCTAAGGATGAAGATGCTCCAGACTTTGGCAAGTGGAAGAAGGTGCTTTGTAGTCAGATTCTTGGGCTAGAGCTTCATGTCAAACTCCCAGTTCTCTCCAGCCTTGCATATTGCCTGAAGGATTGGCTTATAGTCCTTCTCCTTCAAGTAGCTGAAAGTAGTATAGTCCAGCTGTCCAGGCCTCTTTTCAGGAAGAGGGATGTTGAGGATCCTCTGGATGTTGGCGGGGTTGAAGTCTACCACCTTGCCTCTGACCATGCAGTGCCTGTAGGAGAAATCATCTCCCTTGACCCTGAAGGCATTGGCATAGAACTCCTGGGTGATGTCCTTCCACCCATGCCCAGCACATGTAGTGAACAGATCCCACCCCCTTTTCTGGATTTCCTGCTCAAATTGGGGGTAGGTCCCTTTTTGCAGGTCAAAATTCCTATCCTGCACAATGTATTGCCTGAGAATATTGTCTTTAAAGAAATTTTCATGAGCCAGGGACCGAAATCTGGGATCATGTGCAGGCTGAGGGCTAGATGAAGAGGCAGCAGCTGTCTTGGCCCTCTTAGCCATGGGTGTGTTCTTTCTGGGAGTGTTTTCCATTAAACTGCACATAGAAAAAGGAATAAATGAGTGATCATGCAGAATTAACCATGTAGCAAGAATTTCACACCATTTGGAAATGAAAGGGAGAAAATACAGGCAATTTACAGCATTGTTGCAGCAGAAAGTAAAGAACCCTAACGCAGAGAGTGAGAAAGAGAAATTTACCTGGATTGGAGTTCAAATGCAGTGCAAAAGTGCAGGGAATTGACGTTCAGATGCAAGGAATTAAATTCGAGGGAGTGGGTGCTCAGGAAACTGGTAGAAAAGTGAAAATTTCTTAGAAATGAAGAGTGAGAGTGAACGTGAAAGGGGTCCTATTTATATAAAAATATTGGGCATAGTTACTCTCAATAATCATAGCAGCCACGCGCAAGGGTTTTAGCAAAAATAGGGTGCGCGTGGTTACTATGAATTTTCATAGTAATCATTCCAGAGGCGCCTTTCTCAGTTGTTTTAAAAGGGGTTGTGCGTGGTTACTATGAATATTCATAGTAACTATGCGCATCAAATGTTCAAAAATTGATTTCTGTAGTGGTTATTATGAATATTCAAAGTAATCACTACAGAGGCGCTCTTCATGTGTATTTTCCCAGAGTGCTGCGCGTGGCTACTATGAATTTTCATAGTAGTTACACGCAGACTAATGAATTCAAAAGCCTTCAAAATGTTCACTATAAAAATTGAAAGTAGGAACTACAGAGAGCAAAGTCACATACCTTGGTGAAAAGTGACCACTATGGCTTGGGAAAGTGATTACCTTCATGGCAAACCTCAAAATTCTTTCTAAAGTGAATGCTTGGTGCCATGAAAATGATTATTCCTCCCTCTCTACTTGGACTTCCATGAATATATGTACAAATTGAGTCCAAATACAGCAACGTTTCCTCTACAAAAATTATGAACAAATCATCAATCAAATAATGAGTCAAAATGTTTGTGCAGCATGAACTAAGCAACATGAATAGTAACACAACTCAAATGAAAGAATGCTTATTGAAATTAAAACAGAACTAGAAAGTGCTATGAAAAATGTGAGTTGCCTCTCACAAAGCGCTTCTTTAACGTCACTAGCTTGACGTTTAATGGAGCTTTTACTCCAAAATAATTAAAGAATCAAGATCAACTGGAGGTTGATATAGGAAAACTTCCTCCACATTGGTCTCAAGTGTAGGATTCCCATGGAAAGGCTTTAGGCGATGTCCATTCACTTTAAAAACCTTGTTTGTGGATTCACTTTTTACCTCCACTGATCCATCATGAGTTTTTCATAGGTCACAAGGAACGAGTTTACCTCCACTTTTTACCTAGATTTGAGTTTTCCAGGCATGAGCTTCAAACGGGAATTGAACAACAAAATCTTTTGACCTATGAAAAAATCCTTCCTTGCTATTTTTCCATCATGAAAGGCCTTTGTTTTCTCCTTATAAATTATGGAGTTTTCATATGATTCAAGGCGAAGTTCTTCTAATTCTTGCAAGTGCAATTTCCTTTGTTCTCCAGCTTTGTCTATGTCCATATTGCAGGCTCGCACTGGCTAATAAGCACGATGTTCTACTTCTACTGGAAGGTGGCAGACTTTTCCATAGACAATTGTGTAAGGTGACATTCCCAAAGGAGCCTTGTATGCTGTTCTATGAGCCCAAAGGGCATCATCAAGACACTTGCTCCAGTCTTTTCTATTTGGCTGAACAATCCTTTCCAAGATTTTCTTAATTTCTTTGTTGGAGAGCTCAGCCTACCCATTGGTTTGGGGGTGATAAGGTGTAGATACTTTGTGAACTACTCCATACTTTCTCAGTAGAGTCTCAATAGTTCTATTGCAGAAGTGGGTACCTTGGTCACTAATCAAAGCTTGAGGTACTCCAAAGCTACAAAACAAATGAGTACGCACAAAATCTGTAACCACTCTTGAATCATTAGTTCTTGTAGCCTTAGCCTCTACCCACTTAGAGACATAGTCCACAACAAGCAAAATATATAAGAAACCAAAGGAAGGAGGAAAAGGACCCATGAAGTCTATACCCCAAACGTCGAATACATCACAATATAAAATGGATTGTTGAGGCATTTCATGCTTCAAGGTGATGACCCCTCCAGTTCTTTGGCATTTCTCACATGTAGAACACACTTGCCAAGAGTCCTTGAAGATTGTAAGCCAATAAAAACCTGCATCCAATACTTTCCTTGCAGTCCTTTGGGGCCCAAGGTGGCCTCCTACAGTGGATGCATGGCAGAAATGCAAAACTGATGCAATTTCTTCCTCAGGAATGCACCTCCTAATCACTTGATCACTACAGAACTTCCACAAATAGGGGTCATCCCAGAGGTAATGCTTGGCATCATTCTTGATCTTCTCTCTTTTACTCCTTGGTGCATTTGCTGGAAAAACTCCTGTAACTAAAAAATTTAGAATATCAGCAAACTAAGGCAACTTTGAAGTACACAACTCTAATAGTTGCTTATCAGGGAAATCATCTTTTAGAGGAGTGAGTTTAGGGACTCCCTCTATCCTGCTCAAATGATCCGCCACCAAATTTTGTGCTCCACTTCTATCCTTTATCTCCACATCAAATTCTTGAAGTAGAAGCATCCACCTTATTAGCCTTGGCTTCAAATCTATCTTTTTCAAAAAAAACTTAAGAGCAGAATGATCAGTAAACACCACAACTTTTGACCCTAGTAAGTATGATCTAAATTTATCCAAAGCAAATACTATGGCCAATAGTTCCTTCTCAGTTGTGGTATAGTTACACTATGTAGGATCGAAAGTCCTAGATGCATAATAAATGACATGTGGATCCTTACCAAACCGCTGTGCTAAGATAGCACCCACAGCAAAATTGGATGCGTCACACATGAGCTCAAATGGAAGTGTCCAGTTTGGTGGCTGAATGATGGGGGTTGTGGTCAGGGCTGTCTTTAGGCAATCAAACGCCTCTTTGCATTTGGCTCCAAACTCAAAATCAACATCTTCTGCAGTAACTTGGAGAGAGGAAGGGCTATCTTGGAAAAATTCTTGATAAAGCGCCTGTAGAAACCTGCATGGCCAAGAAATGCACGCACCTCTCGTACACAAGAGGGGTAAGAAAGCTGTGAAATGACATTAAGCTTAGCAAGATCTACCTCAATTCCCTTCTCAGATATTATATGACCTAAGACTACCCCATGCCTAACCATAAAATGACATTTCTCAAAGTACAGAACAAGGTTAGTCTCTATACATCTTTGTAAAACTCTATCCAAGTTTCCTAAGCATGCAGAAAATGATGACCCATATACAGTGAAGTCATCCATGAATACTTCAATACAATGATAAACCAAATCAGAAAATATGCTCAACATGCATCTTTGAAATGTACTAGGAGCATTGCAAAGCCTGAATGGCATTCTTCTATATGCAAATGTACCAAATGGGCATGTAAAAGTGGTCTTCTCCTGATCATCAGGAGCTATGCATATTTGAAAATAAGCTGAGAATCCATCTAGGAAACAATAGTGTGATTTACCTGCCAGGCGTTCTAGCATCTGATCTATGAAAGGTAGAGGAAAGTAATCTTTCCTGGTCGCCTGGTTGAGCCTCCTATAATCAATGCAGACTCTCCAGCTGTTCTGCATTCTAGTGGACAAGAGCTCATCCTCCTCAATCTTCACCACTGTAATCCCTGACTTTTTGGGCACCACCTGCACTGGGCTCACCCATGTGCTATCTGATATCGGGTAGATAATGCCGTAGTTTGGTGATCTCCTTCTTCACCACCTTCAATATGATCAGATTTACCCTCCTCTATGGCTGTCTCATTGGCTTGGATCCTTCTTCCAATAAAATTCGGTGCATGCACAGGGAAGGGCTGATTCCAGGGATGTCAGCCAAGGTCCATCCAATAGGCTTTCTATGCTTCTGAATCACATCGAGCAACTACTCCTCTTGGTCCTCATCAAGTTCAGTGGATATGATCATAGGAAGCTTCTCACCTGCTTCCAAATAAGCGTATTTTAAATGCTCAGGCAGGGGTTTAAGGTCCAAGGTAGAAGGCTACTCAACTGAAGGCAGTGGTTTAGCACTTTCATTTGAAATGATTTCTGCAACATTTAAACCACAAGGGTTAGACTCAATTATACTTGCTATACTCAATTATACTTGCTGTACTCAATGAACCACATTCTAACCCTTTTTATTTTTCAATGTCATTAATATCAGAAGTTGCAGAATCTAAATCCAGAAAATCAACAATACAAATATCACACAAAGATGACTTAGTACAATATTCACAATTTTTAGTATTTGTGGTATCTACACAATCAGAAAAATCAACGAAAGAGTTTCCTAAAAATTCAACAAAACTATCATCTATCAAGCTATCAAGAACATCAATGTGAAAAACTGAATGCTCCTCAGGTGAGTGCTTCATAGTATCTAGTATGTTGAAGCGAACCACACTCTCTCCAAACTCTATAGTGAGAGTTCCAGCATGCACACAAATTTGGTCCTAACCGTCTTCAAAAATGGCCTTCCCAAGATGATTAGTGCAGCTCTTTTTATTGGCTCTTCTTCTTCCATGTCCAAGAAGTAGAAGTCAGCAGGAAAGATCAAGTCATTCACTCTCACTAGAACATTCTCCACAAGGCCGACTAGATTAGTGGTGCTCCTATTTGCTAACTGGATGATGACACCTGTGGGCTGCAATGGTCCAAGAGACAAAGATGTGAAGATAGATAAAGGCATAACATTAATAGATGCACCTAAATCAAGCATGGCATTATCTATCCTATTGTTTCCTATAATGTAGGGAATAGTAAATGTCCCTGGATCTTTGCATTTCTCAGGCATGAAAGTTTTCTGCCTCTCAAAAAGAGCTGATACATTCCTCCCCATGATCACTCTTTCATTACCTTTTAGTCGTCTTCTATGAGTGCACAAGTCCTTAAGGAATTTGGCGTACTTTGGGATTTGCTTGATAGCATCTAACAAGGGGATATTGACTTCAACTTTTTTGAAAGTATCCAGAATTTCTTTATCAACCTCTTCTTGCTTCTTGCTTGGCTAAACCATTCTTTGAGGGGAAAGGATTATGAATGGACCTCTCCTCCTTGTCTACCACTTTTGTTTGACATGGTATGGGCATAGGTGCAGGCTGCTCTTGGCTTCCAACTTCTCCTCCTTCACCTTCTGCAGCCAAAGTGCAGCTAGGATCCTTCTCTTTAGGCATTTTTGGCTCTTGTATCACCTTACCAGATCTCAAGGTAATGGCACTCACATTCTTTGGATTTGTTACAGTTTGTGCAAGGAGATTGCCTGAACCTTGAGATTGGAGTTGATTTAGGGATGAAGCAAGTTGACCCATTTGATTCTCCAAGGTCTTAATACTTGCTTGAGTCTGTTGTTGGAAAGCCTGACTCTGTTGCTGGAAATTGAGATTATTTATAATGAGTTGCTTCACAAGGTCTTCTAAGGATGACTCACTCTTTTGAGGTGCAGGAGCTAGTGAAGAGGATGTTTGATGGTGATGTTGAGATGAAGATGATGGATGGTGATGTTGCTGGGCTGAATATGGCTTGCTTTGCCCAGCTTGATGCGGTTGGAAATGGTTGTTGGTTGGTTGGCTAAAGCCTTGATGCTGTGCATTTCCTCCCCACCTTAAGTTAGGATGGTTCCTCCAACCGGGATTATATCTATTGAAAGATATATCCCAGCTTTGTTGTTGCTGCGGCTGTTGAAACAAAAATTTATTAGCATAAATATTAGCAGCATAAGCTTGAGGATTACCTTCTGAAAATTCAGTTTCTTGTAATGTGGGGCAACTATCAGTGAAGTGATATGTAGATGAACAAATCCCACAAAGCATTGCTGGAATGGATGGAGGTGGAGGTGTATATGTAGTAGAATTTTTTTGGATGGATGCCAACTGTTTTACCATAGAAGCGAACTCATCTAGCTTATGCTCCAGCTTGTGTGAATCTGAAGTTTGAATTTCATTGACACTCTTAGACATAATGGAATTTTTCCTTGTAGCAAATTGTTAAGAGTTAGCTGCCATATTCTCAATGAGGTTTCTAGCGGCAGCAGGAGTTTTGTCAACTAGGGCTCCCCTACTAGCTGTGTCGATCATGCTCCTATCCATTGGGTGTAAGCCCTCATAGAAGTATTAGATTAGGAGCTGGTCATTTATCTGATGATGGGGGCAGCTAGCACAAATCTCTTAAAACGCTTCCAGTATTCATACAAACTTTCCCTTTCCAGCTGCCTAATACCACATATTTCTTTTCTTATTGAGGCAGCCTTTGAGGCAGGGAAAAATTTTTCTAGGAACAATCTCTTGAGGGTGTCCCAACTTGTAATAGAGTCAGGTGGAAGATACTACAACCAGTCTTTAGCCAAATCCATAAGAGAGAATAGAAAAGCCTTTAATTTCACATGCTCTTTAGGCACACCTTGTGGTCTTATTGTAGAGCAAACAATATGAAATTCCTTAAGGTGTTTATGTGGATCTTCACCTGCAAGACCGTGAAATTTAGGCAAAAGATGGATTAGGCTAGTTTTAAGAACAAAAGGGGCATCCACATCCGGGTATTGGATACACAAAGTCTGGTAAGTCACATCCAACGCAGCAAGCTCCTTAAGTGTCAAGTCATTTTCTGGCATTTCTAAAGGTTTAGAATTTAAAGAATGCAGATAAGAATATATAGAAGATGGAGAAAATGGTGAAGGATATAAATCTCCTGGATTTGATCTGGTCATTCATTAGGAATTAGCTATGGAAAACTGAAAAGAAGTAAACTAATGAAGCAGTAAAAATGCAGAAAAATTCAGATGACAATTATGCAGAAAAACTAACATCTAAGTGTAGTAAAATAAAGCATTAACACCAAACAGTAGAAACAGAAAGAAATTGCAAACTACGGAACGAAAATATGCGACACAAAAACATAAATTCTGCATAATTATGCAACAGAAATAGGGTAATTGCAGCAAACAAAAATGCAGTACAATAAACTAAAATGCAGAAATCAGAATTCACAAAGTGTAGAAAACGGCAATTGGTTATACCTAAATGCAAGATATCTCTACTTATCTATGTAACTACAACTATACTAAAGTATTCACAATGCAAAAGTTAAAAGAGAATTCAGTAAATATGCAGAAAATGAAAATGAAAACAGAGCAAATAACATGTTTATGAAAAAATCAACACCAATGTTCCCCGGCAACGCGCCAATTTGATGATGGTTTAATTTGTCTTGAGATGTTTAAAAGATTTTTGTCGCAAATCCTCATCAAAATTTAAACAAATTAATGTAGTACTAGGGTTACCCTAGATTGTCCCCATGAACATTGGCTATTAATCTTCATTAAACATGTTGAAGACATTAATTGAACAAACAATTAAAATGGGGGGTTTTGTGGTTTCAAATCAATATAAAGAACAATGAGCAAACGAGTTTAATTAATTCAATCAATAGAAAACGGAAATCCTTAGTTCATCCACAAAGATTCTATCCTCATTCCACTCAAGATTTAACATTCATCCTTTCTCCCATGAATTAGGTTAATTTAACAAGCGAAAATCAACCTTATTATCCTAAAGAAATTATGCAATTTGCTAGGCTCTAATCTCTCATCCCAAAGTTACGCAACCTTAGAATTAAACCTAGGATTAAGCAATCCCTAGTTTAGAATCTCCTTAAAATGAAATTAGGGTTAATTTAGCAATACCCCCTTCATTCACCATTAATTCAATTCAAGAGACAAGGAAGAAGTAATTCATGAAAAGAAAGAAATTATATTATCATTAAAATCAAGGAACTCAAGAATCCATGCGAATTTACTAAGGATTACACAAAATTTAGCCCTCCATGGAAATGGGGGTCAAAAACGTAGTTGGGAAATGCAGAAAACTCATTAACATTAATGTAAAAGCAAGAGAAATGAGAAACCAAACCCTGGGTTGGACCCTTGGCTGTCACCTAAGGTTGCCCTAAGCTCTGGAAAATGTCCTAAATTGAGTAAAGAAGAGAAAAGGTTCAAAAAGTGTAAGAACTCTCTACCCTAATTTGGTAAAAATCTATTTATACAAAAACTGGCGCCGCCTAAAGTAGTTACTTTCATTCTTTCTTAGTAGACACGCGCAACATCAGTTGGATTTTTCCTCTCTGGAGTGATTACTATGAATATTCATAGTAACCACGTGCAGCACTAGGACATTTTGGACTCTCTAGAGTTGTCACTATGAATGTTGATAGTAACTACGCGCAGCACCTTCAATTTTGCATGCTCTGGAGTGACTACTATGAATATTCATAGTAATCACGCGTAGGTTTAGTGAATTTTGGGCTGCTGTAGTTGTCACTTTAAGCTTTGAAAGTAATCACTTTGGTCCCTTTGCTGGAAATGGCTTGCTGTAGTTGTCACTATCAATTTTGAAAGTAGTTACTTTCACCTCAAATTCCTCAAAATCCAATAATTCTTCAATATAAGCATGGGGATTCCAGCCACATTATTCAAATGATCAAAACATGTAAAATAAACTATCTAAATCAATGTAAATTAACCAAAAACTAAGAAACCTATATTATTTAGCCTATTTGGAATATTCATCTTATTTTCACTATCTAAGTCTATTCTTTTCTATAAAAAGTAATAAATGATGTATAAAAATTTAGTAAAATGTGGATTCATCACACACAGCTTGTTGAATCTCTCCCAGTAGTCATACAAAGTCTCCCCATTCAGCTGCCTTATACCACAAATCTCTTTCCTTATTGCTGCAGTTCTGGAGGCAGGGAAGAATTTTTCCAGAAATAACCTTTTCATTTGATTCCATGTAGTGATTGTTGAAGGTAGGAAGTAAAGCCAATCTTTTGCAACACCATCCAGAGAGAAAGGAAACGCCTTCATCTTGACATGGTCTTCAGGCACTCCTTGAGGTCTCATGGTGGAACACACCACATGGAACTATTTTAAATGCTTATGAGGATCTTCAACTGCAAGTCCATGAAACTTTGGCAACAAATGGATAAGTCCAAATTTAAGCTCATAGGAAATTGTTTCGTCTTTAGGATATTGGACACACCATGACTGATACACAACATTAGGTGTGGCCAATTCCTTCAAAGTTAGCTCAGGGTTATCAGTCATGTCCTCAATTTCAATCTCAGATTCACTAACAATAGGATTAACAGTTTCAGAAACACCAAGTACACTACTACTATTTTTGCTAGCTCTTATCCTACAAAGTGTTCTTTCTATCTCAGGATCAGGTTGATTCACTACACTAGGGTTGGCCCTGGTCATATAAGGTCAGAATTAAAAAGAATAACAAGTACTCAATTAATGCACAAAGTAGGTTTACAAAGCAAGTACCATCAAAATGCAAGATATGAATGAAGTGGAACCATGACAAATCTCTTTTTGGTATAGGAAAACACCCCAAAAAGTTTCAGATTTTTTTGAATTGATTTACTATGGAAACTAGAAGCCTAAAATCAAGAAAAATAGGTCAATAAATGCTAAAAAATAAAAAACTTTTAGATAACATGCGATTTTTGAAAATTGGGGCAGCCTTAACAAGTAAAGTAGGTTGTAGTAGATAGGAAATTTTTTTCTACCCCAAAGTCATGAATGGTGGCTTAAATTCTGACATTCCTAGCAAAAGTTATGCCACTTTTAAGTTTCACAAAAATTCTCTTGGCCACCACAATGTATCTCTTTTTCTATTAATGATTTTTGTAGTATACCAACTGTAAACACTAATAGACACTAAAAGAAATGTGGACACAAAAATTCAGATCAAAATTCAATCTCTAGGCATTTTTTTGGAATTTTTCAAAATCTGATGAATAGTGTATGAACAGTGAAATCTGATATCAAAATATGCAGCAACTATGTTTTTCGCATGCAGCCACAACAATTGAACCACAAGGGAACCAATCACAATCACACACTCAATTGCAATGAAATAATGGAATAGACAATCAAAGGATAATGACTAAACATTAAAACACAAATTGATAAACACACACATACGAATTGAAATGCAAAACTAAATCTACAAACGAACACAGAAAACACAGAAACACAGAATACTTAGTTTTAGAGTTTGCAAACGAACACAAACACAATACGCAGAACGGAATAGACGAACAAAATGCACTATCAAATAAGAACACAAATGAAATGTAGCACAAACACAGAAACACCGAATTAGTTAGTACACATGATGAAATAAAAACAAATTGACTTATGTCCCCGACAACGGCGCCATTTTGATAACCATGTCGCAATGGTATCAAACAAACTATATTTTCTTAAAAATTTTGCAATAGAAGGAGTAAACCTAGGTCATCTCACAAGGACATAAGATACATTCTGTTTCTAGTTCCATCATGTAATTTCATATTAGCTTAGGGTTGTTTTGAATTAAATTGTAAACAACAGAACAAAGAATAATTATAACGAAACGAAATATGAAATTCAACCAAATCAAAATCTTAATAACTACAACACAATACTCATTGTTACACGAATACAATTCCAACGAATTTCCAATCAACACTAATTCAATATGACATTAATAACCCAAAATCTAAATCTTGATTATGAATTCCATCAAAACAAGAACTGCAATCGCAAATCCAATGCTTGAACAAAATTCAGAACAATTAATTTATTGAATTAGGTGAATTCATTTATTTCAAATATGAAATTCTCATTCTTTATTTAGAATGCAAACGAAAAATCAATATCATGAAAAACGTAATTATCCTAATCAGAAAAGAGGAGGAAGAGCGAGAATTCGATAGAACCTAACCCGAAACTTAAATGCAATGTTGTTCTTGAAACCTTGAACCGATTGACGGATTAGCCTTGCTTCATGATCATGCTTGCTTTGGCCAAAACAAAAAAAATATGAAAAGATGGAATGTAGCGAAACGAAAATAAAGGAAAGAATTTAAAATAAAGACTTTTTAAATTCTAAAAAATTGCGGGAAAAGAAAAAAAATAAGGATTCGTACATGGAGTCATAACCTCTATTTAAAGACAAAATAATTGCGATTAATTACGGCCCAACTCCCTAATGAGTTTCCTAAACACCTAACTAAGTAAAAAACATAATAATTGGGCTTAATTAAGACCCAACTCCCTAACTAAGTAAAATCAACAATACAATCAAATTCTGAAAATTTCAGTGCAGGGACGCAACATTGTGACGTAATTTTGGACCTGAAGATGCTCGAACTGGGCTTTTCTCTCAACAAAGAAGTTGTAGATCTCTATCGTATCTTTCCAGGGACACCAAGGTTGTCCAATTCTGAGTAGTGTAGTTCCAGATATGGTCTTTGCAAGAAACTGTGTCAAAATAAGAAATTATGGCAAGAATTAGGAAAGATTTATATTTAAATCCTAAATTACTTACTAACACAAATCTAAACTAACACATCAAAATAATGCACTAATGAAACTCAATTAAACCAAAAACATGGAAAGAAAGATGTACTATAATATAACTATCAGTGTAGTACTTCTTCGTAATCCACGTCATTTTCCCTTACTCGGATCAGTCTCGTCCATTTCATTGTGAATCCTCGTGATAATTGGACGACCGTTAAGAGTATGCTTAAGTGTTGGTGGTGTGTAAAAACCAATTACTGGGCAAGTGTACTCGTTGTCATAGTAATATTATGAAAAATAGAGTACCAAGTGTCGTATCCACAGGGACTGTTATTAAGAATTATTTCCTTAATTACGCAATTGTTAATGAATATGAGAAATAAATTTTTGTTGATAAAATTACTAAAAATAGAAGAATAATAAATTAAAAGGAACATATTTTTTATGATAATAAATTATAGAAAGTACGACTAAAGGTATTCAAGGAAAAAAGGCGAGTATCTAGACTGTAAATCCTCCTAAATGTCCAAATAACTAAAATTCTTCTTCAACAACTTAGTTCCAAACCCTTATCGTTGCAGAAAATTCTAAATTAAATCAATACCTTTCTCAAGGATATTGATTCCTAACTCTCGGTTGATCAATACCATTCAAGTACTTTTAATTGAGCAATGTTAATTTCATGCAGAAATTTTACTCAAATTCAAACAAGAAAACAAGATGGAAGATAATTGATACTACTCAATTAAACCCAAGAGAAAAGAACATGAAATGACATTAGAAGAATTTTAAAAAATTTGGTCAATTAGGATTCATTACATCTAGATACTCAAAGGAAAATTAGACCCTAAACATCTTGAAACTAAAATTACAAAAGAGATGAATAAAAGTGCTTAATCCCATCCTCCAGCCGTCTCTGAGTCTTTCTTCTCCTCAAAACAGTGTACCCCAGGTTTCTATGCCAAGTTTCCTTTTATATGAATAGCCCAAGGGCTCATATTCTCGCAGAAATTTAAATTCAGACACACGTTAAAAGTACACACCCATGTACACGGCCATGTACTTTAGCTATGTACATCTCTAGTCTCTAAAAATTGCACTTCACAGCTTTCTTAAAAAGTACACGCCCATGTGTTAGTTGCCATTGGATGCAAGGAAATGATATGAATTATGTACCGAATGTTGTGAATGAGTATGGGCAATCGTGCCGTATAATTGAATGAATATTGTGTGGAAATATGGGCCCGAGGGCCGTGTAATATGAATGGAAATAGGCTAGGGACCTTGTGTCTTGAATGAATTGTGAGCTATGTGCTGTGAAAATGAAATGTGGGCCTAGTGTCGTAACTGTTAAATGTGGGCTATGTGTCGTATATTGAAATATGTGTGACTTGGGCGTGCAACGCCGTTGTAATATGCTGTGAATGGTTCAGCGATACACTGGGTGTGAGAGATGAGGACGATAGAAATACCTTGGGGAAGAGGGAGTGGTGGTGACACCGACTATGGAACGGGAGCACCACAGGCCCCACACTCTCTTCCTGACTAAACCTCTGACCATCACCTTTGTTGAGCGACCCGTGACTGCTTACGTGGTATCTGTGAGGTAGGGGTAACCAGCGACCATTCATGGTGAAAATCTGTGATCACAGTGTAAATGTGAGTGTGGTTGGCATGCGTATGCATGGGTTCATGATTTGTGCTTGCGGATATGATAACGTTGCCTATGCCTGTATTTATTTAATGTATTGAAAATGTGCTGGAGGTGAGACTCTATGCTTAATTGTATGTTTTGGTAGTGTAGAGTACTCACCCTTACATTCATTTTTCAGGTAATCAAGACGATCAGCACCGGACTCAGTGAAGGGGCGGATGGAATTGTTATAGAGCTTAAAATATTATTTTGAAAACTTTTGTATTTGGAATAAGTCCTGTAGCGCAACTGTTCGATACAATTTGTAAACCCTTTCTTTATTTGAAATGCTTAATGAACTTGGATTGAAAATAAAAATTTTATTATTTTAAAAATTTATGAAATTTTTTATTTATCAAAATTAAATTTAAGGTGTTACATATATCTCTGGCTTCATTGTGTTCTTGATTCATGCAACCAGTGAGATACACACTCATATACACGGGCGTGTACTTTTCCGTGTATATATCTGGTTCTTTGTGTGCTTCTACTCTCAATATCTTTTAATGCTTTCACTTCTTGATCCTTTTTCCTGAAATATGAATAAAATGAAATTAATAATAGTAAATTTTCTCAATGAATAGCTTAAAACTCTCAATTATCATTCATGAATTACAATGTAGGATCAAGTATAGAAAGCATTTATCAAATTCTCCCGAACTTGAACGATTGCTTGTCCCCAACCAAAGAAATGGATCAAATTTATCCTTGACAACAAAGAATCAAATTCCTGAATTTTTATTATTGTTATTTTTATTTTATTTTTCAAATTTTTAGAGGGACCATAATTCTTAAACATCAAATTATGCCATCTTTTTCTCTCAACCTTTGTAGCTTTAAACAGAGCTGAATAAAGACCTTTATGCCATTAGTTCTTAAAAATTACAGTCAAAACTTTGAATTCTTCCATAAGGTGTTATTTAATTTTCTTCACTTTGAGCCATGATCGACTAACAGGGTGCATCTTATGCTCCATCCCAATTAGTACAAGGTATTAATGGAAATTACATCCCTTGCTTTCCATATCAGTACCTCAAACAATTTCAGGGTTCTAGGATGTGATATTCGGACATTGCCTGTAATCCACATTTAACTAGATATGCTTCTATGGCATACTCTTTTATTTTTGAGCAGAGCCCCAAATTTTTTTTTTCAGATATTAATTATTCTATTAATTGCATATATTCTTAAACATTTGGCATAGATTCAAGGTCCACAAATCAGAAAAGTCTTCTGATACTTCAATTGAGAAACAATTAAAAACACAATTCAAATAATCAAAATAATTGCATATGATCCTTTTTTTTTCAACAAAACATTTTATTTATAAAAACTATCTAGGAATATCATCTCTAATGCAAAGGCAAAACTGGCTCAATATTTGCTCGAGAACAAAACAAAAATTCAGTTCAGACATTTATAAGTATCCACCCTACACAGTAAGATTTGCATTATCCTCAATCAAATATAAGAATTAAGGTGCAAACTGAAACTTCCCTGAAAAGTAATAGAAATAAGCAAAGAGTGGTGGAAATCACAGCTAATTTGAGATACAAATGAAGAAGAAACCTGACCAAAGTGAATTTATAGGGAAATCATCTCAACTCAAAATGACAAAAGGATAGGAACAATCAAAATAACACAATAAAGAAACAAGCAATTTAAATTCTAAAAATAACATAAGTAAAAGAAATCCAACAACTAAGAGTATCCTAATTGCAGACTAAACTACTGCACTAGCATCATTTGAGTCTTCATCATCTGTACTAAGAAAGTGGTCAGAAGTAGATAGGGTTCATGCTGGGGGCGAGGATGCTTATTCAAAATATAAATAAATGAGCAAATAAATAACTAAATTAAAATAAACTAAACCTACCTAACCTAAACTATTCAATGTAATTCAACATTTAACATGGAGGAGTTTAAACTCCTCATTTGCAAAAGTTTGCAGTTGACCCCCTGGTAGATTTTTAGCCTATGTTCATTCACCTTAAAATTTCCTTTTTCTGGATGAGTTAATTCAATTATACCATAAGGAAATACCTTATGCACAGTAAACGGTCCAGACCAACGGGATTTGAGTTTACCTGGGAATAATTTGAGGCGAGAGTTATACAACAGTACTACTAAATCACCTTTTTGAAATAGTTTACCTCCCTTGATTTTTTTTATGATGGTAGACCTTCAATTTTTCATCTGGTGGTTCATTAATGGATGAGTTAGGTTGCTTTTCTAATTTCCACTCCAAAATTTCAAAGTCCCTTTTTCTCCATAATGGCTTAGTAGCTTCTAAATGACACCACTGTTCTTGAGTTAGCAAACTAATACCATCTTTTCCTCTTTCATGAACTAAGCTGCTTTTCAATGGGTTTGAAATAAAAAATTCTTGTGCACAATCATAAACATAATCATCAATTACATTAATAAAGTAGCAAGAATCATCTTGTTTCAAAGACTTTTTCATCACATCAGGAATTTTGAAAGTGACTTTTTCATCTCCAACTCTCAAAATTAACTTTCCATCCCTCACATCAATTATAGCCCCTGTAGTAGCTAAAAATGAATGACCTAAGATCAAGGAGACATCAGTGTCCTCGTCTATATCAAGAATCACAAAATCAATAGGAAAAATAAATTTGTCTACTTTTACAAGCACATCCTCAATGATACCCCTAGGATATTTAATTGACCTATCAGCTAGTTGAATACTCATTCTAGTTGGTCTAAGTTCTCCCAAACCTAATTTCTTAAAAACAGAATATGACATCAAATTAATGCTAGCACCTAAATCAGCTAAAGCCTTATCAACTATCAATCTACCAATGAGACAAGGAAGAGTAAAACTCCCTAGATCCTTTAATTTTTTGGGCATCTTGTTTTTGCAGGATTGCCGAGCATTCTTCATTCAAAGTTACTGTGGCCAACTCCTCCAGCTTCTTCTTGTTGGATAGTAGATCCTTCAAAAATTTGGCATATTTGGGCATCTGTGCTAAAGCATTAACAAACGGTAAATTGATATGAAGTTAACAAAATAAGAAAAGAAATTTACTAAATTGTTCATCGTCTTTGTCCTTCTTCAATGTAGCTGGGTAGGGAAGTGGGGTTATGAATTCTTTCACAACAGAGGGTTTTTCCATAGTTTTCTCTTGACATTTATCCTTCTCTTCAACTGCATCTTTTTCTATTTCTTGCTTCCCCTTCTCTTGTAATGTTCTGCCACTCCTTAATATTACTGCATTGACTTGCTCCCTAGGATTAGTTTCAGCATTGCTAGGCAAGCTTCCTTGGGGTCTTTCTGAGAGGAGTCTAGAAATATGACCCAACTGAATTTCTAAATTATGGATAGAGGCTTATTGATTTCTTAGTGTTGTCTCGATGGATTGGAACTGATATTCTGAAGTTTGAATGAATTTGGTCATCAACTCCTCAAGGTTTGACTTCTTTTCAGCTGGGGGTGGTGGTGGATGGGAAGCTTGTTGAAATCCTGGGAGTGTGTTGTTCTGCATTGGCTGTTAGTTGTTGTTCATGATAGGTTTGCATAATTTCTCTAGTCTGGATTAATCATGCCATTATAATTTTGGTACGGTGGTCTATTTCCTATCACATTGGCATGCTCTTCTTGAGTAGCTTGGCACTCATGATTAGGGTGGCCTCCTCCACAAATATCACATTTCATCACCAGAGCAACTGGATGGTTAACAGATAAACCATTAATCTTCTTCCCTAAGGCTTCAACTTGCATTGCCAAGGATGTTACTGGATCAAGACTATAAATCCCAGCATATTTCACAGGTTTGGATCGAGTGGAGCTCCATTGATAGTTGTTCATTATCATTTCTTCAAACAGTTCTCAGCCCTTGGTGTCTTGCTATTCAAAGTGCCCCCAGCTACAACATCTATCATTTGTCTTATGGCTGGGTTCAACCCATTGTAGAAGGTTTGCACTTAAAGTCAGTCTGGAATCCCATGATATGGGCACTTCCGTAGTAATTCCATAAAGCTCTCTCATGTATCATATAAAGTCTCTGACTCCAATTGGTAGAAGGAAGAGATAGCATTTCTCATCTTAGCAGTTTTTGCAGGAGGAAAATATTTTGCTAAGAAATTTTCTGCCATGGCCTCCCATGAAGTGATAGATCCTCATGGGAGAGAATTCAACCACTGCTTTGCTCTACTCCTGAGAGAAAATGGGAATAGCCTCAAGCAGATTATATCATCAATAGCTCTATTAATCTTGAAAGTATCACAAATCTCCAAAAAATTTGCAATGTGAGCATTGAGGTCTTCATCTTGTAACCCATCAAATTGGACAAACTACTAAACCATCTGAATAACATTGGGCTTAAAATTCCCCTGCACATTCAGACGGACAATGCTAGATTCTGTTCCAGTTAATAATGGACGAGCATAATCGGACATGGTCCTTGATTAATCTTCATTGTTCGTCATTCCTTCCATGTGATTTTGTGTGTTTTCCTTTTGTAATAGCAATTGTCTCTCTTTTTGAATTTTTCACAAAGTTCTCTCTATCTCTAGGTCAAGTTCGAATAATGTAGCAAAACGGGTTCTGGTCATGCACCAGAAAAATCAGCTCCTAAAAAATAATAAAAGCCAAAAAAAAATTAAGATTAAAGAAATAAAGGAAATTATTAAAGACGTAATCAAAGAAATCCTAAATACTAGTCCCCGGCAACAGTGCCAAAAACTTGGTGTGTAAAAACTGATTACTAGGCAAGTGTACCCATTGTCAAAGTAATATTATGAAAAATAGAGTACCAAGTGTTGTATCCACAGGGACTGTTATTAAGAAATATGAGAAATAAATTTTTAATGAATATGAGAAATAAATTTTTGTTAATAAAATTACTAAAAATAGAAGAATAATAACTTAAAAGGAACAGATTTCTTATGATAATAAATTATAGAAAAGTACGACTAAAGGTATTCAAGGGGAAAAGGCGAGTATCTAGACTGTAAATCCTCCTAAATGTCCAAATAACTAAAATTCTTTTTCAACTACTTAGTTCCAAACCCTTATTGTTGCAGGAAATTCTAAATTAAATCAATATCTTTCTCAAGGATAATGATTCCTAACCATCGGTTGATCAATTAGAATCTCTTCCTTAATTAATACCCCTAGGTTGCATTAAGTTCATTATGAATTCCATAATTAGGATTAATCCTAATACAGAAAACTTACGTCATTCTATCTCTAGAAATACATTCAAGTCCTTTTAATTGAGCAATGTTAATTTTATGCAGGAATTTTACTCAAATTCAAACAAGAAAACAAGATGGAAGACAATTGATACTACTCAATTAAACCCAAGAGAAAAGAACATGAAATAGCATTAGAAGAATTTTAGAAAATTTGGTCAATTAAGATTCATTACGTCTAGGTACTCAAAGGAAAACTAGAACCTAAACATCTTGAAACTAAAATTACAAAAGAGATGAATAAAAGTGTTTGATCCCATCCTCCAGCTTTTTCTGAATCTTTCTTCTCCTCAAAACAGTGTCCCCTAGGTTTCTGTGCCAAGTTTCCTTTTATATGAATAGCCCAAGGGCTCATCTTCTTGCAGAAATTTAAATTCTGACGCACGTTAAAAGTACATGCCCATGTACACGGCCATGTATTTTGGCCGTGTACATCTCTGGTCTCTAAAAATTGCACTGCACAGCTTTCTTGAAAAGTAGACGCCCATGTATACGGCCACGTACATTGATCATTTACATCTCTGGTTTTGATGATATACTTCAATTGACGTGGCCAGTGAGATACACGTTCATATACACGGGCATGTACTTGCCCGTGTATATCTCTGGCTTCATTGTGTTCTTGATTCATGCAACCAGTGAGATACACACTCATATACACGGGCGTGTACTTTCCCGTGTATATCTCTAGTTCTTTGTGTGCTTTAATTCCTAATATCTTTTAAAGCTTTCACTTCTTGATCCTTTTTCCTGAAATATGAATAAAATAAAATTAATAATAGTTAATTTTCTCAATGAATAGCTTAAAACTCTCAATTATCATTCATGAATTACAATGTAAGATCAAGTATAGAAAGTATTTATCAGTAGGATTTAGCCGTATAGTTGGCCTAGTGTATTGTGGTCACATGTCTTCATTAGGAATTGAATAGAATTGTGCTTTGTACACATTGAACATAGACTCCATGGTGTAAACCTCATGAACAAAAGCGAATGCATGACGATATAGATAATGCAATTTTTGAAATTCTTCACAATCACACCATCGGTTTGTTAAATGCACTTTGAATTCCCTTTGACCACGACTTCGTATGTTGTCTCGTTCAAACACCAAGTATTCTAAAGCATCGCAAGACACTCGAGAGTTATTCATGTTACCAAAGTATTGCCTATTCTCCTCAATTGCATTTAACAGGTCTGTGAAAACTTTTTGCCACTTCCAAGTTGCGTCTTTGCCTTTGTGCCTTTTTGTACAAACAACTCAATAAGGCGATAATAGGTTGACTTAACTATGGTTGTAAGAGAAAGATTATGAGTGTCTTTCATGACAACATTCATACACTCAGATAAATTAGTTGTCATGTGGCCAAATCAACGACCCTCATCAGCATATTGACACCACTTTTTACGCTATATGTTGTTAGCCCATGCACAAATTGTGGGATCCACATCGCCCAATGCTCTAAACCAGTATAAAAAATTATGGTTAGTCTTTACATATGTTGCATTCATTAGCAATCACTTTGCACCTTTGTTCTTGAACTTTACAGCTAAATTTGACGCAATGTGTTGTGAACAATATGCATGATAAGCTGAAGGGGGATGTCACCCACTACCTGTAGCTTCTATAGCTGACTTGATAGAATGATGCCTATTAGATATCACAAGAGTTCCTTCTTGTGACGTCGCATGCTCATGAACATTTTTCAAGAAAAAAGACCATGCTTCTTTTGTCTCTCCCTCCACTACAGCAAATGCAACCGCAAGATATTTGAGTTGCAATCTTGGGCTATTGCCATTAACAATATACCATCATATTTTCCATACAAGTGTGTTCCATCAATTGAAATCAGTTTTTTGCAATATTTGAATGCCTCTATGCACGGTGGATAGGTCCATAAAAGACGCTGGAACATAAAGCTACCATAATAAACAACATCACCAACATAGTATAGTCCTGTTTGCATTTGGACAATAGTACCTAACATATAAGACTCCAAGCCACCTAACCATCTAGGAATTCATTATACGATTCTTTCCAATCTCCATATATTATAGCAATAGCTTTATGTTTTGCCAGCCATACCTTTCTATATGTTGTCTTGAACTTTAGCTCTGACTCCATTGCTACTTGTAGAGATTTAATGGAGATTGTCGGATCTCCTTGAATCATGGGATATATGTGGGCATAGATAATATGATAATCCATTGGAACATGCTGATTCATAGACTCTAGAAAAACACGTGTGCGGTCCTATCAACTTTCGCACTTCCCAAAGCTATAATTTTTGGCGAAAAGTGACACGTATACTCCAATTACAGTCAATGTCAAACTTCAAATACTTGCAATAAAATTTAATGTGGTCAGACTCATAAACTTTATACTAAACACCTCTTCGAATGTTGTAATGTTTAACAGCAAATGTTACTTCATCCTTAGTGCGAAATACTTGACTAAGTGACAAATCATTCTCTCCCCCTATGATCGAACTTGAACTAGACCCACCCACATTACAATGCATTGCATCTAAATCAACCGTTGAGTAGTGACTAGGATATTGTCTAGCTTGAGATTTCAAATAAGATCTGACATTAAATGTTCACCAATGTCCTGCACATTAGAAAATTGTTCACCTTCTTCATGCTCAAGGTCCTCCTCTTCATCATTTTCATCATCTTGTTGCCCCAAAATAAAATCAAAATCTCCAATCAAACTACCTTTTGTCATTTCCTATGCATTTTGCAATAGTGGCTTTTCAATTTGTCTAACAAGGTGTTCAAAACTTGGAGAACGTACCTCAACATATGAATTGACACGTCATGGCAGGATTCCTCAACTAATGGGGTTGGATTGAATGGAGAAGGTGATGGATCCAGAGCTGAACCTCCAAAGCTAAAATGATCACATTGTAGTTCAACAAATAACTCTATTGTACGAGCTTCAACAAATGAGTTAAAATAACTAAACATGTGATTAATGTGCTCATCTTTTTGTAGTCACCACCTTTTATATTGAATACCATTTGGTCAAATATCAATTGGCATCCTATAGAATATTTTTGAAACTTGTGTGTTGTTTCCCTCATACTCCTCCAATATTCGGCTTTCCAACTGTAGCAAAGTAATCGGTGGACGGGTAACCAACCAAGCTTGATTGTCACTACAAAACATCTCTCCCTCCACTGTGTTTATAATCTCACCATTATAATATATAAGGATATAAACATAACCCTCTGTCATCTAACTATAATTTTCACACTAAATATAAAATTTTATCAAAAATAACCGTGCAAAGTCAAGAGTTGTATACACTCATTTATACTGAATGTGTTAAAGTCGACACTGTTTAGGACAAAAATATATTAAAATTGACTTCTCTTTTAAGTAAAAAATCTATTAAAATCGATTTCTGTGTTAAGTAGAAATCTATTAAAATCGATTTCTATTTTAAATAGAACTATGTTAAAATTGACTTCTATTCTTAAAAAAGAAAAAAAAAATATAAACACAAGTTGATTATAGTCGACTTCTATATTACCTTACACCAAATTGTGAGAGTCGATTTGAATTGACTTCTTTTGTATGCATAAATTTAAAATGGCAGCAAGTCGTTTCAAATCAACTTTTATTGAAGTTACGTGCAAACATTACAACAAAATTGGTTAAAATTAATTTCTATTAAAACAAAATCAGAATATATATATATATAAACATATTCAAAAAAGGGTATTTATGTAATATTAACCTTAAATTTATTTATTTAAGTAAAAAAAAAACCTGTATATGTTTAAAAAATATTTTGTTTAAAGTTTAATAAAAGTCAATTTTAATTAATTGACTTTCTTACAACACAAAAATTGATTAAAGTTTATTTCAATATCACAGTTGCTATGTTATTTTGCTAATGTACATTCTATATATATATTCCAAAAAGAGAAAACAGTTCAAAGTAGTTGCAATAGAAATAAATAATAATTTAAATTAACTTAAGTTTTTTAGTTATATATTATAAGCAAAATATTGGTGTAGGTAATTTTTTAAGAAATTATTTAAGTATACTTTATTTTTTTATTTAATTTAATGTGTCATTAAAAATATTTGTAAACATTAATTTAATTATTATATATTTAATTAATTATTTATTATATATATATATATATATATATATTTTGTTATGGTAATGTATCGTATAATATATGTTATATATTTAATCCATTATCTGTTGTACAGCTATTAGTATGTCAGTAGAATTTTTTTATGTAATTTACTATGTTGCAATAAATTTAAATTTAGTGAGGATTAAATATATTTTAAGAATTTTAATTTAATTTTTTATTGTAGTAATTTATTTATTTATATTAATGGACTTTATAAATTAAAATAATCTTATTTTAGTATATTGTTTGATGTATGTTTTTTTTTTATATATAATTTAAATTTTACAGCTTTATATAATTTGTTATAATTCACAAAATGTAATAAATTAACTTTTACTTTTTATTAAATTTACTTTGTGAGGTAATAATTTAAGTTTAATTTTGTTATAATATATTTATTTTTTAAAAAAATTTGTATATAAAGAAATAGTACAATATTTTGGTGTAATTTTTAGTTTAGTGAACATTACTTGATATGTAAATTTTTGGTTGTTGTATAAAATACTTGAATTTTAAAAGTAGGCACTATAATACAATGGTCACTTCATATTTGAGGATGAAACCATTTTTTAGGTAAATTAGTTTTTGGCATGTTGAACATATGATCCTAATATTCAATTATGATAAGACACTCATTGGTGTACTTGTAGAGCATTGGAGGATGTTGTGTTTCAGTTAGACTTGCATGTGATGTGCTCCCTTTGAATGGTTGCAATGGAGCATGGAAAAATTTTATAATCAGGATAAATGGATATTGTCAGATGAGAAAAACATAACAGGATTTTCCATAAATTTATAGTAGTTTACAAATACATTTAGAGCATTACTTCATAATGTTGATGAACAAACTATTATTCGTTACATCAGAGCATACATAATGGTTCTATTCGATGGAGTACTCTTTCCATATAAATCAAGATTTAGGATTTATATGAAGTGACTTTCTTTTTATTGATTTTAATGGGAGTACAAAATACAATTGGGGGATTTGCCATTCTAAGATCCCTTTATCATGAACTTTGTCATGTGATGAAATATAATGTCACCAAGATTACAGAAAGATTTCTTCATTCATCTTAAAGGAAAATACATGAGGGGTAAGCTATTTAAAGTTGCTGAAAAAATAAAGCTAACAAACTAATTAATAAAAAAACTAAACGCTAACTGACCAATCTAAAATCTCCTAGCATAGATAGATTGCATGTCTTGTTTTTTAAATCCAAATGAAATATTCTCACCCTCGTATTTTTAAATTTATAAATAAGTTTTTGTTAATTCTTCTATAATTGCTACTATGAACTAGACCATTTTAACTCATTCTCAAAGGTCAAAATTTTGAAAATATTTTTAAATACAAACCAATTTCTCTTTGCAATATTATTTACAAAATTGTCACTAAATTTTTAACCAATAGAATTAAATTTCTTCTTCCCAATCTCATTGCTGAAAATCAGAGTAGCTTTATCCCCAGTAGGCAAAGGAATTGATAATGTAATTGTTCTTCAAGAACTAATCCATTCCTTTAATAATCTAAAGGGAAAATTAAAAATAAGATTTTAAAACTTAATCTAAATAAAGCCTATGATAAGTTTAGCTGGAATTTTATTAGAGAAACTTTAGACATGGTAGGTTTTGAAAATCTTGGACTGACTTGGTTATTGAATGTATCTCCTCCTCTTCTTTTCAAATTAATTATAATGGTGAGCTTTTAAATAGTTTTCTTCCTCCTAGGGGTATTTTTTAAGGAAACCCTCTTTCTCCCTATGTTTTCGTTCTTTGTTTAGAAAGGTTAGCCCACTATATTCATAAGTTTATGGTTAATAATGGTAATGGCACCCTTTTAACTTTGGAAAGAAAGGCCATGGAATTTCTCACCTTTTGTTATGCATATGATTTGCTTCTAGTTGCAGAAGTCTCCTTGGATCAAATCAGAATTATTAAATTCATGATAAACCTTTTTTGTAAGGCTTCTAGCAAGCAAGAAAATTATGATAAATTCTTATTTTTTTTCCTTAGTAAATACTAGTTTAGATGCAAAAAAGTTCTTTCGTCAAGAATTAGACAGTAGATGGACTAATAATATTGACTTTTACTTAGATGTTCCTGTCTCCGGTAAGAAATCCAAAAAAATTATTCTAATTTAATTGATAAAATTAGAAAAAAAAAATTATCTAACTGGAAAGTCAAGTAGTTTCCTTTGCGTGCAGAGTTACTTTAGCTCAATCTAGTATTAAGAGTATTTCTAATTATATAATGCAATCTCACCTGATTCCTATAGGCATTTGTGATGAAATAAATAAAATTTGTAGGAATTTTATATGGAGTTCCTCTCCTGATAGTAAGAAATGTCATTGAATAGGTTGGAAGAATATTTGTAAATCCAAATCTCAAGAGGCTTAGGTTTCAGAGACATTCATAAGACTAATATAACTTATATGATGAAACATGGTTGGCAGATGATCAATGGTCCTAACAATCTTTGGATTAGGGTTCTTTTAGCAAAATATAAATTTAATTTAGATTATGATCCTATTATCCCTCACTCAAGGTCTGCTTTTATAGTTGGAAAGGATATAATGCTTGGTCTAGCTTAAGAAAAGGTCTTTCTTGGATTTTAGGCAATGGTTTCAAAACTAAATTCTGCGAAGATTTTTGGATTCCTGGTATTAGATATCTGAAAGATTTAAATACTGATGTTCTAGAGTCTGTGTTAAACCTTCCAATGGCCTGTTTCATCTCAAACATGTTGAGATTGTGTAATCTTATTTAGTCTCACATTGTCTATTCTTGAATGACTTTTGTTTTACTATTACTATATAAGTAAT
Source organism: Abrus pulchellus subsp. cantoniensis (assembly GCA_024086825.1). Taxonomy (NCBI): domain Eukaryota; kingdom Viridiplantae; phylum Streptophyta; class Magnoliopsida; order Fabales; family Fabaceae; genus Abrus; species Abrus pulchellus. The sequence continues at coordinate 19,975,740 of CM044050.1, read as the reverse complement.
GTCCTGTAAAACTTTAAGAATCATCCAGTGAATAAAATATTTCCCTAGTGTAGTCGTGGACGTAGGTACATATACTGTGTGCCGAACAACGTTAAATTCCTGTATTTTTCTCTCTCTTTTTTTCTCTTTTTCTCTTTTTCAGAGCCAATATCTTAGTATGCTCTGTGGTTGCAGCATTGTTTGATCTTCCACATTAGAAAAGATTTGGTTTTCTCCACGGGGCCTTAAAGAAAGTAGTGGGGCTTTTCTTAGCTTAGAGGAAGCAATAGGAGCAATGGCAATGGAAGAGGGAAAAGTGAAGATTGAGAAGTTTAACGGCAGAGACTTTGGATTCTAGAAGATGCATATAGAAGACTATTTGTATCAGAAGAAGTTGTATCAACCCTTAAAAGGGGAGAAGCCAAACGACATGGAGCAGTCAGAATGGGAGTTGCTGGATCGACAAGCATTTGGTGTAGTGAGACTAACACTAGCCAAGAATGTGGCGTTCAACATTGTGAACGAGAAGACTCCTGCAGATTTGATGAAAGCATTGTCAAATATGTACGAGAAGCCATCCGCAGCAAATAAAATCATGTTTGATGATGAGGTAAACGCGTTGATTCTATTATCATCTCTTCCAGAAAGCTGGGCTACAACTGTTACTGCAGTTAGCAGTTCTGCAAGGGATAGCAAGTTAAAGCTTGATGACATCCGTGACCTAATCTTAAGTGAAGACGTTCGCAGGAGAGATTCAGGGGAACCTTTCAGTTTTGCTTCCAATTCTGCATTGAATACTGAAAGTAGAGGAAGAAGTAGCCAGAAGGGTCAGAATCAAGGCTGAGGAAGATCAAAGTCTAGAGGGAGATGGCAAACAAAAGCCCAGAATGATATTATTTGTTGGAATTGTGACAAAAGAGGTCATTTTACTAGACACTGCAAGGCTCCAAAGGGGAGGAATAATAATAAGAAGTATGATGATGAGTCTGTAAATATAGCAACTGATGAATCTGCAGATGCTTTACTTTGTAGCCTAGATAGTACTATTGACTCATGGGTTATGAACTCAGGTGCGTCTTTCCACACTACTCCTTCTATAGAACTATTATCTAATTATGTTTTTGGAAAGTTTGGGAAGGTCTACCTTGCATATGGAAAACCTCTTGACATTGTGGGAAGAGGTGATATTGACATCAGAACTTCAAGTGGGACCTTGTGGACATTGCACAATGTTAGACATATTCTTGCCTTAAAGAGAAATTTAATATCTGTAGGACAGTTGGATGATGAGGGATATTACACCACTTTTGGAGATGGAGCTTGGAAGGTAACAAAAGGAAATTTAGTTGTAGCTCGTGAAAAGAAGCGAGGGTCTCTTTACATGATTGCACATGAGGACATGGTAGCAGTTACTGAGGTTGTTGATAGTTCCTCGTTATGGCATCAAAGACTTGGATACATGAGTGATAAAGGAATGAAGCTTATGACGTCAAAGGGAAAACTATCAAGTTTGAAGCATGTTGATGTTGGAGTATGTGAACATTGCATCTTCGGTAAGCAGAAAAAGGTTAGCTTCTCAAAGTCAAGAAAGACATCCAAAGTGGAAAAGTTGGAATTAGTGCACACAGATGTTTGGGGGCCATCACCAGTTCAATCCCTTGGAGGATCATGCTATTATGTCACCTTTATTGATGATTCTACAAGAAAGGTATGGGTTTATTTTCTTAAAAATAAATCTGATGTGTTTTCTGTGTTTAAAATATGAAAAGCAAAAGTTGAAAATTAGATAGGTTTGAAGATTAAAAGTCTAAAATCTGATAATGGTGGAGAGTATGATAGTAAAGAGTTCAAGGACTTCTGCTCAAAAAATGGGATTAGAATGGTCAAAATAGTACCAGGTACACCCGAACAAAATGGTGTGGCAGAAAGAATAAATAGAACCCTGAATGAGAGAGCTAGATGTATGCGAATCCAGTCTGGCTTGCCTAAAATGTTCTGGGCAAAAGCAATAAATACAGCAGCTTACCTCATAAATAGAGGACCATCAGTTCCCTTGGATTATCAATTACCAGAAGAAGTATGGTCTGGAAAGGAGATAAACCTTTCACACTTGAGAGTATTTGGGTGTGTCTCATATGTTTTGATAAACTCTGCCAATAGAGATAAATTAGACCCCAAGATAAAAGAGTGTTATTTTATCGGCTATGGATCTGACATATATGGCTATAAGTTTTGGGATAACCAAAAATAAGAAAATCATTAGAAGTAGAAATGTTACTTTTAATGAGTACAGCTTCTATAAGGATAGATATGTGGAATCTATGGGTGCAACAAGATTACCAAAACTTTCTGAAAGTGTAGAACTCGAAGAAATTTCAGAAAGTGATATAGCCAATAGAAGGTCAGATACAGAGGAAGAGCCTGAATCAGAACCAGAACTAAAACCCACAACAATGCCAGAAATCCTTATAACCCAATTGAGGAGATCCAGTAGAGTACCAGTAGCACCACAAAGGTATTCTCCTTCATTGCATTATTTATTATTAACTGATACTGGTGAGCCAGAATATTTTGCAGAAGCCATGCAGGGGAATGACTCTATTAAGTGGGAGTTAGCAATGAAAGATGAAATGATATCTCTTCAAAAGAATGGAACATGGTCATTAACCAAACTACCACAAAGAAAGAAAGTCTTGCAGAACAAGTAGGTTTATAAGTTGAAAGAAGAACCTGACAGTAGTAGAAGATACAAGGCAAAACTTGTAGTAAATGGGTTTCAACAAAAATAGCGAATTGACTTCATAGATATTTTCTCTCCTGTTGTCAAGATGACTACCATTAGAGTTATCTTGAGTATCGTAGCTGCAGAGAATCTTCACTTGGAGCAATTAGATGTTAAAACTGCATTCCTTCATGGGGATCTAGAGGAAGACATCTATATGGTACAACCAAAAGGTTTTGAAGCTTCTGGCAAGGAGAATCTTGTATGCAAACTTCACAAAGCCTGTATGGCTTGAAACAAGCACCAAGACAATGGTACAAGAAGTTTAATGAGTTTATGAGCAACTCTGGATTTTACAGATGTTATGCAGATCATTGCTGCTATATTAAGAAGTATGCTGATAGTTATGTCATTCTTGCTTTATATGTTGATGACATGTTAATTGCAAGGTCCTGTATGACAAAAATCAATGAATTAAAGCAACAATTGGCAGAAAACTTTGAAATGAAGGATCTTGGACCAGCTAAACAAATTCTCGGCATAAGAATCCTCAGAAATAGATCAGAAGGTATTCTGAAACTGTCTCAAGAGAAATATATAGAAAAATTGCTTGACAGATTTAATGTTAGAGATGCCAAGACCAGAAATACCCCTTTAGGAACTCACTTAAAGTTTTCAAAGAAGCAATCTTCATAGACAGATGAAGAAGAAAGTTATATGTCAAGAATAACATATGCATCAGCTGTAGGAAGCTTAATGTATGCTATGGTAAGTACTAGACCTGACATAGCACATGCAATGGGAGTTGTCAGTAGGTTCCTATCAAATCCTGGAAAGGAGCATTGGGAAGGTGTGAAGTGGATATTGAAATATTTGAAGGGCACTTCATAAATGTGTTTGTGCTTTAGCAAAACTAATCTCACTTTACAAGTATTTTCTGATGCAGATTTGGGAGGAGATTTGGATGGTAGGAAAAGCACCACAGGTTACATTTTTACCTTAGGTGGTACTGCTGTGAGCTGGAAGTCTAAACTTCAAAGTAGAGTTACTCTCTCAACCACTGAAGCCAAGTATGTGGCTATCTCAGAAGCAGCAAAAGAGATGCTATGGCTAAAGAATTTTCTCAAAGAATTGGAGAAAGAACAGGAAGATTCTCCATTATTCAGTGACAGTCAAAGTGCTATATGTCTTGCTAAAAATCCAGTTTTTCATTCTAGATGTAAGCATATTAATATGAAGTATCATTTTATCAGAGACTTGTCTTTAATGAAGATCTCAAGATCAGAAAACCCTGCTGATATGCTGACCAAGACTGTCACAACTGATAAGTTGAGGCTTTGCGTTGCCTCAACCGGCCTTCGAGGATAACTGATGATGAAGGCACTACACTAGGTGAAGAGCACATGAGCTCATTATTTACAAGGATCTAATCAGACTCCAAGTGAGAGAATTGTTGAGATTGTGTAGTCTTATTTAGTCCCACATTGTCTATTCTTGAATGACTTTTGTTTTACTATTACTATATAAGTAATGCCCTGTAAAACTTTAATAATCATCCAGCAAATAAAATATTTTCCTAATGTAGCCGTAGACGTAAGTACATATATTGTGCGCCGAACCACATTAAATTTCTGTGTTTTTCTCTCTCTCTTTTTTCTCTTTTTCTTTAGTTGTTCCTAACAAAACAATGATTGGAACTGGGAAAAAATTTCCTCCTATATTACGGCCCAAACTAAACAAGTTTTTGAACAATTTGATTATTGTCAGAATTAATGTTGGCCTAGATGTGGCTGGCTGGTTTCCTTCTTCTAATGGGAATTTTTCTTTATGATTTACTTATCACCTTTTAGATAATGATATTGATTGTGATGATTCTGAGATATTAAGTTTGATTTGGAAAATTTTGCTGTTGGAGATAGTTGGGTTTCTTTTTTCAGCTTGGCGCTATCTAGATGACTTGTTTTTAATTTCAAATGTAAATGTTTCAATGGGATAAATAAATGGAATATTCAATTTGGTATTGTTATTTGGTGGTTGTGGTTAAATAGGAAATCTCTGAATTCAAAAGATTTTCTATGTAAACTGAATTGTTATTGTAGGTACATCTCAACTAATTATGTCTCTTCTGTTTTCCTCTGTAAGCACGAAATTCTTGTTGGTTGGACCCCTCCCCCGTTCTAGGTTTCAAGCTTAATGTGGATGGCGTTCATGGGTTCGGGGTTGGCTTCATGTAGAGGCCTGATCAGGGATGATCAAGACAGCTTTTGTGCTGGTTCTATAAGGAAGTTGAGTCATTGTTCTATTATTCAGTCTGAGTTGCGCGCACTTTTAATGAAATTTAGGCTAGTTAAAGCCTCAAGTTGGAGGGCATCTTTGTTGAAATGGACTCAAAATTAGCCATAACTTTAGTTAATTCTAATGTTTCTCTTAATCATAAGATATATACTGGGTGATTAGGGAAATCAAGTTGCTGATATTTTCCATTAGGCTTTTCAAGTGCATGAGGATAAACTTGTTTTCAATTTTTTCCCTCATCAGCTTGTTCCCATCCTCCAAGATGATGATAGAGGAATTTGTTTTTCCAAAATGATTTGTTAGTTGTTCTGTTGTTTGTTGTAATAATAAAAATAAAAGTAAAAAGGACCATCTAACAGGAATAAATATATGTATAAGTTTAACAAACTTCAACTTTCATTCCATCAATCTCAACCTCTCGCTCATGCAAGAAGCTAAAAGCACTGTGTTGAGACCAATGACAAGAAGAAGCTATGATTGGAATTGAGAGAGGTTCACCAATGATAATGAGTTACATTATTTTAACAACTTGTAATCCTATCCATCCAATTTTTCATAATTCCTATTAACGGTCAAGAATTAATGTGTACCCATCCTCCCAACTTTCTTTTGAAAAGGAAAGGGAGAATGCCGAAATCTACCTCCATTTATGGTTAAGAGAAGAGGATAAATCCTCATTTTTCCAATTCAAAGACTTTGGTATTTACCTCTTTATTTGACTCGGTATCCATCCCAAACAAACGGTAAGAGAATTTAAAACGTTACATATACATTATCCACCATTTGCACCCAGAGCATTGCAATTTTTGACCATTAAAATTGTCATATGTCCATTAACAGCAACTGATGTATTAAGATTTGTTTTGCACATTTTAAAGTCATTCAGAGAGTAATTTGTAATTTCAAACTTTCAGAACCAAATTCACACAAGAGAATAATGTATTATCCTCATTTGTGCACGAAACAGATTGTTACCACACGCAAAATAGGGGGTAGAAGAGAGAATTGGGTACCCAAGGGCATGTGCAAAACAAAGGACGTAGAGTAAATTACCCAAAAGAAATTGTATTATCCTCTAAAATGAAAAATTCAAAACATTTGATTAGTTCCTCGCTTATATAATCATTTAATTTACATTTTTTTAATCTAAAATATGTACAAATAGGAAACCAATTTAAATTTAACTAAGTTATTATTTCAATCTTCCGTTTAGTTAAACCACCTCAACTAATATATATATATATATATATATAGTTGATAAATGCAGAAATTGTTTAAGAAATAATTTTTTTAAAAAAAATCAACTTCATTGTATTTTTTTCGCATAAAATAATTAAAATATAACACGCACTTAGCATCATGAATTGAGCTATGATTGTTCTGGTTAGTTATAGATTGCTTTACCTAAGAAAAAAAAAATCCTCATAACTTTTGCTCAACAAGATAGGTTGAATTATCTCCTGAATTTGTATTTGATAACATTTGGCAAGGATTTATCTGTAAATTCAATAAGCTGAAAATCAACCTAAGAGTGAGTTTGCATTTATGTTATTCTAATATGCCTGCCTTACCTCACAATTCACAACCAAATTGGCTTTTGCTGAATCTTTAATGTCTCATTACAATGCAGCGAGCTTCTTCTCACATTCTTAATCAAGACAGTTGCTACCCAGAAGGTGTCTGTACCTCAGGTCACTCTGCTGGATCAATCATCGGTACCAAAATAGCGATCACCAAACTCACCCAATCCCGGGATAACACGAAACTCCTCATTTAATGCAACATCAATCTCAGACGTGACAATTTTCAAAGATGGAAACCTTTTACACACACAATGGATTCCCTCAGGAGCCTAAATTCAAAAAGTGTCATGAGATTCATGTATATAAACAGTGTGAAATGATAATCAAATAACCATGACTACTTCTGCAAAGAAGGCATAAAAATTAACTCACAGAAATGAGATTCAGGAATATAATGTGATTTTCGGGTACTCCTTTCTGAATGAGTAATTCAATTGCCTGGTTAGCAGAGTTACCTAAAATGGAAGTTATTGATGTTAATTCTTTTTATCAGCAATGAGCAAAATAAAGAACTATAAGAAATAAAAAATATTAAATGGGTGTTTTTTTCTTTTCCCATGAATTTGAAGGACGCAAAAGAAACTATGACCATTTGCTGCTGACACAAAGGGTTTCAGGAAGTCTATTTAAATGACACAGTAGAGGTAGATAAAGTGGAAAAATGGACATTTCAAAATTTCACCTGTGGCAAGGACAGGATCAAGAAGCAAGACATGCCGTTCTGAAATATCCTTGGGGAGCTTCTCGTATATAAGCTGCCCAGAGATGCAAAGGGTTTTACCATTAAACACAAACCACATCCGTAGAGAAACTATACATGAGGGCTGCTCTAAGTCAAGTTCATCAGTTCCAAATGATATATTTACCTGTTTTCCATTGTCTCCATCCCGGTGAATCAGAATTTTTCCAATTTTAATTCCCTTACAACATGCACGAAGTGCATTTTCCATGCTCTCACCACTATAATCCAAAAGCAATAACAAATATTAAGCCTACAGGATGTAGCCTAGACAGTATGGAAGTGAAAAACTGCATTTTTAGTATTAGGACTCAACGTTTGCTGGATGATAAACCCACTTAGTTACATCATTGCATTTCTACCAGTATCCTATCATTTAGACTGCACCCGCTAAAATTAATACCTGGTTCAAAGCTCACCTTCGAACAATTGAAACACCACACAACTTCTTGCAGAAATCAACACCAGTATAGACTGATCCTGTAATACAAAACACATTTCAGTTAATTACTGCCGTCAACACATACATCAATTTGTGTACTAATGTTGCTTCTATACCAGACATGCTGCAGTAGAAGGAATTGCAATGAACATGAAAACATGGCAGGACTGAGGACAAGGACAGATGATTACCTGTTGGAGTAACCACTTGCTTTTCAGTGAAAGGCAGATGACCTAGACCATGCTCAACAACCTGATAACCAAGATCAAGAAAGGTGGTTATGTCTCATGTAGTAAGTAATAAAACCTATGAACCAAGGAAATTCAGCAGTCTATAAGGCATACACAGTACCAGTCGTATAAGTCGATCTGAATAAAATACAAAATCATGCTTTGATATGTCTCGGTCTCGAATCAAAGTGTGCATCCCCCTTATCTGAAATGTATAAGCATAACCAATTAAGGATCAAGTGTAGATGAACAAATCAATATACTACATTAATGCATGATGCATCAGATTAAGATGAACAAATCAACCCCACTCCCCACAATATTCACCTTGACCACAATATTTGATACCTTATTCATATACATCAAAATTAACGTAATATATATTTTTGAAACATATGAATACAAGGACCCTTTGATTACATTCTTATAGTTGTTCAAGTTTGAAAAAATTTGACACAGATAATCAAGGTAATATATAAATTAAGTTTGGTTCATCAAGAGATAACTCAGCCAATCGAATAAGTCCAACACTATCATCAACTGGATCATGTACTTCTCCACTAATGTCCCACAACCTTGTCTATCCTTTAGTATACCATTCATCTCCCCTAGACAGAAGTCAAAGGATTCACATAAACTAAATCTTCTACTATTTTTGGATCCATTTTATTTCTCTTCAATGAATGAATAAAGGATTATGCACTTCCATTCATCTCATAGCATGATGAAGAACAAGTCTGTACAAGATGATTTAAGGCAAGTTTTTGGAGTAGAAAGAATCAATGAATCACCCACTAAATTTTTAGGTCCAATGTCCATCTATATATGACAGAATCAAATAAGGCAGTCACCAGCACAAAACAAGAAATTAGGAAATTCGACAAAAGCTTTTTTCTCTCCTCAATATTTGGAAAATATCTCTTTAGATGTTCCCAACCACAATGCATTCAGATTGTGCCATTTGCACCAAAGCCACAAACAGAACGCACACCCTCTGAAGCCTTTACAGCCAGTGATAGGTTCTCAACCTCTGGTTTTCTGCAGCACTCGTGTGCTACTCCATGCTGATTGACCACCCATACATGATACACGTCTTCTCCTTCAACTGTCGGAATTACCTTCACGATTCAATACCCCATAGCTCTTAAGACACTAGCTATGATACCAGTTGGTAGAACTGGGTCAGATTATAGAAAGAGAAAACAATGTTCATTGGCAAAGAACACAGACAGTGCTCTCTCAGGACTGAGAGGCTAAGATCTCTCTCCCAAAACCTAGTCCCTTAGTCTTCTCAATCTCTCCTGATTTATTTATATCCAAACTCTGTCAATCTGTTAGAAATTAGAATCCTAACTAACTATTACTAGCTAACTCTACCTACCTCATTTAACAGAAACCAGCCCACTGGGCTTACCTAACATTATACAAGCTTGTAGCCTGTGAACAGAAAAGGGAATAGCAAGAATTACCAAAGTATAAACAACCTATGTTCTTTTCTATTCACAAAAGATATTCCAACCTCCATACCATGGCCCATGCATTTGTATCATTTAGTTACCATATATATGAATTGACAAGCTGTGGCCATGAATCGTGATTATTCTCAATTTCTAGTTTCTGCACCATCTGGATTAAATCTAAAAACATCAATAATCTTTCTGTTTCATCAAAATACTTTTCTTGGTCATTAATTATAATTAAACCAAGTACTTCGGTTACATTGAAATAACAATTCTTATGATTCAAAAACATAAAACTTAAAGGACAATTTTCTTTTCACTTCCAGGAAGAATAAAAGATTATACATTAAAGCAACTGTAAAGCTTCAAAAGGTAATCCAGTCTGTCTGTGTGAATAGCATAGATGTGCCACCGGATCTTCCCCAAATTTTATCATTAAAAATGGGAAAAAAATGACGAAATAAATTTAGAGATACCTGGAATGTAGACTGAATAACATAAACGTTTGGGTATATTTTACATAGATCATGTTGGCCAAGCTTCGTGCGAATATGTTGCACAATCAAATCAATGGCAACATGATTATCACCTCCACGAGGAATTATCACATCAGCATACTTTTTTGATGGTAGAACAAAATCATCAAATGCAGGCTTAACAAACTTTGCATACTACAAAACCAACAGAACAAGCAGTTAGGAACAAATATGCAATGCGATTAATCACATGTCACGCGGACTGAAATTCTCAATTTTCTCTGTCCATATATCAAACTTTCTCAAAATAAAAAAATTCATATGAAAGAGTTATCATTATTAGCCTAACTGCTGTAAAACCATGGTTACTAACTAAATTGTTGGACTTACCTGTTCAAGTACAGAGTTTATATCCCTGCCCCTCTCCACTGTGTCACGTCTAATTCTACGAGCAAGCCTCACATCAGCATCTGTAAGCAATTAATAACCAAATATAAAATTAGACACACAGTAGGGACTAGCGAGGGGAAGGATCTTCCACTGCAATGACAGAGGAAAGGCGATGACCATAGGGAAAGTACGGAGAAAAAAGGTTTACTAAACCGTCATATCATGTGACAGAACATATACCAGATATGTTGCAGTGTTTTCATATTCTGAAACAAATTATTCATGCATGGTTTCAACCATTCTATTTCATTAAGCACTCACAGAAACGCAGCAGAACACAACAATGAGACATACTCATAAACACACACGTGACAGAGTGATTGAAGGAGGGTGATACAAATGCATCAAACCTGTGTCAACAAATATCTTCATGTTCATCAGATCGCGGACACCCTGATCGTGGAATACAAGAATTCCCTCCAATATAATCACATCAGAGGCATTGACCTGAGCAAAGACAAGAGAAGTCAATTCCTACAAAACAAAGCCCAAAACCAAACAAGTCTTCGAAATCAAAAGAATAACGTTGAAGGTACTTGGCGAAAGCTATCGGAAGAGCGTTGGTGCTTCTTGAAATCGTAAATAGGGACTTGAACGCTCTGGCCGCTGATGAGTGTCCTCATGCACTCTAACAGTTGCTCAGTGTCAAAAGCATCTACACAACAGCACAACACGCGCTCATGAGAGGGAACTAAACTCACGCGCTCACTGAACAGCGACTCGGAATACGGAAATTACCAGGGTGGTCGAAATTGTACTCGTGAACGTGTTCCAACTCCTCAGGTCTCAAGCCGCGATAGAACGAGTCCTTCAGAACAAAAAAAAAAATACTTTAAAAATAGAAAGAAAATTAAAAAGAAGGAAAACAAAAAGAAAGAAAATACAAGTGTACCTGATTGACGAGGACGACGCGGTGATCGTGAAGCTGCTGAATGATCATGTCGCAAACGGTGGTCTTCCCCGAAGCAGTACCTCCCGAAACTCCTACATTTTAAAATTAAATTAAATTAAAACAAAAAAAGGTGAGAAAAAGAAAGATTATTTATGAAAATGAAAAAGAAAAAGAAAAAAGAGACCTATGACGAAGGGTTGATTGGGAAGGTAATCGGGGGTTAGGGTTGAATCGTGTGTGGGAGATGCGTCGAGTCTGAGGCCAGAGAAGTGGGGCCCAGACGCTGCCTCCATCACGTAATCGATCGACGTCGTTTCTTCCGGCATCCCCTCTCTCTTGATTTCGTCGTGTAAGATGAAACGAATGGTCGTTTTTGTTTTGTGGTGTTTTTCTGAGTGTTATGTTAGGTATGAGTAAGGGCGTCGAATATGCCTCCTGTTATGCCATTCGCTTCTTTAACTAATCCGTTCAAAAAGCAGCTTCCGTTGTGCCGTCGTTCTTTTACCACCACGCTCCGCAACGCCCTTTTATTTTTATTTTATTAGCAAAATTAGAATAAAATATAAATTTACCCTTTATGGTTGTTAGGCAAGTGATATGATATATTTTATTTTAAATCAAGGAACGGTCAGATTAGATGGTGTCCACTCTTTTTGAAACACGAGAGGATTTGCTCCCCACACAAACTAATAGGCTTAGAAGTCGCCACTAAAGAGCACAACATATGAAGCCTTCTTTCCTTTTCCTCTAGCATTTGAGGAAGATTATCCTGATCAATATAAATTTTGAAATAAAATACTAAAAGCATATGAAATCTAAATAATTTATATATTTGGTGTAGTTTAACTTCATATCTAAAATTAGTTTTGTAGACCTCATGAAATTAAAATAAAAAATTATGTTTCTTTATTAAAAGTAACCAACCACTATATATATATAATATTTAAGTTTCATTTCTTGAAGTAGTTAAATACAATATTTTTTTATACCAAAAAATTTTATCATAATTGTCCGAACGTGAACTTTCTGCCTGAATTATTTTAGATTTTAAAAATTACAAATTAATTGAATTGAATTATAAACATAATAAAATTGAGTAAAAATAAATTAAAAAAATCAATCCACAAAATATCAAATGAATGTAATTTTGACTATCACAATATCTAAAGATTTAAATCTAAGTTTAAATAATTACTCAATTTAATTATTAATTCAATCGAATAATCTAATTAAATAAAGTTACGAATTAAGTCAAATAATCATTTAATCTAATCCGCATTAATTATCAAATCAAGCATTAACCGAGTCCTAATTTGAATTCTAACAATAGAAAAGTTAATCACAATCGCAATACACAATTATGAGATTAGAGAGAAAAAGAAAATAAACTCAGAGTAATTTAGCGTAAAACTCAAGTTAAAATTAAAATGTTTAGATTTTGCAGATTGAATAAGATCGAAACACTTAGTCAACGCAAGTATGAGAAAAGAACGAGAGAGTTCGAGAAAAAGTAAAAACAAGGATTCTTATTTTGACCAAGTCTCAAAATCTCAAAGTATTTAATCGCATCCTCCCCTAATTCAGAAACTTATTAGTCTATTTATATATTTTGATTAAGGTAAATTAAGTGGCCAAAATTTGAGCCTCAATAATATCTAAAAGTACAAATACAATTATTAAATAATAAAGGTCTAAATACAATCCTGCAAAAATATTTAGTAAATCTGCCTCAACTTCAAAAAATCATAAAAACTCGAAAAAAGACTCTAAATCTAGCTATCCATATATGTATTTTGAAGCCCTGGATGTGTAGAATCCAATGCAACTGGAATCAGCTAAAAAATAATATCTGTAAAAATAATTATAACCGAAATAGTAGTCAGAGGTCAAAATAACTAAAAATTAGAAGTTATTAGAATTTTTTTAAAATTTTAATTTGTGAGAACAATTGAAATATAATAACTCTTCAAACGTGGCTTTAAAGAGCAGTAACATATTTACTATTTTTTATAATTACCTTTAAAATAGTTACATTATTATTTTATAAGTAATTGCTTTAAAAAATTGTAAAAGTGCACTTATCCAATTCTTAAAATTGGATTATTATGTAACTTTATTCAGGATAGGTGATAAGTAGATTTAGAGGACCATTACATTAGTTAATATATTTAGAATATCAAATTACTCCTTAAACTATTGGAGATAGAATTTTATTAGTTTTTTAAAAGCATGATAACTTATTTATTATATTTTTTACTATTGAAAGATAAGTCTTCTAATTTGAACCTATTCTAAATTTCATATATGCATAATTTCTTCAATTTAATGATCCTTTATATGCTCTTGGTTCAGATTTCCTTTTAATAGCTTTAGCATCAATTTTTTTATTAGTTAGTGCAAATAGTCTTAGTTTTATTAAAGAATTTTTTTAATGTTTTCTTTAATTATTCTTATTGAATTGTATTTAAGAATGTACTATGACAAGAAAGAGAGGATCATGAGATAAAAATTACCTAAATTTTCACATAAACTATCCCTATAGTTTTCTTACTCATACAATCTTATCATGGGCATAAATGCTTTTTGACTATTTAAAATTTACAAAATTGGATCAAGATAACAATATATGGAAAGCTTAGCATGATAAATTGTTTGTTTTTGAATTTATATGGACAAAAAATTTGGGAAAGCCAAATAGGATATGTATTCGACTGTAGTTGTCTAATACCTTTGACATTTTACATTTTCTTTAGTTAACCAACCATAATGATTCTAAAATATATTAAATACAAATAATTATGCATTATTATAAAATTAAATTAAATAGTAAAAATTCATGTTAGATAAGATGGTTGTTAAACCTTCTTCGAGTCAGGTTTGGAACTCCAAGAAAAGAGAGACGGTACCTTCTGTTAGTTTTATTGATATCTCCAAAAAATATCCATTACAATTGATAGAGGAGGTCCTTATATACTAATATGGTTTCACTAATTACAACAACTCCTATTAATATCTAACTAACTACCTTATCAACCAATTAGAATAAAGGTCCTCCGTATTTAGCAACTCAACTAAGCACTTAACTAACTATATTCCTTATACTATATTTTGGATACAAAGTCTGTGGCCCAACTTGGGGCTTCTTTCATCCTTTGGTTCCTGTTATGATGATCTAGGATCCTATCATTACCCCCCTATTGGAAAAGGACCTTGTCCTCAAGGGCTGATACTGTGTAAAGATTAACCAAGGTATTTCAATCTTCCCATGTACCATGTTCCCTGGCCTAGTGGTTCCATTCTACTAATACTTGATAGTCGAGTCCCTTAGGTGTCTCAGTCCAGCATTCTACCACGATTGCTTAAGGCAAAGGAAGAGGTGGAAGTTGTGACTCCTCATAAACTATAGAAGGGGTGGCAGGGGGCCCTTGTAAGGTTTTAATAAGGAAACATGTAGCATAGGATGGATTTTACAATCAGAGGGAAGATCAAGTCTATATGCAACCTTGCCGATCCTTGCTAAAATTAAAAATGGCCCAAAGTATCATTTTGATAATTTGAAATTTAGTCTTTTTGCAGCAAACTGCTGTTTGTAATGATGGAATTTGGCTCAAACCCACTGGCCTATCTCGAATTCTGCATCTCTTCTCTTAGAGTCAATATATTTTTTCATGCGAGACTGAGCTTGGGAAATTTGATGTTAGAGTTGTTGTTGTAGCTGCTGTCTATTCACTAAAGTGATATCTACTTCCTCAGCAGAAGCAGAACCAGGGATGTAAGTAGGGAGCAACTTGGGATTGTAGCCATAAAGAGCCTGATGAGGTGACCTACCGATAGTGCTATAATGTGTGGTATTGTAGCATAATTCAGCCAAGGATAAGTACTTATGCCACAAGGATGGTTGATTAGAAGCAAAAGCTCTGAGGTATTGTTCCAAACATCTATTGACGACTTCAGTTTGGCCATCACTCTATGGGTGGTAGGCTGAGGAATGATGGAGTTTAGTGCCTCCATGTAACATCAATTGTTTCCAAAAAGTGCTTAGAAAAATAGGATCACGATCAGAAACAATCCCTAATGGAAACCCATGCAACTTGAGAATAGAATTCATAAACACTTCAGCAACAGATTTTGCAGTGAAATTAGGCTTGAGGGGGCTAAAATGTGCTACCTTAGTCAGCCTATCAACCACTACCAATACTGCAGTGTAACCACCACCAATAATAAAATTCATAAATAATTTTGTCCATGGTGTTGCTGGACTAGGAAGAGGTTGCAAGAGACCAGGTTGCTTAGTAGTCATGTATTTGGTTTGTTGACAAATCATATAAGAAGACAATGTTCTTCATGTTTTTCCAATAAAACTGTTCTGCAACCCTTTTATAAGTCTTAAGAATGCCAAAATGTCCCCTTTGGGGTGAGCTATGGAATTCAAGTAAGATCTCATCAATCAAGGGTGAAGTACTAGGAAGGAAAAGTTTCTTGTTGAACGATAGGAGGCCATGCTGGGCTGAATAACCTTCAGGCAGAAGAGACTGCTTATGTTGCTATGCAGTTGCTGTAATTCAAGTCAGTAAGTTGAACTGTTCTTAAGTCTTCCATCAAACTACCTTTGAAGGTAGAGTAAGTATGCAGATATTCAGCAGGAACCCGATATAGAGCATTAGCAACAGCATTGCTATGGTTGGACCAATATTCAATGTCAAACTTATAGCCAAGTAGCTTAGTGAGATAATATTGTTGTTCATGGGTTTGGATCACTTGGGACATTAGTTCCTTAAGACTTTTTTGATCTGTTTTGATGAGAAATCTTTTGCCCAAGAGATAGTGTCTCCAACAAGCAATAGCTTGAGTGATAGCATATAATTCACGAACATAGGCTGAGGCCAGTGACATTTTGTGTGTCAATTTCTTACTAAAATAAGCCAATGGATGGCCATTTTGAGATAAAACTGCACCTACTACAATATTGCTTGCATCAGTTTCTACTACAAAGGTTTGAGAGAAATTCAATAATGCTAGAATAGGAGTAGAGGTCAAGGCAGTTTGTAGGTGTCTAAAAGCTTGATCAGCAGCAGGGGTCCAATTAAATGAGTTAAGTTTGAGCAATGCAGTTAATGGCCAAGCCAAATAAGCATAACCTTTAACGAATCTGCAATAGTAGCCTGTGAGGCCAAGAAATCCACGAAGTTGCTTCATATTTTAAGGAATAAGCCAGTTAAGAATTGCCTCAATCTTTTGGTCATCAACCTGTAAGCCTTGTGCTGATACTATGTGACCTAAGTAGTGAACCGATGTTTGACAAAATTCACATTTAGAGAGTTTGGCCAATAGCTTATGTTGGAACAAAGTATGCAAGACAGCTTGTAAATGTTGAATATGTGCTTCCAATGAGTCACTATATATTAGTATATCATCAAAAAAAATTGTCATAAATTTTCTGAGAAAAGGAGAGAAAACCTTGTTCATGGTGGCTTGAAAGGTGGAAGGCGCATTTGAAAGGCCAAAGGGCATCACAAGAAATTCAAAATGTCCTGTGTGTGTCCGAAATGCAGTTTTGTGTATATCCGTAGGCTTTATCCTTATTTGATTGTAACCGGATCGGAGGTCAAGCTTAGAAAAAATGGTAGCCCCATGAAGTTCATCCAATAATTCCTCAATTGTTGGTATTGGAAAAGCATCTTTAATGGTAATGGCATTGAGTGACCTATAGTCCACACAAAACTGCCATGAACCATCTTTCTTTTTTACTAATAACACTGGAGAGGAAAAAGAACTCTGACTATCTCTTATAATACCATTCTGCAGCATTTCATTAACCAATCTCTCAATTTCAGCCTTTTGGAAATAAGGATATTTATAGGGTCGAACCTGCACTGGTTTGGATCCTGGTTGAAGCTCAATTTGATGATCAATGGCACGAATGGCAGGTAATTCAATTGGTTCCTGAAAAACTGAGTTGTATTGCTGTAGAAGTTCCATAACAGGTTGGGGTATAGTAGAACAACTTTGGTGGGTAATGTCTGAGAGTACTTGAAATTGACACAGTGAAGAAATGTTGGAGCTGTCTATCAATTTCCTCATATATTTCCCATTCACTGGTTCTGTTCGCAACAATTTTTCAACAGACAAAATGGTATGCTTCCCTTCTAGAAGAAATTCCATTGTCAGGTT
This sequence comes from Abrus pulchellus subsp. cantoniensis, assembly GCA_024086825.1. Taxonomy (NCBI): domain Eukaryota; kingdom Viridiplantae; phylum Streptophyta; class Magnoliopsida; order Fabales; family Fabaceae; genus Abrus; species Abrus pulchellus. The sequence continues at coordinate 19,958,301 of CM044050.1, read as the reverse complement.
ATTGTAATCGGTCAAGACCCTTCCCAATCCTTTCATCCAAGAAACTCCAAATACTACATCAGCTCCTGAGATTTCTAAATGATGTAAGTCCACCATAAATGAAACTCCTTGAATCATGATTGAGACCCCATGACTAACAACCCGACACCAAATAAAATTACCACTTCCTACAAACACCTTGAAGGGAGAGATACTAGAAACTGGTAAGGTTAATTTGTGAGCCACACTTGATTTTATGAAATTATAAGAGCTTCCACTATCCACCAAAATGTTAACTGTATGATTATGATAAGAAACTTTAAGGCACAAGGTCATAGGGTGATATTCTCCTATCAAGGCATTGAAACTAACCTCAAGTGCATGTTGTGTAGAGTCCTCATCAGAATTAATATCGTGTGGTGATGTAGGCAAAAGATCATCAATATCCTCCCATGTTAATAAGGCAAGACATTGAGAATGACACTTGTGGGTAGGATGATATTTTTAATTGCAGTAATAACATAATCCTTGCAATCTTCTTTCTCGTAATTCTGCTACGGTAAATTTCCTAGGATTGAGTTTGGTGTTGGTAGAGGCAGAGGTGGTAGTGCTTGATGTAGAAGGAGTAACAATTGAAAAAAAAGGCTTGGGCAGTCCCATATTATTAGATGATGTTGGTAATAAAGAGCTAGGACGAGGCAGTATAGGAGCAGAATAAGATGATGTAGAAGTATATTTGGTCCGGTTTATGGTTGAAGGATAAGAAGAAGGTAAATTCTTAAACGAATCTTTCAAGGCTAAATGGTTTTGCTCATGTAAACGCGCAAGAGAAATAGCTTCCAGATATGAGACTGGTTTTGCAAGACAGAGTTGGCATTTCAAATAATCGGATAACCCAGCAATGAAGAAACTCACCAACCATTGTTCAGACAAGCCTTGAACCTTGGTGGTGATGGTTTCAAATTTGGCTTGATAGTCAGCAACAGAGCCATCTTGTTTTAATTCCTTAAGAGATTCTTGCGAATTCTGATACAAGTCTGCCCCAAAACGTTTCCTTAAAGCTTCTACAAACATAGCCCAGTCAGTTGCATACCCATTTTGAACCATCCACTTGTACCACGAGTATGCTGGCCCCGTCATGTAGAAAGAAGAGATCTTAATCCTTGGATCAAACGGGGTGTTTGCGAAATCAAAATACTCATCAAGACGAAAAAGCCAATCGTCAACATCTTCCCCATTGAAGTATTGATGACAACCACAAACTGTGTCATCGAATTAAACGATCTTGAATTAGATTTCATACAATAAAAATAAAATTATTAGGGCACAAATTGGAATTGAAATAAGAAGAAAATTAACAAAAAGTGAAAATAGAATAGAGATGGAAAATGGCGCTATAATCGCAAGATTGATAAGCCAAGGAACAATCGCCACAAGAGTCTTGACCTCTTGATAAGATCAAAGAAAATTGGCTCACTTAAGAACCTAGAGTCACACGCTCTCACAAGAGTATTCAATCTCAAATTGTATTCAAAACTAATTAAAAGTGTGTTTATAAGAGCTTATATATGCCTAATACTTGTAAACTAATACTAATGCAAACCCCAATGGGCTTCTTGTACCAACAAGCCTAAATTCAAATAAACTAAATAAAATAACAAAATTTTATCATAAATAAAAACTCAAAATAAGTAATGACTAATATTAAAATAAATAAACTAAACATAATAATTAAATCCTAATAAAATTCGTTAGAGTTCAAATCTTCTAAGCATATGTAATTGATTATCTTGGGCTTTTCTAACTCTAAATTGACCTCCCTTTCAAATAAGACAACAACAATCTTTTTTAAGTCTCCATTTATTCTTTTTGCCCTTGCCCTTGCCCTTGTCATTGGTCATTGAAGCTTTTCTAATGCCTTTAAGTCTTTGTCTTCAATGGGCCTTTTTTGATTCTCATCAATCCCTCCTTCTTCAAGAGAATTTGCCCTCAAATTTGACTCTTTATTATCTACATTAAAGAGAGATAAATTAGATACATTAAAAGTAGCACTAACACCATATTCACCTGGTAAGTCCACTTTGTATGCATTATCCCCAATCCTCTCTAAGACTTGGAATGATCCATCCCCTCTTGGCTGAAGCTTTGACTTTCTTTGTATAGGAAACCTCTCCTTACGCATGTGTACCCAAACCCAATCTCCGGGTTCAAATACCACTCTCTTCTTTTCCTTGTTGGCATATTTTGCTTGTTGTTCCACTTTCTTTTCAATTTGAGCCTTCACCTTTTCATGCAACTTTTTAACAAATTCAGCCTTGGCATTGCCATCCTTATGTACTAAAGACGCAACATTAGGAAGTGGCAACAAATCAAGCGAGAGGATTAAATTCATAAACAACCTCAAAAGGTGAATGTAGGGTAGTTGAATGAAATGTCCTATTATATGCAAATTCAATATGAGACAAGCATTCATCCCATGATTTGAGATTTTTTTTTACCATAGTCCTGAGGAGAGTAGTTAAGGTACGATTTACCACTTCTGTTTGTGGGTGACATGTGGTAAAGAATAGAAGTTTGGTTCCAAGTTTTTGCCATAAGGTCCTCCAGAAGTGACTTAGAAACTTCGAATCTCTATCTGAAACAATGCTCCTTGGCAAACCATGCAACCTTACAACCTCTTTGAAGTATAGGTCCGCAATATGTATAGCATCATCTACTTTTCTACATAGAATAAAATGAGCCATCTTTGAAAATCGGTTCACAACCACAAATATGGAGTCCTTGCCATTCTTTGTCCTTGGCAAACCTACAATGAAGTCCATAGAAACATCAATCCAAGGGTAATCTGGAACAGGTAATGGAGTATAAAGGCCATGAGGATTTACCTTGGATTTAGCTCTCTTGCACACAACACAGCTTTCACAAAATTTATAAACATAATGTTTCATTTTAGGCCAAAAGATGTGTTCTTGCAATATCATTAAAGTTTCAGGTACACCAAAGTGTCCCATCAAACCACCCTCATGGGCTTCTCTCACAAGCAAGTCACGAATTGAGCATTTAAGCACACACAATTTATTCCCCTTAAACAAATACCCATCATGCTTGTAAAACCCATCATGATGACTGGTACAGCACAAGGGCTTAGGCTTTCCTTCACCCATCCTTTCTCTAATAATCCTTATACTTGTTTTGGAATCTCTTGAGTTTCTTGAGGATTGCTCATGTATGCAGGTCGATTGGGCAAGGTTGCCCCTGAAATCAAGTCAATTTGATGTTCTATCCCTCTAATAGGAGGTAGGCCATGAGGCACTTCTTTAGGGAAGACATCTTCAAATTCTTGTAAAAGAGAAAAAACACCACTAGGTAAAGTATTATTAGTAAAAGAATTAATATAATCACTATGAGAACTTTCTTTACATAAAAGTAGATACATAGGCCAAGAGGCCAATAACGCTTTTCTCACTTTTTTTTTTTACAAATAAATTTTCTCTCATTTCATGTTGATTTTTTTCTTCACTTTTCTTTTCACTCTCATATTTTTCATTTGGAAGTGTCCTCACTTTTTCCCCTTTCTTTTTAAGTTTCCCCTTAAGTTCACTCTTTTTATTTTCATCTTTTCTCTCTTGCTCTCTTTTCAACCTCATGACTATTTGATCCTCACATACTTGACTAGGAGTCATGGACACTAGAGTGATTGTGCACCCTTTATGTATAAATGTGAACTTGTTGGAATAACCATCATGAATAGCTTTCTTGTCAAACTGCCAAGGTCTTCCTAAGAGTATATGACTTGCTTCCATAGGCACTACATCACACAAGACTTCATCTTTATACTTGCCAATAGAAAAAGTAATTAAAACTTGCCTATTAACAACCAACTTTCCTTCATCACTCAACCATTGTAGCTTATAAGGCTTGGGGTGAGGAGTAGTAGTAAGGTTTAATTTCTCAATAAGTCGCATACTAGCCACATTAGTACAACTACCACCATCAACAATAAGAGAACAAACCTTTCCAAGTACTAAACATCTTGAATGAAAATTATTTTCTCTTTGTGTGGTATCATCCTCCTTAGCTAAACTACCCAAGAGACGTCTTACCATAAGCAAATCTCCCTCGTGGCATAAAGCTTCAAACTCACTATCCTCTTCACTTGAAGCGTGTGATGATTGAGATGAACTAGCACTTGAGATCTCACCATTCACTCTCAAAATCATGATTTTCTTGTTCGGATATTTTGATGCAATATGACCCTTTCCAAGGCACTTGAAGCATTTAATTTTCCTATGTCAAGAAGTAGAAGAAACAGAAGCATTAGTAGGATTAAAAGAAGTTTTAGGTGAAGGTTTACCACTTTGGACAGTCATGTCCTTAGTTAATGTTCCTTCCTTCACTCCTTCCTTCCATCCTTTTAAGTTATAGGAGGAGATACTCTTCCTTAAAGTACCTTTTCTCTTTAGTTGTGCTTCTACTTTAATAGCGTGGTGAACCAAATCTTCAAGTTCCACATAGGGATGAAGTTCTACTATGTCATAGATGTCATGGTTCAACCCATTTAAGAAACGGGCCATTGTTGCTTCTCTTTCTTCAAATACATTAGCTCGTATCATGGCAACTATTATTTCTTTATAATAGTCATCAACACTTTTGCCACCTTGTCTCAAACCTTGGAGCTTTGTACGAAGCTTTCTATTGTAGTATTTAGGAACAAATCTTCTACGCATTAGGTTCTTCATTTCAATCCATGTATCTACAGGCTCCTCATCATATCTCCTTCGGTCCCTTTGAATTTGATCCCACCACACCAAAGTGTAGTCATAAAACTCTAGAGATGCCACCTTTACTTTCTTTTCTTCACTATAATCATGGCATGAGAATACTTGCTCTATCTTCAATTTCCACTCTAAGTATGCTTCAACATCATTCCTTCCATGAAAGTTAAGAATCTTTATTTTAACTCCACCAATTCTCTCATTTTCTCTTATTCTTACACCTTCTCTTCTTCTTCTTTGATTCCTCCTCTCTCTATTATCTCTCCACCTATCATACCTCCTTTCTTCATCATGGGCATGTGGGGAACGATCACGTGACCGCCTTCTTGCATTATTTGCCAGCGCCTCTTGAACATTCCTTATTGCTTCATTTTGCCTATCAAACATTCTTTCAAATCTTTGAGCAAGTCTTTCAATTTGCGAGGCATGAGTGCTCTCTCTACTTGATCCTTCTTCTTGAGACATTCTACAAAACAATAAAAGTTAATGCAAAAAGAAAAGGTTCTCTCCACTCGCTAAGTGTTTTCACTCAGTAGATATTCACTCGTGTTTCACTCTAAATTGGCTTTTGTGTAAGGATTTCTCTCTTTCCTTTTTCACCTCAAGTGCTCTCAAGAGTTGTTAAGGAAGTCAACCTCCAATCCACACAATCAACCAAAACTAAAAGACGATCAATCAAAGAGAAACAAGTGAAGCCAACAAAAGAAAACTCTAAGACAAAACTAAAGAAGCCAACAAGACAATAGAAAAAGAAAAGGACTAAATAAGAAATAAGCACACTCAAAAGTAGATTGCAAATAAGACAAAATTGAACAATTTAAATATTATGTAACGTTAAATAACAACTATTTTTTTTCGGTATGGAATCAAGCAAAATAAACGGAAGATTGGAAGAAATATATCAAAAACACACTTTTGTATATTGCAAATTTTTTTTTGTAGTATATATATTTTTTTTCTCTCTTTTTTTTTCAATGAGCACTACGTTAACAGTGTACGATGAACAGTACCTTTCAATCCAACTCTAACCAAAGCTCTTGATACCAATTGATAATATACACCCAGTCCACCGGTTAGCATGATATTGTCTGTTGTGGGGGTTAACCCCTCACAGTTTTGTTTCTCCCAGATATGACACACTAGGAAAAGGCCATATGCTAGAAAGAAGGACGCCAGAGCTATTTAAAGACTGATAAGTCACTCCCCCAACTGATGTGGGACTCATCATTCCCTCTCTCTTCGAGAGAGTCTGCCACGGATGCACCGATAAGGCACTTAAGTCACCACGGATTCGCTGATAAGGTCCACCGGCTCTGACCCAGGCTCTGATACCAAATGATAACATACACCCAGTCCACCAGTTAGCATGATATTGTCCACTTTGGGAGTTAACCCCTCACGATTTTGTTTCTCCCAGATGACGCCATAACTATTTAAAGACTGATAAGTCACTCCCCCCCAAGTGATGTGGGACTCATCAAGTATGGTAAATCGTTTCTAGGAATTCGATGATGCATGTGTTCTGAATGACCATTGTCCTCATTATTCCCTCTGCCATGAGAGCGATTGGAGCTAACATCTTCATCATGCTTGTTCTTGGAAAATTCCTCCATGAATTGCATAATCTTTGACATCTTTTCAGACATATCCGCTTGAAAGGCTAAGCGATTTTCACGTTCTTGACGGATCTCGACTTTGAGTTCAGAGATTCTTGTACCTTCAGCCATAAACAAGCACTTGGTGAAGAACTCAATGAAAGCGCCAAATGTTAAACCTTCTTCGAGTCAGGTTTGAAACTCCAAGGAAAGAGAGACGGTACCCTCTGTTAGTTTTATTGATATCTCCAAAAATATCCATTACAATTGATAGAGGAGGTCCTTATATACTAATATGGTTTCACTAATTACAACAATTCCTATTAATGTCTAACTAACTACCTTATCAACCAATCAAAATAAAGGTCCTCCGTATTTAGCAACTCAACTAACCACTTAACTAACTATATTCCTTATACTATATTTTGGATACAAAGTCTGTGACCCAACTTAGGGCTTCTTTCATCTTTTAGTTCATGTTATGATGATATCTAGGATAGGATCGTATCAATGGTAGAACATGTCTAAGAAGATAATTGAATTGTGACACTACAAATTTTGACAATTTAACTAAACTCATTTCTTTTTGTGCAAACTTGCTTATGCTAATATCTTAAACTGCATCTTTACTTTGTAATCTTAGAAATATGCATAATCTTGAATGTGATAAAAAAAATCTCTTCATTTTACCTTGAGACACTCTTTGCAAGTTGTATTTTATTTTCAAAGTTACAATTTAGTTTCTACATAAAAAAAAATACATTTTAATTCTAACATGAGTAATCATTTTCGAGTTAGTCATTGTTGTTTAAAAATGTGTTGACGGTGTTAGACAAAAGAGATCAAAATGTAAAATAAATACTTGTATGAGGACTAAAATGTAAACATTAAACTATAGGGGCTAATTTATAAATAAAATATCTTATAAAGATAACATATTTATTCTAGCATGAAACAATAATAAAAATTTGGTAATTGTATAGAAAAAATGAGAAATTAAATGAAAAATATGAAATCTTAAGAGAATAAAAATTTATATTTAGTGTAGTTTCATATCTTAATTATAGTAAATCTTTTTATTTTTTAGACAAAATAATATTTTTTAAAGATTATATGAAAATTGATATATGATAAAAATTATAATGAAAATACTAACATTAATCTTTATTAATTTTTTAAGGTACGATAAAAGATAAAAAAAATATAAAAATAAGAAAATATTAATTTCAATCTTCAGATCGAGCTTAGGTAACTAATTATAATAAAACTTTATTAAAAAATATTTATTAACTTTAATACAATGAATGTACCTTTTTTAATAAATATTTAAACTCAACCCTAAAGATTAAAATTAACAAAAATTTATAAAATAAAAAAATTGATTAATAAAAAATTAAGTGTTTTTTGAAAACAAAATTGAGTTATAATACATATTTTTTAAATCAAATTTAATGTATTGTATTTTTTTAAAAATTAGAATCAATTAGAATACACATTTTATCCTTATAGCTTACATTTATTTACAAATTCATTCATATTGTTAAAATGTATATTTTAATTCTCATACAAGTATTTTTATTTTTATTTGAATTTTGGTCTCTTCTGTCTAGCACTGTAAGTACGTTTTAAGTAATAAAGATTAGTCTAAAAATATTTATTTTAATAAAGATTAAATAATAAATATAAAATTGAAAAAAATATGTTAAATATAAAAACTAAATCTATATTTTTATAAATATAAATATAAATATTTATAAATATAAAGAAGTATTATTAAGATTTGAGCGTAAAATCTTCTAACTTGTATTACTGTGACGTTTTTTAATAATATAGCCTAAGTTTCTGATGTATCATTTCTTAACAATAACTTTGCTTTTAATAAATGTCCTTTCAAAACAATTAAACAGGTAAGATTAGTATTTTATCAAATATGCATAACGTAATTAAAAATATATGTCAGATTGTTAGAAACATCTTTCATAAAAACTAATAAATAATTTTTTAATAAATGTCCTTTTAAAATATTTATAGACATTTGTAAGTATTAACCATGCACTTTAAAAGAGAAAAGAGCATGTTTCAACAGATAGAAATTATGCCTCAAAATTTTTGGGTAAGATTTATAAAAGCACGAGGAAGAGAAAAATATTAAATTAAAAGTAAAAAAGAATAAAATACTCATAACTTTTAATAAGTTTTAATAATAATTAAAAGTGTATTAAAAAAAAGTATTATAAAGTGTTTTACGAACATTCTTCATCTTCTAAATGCTTAAACTATTCTTTTATAAAAATATTTTTAACTTCTATAATTATAGAGTCAAATTTTTAAAACACAAAATTAACTTCTTATCATCATAATGATTGTTTTAATAAATATTTTCTTATTTTTCTTTTATCTAAATTGAAGTGTTAACACTTAGCTTAGTATTGTGATTTCTATTTAAAATAAGTAACCATGTATATACAAAGATTGTTCTCCAAACTTTGCGAGGAGAGAAATTCTCAAAATTACAACTCTAAAATCTCCCAAGGATCAAAACTCTTATCACATGCAAATCAATCAAGTCATAACATCAATTAATCATAAAAAAAGAACAAAAAACCTAATATGAAGACCGGGTATCTCAAGCTTCCATGGAACTCTAGCATTTACGAGTCCTCCTATCTTAAGATTCTTGACTTGTTTTTCTGAACATACCCTTTTCTTTCTACTCCAACTCTATCTCTCCGCGTGATTATTTATCGTAACTTGATTTTACTCTCTAAATTTGGTCTATTTATGATATAGAAGTGAATCAAAACAAGATCTTAATTGGTGTATAAAGGCAGGGCTGAATGTTTGTCTTTAATGGAGGTTACGATTTTGTTTTTGCATCAAATTTAGGATCTAATACACATATATAGATGCATCATATTGTATTTCCCACACTAAAATTTTATTTCCTTTTATTCATAAAATTATAAACAATAAAATTTAAGTCTTAGATAAAATATTTCGGGTAGCCAATAAGAAATAGTCAAAATGTCTTGTTTCTAAACCTATCAAATTTGGTCAAATAGTCATACTGAAAAGCCTGCATGATTCTAGCTAATCGAATTTAGTCAGCAAGTCTTTCATAAATTTCTAACCATTTTAGTCAAAAAATACACATGCTTACACTATGGTGATTTAAACTTAAGACACATGCTTATTACTAATCAATTCTGGATTATTATTACATTAAAATAATACAAGAAACTGTATATATCTTACATGTTTCTAAGATAAAACTTTTAATTTTTCTTAAACAAAAACAAGATGACACATTATGAAGGAATTGCTATTATACTTGCAAAAATTCAAGGATGATGAAAAGAATAACATCCCATGACCAATGTTATTTAACTATTATTTCAACAAACACAACGACATCCAAGGCCAACTAGTCCACGCTGGAAACACAAGCAAACCCAACTTATCCATCAATCAAAACTGGGGAAGGAGAGAGGCAATCAACAATGAAACAAAGAGTGCAACAGTGATTAAGCCTTGTGAGAATGAAGAAGATGATGACGAAGATGAAGGGGAAGAGGGTGCATTCCCAGACACCGTTTTAATCTTCACCTTCATGCCTTGACTACAATGACCCAAGGTTCCACATGCAAAGTAACGTGTACCAGGTTTGTTCAGTTTTACAACATCATTGCCACTACTCATAGAGTTCACTGCATTGCCAAGGTCACAATTCTTGTAGTCACTCTCGTTGCCTAATTCAACCACACTATGCAATCCTGAAGAGTACTTGAAAACTGCCAATTCCAAAGGAAAAGAAAACAGCTATTGATCTTATTAATCAAATTCATAACAACTTTGTCCAAAAAAATTCCATTTCATTTAAGGGATATTTTCTTTAATTGAGTGGTTCACTCTGCCAAACAAATAGGATCTTGTTAATCAACAATTTTGAAGAAAAAAATTTCCAATTCATTCAAGGGATTTTTGTTATTTTTATTTTTATTTGAGTGTTCTTGTAAATATGGGTAAGAATAAGAAACATACCAAGTTGATCGCCAACCTTAAATGTTTGGCCTGAAACCCAAGAGTTAAAATCTGTGGATTCATCCCAACCTTGGCTTCCACCAACAACATGTTGTTCTGCCATGACAACTTTTATGATCAAAGCAACACTCAATGCCATGAAAATTGTGTTCTTGCACCCCATCTCTCTCTCTCTTTTGGCTCTCTGCCTCTGCTTTCTAATTTTTTGGGTTATGTTATCTTGGTTATGTCTGAGCATCGTTATAATTCATTACTATATATACTCATAATCAGTGAACGTCCTATGCCCCAATACCCCAATTTTAACTTGTTTATATTGAAAATAACAGGTTATTTCGTATCTTAAATATGTTGAAAACAATATTAAATCTGAGTTGTTGTAACATGTTAGAAAATATAAAGAATGCTTCATTCAATGGGTTAAACAAAAGGTACATTTTTGTGTTCTGTCTTCTTTTTCAAGTGTTTGGATTGGCCGCCAAGTAAACTTGGTGGGTATAACAGTTGTTAAAGCTTTACGTTCAAACAAAGTTTGCACGAATCATCTAAGGGGATGGCTGGTCTGGAAGCTCAAATTTTAATTCGCATGACAGATAATGGCCAAAAAAGGGGGAAAAAAAAGAAGAAGAAATCAAAAGATAGATACATCTAGAAGGCTAGAATCAAATAGGTTTATGGCCAGTGGCAGCTGTTCTTAAACCTTAGTGATGAGTACATTGGTGGAATCAGATAAATAAATTACTTACCTGATTTTCATCGAGATGTAGGGAAAAAAATGGAAAAGGAAAAGAAATACAGCAACTGAATCTGCATGTCTTTGAGAATGTGGAAAATTGTTAAGAATCCAACATGCCAGATAAAGGGCTTCAAGTGTCAATATTAGTGCTATTTAGTTTAAAGTTGGATGGAATAGATTTTGATGAAATTGATTTTGAAATATTGATATGATGGAGAAGTGTTGTTAAATTAGTGTGAATTTTATACATTTGAAACTTATATTTTTTAATTAAAAGTGCAATAATTGATTTTCTAACTTCAAACAAGTAGAGTCATATTTTCTTCAATCCATCTTACTGAAGAAATTCTAGATATAAAATGTTTTCATGTGTTTCTTTTAGGCAATCATAGTATTTTAGAATGAGATTTATTCAATTAAGTATAAGATCTATTATTGTTCATCTGTTTATTTTTTTGATATAGTACTTTCGGGCACAGACTAAAGGGGCAAGCTTAGAGAAGCTTTTAAACCTTTGTAGAATAGGAGAAGACCAGTAATAAATTAAAAAGGAATTTATGTCACAACAAGGATATCTAAAGCTTTTAAACCTTTTTAGAGTACTTTCGGGTACCTCTTTCAATTAGCATTTCACAACAAGGATATCTAAATTATATCATCGTAGTGCAGCCAATTTAAATTATAAATAGCCATAATCAGTACTAGCTGTTTGAACGTAGATATAGAAAAGTTGGATCTTGGAAGGTTCCTTATCTGTAAGGCATATATAACCATACGTCTGTCCAAGCAGATGGATTTGATTAAGAAAAGCTTTGTAAATATAATGAACAAGAAAAAACTAATTTGAAAAAGTTGCAATTCTGAAAACTTGAATGTCTGTATTTCATCTGAAATATTTGAACGGTGAGCTTTCCATCATTGATTGGAACATGCATATATTTGGTTCTAGTTGCGTCAGTAATAAATGTGCATCTGGGATGCTTCTTCAAACTTTGGAAACAGTTTAGTTTTTAATTCTTTTGAGAAGTCTTATCCAGGTGATTTCATGCTAGTAGCCTCACCATTGCAATGCAATACAGTGCAAAAACAAATGACTGGTAGTGATACATCATTACTTGTATAATTGGCCATTTACTTAATTCTTCATTATCTCTGTGATAGCTATTACAAGTCTATTTGTTTCTTACATGTTGATTCTTTGTAAGATGTAGTTGGCTTTTTTCAGGGGTTAACTTGATGATTGAAAAATGAAATAACAGCATTATACACTAAGTCCTTGGCATTGAAGCCCATAATGTAGTCAGCATGAGCATAGTCCTTGATGAACTGAACACTACGCTTGTCCTCATCATGGAACTTGAGTATATCAAGTAAATTCTCAACATCACGAACATCTGAAAGAGCATCTGCACCCCCGTAGCTAATGAAGAGAGGGAGATCACGGGGAATATTGGAAAGGTTATAGATTGGAGGGAATATTTCTCCATAATGCTTAATATTATAGTCTGGTATAACGTAATTGAATTTTGTCAAGACCCCATTTCTAACAACTGCAAAGTGCACCATGTAATATTTTCTTGGTTAATTTTAATAGTAATTGAATGTGATACAGTAGTAACTAGTTAAGTTGCTAGATGGGAAAATCTTACTCTGAGCCAAGTGCACCATGTTCTTTGTTGATGTTGACTGAGGTTCATTCATCAAGAATAGATCAACAGTTGAAGAATTGAGGCAGCAATTTTTACCTGAAAATAGGACATCACATTTCAACCACATATATAGTTACAAAACTTGGATAGTTTGATTTATTTCTATAAAAAATGTGTCCCATATATAAATGCTAAAATTCAAATCGTTAACGAGTCGTAGAGTTTGGGAAAAAACTTAGACCAGTTAGTGCAGCCATCAAATCGTAGCAGTCTATCCCAGGGTGAGCACAGAGAGACTTGAGAAAGGCATCAACAGGTAACCTATGCAATGTAGTTGTTGAGAGAGCATTAAATTGCAGATAGAATGGTAATGGGGGTTTAAGAGTAGAATAAAACTTAGGTAAAGTTCTTCAGGCGGTCCAATTAATAATCAAAATTAAAGTTTTCCTAAAATAAAACTCTAATTTTCAACAACAGCAATAACATTTAAATAACAACACATGTTTTGTCCTTTAAATAAGTTATAAATAATAGTAAAAAAAAACATTTATTGTATAAAAATATGCAAGTGTAATAGATATTTTAGATATAAAAATTCTTCTAATTTTAAATACTTAAAATGAGCCATGTAAACGAAAGGCAAAAGAGTATGAGGAGATAGCTTGTTATATTGTGAGTTCAATGTAAGAATTCTTACCCTTTTGGATTAAATTCTGCCAGACCAAATAGGGTAGTGATCTGTTTGGCAAGAAAAAGATTTTTTCCGAGTCAGCAAATGCGTCTGCTTCTTTGTCTGTATGATGTATACACATGATTTTGTAGTAACAAGAGGCAATTTTACAAGTAACACGTACCTCCCCAACAAAGGACTTGGCCGCAACGACACCAAGTGCGGTGGTCATGTGGCTTAAATAGGCTATTGGGCTCAACAAAGCTGCTGATTTCACCTGATTAACCAATTCCCCTTCTGAGAAGGACGCCAAAGCTATCAAAGTTCCCTGCCAAACATGGTCTTCCACTTTCAGAGGAATAACACACTAAAGTTTATTTAAATTTCCCAGATATTATTATTGTTAGTATAATTGCTCAAAATAACTCAATTCCAAGAATACTTAAAGAAAATAAAAGGATGTAATAAGGGACGTAACGCAATACCAGAGAATGGCCAACGTAATTAATCTTGTGCCCCGTTTGGCTGAACACGTAATCAAACACAGCAGGTAGATCATAGGAAACAAGTTCATCCCAAGACCAATTCCAAAAGGCCTGCCACATTTACACAGAAATGTTAATTTAGAAAAACATAAATTTAAATCTGATATGGATTATTCAGTGACGTGATATATATGATTATACTGAAAAAACTTGTATCAAATAAAAATTTATCATGATTAATTATAAGACTCATTAGTTAAAATTTAATAACATTATATAAATTTAGTCTAACATGATATAAAATCAAATCACCTTACTCGAGATTCTAAAATATAAAGCTGAAAAAGAAGAAATGAAGAACGAACCGGGCTAGAAGGGTCCAATGAAGTATGTCGGCGGCTATATCTGGTTCCTCTGGTGTTAGCAATCCACACGTCAAAGCCATTATCAGCTAAAATCAAGGGTAGATCTTGCTCTGGTGGGTTCAGAAGCCATGTCATACCATCCTGCAAATAGTGTTTTCTTCAGCACAAATAATGTGGCAGAGCTGCATCATAATCAAAGTGTGTGTATGACATTTGCAATAAGTGGGGGTTCCTACCGTTTTGCTTCAGACGGTGCATAGATTTTCGGGTTCTTAAATTTTGCAAGCTTGCTTTTAGCTATCTTGTGTACGTGGTAAATATGTGTCACCAATTTATCATGAAAATTATAATTGGAATTACAAAACAACTTCTTTTTTCTGGTGATGGCAATGTGATTCTTCAACGTTTCAGAACTTGGGCGGCACCATTTAACGTGTTCCAAGCCACTAGTACATATATCCTGATCATATATTTTAAATCCGCCGATTATATTTTCCTATTAAGTGAAAAAAATATTAAATACAATTGTATGTTTTTTAAATGTAAAGAGATTTAATAAGACAAGATTAGAAGATATAATATTATTCATTACGGTTATGCACCGGACAAATTTGGTTTCTTACAATACTTTATTAGAAATATCAAATTAAAAATAAAATATATTTTATATTTTAAAAATGTATGTATTTATTATTTTCTTCATAAGAGAATTAGTAGGAATATAGAAAAAATGTATGGATCTCACACGTTTTGCGAATGCTTTTGTTATATATGGGTCTAGACTTTCTAGAGGTTGATTAAATAACCAGAATTAGTGGCTTAGTGCAGTAATCATTTAAGGGCTGACAATGACTAAACTATGTTTTCTAATATATTTTGTTAAATAAAAAATTAATTTTAAGGATTAGGGTTTTCTCACATTTGAAAATTTGAGGTTCCTAATGTTACCATACACTTTTTCGTCAACTTGAAGTCACGATGATTGTGAGTGTATAACCAAAAAGTAACACAAAAGGAAGAAAGAAAAACATGAAAATCCTTTTAAAAGTCATAATGAAGCATGAATATCGCAGGAAACATTAACTTGAAAGCCATCTGAAGGGGATAATTGCTGTTGCATATAGTGTGCTGGATCACACTCACTGGGTCAAAAAGTTTAGTGATGTTGACTCGAGTAAATCAACGCAATGTTGGTCGATTGCTTTTTCTAAAGATTAAAATTGGTTTATTATAAGGCTTTAGATTAGAATTTAATACTATAAAGCTGATTCATTTATTCAGTTGACCTTAGCTAGTAATGTAAAGCATTTATATACTATTATAGAAACAGGAGATTGATATTTGGAGGATCATATATACAAAACACCCTTTTCCTAAATTATCTCTGGTGATGATTGCTTTCCATGCACCTTTCGCTAGCTTAATTATAACGTCATTTGCTTAACAAAGTGTAACTTATTATGTCTTAAGCAACTAGACACATGGCCACAGGAGCATCGATCACTAATCTGTCACCTTTTGACTAAAATAACAAGAAAAACATTTCTATACTTCCCATTTAGATACTATTTTAGTGCCATAATGTGACAGACGCGGAACTTCACCCTTTTTGTCACCTTTATAGTTAGGTTCACACTCAATCATGAATTAGGATGCATCTATTACTTCAAATTTATACCCTTTTTATACTTATTACTTCTATGAAAAAAGATGAGAGAAAAAATGGAAGTGAAACAAACCTTTATTTGAAAAAAAAATAAAAAAAAACACGCTATCCCTCAAAAGTACAATTAGGATATTTTCAGGTGGGTAGATATTTTTGCTCTTCTTCTAAGAAGCTACCTTTCGAACAATTCCAAAAATTTAAAATATGGAGATTGTATAAACTCACTTTATCTAGAAATTTAACTCTCTATACAAAGAATGAGAGACAAGATTAAACACTAAAATAGTAAATGTGTGTTTAATTTTCTTTTAAAAAAGTTTAATGTATGTTTGTTAAGAAGTAATTAATTATTATTTTCATTTTTACGTGTTTGAGGATTGCTACCAACAACCATTAGTTATCAAGACTGATTCTACATTAAACCAACTATTATTCCAAAGAATTGTTAGAGAAAGAGACACGATTGTTTTTACTTTAATTTGCATCTCTAATACAAGATTAGGTGCGTACTTAGATAAATAACTTAATTGAACTATTGTTTAATAAACTTTTATGTCATAAAAACTTATAATATAAATTTAATCATAAAATTGATTAAAAAAAACTTATAAAATATTCTCATAAACGTTTTGTAAGCCATTAAAAAGGGACTGTGTAATCTTCTTGGCAATGAAAAAGGGGAACTGAAAGTGTGAATTGAGATGGGTGCATGCATTGCATTTCACTTACCACAAGTACTCCATGCTGTATTAGCACTGGTTGCTTCCTCCCATTCCCACCAACTTCACCTCGACCTTGTGGGATCCTTTGCAGACTCAGAATGTACCCATCTTTGGTTGTAACCTGAAAATGATTTAAACAGATTACAAACATATCATCACTCTAAATCATTCTCAAAACACTGTAAAAATCAGTTTTTGTTTGTGTACATTTTTGAAGCTCTTAATTAATTACCTCATGTTCCTCACACTTGTACCCGTAAATAATGACAGAAGAGGCACATATACCATACATTGCAGGGTTGACGATTTTGCCAAAGGAGCCACGGCTTGAAGCGTGTGCTTCATGAGACACAATTGCTGAGACTAAGAGATAGAGGGTCAAAGCAGCAAAATGCATTACAAGAGCCATATTGGTAATATTGGTCTAGCTATCTATGTGGGTATGTGTATATATATATATAGAAGGTGTGGGATTAAGGGGTTTGTAATGTATATATAGGATGGTATAAGAAAGGTGAAGAAAGTGAAATGAAACTGAAAAAGATGGACATCACAGGATGGGAAACCGAGTTAGTTTGATTCCTTTTTTTCCTCTCTTTTTTGCTTAAGGGTCTTTCACGATGCGTGGGGCCCACCAAATTTAGATCATCTTTCTTGTGGGAATGGAAAAGGGTCTCAATCAGTTCAACAAATTGATGCCCTGATTTCTGATATGTATCACTGTAGTGTTCACTAGTTGGGCCTCTTGTCTTGGGGTGCCAAGTCCCTCTAGGTTAGATAACTTAGCCAGTGTGGACTCTGGATGGCACCCCATTTGATTATTTTCTTCATTTAAATATCTAAAAATTAATATTATATGTATTATTGTGTATAAATATTTTTATTATATATTAAAAATATAAAAAAGAACATCTAAAGTGTCATCAATACAAAAATCATTTCCCCTATTCTCTGCACGATAAGCAGCCTCGGGGGATATCAATATGTCAAAAGGGATAACGGGCCCACGTTGCATTTGCCTTTTTCTCTTTATTTATGAAGAGGCTTCTATCTGTTTTCCAACGCTATAATAATTTGGATAACAAAGCACAAAAAATTGGAAAAAAGATAAAGAGAAGAAGTGGTCAGTGGGTACTGAGCACATTATATTGTTGCTTTCACTCCTATAACGCTTTCTGCTTTCAAGTGTGAACCCAAGAAATTTTATTTTGGGCTCTGCACACGGAAGAAGAAAAAGGGGTTATTCGCATTAAAATTGCTTCATAAGAATGGTTCTTGAGATAAAATGTTCCAGTTGATATACTGAATTCATAGAAGTGGTAAGAGATCATTTAATTAAAGGCGTTTCTTTTTCTTAACAATCACTGCATGGGTTACTTTACTCACCACAAGATTGAGTTAAATTTGCTTTTGTAAAGACCCTGTCGAGAAACCATGAAAACTGTAAAGGTCTTCAAAATGTGAAAAGTAAAAATGAAAATTTTTGTGCCATTTCAATGCCAGATTTTGATTCCAACGACAATGAAAATTTAGGAAGTTAAGAAAGTCTACTAAAAATGCTTATTAGTTAGTCTAAGTTGTTTGTTAATTCAATAAAGTTAATAAAATTCTGTGGTATTTATGGGCATTGTTTTCCAGATAATAGTTCCTCTAGGAACAATATTCTGATCCCATAAGTTATTCTATACAACGTTGAAATTACGCTGTATATGTGAGAATCAAAAGAATAAATTCTAACATTGCATTAACTATGAATGATTAAAATTAGAATATAAGTCATAATATTTAAAAAATATAATTTTAATTATCTTTTATTTTTTATCATACATGTATAATTATATAATCTAAATTTATTTGTTTATATTCATATAAAAATAACACTCTAACTAGATAGATCATAGATATTTTATATATAAACGGCTTTTCCCATGCTGTTGTCGTAAGTAATATTGAGTTATAATCCTTTATTATAAGCATTCACTTTATATTTTTTAAACACATGGATGTGTATTTTTAGGATGAGTTAAGGCTTTAGATATCTCAATAATTAGTTAACTTTGAATACAGATGAAAAAATGATTATTTTTTTTGTTGATTCTGTTTTCTATTATTAAGAAATATAATATTAAAATTTTATTTTAAGCATCTTTATTTTTATTGAAGAAAAATAAACTGGTTGGTCTGATTTCAAACTCTAATTACATCTTGACGTTAAGTTTCAAAATGTTACTAAAAAACATGTTTTGCACGGGTTTATTTTATTTTAATTAATTAATTTATTTTAAAATAAAAATATATAATTTAAATATAATATATATATATAATAAAAAATTATTATATTAAATATAATTACACTAAAAAAGATTATGAAATACTTCCTTATACACAATATTTTTTATATATTCTAAATCTATAAATTTTCAATTATTGAATTATTAAATATAATATTTTTTAAAAATTATTAATAAATAAATGAGCATATATTTAATTTATAATTTCTATGATATAATATTAATTATAAAAATAGTTATAATAAACTTCATATGTGTATAATTAAATTATATTGAAATAAATAAATATTATCACAGTTTATAATATTAATACTAATACATGCATGAATAAAATTTTATAATCATTCTCTAATTGAAATAAAAAAATTAAATAATTTTAAAATATGACATAATTTTAAATAATTATTTTTTTAATTTAATAATAATAAAATTAATAAAATTGAGATAATATTTTAAAATTTTAGAAGTAATAAATTAAGATAATAATAGAACTAATAATATGTTGAATTTAAAAAAAATACTAATAAATAAATATATAAATTTTAAACATACATGTATATATATATATATATATATATATATATATATTGTGATACATATTATTAGTTATTTTAAAATAAAATATAGTAAATAAAAATATTATAATTATAATGAATTTTAAAAGATAGATAAATAAATAAATATCAAGATACTTAATTTTTTTTAAAAAAAATTAATGATGACATTAATAAATATTTCATTTACTACTTAAAAATTATATTTTTTATGATAATGATGAATAAATTAATTTACAAAATTATGATACATAATAAATTTATAATAATATAGTATATATTTTTAATATTTTTTAATTTTAATTATTTATTAATAAATAAAATTAAAATGCTAGATTGAAGGAACATGTTGATTAAGTAAAGTAAAAATAAAGAAATTTTTTTAATTACTGTCATAATTTTATGAAAAAAAAAATTAATAATAATAATAATAATAATAATATCAATAACTTGAAGTGGATAAAGGAAAATAAGCAATAATAGGACCACTAAATAAAATGAAGAAATGTAAATATGCAGAAAAGTAAATGCAAGAATTTAAAACATAAGAAACTGGAACGGTAGTAAAACTAGCATAGAACCAGTAGAGGAAGAAGAAAAGAAAGTTGGACAACGGTAATCTGAACAGAACCAGCTAGAGAGAAAAATACAGAAAAGATAATTCTTTATTGAAACTTTTAAAAGAAAAACTTACAAGAAGATATCTCAGCGGAGCTTTTCTCTCTAAAACTCTCTTGAATGACTAAATGAAAAGGTGTCTCACAACATGGTCGAAGACTCCTTATATAGAAATTTAAAAATTACTGTTTCTACAGTTTTGGTTGATTAACTAAAACTATTAGCTATAGTATAAGTCATAATTCTTGAATATTTATACCAAAACAATCATCTTCATTCTGGTAAGCTTCGTCTAATACTTTCTTTGAAGAAGTTTTTACTTCATCTTTTTGAAGAAGTAGAAGAACATCTTTTAAATTACTTTTTAGATCTTCTTTTGAGTTGCAACCTGTTAGGAATGCTGCAATTCTTGATTTCTGATTGAGAAATCTTGATGTTTCTGGGTCAGAAATCTTGAGATACTGAGGATTTACACCAAAAAAATTATTAACTCCTAAAGGTCCTGTATGATCTCCATTAAATTGATTTCACCAACAAAAGAATATCTTTGCAATATGGGAAGAATCTCCTGATTATCTGTTTTGCTGTATTGATATTGCCATGAGAACGCCCAAGCAAGAGCAAAAGTAGAAAAATATTTAAGGTCAACTCCTATTCTTGATTCAAGACCAAACCTTCTCTTGAAATGATCATATCCTTCTTTAACTAGAGATAGAAGGATATCTTCAATAGGTCCAAAGAAGTCCCACCATTACAAGATCCAGTTTGAAAAATTGTAGTGCTATCCATAATTCTAGATTTTCTTAAAGTAAACTAACCAAGAATGTCAATTGAGTTTATTTTGAAACCAAAATATTCTTGTCCATGCATCGATATAATTTCAATAGTTATAACTTGTATAATCAAATGGTTGAAAAATTTTTTTTGTAGGAATTCAGATTTTTTTTTTTAAACTCTTTGGGGGTCAAAACTTTGAGAATTTTTATTGTTGAGTGGGTAATTATAGATGGATCTTTTGGATCTTTATAATGTTTAATGGAAACAGAATATGAATCCACTAAGATAAATTCATAAAATTGTCTGGTTCCGTTTAAGGTCAAGGGTCTGAAATGAAATCTTGGAGGGAGGACCTTAGACACTGCTTTGTAGGGAATTTTTGTCCCAAAATTCTAGCTCTATCTGAATTACTGAGGAAAATATTCCCTTGACTGTATAATGGGATGGATTTTGCAAGGTTTTGGAAATTTATTTTTCTTTTTGGAGAGTAACAGCTTTGCTGGTTTCTTCCAAGACATTAATAGATTTTTTAGTTTGGTTTAAGGATTGGATATGGTATTTAGACTAGTTAAGTCTAATTTCATTTCATCTTCTGAATCAATATTTGTCCAGGATTTCTTAGGTAAAATACCCAAGCTTCCTTATTGGAAAGCTAGTAGGGTGCTAATAGGTAAAGCATAGTCAACTTTAATCAGTTTAGTTGTTTTGGATTGGGTTGAAGAAGAATCAGTCTTGTTGGATGAATCTTTTTTAAGAATCCCTCATTGTTGAGTAGATGACTCAACAATCTAGATAGCTTTCTGGGTTGATGACCCAACTAGAGTGGATGACCCAGAAGATGTTGAATTTGAATCTGCTGAGACAGATTTTGATTTTGATTTATTTAAAGTTCGAGCAAGTCTAACTCTTCCTCTGTTTGTGGCTCCTCTCGTTGCCTTCCTAGACATCTCACTTATCCTGTAAATATTCACGAGTGAGATAATTAGAAAGAGAGTTTGAGATGCCTTTGAGATATTCAATTTCAAAATAAAAAATACTTAAAATTGCTTGCAATCTTGCAAAATTTGTTTAGAGGCAAGATTTTTTACATCTTTTTGTAAAATTTCTTTGACAGATTTGCAATCAACTCTGATAAGAAATTTTTTATTCAATAAATCAAATTAAAATTTTGAAACACATAAAACAATTGTCAAAACTTCTTTTTTGACAGTTGAATAATTCTGTTGTGCAGAATTCTAGTGTTTTGATGTGTATGCAATGATATATTCATGGGAGTCGACTCTTTGTTTGAGAATACCACCATAACTTATGTTTGAGGCATTTTTTTCGACAATTTTGAAGGCTTGAGGAATAGGAAGATAAAGATGTTTTATCTCTCTGACTTTAGTTTTGATTTCTTTAACAACGTTGGTATGAACGTAGAAGGAGGATTCTTTTTAAACCTATCATGTAAAGGCTTAATGATATTATTGAGGTGAGGAATAAATTCATCTAAATAATTGAGACATCCTAAAAATCTTTGTAATTGGGTTTTGTCGACGATTCTATCAAGAAATTTGTTAGCAAATTCAATTGATCTGCTGATTGGGATAATAGTTCCTTGATAAATATTGTAAGACCTTATATTTTAATTTATAAATAAATAGATTTTTCACAAAAATTCAAAATAAAGAAGTTATCCATTCAGAAAGTTTTCAAGCCAAAGTTCCATAAAATGTTTGAAATAGGGTAAATTACAAATTACATCAGTAATTGTTATAGGACTTAGTTAATACATCATGTTTTACAAAATAAGTTCCTAAGCCCTACAGCAATTTCATCCATCCTTCAAGGGTCCCAGTGTTGATCGTCTTGGTTACCTGAAAAGCAAGCATAAGGGTGAGTCCTCTACTCTAGTATAACACACAAACAAGCACAAAGACTCACCTGACTTATTCCACATGTTTCTAATCTCGTTCGAGTAACACGATCACAAGTACAATTCATTCCATTTCTAATAACAATGGGTGCGCTCACTGCACCAACAACCAATCCACACATATACAAACATACGTGCGCTCACTGCACGTAGCCACGCTCACTATAGCACTGTGATCACAGATTCCTGATACCCTCAACCTCAGGGGCTTACTCAGTTATACTATGGATAGTCGCCCGAATAGCTCCTGCTCCACGGATACAACATGTGCGATATTGAGCCCCTCAGGCAAAGGTGTTAGTCAGAGACTGAGTCAAGAGGAGAGTATGTGTAGCCTGTGGTGCACCCACGCTCACTGTTGGTGTCACCACTACTCTCTCTTCTCCAAGGTATTTCTACTGCCCCCATCTTCCACACCCCCAGTATATCTCTGAACCATTCATAGTTCCAACATCCAAACACATCATTATTCATTCAACATGCTATCCACACTCATTTCCAACCATTCACATTTATTTAATTAGCAATCAAGGGTATGTCAATACAATTTCATCTATTTTATCACAATCGTCATACATCATGCTCAACGTATTCAATGACAACCAACACAAATCACATCACTCAATTTTACACAATGTGTCGGAGGTCAGACACCTCCAGACTCAACCCAATTCGTATAATTCATCAATACACATATTTTTGCCTCCCATTTCTATCTCATTGCCAAAAACAACCAAATAGACCTATTTCTAACAAAGGTAACTAGAGTAAAGTCCTCCCTTTACCTCAAAACGAAGATCCGATCCAAAGTAATGGTAGAAACGCCCCCCTCCCCCACACGGTTTTCGACCCTAAATCACACATAAATTTCATGGGAACTCAGAGAGAACCTCAGAAACAAGAGAAAGAGACCAAAAACCAAAACCCTAGCCATGGAAATTTACCTCCAAGAGCTCCAAACGTGTTCCTCACTTTCAATCTAGCTTCCAAACGTCCTTGGAGAGTTCTAATCAGTAGGAATGTGTTTGGGTAGAGAAAATCGCGAATGAGAGAGAGGGAAATTGTAAAAATAATCCTTTTCTTGAACCCTAACCCTTCAAATCTAGTTGCGATACTCTCGTTACAATGACTCCTCTCGCTGCAGTGAGGCACCTCTTGCTGCAGCAACACCCTCTGTTGCTACAGCGAAAAACTCAGTCAAATCTACACTCTGATTTCTGCAGAATCTCGCTATAGCGAGATTGCACACAGACATATACCCTAAAGTGTCGCTTTATCGCTACAGCGAGACGTTCTCTCACTATAGCGAGAATGCCCTGTACCAGAACTTAACCTATTTCTTTCAATCCAAATTCCAATCACACATATGTATACATACATTTACATATATTTGTATTCACACACACATTCCCATCAAACTAAGGCACATCCGTACATCCATATCACCACCAAATCAATCATCATACCACAAAATAGTAATAAATATATATATATATATATACTCAAACAATATTACATTTTCGGGGCGTTACAAATATTATGACCAAGGAATCTGACATTTTTCTGAAAAAGATTGATTTTTTATTTTGACACGGCTAGACCTTTGTTCTTGACAACATTAATAAAAACATTTATATGTTTAAAATGTTAGTCTATAAACTGAGAAAAAATTAAAACATCATTGATGTAGACAATGACAAACTTAGAATAAGGATTAAAAATATTATTCATAATTTTTTTGAAATTCGGAAGGCGCTTTTTTCAGACCAAAGGGCATTATGTTCCATTCGTATTGCCTGAAAGGAACAGTAAATGTGATTTTATATCTATCTTCTTCACTGGTCTAAATTTGCCAAAATCCTGATTTCATATCAAATTTGGAAAAGATCTTAGCAGAGTTAAGTTTGTTAAGGAGATCTTTTTTATTAGGAATAGGATACCTTATCCATTGAAAAACTTGATTAAGGGGTTTGTAATTAATTACTAATCTGGGAGTTTCTCTTTCTAATTCTGCCTGTTTATTAACATAATATGCAAAACACGACCAATGACTCTTACTCTTTCTAATCAATTTTTGGTTTAAGAGATCTTTGATCTCATTTTGACAATAGTTAAGGAGTTCCTCATTCATCTGAATGGGTCTCACTTTGGTAGGAATTTAACTTTTTTTAAAGTCTGCTTCATAAGGAAGATTAACTATGTGTTTCTTCCAATTCTAGAATGCATTGGGAAGGTCAAAACATATATTGGATTAGATTGAATCTAAGCGAAATTGAATCTTTTTTCTGAAGTGATGGATTCTTTAGCTATTTGTCAATGTTAGCAAAAAAAATTTCTTCTTTCAGAAAGTTTATTTGATTAATCTTATTTTGAACAAAAATAATATTTTTGGTAAAAAGTTTATTGAAAAATTTGAAAGTTATTTGCTTGCCCAAATGACAAGTCAAAATTCCTTTTTTTGAAATTTGAAGCGAGAAAAGAGCTTTTATAAACAGTGTTCCCAAAATTACTTCATTTTTCAAGTTTTTGATTAAGAGAAAATTTATTTATATTTTAAACCCTTGGTTTTTAATGATAGCTTTAGATAATTTGTAATTAATCTTAAGCTTAAAACCACTAACAATATTGAGTTTTTCAGAATTTTTTTCAAAATATTTAGTAGGAATTAATCCTTCTAAAATACAGTTTGAATCAACATCAGTGTCAAAGAATGTTAAAGTATCAAGAACAAAATCATCAATAATAATTTTGATATTAATGTAAAATTTTTGAATTTTAACCTTGTTGATCAAATTCATGAAAATTTCTCCCGAATTTTCAGAATCATTTTTATGAGAAAATTGTTATTTCGTAACTTCAGATTCATCATTATCTTCAAGTTGGAAAAGAATAACTTCATGAACTTGTTATTGTTCTTTGATTTCATAAATCTTCTTTTTAAGATTGTTAATCTCAATCTGAAAATCCTGAATAGTGGTTGGCTTTGCTTAAGAACTATTTTCTAATTTCTTAAAAATACTATTTACATCAAACTTGTTTATTGTGAAAAGTTCTTTTGGTTTTTGTTTTGTTTCTAAAATGCCTTTAAGTTTATTAAGAAAATTTTTCTTTTCTTGAGGGTCAGGAATAGAATTAATGGCTTCAAAAATAAGATCTTGTTCCTTTGTGAAAATATTGACTTTTAGAGTTTTATCACTATCAGAAGAAGAAATTTAATTATCTTGTTGAATTTGATTAATATCTTCACTAGATTCTTTACCAAAGTCTTCTTCAGAAGATTCAATAAGGAGATTATTAATCTGGTCTTTAATAGAAGGATCAAGGTTGAGATTACTAATTTTTTTCTTGAACCTACAACATTTACTGATATGGCCAAATTTTTCGTAATTATAATAGGTTACACCTGTCCTGAGTTTTTTAGGAATGTTTTTGGGATAGTATCCTCACCAGGTTTCCTAGAAGGTTTTCTATTATATTTTCTCTTATAAGGTTTCTTTTTTATTTCTACTTCCTTCTTAGAATAGTGTTTTTTCTTCTGGATTGGACACGGAGTAACCCAAATTATTTATAGAAAGACCCTAACTCTCTTTTATTTTGGATTTTCACTTTAGCAAATTGTCTTTGGATCTTATCTTCTTGACATATTTTTAAGGTCATTTTCTAGACAAAGGATATAAGTTGATCATAACTAAGACTATCATAGGGAATTTTCCTCATTAACAGAATGACTCTAGAGCTTGTTTCTAACCAAATCTCCAAAAGACTTAGGGAGGCCAGCTAAGAATTTTTCTTGCCAGAAAAATTGATGACTATTTTCTCTAGTGAAAACCCTAGACAAAAAAGTACCTTTGTACAATTTAAAATTGCTTAAGTTTCTACACTTAAGATTGGACAATAACTCAGTGGATCTATCCTTCCATAAGGATGGATCTTCTATGAAATGTTGAGCAATGGTAGAAAGGAGAGTATTGATAGCATTAGATATTTGCTCATCATTATCTATAATGGCTTATTTCTTTACATTAGTTTTGACTGCAGAGAGAATTCTCTCTTTCTCAGTTTTAGTGAGATAATTATCTCACCATCCTTTGAGTTGACCAGAAAAACCAGCAACAGGAATATTAATTGTATTTTCAGTATAATCATGGGAAGTTAGGTAGCAGTGGCTACCATGGACATATGATGCAGAGTAGTTTTAATATTATACTCTTACTTACCATCTGTGCTCCATTCCTAGATGTTATTAGCGCTAAAACTTTGGAAACTATGCTCATTGTTTTCTTCTATAAGAAGGTCAGAAGCAGTAGTCTTATTGTAATAAAGCTTAGAAAGGGATTTCTAGTTTTTATCAGTAGTAATAATCGGATTGACTTCAAAATTAAGAATTGAATCTTTTTCATAAGGTTATTCTGAATTAGTTTTACTAATAACATTGACAGTTTTGGACAAAGATATAGTCTTTGGTCTAGCTCTAGATTATTCAGAAGATTGAGGTGTTTTAGGAACAAACATACTAGTAATTTTGCTTAATAGCTCATTAGGATCACCTAATTCTTCAAGGGATTTTGTTTTTTTTTTTTTCCTAAGCTCTAAGATTTTCTGTTTAACTTTAATATTGATTTTGAATGGTTTGAAAAGAGGTTTTTCTAAAGGAGGTTAAGAAGAAAATGTTTCTTCTTCTTTTTGATTACCAGTACCAGTAAAGACCTTATCTTTACCAATCTTATATCCTAAAACTTGAAGATATTTGTTGGTATAGATGGTTTGTTCCATAAGCCCTTGAATGTCACTGGGAGTGATAGACTCATTAGAATTCTTGGTCTTGAATGGCGTAGCCATTACTAGATTGTCACTATTGTCTTTTAATTTAAGCAATTGATACTGGGTTGTTGGAGGCAATTCACTCTGAACTATTTATTCATCTTTGATCTGTCAGGATATAACATTAGCATTAAGATTACTAATAATATCTACTTATCAAGGATAACCTAAATTGTTTTTTATGGTGTATGTATGAAATCAATCAAAGAAAGGAATATTTTGTTTAATTTTTTCAGAAATTTATAAAATTCATCTTGGATGTCACATCTATTTTTACCCTTGTAATTCTAGAAAAATCACTTTCTCTGAGGTTTGCAATCCTTATAATAGAATTCTTTCCTAAAGGTTTCCTTATCAATAACAAACTTATGAGACAATAGTTCTGCTATATGATAATGTATGTAAATTAAAATATATTAATTTTTTTTATTGTTATATAAACAAATTTATTTACAAAAAAATATCATTCATATTGAAATAGTACTATAAAATTAAAATATGTATAATTTAGTATTTTCTAGAGTTAGCTATATTAATTTAAAATATACGATAGACTAAAAAATATTTATGATAAAATTATTAAATTAATTTTAAATAGCATTAAATTTATTACTTTTAAAATTAAAAAAATTATTGTTTCATAATATCATAAAACTATTCGTTATTATAAAATTTTAAAATAAATAATTATAACAATAACTTATTAAATATAACAATTTTTTTAATAAATTATAAAGTTTAAATAAAATACCCTATAATTTTTAACTTATGCATTTGTTTATATTTGTTAACCTGAATTTATATAATAACTTATTATTTATAATTATAATTTAAAATTATTGATAAATTTTTTACGATATCATTATAAAAGGATGATATAACATTTTTTAAAAAATAACTCATTATACTAATATATATATATATATATATATTTAAATAATGTATAAAATTTTAAAAATATGATTTCCATATAAATATCTACAAAACTATTTGTTAATACCTAAAAATTTAATATATTAATTTTTTGTTACATAAATAAAATTATTATACGAAACATGTAAATAAAAACTAATAATAATGCAATATATATTTTTAATTTAGAAGTTTAGTTGTTAATAAAAATAAAAAATAAAAAATATATAATTTAGTATTTTTAAGGTAATTAAATTATTCTATATTGTTTGATAACTTAATAGAATTAGTATTATAAAAAAATTAATTTTATTAAATAACTAATTAAGTATAACAAAGTTATGTTGAGTGGTTATAAAATTAAAATAATAAATTTATTAATTTTTTATGTATTTATTTTAATTTTTAAATAATTAATATGGTTTGTTAATGATATAATAATTTTTTTAAAAATTTATTAAAATTAGAAATATTAATTTAATAAAATTTAGAAAATAAATTTAAAATGCTAGATGAAAAGGGATATGTAGATTAAATTAAAAATAAGTAAAAAAATATATTATTAGGTTTATAATTATTTTTAAAAATATATAAATATAACTTTAGTATAAACACATTAAAATATTATACCGTCATAAAAAAATAAATGCATTCTAACTATTTTAATGTACATCTATGGGTGTATTTGAGATATATTTTTTTGTGTGACGTCTTCATGTCTGTCTCTTGTGCTCTAATATTTGATATGTTACTTGATTCTACATAACAAAGAAAGAGTCAATAATTAGTGAACCTTATTTAAATATTAATTTTTAAATTAAAAATTATATAACTTTAAGAATATAACTTAATAAATAATTATATTAATAAAAAAAATATTTATATTAAATTAATTTTTTATGTATAATACTCATATTTTGATTTATATCATGGGAACTAATTGTAAGTCCACAAAATAACTGAATTTTTTTATTAGAAAGTACTGTTCTTTGCATTTGTATTTGAATATTCTTAGAAGAATTTTCAAAAAACATTGAAACTTCTTTTTCAATCTAAAATTTTTGAATAATCATATAGTTAAAATATAGAATGCTAATAAATAAATATAAATTGATATATTAATATAAAAATATTTTTATAACATTTTAAACACTAACATTTGCCAAAAGTTGACTTGCATTATTAGTACTATATGTAGTGTCAAGAATGACCACATCACCAAAGTACTCACAATCTATTACTATTCTTGCATCAGCCTAAAAAATATTTATTATTCGTTCTTTCACATGTAATTGAACTGCTTCCCCATACGTCGTTTTTCTCGATCTTTTACTATGAAGATAATTTTTTTTATCGACATGTGTATAACAAAGGTTTGCTCTTCCACCAGCTTGCCTACTCATCGATTCAAATGTGGCCTTTTGCTTAATGTTAGAATCATTAAATAAATATATGATCTTGAACTTCAGTTAATTTTCACTAAGATGTTAGCATGTGAGTCGCCTTTCGAAGGTGCAATTAATGGCTATGCTCTGCAACAAATTCATGAATTTGATACTTTTCAATCTCTTTCATGCATTAAAATCTTAATCTTGCAAGGCATTTAGTTCTTGTTTGGAGTCAAGAATTAAAATTTAAATTATCTCTTTTGTCTAGTTTGCATATACCCTCTTTATTACAAATATATCTAGCAATCAAAATCTTTGCATCTTTGCTTTTGTTAAAATATCGGTCGTGAACATTAAATCCAATCTTCTCACCATAATCAATTCAAAATTTCTATACTTCTTCTAAAGCATTGAACATTTTGCTTATCATAGGTTGGCACTCAAATTCATTACCTGAGTACGAGGCTTTTGAAGCATTGTACTCTTTCAACCATGGATGGTGGACAGGTTCAACCATATTATGCATCCTAATAAAGTAAAACAAGTAAAAAAAAACTAATAAATAATAATAGTGCAATTTTAAGGAATCAACATTAAATGTAAAAGAAACGAAGTTAGAGCAACATCATCTTCGTGGGTGGAAGAAGAAAGAGTTCCAAGCAGGTAGTTTGCAATCATCAATATCGTCATATGATAAAGAAGATGCAGGGAATAGAATTGCAGTGACTTTTATTTAATGAGTTTCAATTGTTAGCAAAGGAAGAAAAGTGTTGTACTTGATGGTTAAGGGATGATAGAGATAATGGTATGAGAGATAACTTGTAGAACAATACCGCAAGAAGTGAAAAGTAAAGTGAAAAAGGTATTTAGCATCACAAAATAAAATAGTTGTATATTCTTTTTAATCTCAACCATTGATTTCTTTTAATAGGTAATTAATAGCTTAGATTGATTCACTTATTTTTCAATTGAGTGGATCTACATTTGGGTTGGAGACTTGGAGTGCCCGAGCACGAATCTTTCAATTTTCAATTTAACTCTTTTTAGTTTTTCTCATTATTTATTATATTTTATGTTGATTTTAATTTTATTTGTAATAAATTTGAATATTTAATTATTATTATTATTATTTCAACTGCACTTTAAGCACAAGTAGATCTTTAAACGATGAACAAGTATTTCTATCAATTCAATAACCAATCCAAATTTAAAAACATTGTTACTATCACACAAATTTAAGGAGTAAAAAGTAAAAGATTTTATAGTGTATATTAAGAGTATTCTACCCAATAACTTGAGATTAATCTCTTCAAGACTTAGAAATTATTAAAATAAGTTCTCTTTCCAATACAATATTTTTCATACACACAACATGCATAAAGGATACATCTAACTATCAAATTTGTTAGGCTTTACTAATAATAGAGAGAATAAGATATGATCAACTTGGTTTGCAAATTTACACCACAGAACATAAGTCAAAAATTAAAACACCACTTTAAATAATTATTGCAACAATGAGAGTATATATAATTTTATTAGAAGTAAATTTAAAATAGATTTCGAATTCAATCGTTGTGAAGATAAAAAAAAATATAATTAAATTTGAGGATGTTGATCATTTTGGTGAGGATTCATTCTCATATCCCTAAATTTAACGTTTCTGTCTTCAGCACAGATGGATTTTAATTGAGACTAAATCTGAGATCAAATTATAGAGTATATGAAATTAATTAACAATGTATCTATATTTTAAATTTGTATTTTGTACTTTGATTTGGATAAATTTATTTGTCCTTGTATCTTAAAGTTTAGTTGTCTTTATATATTCTAATAGTCCATTCGCCTGCTTGATCACATATTATACACTTTACACATTTTATTGTAATTTTTATTTGTAATTAAATACTAGCACCAAAAGCATTAAAAATTAACATCCATATTATGCGATCAAATATACTAAAATAATAATATAAAAGTGTATTATATTGTAAAATTTCAATAATTACACAATCAAAAGTGATTTTGGTTTACATTATCTTAACATTCAGTTATCAAAATTACTTTTAGAATAAAAGTATTTAAACATAAATCATGTTACTACAAAATCAGTTCCAATCAAAATCAAGTTTGCGAAATCAAATTAACTTAAACTGCACTTTGCAAACTCTTTCAAACTTGTCGATGATTAGAAGACTTTCAGAAATGCCAAACACGATGAAAAAAGACAATAGAAAAGGAATTTGGACTTTTCAAAAACTGATAATAAAGTCCCCAAACGGTATGCCACCATGTACTGTATCTTTTCAAGTTCAATGTAGTCCTATATAACAGCTTGTATGTGAGATCCCTAAAATGGCTTGTTAGTTTTGCAGATTTGAGTTTCTTAATGAGAAAGTGTGTAAACAAAAATACAACTTCTTGATTTAAATTCAAATTACAACATACTCATTCCCACAAGCATAAATTAGATGTCTTCTTTTAGGACTAGTACCCCTTATTTTGGTACCTGAAAAATCTTTAGCTTTATGGCTTTAAGCTGGTTAATACTTAATAGTATGATTTAGATCTACTTTTGCTTCCAATAATTAATTTAGAATATTATAATTTACTTTAAAGCAGTTGTATGTCCAGAAAGGCAAATCCTTGCAAATAGGCTATCCTTTTAAAACATTATCCTATCACTAATCAGCCTAAATGGCTTATCATTCACTTAAATTTCAAGCTGAAACAGATCCAATAATTAATCTCGGTTCACTATTTTCCAGGTTAATTACACCATCACCTGAATCAGATGTGTTTAAAATAAAATTAAAAAATATATATATATGTTAAAATCCAAGCCTGCCTGAACTACCCGCCAAAAGAAAACCTCATCAACAATTCACATAGTAAACCACAATAAGCCAACAATGAGCTTACCACTTAATTCATTAAATCATAGTCATCCAATTTGTCATTGTACTGAAGCACCTTTCTCTTTATCTTGGAGGAATCCACCCATGTAACAAAGTCTTCCATATTCCTAGTTACAAGGAAAGCTGGATCTGTAACTGTGTCTGGACCAACTCGTATATGACCCTGCTCTATGTAAGTGACAGCTTCTTTCAAGTGCTCAGCAAATTTTAGTCGCACCAATACCGTTGCAAGCCTACGTCTGCACAATGAGAGAAAATAAATTTTTGGAACAATCACAGCAATATAATGTAAGGTGGTGTTACTAGAAAATGTAGCAAGTTTTGGTCAGTATCATTAGAAGAAAATTATAATTAAACCAGCAACTTTCCTACATTATCATGAAACTGATATATATGGGAGGTTGAGCACACCATTTTACTGTATCTGGAATTGGAGTTGCGCCACGGACTTAAAATGGTGGGTGTCTTTCAATCTCTTGGTGCACTAAATATACTCTTTTCCTTATAAAAACTTATATTTGATTTTATCTAACCAGTTACTTGGTTTAGCCTTCAATAATAAAGCATAGCTAAAAATAATCTGTATGACCAAGATTCTCACGCCTTTCAAATAAGATGCAATGTTATAAGTAATTCAGATTTCTCAGCACAAAATGAAAAAACTCTCAGGTATTAAGTTATTTAATATCATAGAAAATAGCAGCTCTAGCCTTTTTTCAATACATCTTCCTTCATGCAACTCAAATATTTAACTAACCTAGCATTTCAGCCTCCAACTTAAGGAACCATAAGTTAACCTTAAAGTGACAAAGTTCTTATCTAAAATTAGATAACCTGAACAATCATCCACTTGATTACAAAATTCTAGAGCTACCTCCACAGTATTATAGATGTCACGTCTCAAGTAAACATCCAAAATTAACATAAAAATCATTAAAACTCCCCAAATTCTTGAATTTTGATTTTATTAACTATACCTCATCCAAAATTGAAGGCCTAAAAGGTAAACTTTATCGGAGTCCATAATAATACATGCTTTCTACATTTCTAAACTTTGCTTCATTACTGGTCCCATCTAAGTAAACTGGCTTCATTTGTTTGATATATAAAAGTACAGACAGGTTAATTTCAACATTAGTTAACCTAGAAAAATTTTGGCTCTAAGTTCTAACTACCTCTATTGAAACTCCAAACTGCCACCACCTTCAAAATTCTCAAACAGAACTAATCAAGGATATATTTTTATTAACTAACTTTCCCAAGTCTCTCTGTCACTGTCTAACATACCCAAAATCTAAAATCGGATTGCCCATAATATTTTAAGATAAAACAGAAATATCTATCAATACCATATCTTAGAATCATAAACTCAAAGCCCAAAAGACAGACATTGGTACTTCATTAAGACCTCAGCTTCAAGAAGTGTTGAATGGAACCACATATTTGACAGAAATGACATTCAAAAACAGATCCTTGATACTATTTGTAGACACAAGGAAACAGATTTTAGTGGAAAATTGTAAGGACCAATTGCAAGGTACGGGGCTTGAGTCCCACATTGAATGTATGGCATTCCAGTGTGAGGTTTTATAAATCCTTGAGCTCTTCAATTACAACAGCTAGCTTTTGTGATATAGTTCTCCCAAGGTTCTTACCACAATTCTTTTGGCACATCATGCATTGGATCATAGCATACACGGCAAAAATATAGGGCCACAAACCATAACCAGAAACTAGAATGTAGGACTCTGGACTAAATTTTAGCAAACCATGATAGTACAGGACAGAATTTGTGTTCTTGCATTTAACTTCAAATGTCAAGACTACCAAGAGCATAACCGTTAAATCCTGACTCAGCTCAGGTATGGTTGTCCAACCGCAAATCAAAAAAGAAAGGGCAAAATACAATAAGCATCTCAAGTGGAGGCTTTGTTGTAAGTCAGAATTTAACAGCAAAATTCCTAGCATAACAATTTTGATATATCGCACAACAACATTGGAATCACAATCCAACAGAATGAATCCAAAATTTGAGTTTGGTGAGAACTTAAAAGTTTGTGTTTCAAGTTGAACATGTGTTAGGATAGGAACTGAAGTTCCCCATAGGAATTTTAATAAAATTCAGAGAACTGAGTTCTGATTAGGATTACAGTATGAAAATGCCGGAAAAATGTAGAAAAAGAAAGAAAATATCAGAGAAGGTATCCTCCTCTGCCCTGGGGCACACGACTATCTAATGATTGCCTACCTAACTCATTTCCTCCCTCTTCCCTCATATCCCACACAGCCTCTAACTAACCTCAATGCTTCCCACTCTTGCAACATATGCAACAATGCAAGTTTGTTACAGCTGATGCAAATCCCTCTTTTGTCCTTACCAATCTAGGAGTGTCCAACACATCACCACAATTTAGACAGAGTTAAATTCCTCAAGTCCAAGGCCTTGAAGTTGAGGTAATGAGTCAAATCCAGTTGGATTCAAAACGCAAAACAAGTTGTACTGAACAGTTTATGAGGATAAATCAGGACTAACAGAAAATGTGCAAAAAAATATGGGACTACAACACCATAGTTATACACTCATACTTTAGGAGATAAAGATGAGTTAATAGAACAACGATCAGAAAAATACTAGTTACCAATTGAAAATAAAAAATCCTTCCCATTGGAACAGCCTGTGAGATTTCTTACAGTAGGTAGAATCATAGCCAGCTACAACTTTGTCTTCCCCAACCTCCTATCTCAGACATATTTTATCTTGGTGTGCATCTCTAAACCTTGTAGTGTGTATGTGTGTGAAATTGGCCACAAAAGACTTTAAATTGAACTTCTAACTGGGGTAGACTCTGGATTTGTAGTGAGTTAAAAAGAGGCAAGGCTCTTGAGGTAGTCAAATGGGTCAAGTTGTGTTGTGTTTATGCTTTAATCATTGCACTTCAGTGTACAGCCAATGGAGTCCATCATAGGAACAGAGACTCCAGCCAAGGCTCTTCCTTGAGGTTCCTTGTCAAGGTTCATTTCATAACAGCTACACCTATAGTAATTTTTATTGTATTTTTTTTGTTTTGTCGAATTATTTTAGATGCATGACTTTATTACAATTGAAAATTTTATTGTCTATTAAAATTTTGTGGTTTTTGTACAATTTTATTATGCCCCTTATTAGTTTTGTTTACCTTATTTTAGCTCATAAAATTTTAATTAATCTTTTCAGGTATATTTTAATAAAATTATTTAAACTACATTTAAAGGTACCGAATGTTATAATAGAAGGGAGAGTGACCATGAAACAGCAATTAACAATGTACAGTTCTTTTTCCTCTTGTTCCTCAACCTTCTCTCTGTTCAGGGCTGAAGGTTGTAACAGTTATAGATATAAATGACATTATTTGCTCCAAGCTCTTGACTAGAATTGTCTTAAAAATTAAAATCTCATTTATTTCCTCTTACTCTTGATATATTTTCATTTTGACATTCTAATGTGCAAACAAATAAAGTTAACAACTAAATTTTCATTCAATGCAACAAACACAGAAACAAGTTTCTTTTACCTGCAGAAGGATGACACAGTCAAGCGTTCGCATAGAGTGATGCTTTGCCTTGTTGGAATCACTCCCATGTTGTAACTGTCACAAAAAAAAAATGAAACATGTATGTGTAAGTAAATATCATGATATCTCACTACATTTATTTCCTCCTCTGTTTCAGGCATTAACCAAGAAGAAACCAAAAAAATGTGGTCCCTAAATCAGTAAAGTCACAAGTTTGAACTCTAAACTTCAATAAAACTAAACAGGCTCAACCATATGTTTAAAAGTTTACATAAATCAGAGTGAATCATAGTGAACCTACAGCTTTTCCAACAGCTTATCTGTCATATCAATCCGAAAAGGATCCTTTGGGTCCATCTGTTTCAACATGTTTACCAACTTCTGAACCATATTGCATAAACTTGAATACCTATTCATATTTCCACCATCCCAGTGGCAAAAAAAGGGTCAGCAAAAAGCCTATCTAAAATAAAGGAAAAAACATAACATCAGAACAACATAAACATCATGAGTTGTAAATAATACTTTTTGTAATCATCCCGTCCAGTAACATGGTAGCGTTGCATAACCAGGTTTTCTCTGTGACCCCCTTCTCTCTTCCATTCCAAGAAATTTACCTTCTTCAAAAGCTTCTTCTCATGAAACTTTAACTTCCGCATTGTTTTTCACTGTCATCATAACACACAACCAAATAATCAGTTTAATTATCTGCTAGTTAATGGATATCTAAGCTTTACCAAACAAACTAAGTTACCCAATTCAACAGCACCATAAATTGAACTATCAAGTTCAAAACTTTGGTTCAAGCAGTGACTAGTCAAACCAAATATATGCCAACATTAGAAAAGAAACACGAGCAAAGTCATCCAATGAGCAGGCAAAGACTACTCTTTAATAGCTACAAAGCTTCAACATTATGTAACATTTTATTATTCATATAAACTTCAAATCAAGCAACACAACAAACAGAACCCATTTATTCTGCATTAAACCAGAACAACAACACTAGGAACAATATCATTCGAATAGCTTGAATATACACCATAACAGAACCATAAAACTTAAAATCTTATATGAGTTGTCGCCACCACTGATGTAAAAGAACTTCACAACATTGGGACATGATGACTGGTGTATATGGCGTGCCTAACTCATCGAAAATCACCAAAACAAAACGCCGTCACACACCATCACTGAGAGAAGCTGAGAAAGAATGAGAGATGCAGAGATGCAATAGATTTACCTGGTCTCAGAACCAGAAAGAGTAACCGCAAGAGAGCGAGCTCAAGGGAGGCACGCCCGGAGCACGAGAGAGCTGCTAGGGTTCAGAGCGAGGAGATATTTGGAAAAACGCAAAATTCTTAAAAGTTTAGTTAAGTACAATTCCTTATTCAAATTTTCAATCTTTTTTATCTAAATAAAATATTTTCACTTATAATAGTTAAAATATTCATATAAAATAAATTTGACTTAAATTGTTTTCTTATCGTTATAAGAGGTATTGCTTTTAAAATTAATTATTAAAAAAGTATTAAAATTTAATTTTTAATAAAGTTTAATTATATTTTTAATCTATATAAAAGCATAAACTTTTTACTATCAGCGTTATTTAATATTTTAATATTTTATTATTTAAAATTAATATTTATAAATAGAAATTTTTAACGTATTTTAAATTTCTGCGTAAAATTATTGAAACCTTGTCCCCTTTCCGTGACTCTGCAGCACTTCTTCCGGGAACCCAAATTATCGTAAGCATGATCAGTGCAAAAACATATCCGTTCATGAAATACGGGTTTTGTCTTCTTTTTTTGCAGTGTACAAGTTTGATGCTAGTTTTCAAAGCAAGAGCGTCTTTGGAGCATCTATTATCCCTGAAAATGGGGTTTAGATCTAGAAGTTGTGGGTGAGTGCTTAGGGAAACATGTTTAAGATTGCAGTTTTAAATTTGTAAGGATTGTGTTCACACTTCTTAAATGGAATAGTTGCTAATGGAATGTGCTCCATTCAGTTTTTACATCTTCTGCAATTTCCTCCCTAGAATCTTTCACATGGCTCGCAGGGAGTTTCGCTTCTACCTGTTTAAGTCCCTGTCAAAAGCAATGCAAGCAATAAAACCACCCATGAGGTTCAACAGAAAAATAGTATTTAAAACACTCGATGTTCTACAACTCCATATCCTCGATCAATAACACAGTGATAAGAATAAGAATACTATTATAATTTGTACAATCATATTTTAGAATATGAATAGATTCTTTCAAAATTTAATTAGGTAATTAAATATATATATTTTTATTAAGTGTTTATTTGAGTTATTTTTATTAATTTGGTAATAACTATTTTGAAAGCAATCTGTGTAAATCTTGTTATATATATTGGTACTGTATTATCAATTGCAAAACAGAGAGATAAAGAATTTTAACTCTCTTGAAATTTATCATACCATTAGAGCACAAAAACTTAGGGTCTAATGAAAAGAAAAGTAGAATCAAGGGAAGAAAATTCCCTCATCATATAATCTTAAGAGGGAAAATAATTTGCCATAATGCTACAGAAACTGAAGGATACGGAGCTCAAACTCATCCTTTTCATAAGTAAAAAAATTTGAGTTATTAGATTGACCGCTAAACAATAGCAAGTATTGGTAAAAATATTAAACACTCAGGCAAATAAAAAGATGACAGGTAAGCATAACACCATTATATAGATAATTTATTATGGAGCATTTAACCATATGACAAGATGTAGTGACTTGCATAATATTCAAGGCTACCTCATAAGGCTCTTTGATGGATAGTATGTTGTTGCAGCCAAAGAAGGAACCATGATGTTAAAAGGGGGTTTAAAGCTTACAAATGTTTTCTATGTTCCCAAATTAAATTGCAATCTACTATTAGTGTCACTGCTAATAAATGAATTGGATTATGTTTGGCAATTTGCTAAGAACATGTGTGTTGTGCAGGACCACACTTCGAGGATGCTAATTGGAGCGTGTGAATGAAAGAATAGGCTCTATTTCTTCTATGGAATTGAAGAAGTAACAATGTTTAAAGTTAATGAAGTAAACTAACCAAAGCTTTAGCATATGCGCTTGAAGCATCCTTCTTGGAAAATCACAAAGTTGATACTATTAGTAAAAATAAAAAATTTAACTTGTCAAATAAAGTCTGTGATGTATGTCATAGAGCCAAGCAAACTTAGGAAAGATTCTCATCTAGTACTCATAAACCTAGTAGCTCATTTGAACTAGTCAATTGTGATTTGTGGGGAGCATATAGAACTCCTTCTTGTGATGCATTTTATTTCTTGACAATGGTGGATGATTTTTCACATGCTATTTGGATTTATTTACTTATTGAGAAAAAGGAAGTGACTCGAATATTGCTTAATTCTTTGCTATGGTTGAAAGACCATATAATAAACGAGTGAGAATTTTTGGAAGTGATAATGAGACAGAATTCAGTTGCATGAAAAATTATTTTCTTGATCATGGGATTGTGTTTCAAACATTTTGTGTAGGATCACCACAACAAAATGAAAGGGTCAAAAGAAAAAACCATCATATTTTGAATGTGACCTGAGCTTTACGATTTCAAGACAATATCTCTATTGAATTTTGGGATGAGTGTATTTTGACTATAAGTATTTAATAAATTGCACACCTTCTAAAGTACTGAATGGGAAGACTCCATATGAAATATTGCACAAACAAGCACCCTCACTTGAGTACTTAAGAGTGTTTTGATCATTATGTGATGCTTATAACTAAGAACGAAAAAGAGATAAATTTGCTAGTAGGAGCAGAAAATTTGTTTTTGTTGGCTACCCATATAGTAAGAAGAATTGGAAATTGTTTGACTTATAATGAAAAGAGTAACTCTCAAGATGTTGAGTTAGAATTTCCTTTAGCATGTGATGATCCTAAATGAAAAGGGTTCTTACACAACAAAATAATTGTTGAAAATTTTGAAGATGACATTGAGGTTTTGGATTGTGTCCAAAATTTTGAACCTAGAATGCTTTCTTAAGATAGTGCAACACTAGATATGGGAGTCAAGGGGTAAAGTTAATGAAGAGGTGGCAGAACCACTACCTGAATCAGCATTTACAATTGAAAAAATTATTTATGCAATAATTGAGACTGGTCTACTCGGAAGAGGACATAGGATAAAACAACCCTCTACTCAGTTGTGTGACTATGTAACCAACACAATTCAACGGTTGAGCCTATACCTAAGCTCACCTTCTCCAACAAATTCCTTATATATGACCTATCCTTTAGCTTATTATGTAAACTGTGATAGATTTTCTTTGGCATGTCGTGTTTTCCTTGCAATTATCACACAAGATCATAAACATGTTACTTATAATGAGGCTGTTAAAAATAGCAAGATGAAGCTTTTGAAAACAACAGTACATGATTGTAACATCCTTGCCCCTAAAAAAAAAGGGACTCTGTTGTAAATGCGTGTACTAATGAACGAAAAGATTTTATTTTGTTTTGCAAAAAGATTTATCGTCAACCTTCATCAAAATATGCAGAAAAAATTTGTAGTATTTATGATGCTAACCTAAGTCGTCTCCCATGAATCATTGGATGAGTAACCAAATATCAAACATGTAGTGTGTAATGTATTCATAAAGCAAGTAAAAAAAGGGGGGGTTTGTGATTTCAAGTTCAATCAACTTAAGCAGAAAATTAAACTGCAAAGTTCAATCGGTAAAATATAGTAACCCCTAGTTCATTCATGTTGACTCTATCCCTATTCCTCTCAAGATTTAATACTCTTCTTCTCCTCCCAGAATTAGGTTAATTTAACAAGTGAAAATTAACCTTATATTTCCATACGAATTAAGCAATTCAATGGACTCCAACCTCTCATCCTAAGATTACGCAACCTTAGAAATAAACCTAGAATTAAGCAATTCAAGTTTAGAATCTCATTAAAATGAATTAGAGTTAATTAAACAATGTCCCCTCATTCAACCATTAATTCAATTCAAGAGATTAGGAAGAAGAAATTCATGAAAGAAAAGGAACTATATTAACATTCAAAGCTAAGGAATTCAAGAATCTATATGAACTCACTAAGGATTACAAGAAAGTTTAACCCTCCATGAGGATGGGTCTCACCATTACAAGATGAAAGTAAAGAGAAATCAATAACATCAAGATGAATAATTAAAGAAAAGTGAAGAATAAATGGAATTCAAACCCTAGGTTGAACCCTTGGCTGTCACCCAAGGCCACTTTAGGCTCTGCAAGTGTTCCCCAAAATGGAAAAAAACCTAAAAATGTGTAAAAAGATCCCTACCCTAATTTCTCAAATTCTATTTATAGTGCAGAAATTTTCGCCCAAATTAACTACTATGGTTTTATAGTGATAACGCACAATGCTCCATAGTAGTCACTCTGGCTTCATAGTGGTTACGCGCAAGTCCTGCGATTTGGGCCTCTCTAGAGTTATCACTTTGGCTTCATAGTGATAACACGCAGTGCTCCATAGTAGTCACTCTCGCTCCATAGTGTTTACGCGCAAGTCCTGTGCTTTTAGCCTCTCTGGAGTTGTCACTTTGGTATCAAAGTGATAACTTTGGCTGCTCCAAAGTGTCTACTATAGTTCCATAGTAGCTACACGTAAGCCTTGTGCTTTTTGGTCTCTCTGGAGTTGTCACTATGGGTTCATAGTGATCACTTTGGTCTGCCCTTTTGCATTTAGCTTGCTGTAGTGTTCACTATGGGATTCAAAGTGATCACTTTCATCTCAAACTTTCTCAATTGCTAAAAATCCATGGAAAAAGTCTAGAATTTCCTGTACAATTATTCAAATGATCAAAATTG
This sequence comes from Abrus pulchellus subsp. cantoniensis, assembly GCA_024086825.1. Taxonomy (NCBI): domain Eukaryota; kingdom Viridiplantae; phylum Streptophyta; class Magnoliopsida; order Fabales; family Fabaceae; genus Abrus; species Abrus pulchellus. Next base: position 19,916,025 of record CM044050.1, on the reverse strand, counting down.
CAAACTATATCTATGTAAATCAATGTAAATTAACTAAAAATTAAGAAACCTATAATATTTGACCAAAATGATGTTTTTATGTTATTTACACTTCTTAAGTATACTTTTTCTATTAAGAAATATCAAAATGACAAGTAAAAATCCAATAAAATGTGGATTCATCATGTACAAGATAAAACATAGATCCAATGGTACAATGGAAAAGTTTAAAACTCGATTAGTCATTCTTGGTAATCATTAAGTAGAAGGGGTGGATTATACAGAGACTTTTCTCTTATTGCAAAAATGGTGATAATGCAATTAGTTTTGACAGTGGCAATAACAAGAAATTGGGAGTTGCAGTAGATAATGTGCATAATACATTCTTGCATGGGAAACTTTAGAATGAAGTATTCATACAACTACCACTTGATTTTTCTATTCAACAGCATGAAATGGTATGCAAGCTTAATAAATCTCTCTATGGATTGAAACAAGCTCCTAGGTACTGGTTTGCAAAGTTATCTATAGCTCTCAAGAGCTATGGATTTGCAAAATCACTTTATAATTACTCTCTCTTTGTGCTATAAAAGTCAGACTTGTATCTTGTTATTTTGATATATGTGGATGAACTTATCATTTGTGGAAATAATCAAGAAGCAATTGATAAATTTAAGACTTACTTGCATACTTGTTTTCATATGAAGAACCTAGGAGCTCTCAAGTATTTTCTTGGAGTTAAAGTAACCCATTTCCTAACTAGCATTTTTCTTTGTCAACAAAAATATGCTTTTGACTTAATTGTTGAAGTTGGCCTTCTTGGAGCTAAGCCAGTGATCACACATTTAGAACATAATCATTATTTGGCTCTTGCTATTGGCTCGTTGATTGATAATGCTGAACAATATAGAAGATTAGTGGGCTGACTTATCTATCTTTACTTTACTTGACCGGAACACTTATACTGTGTGCACAAATTTTCATAATTCATGCAACAACCAAGACAAGAACATTGGGAAGTAGCATTGTGAGTTTTTCGTATTTGAAAGGTAGTCTTGTTCTCTCACAGGGTGGTTTATTATTTTTGGGGTAATCACCTATATCTTGAAAAACTAAGAAACGTCACATTGTTTTTTGCTCATCTGCAGAGTTGAATACCATTCATTAACAATGTAACGCCTCAGATTTTGTAATAATATTTTAATTACTATATATATATATATATATGAGAATTTTCATGTGTTTATATGTTTGAGTATGTGATGATGATGTGTATTGGATGATGGTATGAATGAATGATGTGGATATATGCGTATACGTGAGATGAATATGGATGTTGATTGTGCATTGTGATTGGATGTGTTGAACTGGTTGAAAATAGGTTAAAAGGGTATTTATGGGATATTCTTGCTGTAGCGAGAGAGTCTTCGTTGGACTGTGGCATTGTGATTGGATGTGTTGAGACTGTGGCTTTCTTGCTGTAGCAAGAGGTCCTTCGCTGTAGCGAGAGAGCGACAGTGAGGGGTGCATTTCTAGGTGCAATCTCGCTGTAGTAAGAGGGCCTCAATGTAGTGAGATTTTGCAGAAACCAGAGTACAGTTTCCTCTGAGATTTTCATTGTAACAAGAAAGGATATCGCTGCAGCGATAGGACCTCCCTGCAGCAAGAATATCTCGTTGTAGCAAGAATGTCGCAACACCTTGTGTATTTAAGGAGTTTAGGGTTAGGAAAAATGCATTTCCACTTTCCTCTCTTCTCTCTCTCTCGTCAGTTCTCTCAATCTCTAGCCTTTTTCACCGATTAAACTGCCCCTTAAGCCGTTTGTGCCCTAGATTGAAGATTAGAATCATGTTTGGAACATTTGGAGGTGAGTATGTTGAGATAGGATTTTCAGTTTTTACTCGTTCTTCATCCCTCTTGATTTCTCATGGATTATTTCATGTATTTAGGGCAAGAACTTGTGTAAGAGGTATTTCTACCATTGATTTTGTGATGGGTCTTCATTCTAAGGTAAGAGGAGTTAATCCAAACCCTAATTTCTCTTGGGTACTTTGAGTTGATGAAAAACCCCTAATTACTTTTATACTATATAAATGTAATTGGTAATAAAGGCTCTAAATAAAACTGTCTTTGAGAAATACTATGATTTTACTAAGTAAACATTGTTAGGATTAGTTGGGGTATGTTATTTGATGTTTTTGAAATAATTGATTATACTAAATAGGATAGACGACTTTATTATTATGTCTGTCAGATCGTACGATTGGACTGAGTCCGAAAGTGTCCGACCTCCGGCACATTGTGATAATTATGTGATGTGTGGAATTATTTGATGATATTATATGTTGGATAAATGTTTGTTGATGATTGAGGCACATTGAGATTGGTTGATAATATTTCTGTAGCGAATGATATATTTATCATAGATGTTGTTTGATAGTTGAGGTATGCCAAATGAGCAAAATTGTATTATTAATGTAAGTGTTTGATTGTTCTTAAATAAAGAAAAGGTTTTCTGTGTGATGTGACATAATGGTTAAATTGTGAGAAAAGTGATTATAATATGGAAGTCAGAATAGATGAATGGATATGATTGCAATATAGGTATTGTAGTACGACCCAAAGGGTTACGCATAATATATGTATTGTAATACACAAAGTTATTAGTCAAGACTCATGTATTATGACACGTTGCCCGTAAAAGGGTGTGGAAAATAATGAGAAACGTTGTTGGTGAGTTTAGATAGCTACAAAGATACAATTGGGGGTATAGAGTACAGAGAAGATTTGAAAAACCTTAGGGAAATGAGGATGGTGAATATTAAGTGTGAATAAGTGCACAATGATTTGTTGAAAATGAAATCATTCACAAGCTACACACTCATTTCTTGACGAGACTCCTGACTATATCTTTGCTAGAAGAGGCTAGGTTGGCACACGTGTATTCGTGTTGCTGTAGCTAATTGGTAGCTATCTAAACTGTGAATGCCTCAAAGGATCCCAGGAACATTAAATATGAAAGTGAAATAAATGTAAAAGTGTGATGTGTATAAATTAGTATTGAAATTGTACAGTCATAATATATGTATTGTAACATATTGGTTGATGTTGTTATGATATATGTGTTATAATACATTTATTGATTGACATGATATAATAATGTATTATGATGGGCAAATTAGTAGAAAGATGCTTGATCCAAAATGGTGAACATGATTGATTGATTGTCCTGTGTGTGCTCCTTTATGATGGTAACTTGGATTATTTGAGTGTTATTGCCAATTTAATCTATGTTAAGTAATATTCCTAGTACTATATATACATATGAGTACTTTGCCTATAATAAACCAGAGATTTAGTGGGACGGAAGATACTCACCCTTACTAATATTTTTAAGTAATGAAAGTGAAGAGATAAAAATGTTTGGTCCATCCTAGAATCATAATCCAAGGGTTATTGGAAGGAAGACTGCTCTGTAGGGACTAAAGTCATTTGAGAAATTGTATTGTTTATCTAATTATAATTTGTATTGACCAAAATTTATAAATGACTTTAATGTCAGATTTTAGAATTTAAATATTTGGGCAAATTTTGGTTGTAAAGAATAGTTTAGAAATGTTCTTAGTGAAAATCTGAAATTTATATGAATTCAAAATGAACTAAATGGTTTGCCATAAGTTAAGTTTTATTTGATTATTTCAAAGTTTTACCCTTAGAAGCTTGCCTTTTTTTAGAATTTTATGAAATTTTCATAAAAAGGAAAAATAAAATTCTATCTTTATTTTATTATTAAATCTGTGAATAGAAATGAATTTATTTCTATTCGCCATAAGAATTTGTTTATTTGAATAAAGAAAATGAAAGCGTTACAGACAACACCTATTTGTGAACTTAAATGCTTGAAAAGTGTTTTATCTTGCCTTGGTGTAACTCGTCCTCAGCTCATGCATATTTACTGTGACAGTCAAGTGACTCTTCATATTACCAAGAACCACGTCTTTCATGAGCGTACAAAGCACATGGAAGTTAATTGTCACTTTGTGCAAGATGATATTACTAGTGGAAATATTCAATCAACATATGTCTCTACTCATGCACAATTGGCTGACATGTTTACTAAAGTTCTTGGTAGCTCTAAGTTTCATGTTCTAGTTAGCAAGTTAGGCATCCATACTCTACATGTACCAAAACTTGAAGGAGGTGATAAGAATAAAAATATGATTGTAATTTTTATGATCATATTTTAGGATATGAAATAGATTCTATCATAATTTAATTAGGAAGCCAAATTTGTATATTTTTGTTAGGTGTTGATTTGAGTTATTTTTAATAACTTGGCAGGAGCTATTTTAGGAGCAATCTGTGTAAATATTGTTGTATATATTAGTACTATATTATCAATTGTAAAATAGAAAGACAAAGAGAGTTCTCTTGAAATTCATTTTTATAAAAAAGGAGAAAGAAATCAATGAAATGTGAATCTTAGCTGGTGCGATGCAAAGAACACACTTAGAGCATTCCAACTTGAACAACAATCATGTATCCTTAGCCTTATGGACAGAGACATTCTCCTCCATTATCATAAAGAACCTCTCGCTAGCGGCATCGAACTTCACCAAACTAGCTTCCTTTCTAAGCTAGCAATAGAAGCTTCAACGACCCCTAACAACCATGGCAATGCACTCATTACGGCAAATGGTAAGAACAAGCTTACCAAAGAAGTGTAGAGCAAGGTCATTAATGACATTGCAGTGGACAAGAGAGGGACTTGAGGTGAATAAAAACATTAGCATTGAAGATGGAGAGGGAGTCAAAAGAATTGGTGGATACAAGATTGTAAGAGAAGGGGATGTAGGGAGGGGCGTATAAGGAGAAGGCAATGACAATAGTGGAGTGGTAGTGTAGAAAAAGAAGAGAAGTTTAAAGAACTTTTTTTACAAATATTTAAAATGTGTTTAGGGTTTATAAATATTAATTTTAATAATAAAAATTAAAATGACATAGCAATGACATAAGAGAGACGAATCGTTTTCCTGTTAGTTAGTTAATCACTTAACAAAGAGAATTTGATGATAATAATTAATTGTTAACTTTTAAAAAAATTCTAGAATTGAATCTTAACCAAAAACTTAAAAACTTATTGTGATGCTCTAAAATAATAAATTATTTTTTTCATAATTCATAAAAAATTTATAATTTTAAGTAAATTATTAATTAAATCTTTCTCAATTGTGTGTGAGAAAAATTTAGCAATGTCTTAAAACTTTTGTTTCTTGTCAATCATTCTATGAAAGCTTAATGATACTCAAAATGAAGAAATTTAAAATATAATTAAATATTTTTCCCATTGTAACATAACTTGCTAAATAAAAATAAAATTTTGAACAACATTAAATAATTAACACATTTGGTATTACTTAAATACATGAATTCAACATCCATAAGTGATAATTAAAATACTTTAGGACTTAAATTAAATAATTATAAGGTCAAAATATATCAAGTCTTAATGAACAGATTATTCCCACACCAAAATCCTGAAAATATGATCTTAGTCTGGATCAATCTTCATTTCCTGAAATGTAAGTAAGGATGAGTCTTTTCCTCACCACTTAATTAAAACTAAGTAATCAATTGATAACTTCATAATGACAAATATAATAACAATTTCATCACACATATACTATAATCATATAATGCAATACATTATCTATATGCATTCACCAATTTTCATATAATATGATCATAGTCTTTTAATACTTTGGATATTCTTTGGGCCTTAACATAATCAATCACTGCTTTTGAGATCCCTTGCGGTCTTCCATATGTATATATAGTCATTGGTTAATCGTTGCAATACAGATATAACGTGTGCAAACTCAATCCCTTAGTAAAAGTATGGTTATGAGTATGAGTCAAGAAATGAGTGTGAGACCTATGATGTTTTTACTTTTATTAATTATGTGAAACTAATGAATAACATTCACCACTTTACATTTTTTTTAGATTTCCAAAATCGACTTTATCTCTCATGCTCTCAATGTATTTTTGTAACTATCCACACTAATTTCTATCACCTTTTGTAATAGTACAAATTCTACCTTTTTTATTTTTCATCATACACTTATCAAATTATATTGAAGGTCGGACACTTCCAAACTTAGTCCAAATCGCATATTTTATTAAATCACATTTCAATTCATTCAAAGAACAATTAAACATACATCATTCAATTTATTATCTTAAACAAATAACCAAAAATCTCACTTTCTTTGGAAAAGCTCGGGTTCAAATAACCCTTGAGTCAAGTCTTATGCCTTAGTACTTCAAGAAATCAATTTCATCTCATATTTCAAATATAGAGAAACATATAACCTTTAACACATAGTCAAATATTATACACACATTTAATGATAGGATAGAACTCTACTTACCTCAAGTAGATGATTCGCGAAAGGTTTTGTGGAAGATATCGTCTGAAAGATCAAGTTCTCCCTAAGTATTATGAAGTGGATTAACTTTCGAGAAGAAAGAAAATGATGAAATAGAAATGAGATTGGAAGTATAGTCTCAAAAAAACTTACTGAAAATCTGATAACTCAGTTTTGAGAGAGGTTTAAAGTTCAAAGGTGTTTCCTCTGAGAAAGGAAATGAGAAAATAGAGAGTGGAATGAGAAATGTTATTTACCTTGTGGTCTAAGTTTTGAAACAATGATGTTACTTAAATACCCCTCTTTACTCCTGAATTCTTGCTTGAGTGAGGTATTCTCACATGAGATAGACCATTGAGCGAGAACAAGTAAACATAAATTTTTTTACACATTTGTTGATAATCTCTCTTGAGCAAGATAAGTTGTCAGAGTGTGACCTAATATTCTAGAGAGTTCTTAATTTGCTGCCTTAATCTCGCTTAAGCAAAAAGGCTCATCGTGTGAGTTGTAACACCTTAAATTTAATTCTAATTAAATAATAATTTCACAAATCGGATAGCCAAATTTTTTATAAAAGATTTTGAAATAAGTGAAGGGTTACAAATTATATCAAATAATTACAACAATTTCAAAATAAAATCTAAGTCCTACAGTAGTTGTCACGACCCCTTTTTATAAGGGACCGAGAACATTGTTTCTACACCACATACTTATTTAAAATAGGTAAATAGCAGAGAATATAAGTATAAAAAAATTCACTTCTCATTCAAAGTAAAAATGAAGTTCCTTACAACAAATATCCAACAGATCAACATAATATTACATTTAGTTTATAATATTCAAAATACCAAAAAAAATTATAATACGTGACTCCCTCGACATGAGGTCTCATATATAAAGAAAAAGGACTTTGATGCATTATTACTCAACTCCAGCTTCTAACTTTTCTTCACTGGCCCCTCAGCCTGTGAAGTAGATGCAACACCTGCTACATCTGCTCACGTACCACCGTACGATCATCGCAGTACACACGCACACAACGACATAGAAAGAAATGCAAGGGTGAGCTTACCAAACATAAAATAAAATTATATATATAAAGCAAAATATTTCTCACAGCAATAACCCCATGCATTTCCAGCCCATCTAATGCACGACATGAAAACGGCTTCCAACCGGTTTCACACCTAAGTAATCCGTATGAACCGAGCGGTCCGGGAGCGACCCATTGGTATCCGGATCCAGACAAAGACAAAGACAAAGAAATTTCAGCATGAACTTACCGATTACATGTCTACCCACCTAAACATGTAACTCGGCTCTATAATGATGCACAACATATATCTCAAAGATGATGCACGCCACCAAAATTATTTTAACAGCTCAACTACGGCAAGTTTATAATAGATCAGCCAAAATCTCAGCATTTTAAACTAATTAACAACAGTTACAGCTTAGAAAATAACTTTTATTCAATAGATCTAACAAAATCATATCAAAATATCTTGAAATAACATATTAAACCGTTCAAAACATAGTTCATAGGTTAAAGTAAACTCCCCTTACCTCAGAAAGATGATTCACACAAGATCTACCGAATATTACTTGATTATAACAAAAAATTCACCGAAGATTCAGCTTTAGAACGGAGTTTCTCCTAAGAACACCATGAATTTCTATAAGAAAGAGAAGGAGAAGAGAAACGAACGGTAAATCTAGCTTCAAACTTAAAGAAACTTACTTCCAATCCTTCAGAATAGATGTAGAATCTCAGATCTGGCGAGAAATCTAAGTTTAGGAAGGTTTAGTATGAGAGAAATGGTGGTTTACGGCCTTAGAACCTTTGAGAACCTTGGATAGAGGTGAAGAAATGAAAATTTCGTGTGAAGCCCCCTTTTTATAGAAAATTTTCGAAATACACTGTTCACACGTACTGTACACGCACTGTACGCGTATGTGACGTCACCGATGACGTCAGCAGTCACTGTACATACACGGTTGGCACTGTTCATACACGGTTTGTACGCGGTTTGCACTGTTCATACGCGGTTGGCACTGTTCACACGCGGTTTGCACTGTTCACACGCGGTTTGCACTGTTCACACGCGGTTTGCACTGTTCACTTTTTTTTTTTTTTTTAAATAATTTCAACTCCATCTAAATATATTCCAATACCAAATAATCCTTCAATTAACATTGAACAAGTATAAAATATTATAGATTACTCAATAATAAATTAGAAGCCTGACAGTAGTCCATCAGTCCTTTTACTAAGTCTGGTGCTGATTGTCTTGATTACATGAAAATAAATGTAAGGGTGAGTACTCTACACTATCCAAAAACACACAATCAATGTAGAGTCTCACCTCCAGAACATTTCCAATACATTAAACAAACACAATCACAAGCAGCATTATCACACATGCTCATGTCAATTTAATACTGATGCACTCACGTCATTGGCATCATTTCACATCTATAAGTACAATACATAAACTTATGCATATGCACGCCAACCACACTCACTGTGACACTGTGATCACAGATTTACACCATGAATGGTCACCAGTTACCCCTGCCTCACAGATACCACGTGTGCAGTCACTAGTCGCTCAATAAAGATAGTAGTCAGAGGTCTAGTCAGGAAGAGAGTGTGCGGCCCGTAGTGTACCCGTTCCGTAGTCAGTGTCACCACCACTCCCTCTTCCCTAAGGTATTTCTACTGTCCTTATCTCCCACATCTCCAGTGTATCGTTGAACATTCACAGCACATTCTCTATTTCTCAGTTTCATTCACGCATGCAATAGTCATGCTTACACATGACACACAGCCCACATGGCACTCAAATACACGGCACTAGGCCCACATTCATTTCACATTACACGATACATAGCCCACATTTATTCACAATATCATTAATTCACCAATCCATGGCATTCCATCATACACAATCACCCCCGCGAGGTCAAATTATTCTATCACACATCACATTGCATATCAATTTCCATCAAACACACAATTTCTATCTTCTATCTCAGCCACATTGCATTAATCATCAAAACGCACAAGAATTACAATATATTGAGATAGGGTAGAGTCCCCCTTACTTTGGATTGACGTTCCACACTCAGATTTGACCATGGACGTGTTTTCTAAATAGATTTCGACCTAAAACATATGGAAAAACTCCATGAGAACTCTAAGAAATCGACAAATAGAGAAAAGGGGATGAGAAACGGAACCCTAACCATTTAAACTCACTTCCAAGCATTTCTCACACGGATTCAACCTTCAATCAAGCTCTCGAACGGCTTTGGAGGCAATTTAATCGATGGAAAAGAGTTCTGGGTTGAGGGATTCGAAGGGATTTTTGAGAAACAACTTCTTAAACCCTAAACCCCCTTTAAATCCTTTTCTGATCGCGACACTCTCGCTACAGCAAGATATTCTATCTCGCTGTAGCGAGGGGACAAAACTGCATCCTGGTTTCTGCAGAATCTCGCTTCAGCAAGACCCTCTCGCTATGAGACTGCACCCAGAAATGCACCCCAAACTGTTGCTCTGTCGCTACAGCTAGACGTCTCTCATCACAGCGAGAAGGCGACAGTTCTGGTCTTTCCTCCCAGGGCTTTCTTGCTATAGCGAGAATCCTCTCGCTATAACGATAACAGCCCAGTATCACGCTCTGTACTTAGGCACTTAGCCTATCTCAGACCTATCTAGTCATGCATACACATAAATACACACACCCATGTACTCAATACACATAAACATCATCATCAAATAAATCAACACACATATGAATATATATATATATATACATATATATAATAATAATAATAATTAATATTACCAAAATTCGGGACTTACATGAGCAAAAGTACAGTTAGAGAATTCTAATTCATTCTCGCTTAAGCAAGAATGCTCTAGAGGCACCTCTTTTAGATCAATCAATCTTGCTTGGGCGAGAGCTGCAGCTTTAAAAAATAAACCTTTTCTATTTTAAAAACAAATTGTAATAAAAATAGGGACTAAAGTGTTACACTTGTCACAAATAATGCTACTTTTATAAGGACAAAAAATATAATTAAACTTTTTTTAATAATTTTAAAAATATATATGCATTTAAATATTATAAATTACACTCATTTAAAAATTTATTTATGTAATAAAAATTTATATTTTTATTTTTAGACGAATATTTTGTTACATTTTGACATGTAATATTATAACACTATTAATAAGAGTTACTCTTTATTGAATTTTATTATATTAATTGATATTACAATGACATAACGTAAAACATAATAAAAGAATTAATATGAACTAAAATGTAAGTTTTTAAAATACATGAACTCTTTCATAAATAAATGTAAATTATAAAAATTAAATATGTATTTTAACTTAATTTAAGTAGGTAAAAAATTAATTTATACTATTAACGTTTTGTCTATTAAATGTTACCTTAGTTGAAAGAGTTAAACTCAATACTATTACATTTAATTGTTTGACCCATTATGAAAACAAATATAGACAGTATTATTGGAAAAATGAACTCTAAAAGGAAAATATGGGAGCACTATTCTTATAGGTTATGTATTTTTCAAATACAAATCAGGCCAAAATTGGTAGGTTGTAAAAAAGAATAAATTAGGTATAATAGATTCTAGTTAAGTTATTTTTTTATTTATCTTTTTTATTATCAAGTCATTTAAGTCAAGATTTAAAGGACTGAAATCTACATGGATGTTTAATGTTACATTTAGTTCAATTTTTGTACTACATTACATTGTTTAATAATGTGAAAAGCATTGTGTGAAACTTGTAAGCATAATTTTTACTTTGATACTACACCATTAGAAAAAATTTGTGAAGGAACCTTGTGTGAAGTAAAAAAAAATAATATTATTTAAAACATAAACATTGATAGGTAGTCATGTTTTAAGGCAATGTCATTAGTTAAAGAATTTAGACACGGAAGTGATATGATAAAAAGTATCTTGATTGTCATTTATTAATGGATTAAGATGGATTCAATGCCATTAACAAATGACAAACTATATTTTTTAAAATATATTTATTATTAAATAAAATTTATTTAAAATTATAAAAGTCATACGGTTTCATTCTTAATTCAATGATATTCACTTATACTTTTATAGTTTCTAATAAATTTTAACTAAAAATGTACTAAAAAAATATTTTTAATTCTATAAAGTATTATATGAGATTCTCATGAATTAAAAATAACTTATTATATGTTATAAAAATAATTGTGAAATAGACGTACACTTAGAGAATAGAGTAGCATAGACAAATGTCATATTTAATTTAAATAAGAGAAAAAAATGACACAAGTGAAGTTAAATGTCTAATAACCAGAGTAAAATTTTAAATTATTTTATAATATGTTTAAATAAGAAACGAAATAACTAGAAAAAAATGTAAGAAGATAAGAAATAAAATTAAAAGGATTTTATATTTGAATAAGTTAAAATAAGAAATAAATAAATAAATAAAATATCTGTACTTATTTACATAAGTCAAAAAAGAATAAAAATTAATTAAAATATATTAAAATTAAAAAACTATACTAATTTTAAAAAAAATTATAATGTTTTTCTTAACAAATAAATTATTTTTATTTTTATTTTATTTTATATTATACTAATAATTTGAAAAAAAATAAAAAAAGGAAAACTCCAATTGTCTTTCCCCTTTCACTTCCTCTCATGTTGGGGGATTTTATTTGTTGATAAACTCCACAAAATTTATAGAAACTAAATTTGAATTCAATTTATAAAATTATTTAAGTTAAAATATTATATATAATATTAAATTTATTACAATTTTTTGGTTAGTCTACAAATATATATGTATCCTAAACTTCCTAATTTTAACTTTAACAAATGACATCTTCATCACATTCGTCCTCTAATCTTTATCTTTAAAAAGTGAAGTGCATAGCTAACCTTCAAAATACTTTAATTCTCCTATGTACTAACAACATTCTTAACTCATGAAATATACTTACAATAATTTTTGTATGCACAAATTTCAAAGATGCACAAGTCTAACCTACTCCTCACCACTTGGATAATCAAAACCAATTTGGACACCGTAAGAATATATTGTTTAAATTTGTGAACGTTCTTAACACTTTAACAATTGCTCTCATCCCACTATAGTAAACTTTAGGATTTAGGCTCTTATATTGCATACTAGTTAGGAACTAAACTCCCATTTTTGGAACATCTATTGTTGCTTACCAAATGAGATCAAACAACAACATGGAGAATAGATGAAAATCATAAACTAATCTCTTGATAAAAATGGATTTAGACGGGATTGTAATGGAAGTAGCATAAAAAAGAGAAAAATAATCAAGATAATACAAACTTAGATTTACCATTTTAAGTTAATATTCCTTATACTAAATTTAAAAGTGAGAAACATAATCATTTTGTCCACTATTACAAGTGTCACTTAACAAAAGTTAACATTATTAAGATAGAAAGTATTAAATTGAATTAAAATACTCAACATTTAGCAAAGTCGATAATTAAGGGACTCATTTTAAAATTTAAAGGACCAATTTATCCAACACATACCATTCAATCTAAAGATTTACTCTTAATCTACTTATTATCGTGGACACATAACAAATAACAAAAATAATGAGAGCGCAAAATAAAGGTTGAATTAACACTTTAATGTTGAATGATTTTAAAAATAAGAACATTTGCGTCCAATAACTTAAGTCTTGAGTTTTAACAATGATGTTGTGCATTAAATATGCAAGACCTTTAAAAAATTATAAAGACAATTCTATCTTAAAAATTTTAGTAAATTATAGTCTCGTGTATTTTATTTTTGATATTTACTAAACAAAATATAACAATTTATCTCTAGTTATTTTATCGTATTCTTATTGTTCAAATTTTTATCTTAAGGGACCTGATTGATTAGAAAAATATGATAACTTGTTTTTTCAATTGGATTATTACTAATACTTTATACTCTTTTAAATATATTATAAAAATAATTATTTAAAAATATAATTCTAATGCTTTTTATAAAAAAAGATATCATATGAACACTTCTTTGGTAAAAACTATTTTTAAGAAAGTATACTTTTCATAAAAGAAATTTATTTTATAAAAAAAGTATTTATAAAATTCTTCTAATCTTTTGTAATAATTATAATTCATTACCAAATAATAAATTTGAAATGAAGTACAATATTAGGGACATAAGACTAGTTTTCTTATCTCTTAATTATAATATTCGTGCATTCCAAGACTTATTTAACTTTCAAAAATAAATTTAAATATATTAAATAAGATTATTATACAATATAAAGTAAAATGCATAAAAAAGTAACAAATTTATGTCTACTATATTTGTATGCATAATTCATTTTTATTTTAAAATATAATTTTTTAGTACTTAAATTTTATAATAATCATGTATTAAATTTTTTTTAATAGAGTATGTATTTATTTTATTATGATAAAATATGAGTTATACCTTTTAAGTGGAGTATGGTATAAAATTGAAATATATCAAAAATAAACATGTTAAAGTAATTTATAAAATGCTTTATTACAAATTACATTTTAAATATAGTTCACGCACTAATTGAACCAATTAAATATTAAAAATTCTTAATTCTTGTAGTAATATCTTAACAATACAACTTACATTTAATTGTAAATAACAAAAATATGTATTGATATATGCAGCTATCAATGTCTTCTAATGACATATAAGATTTTTAAACTTAATCCCTTTATTAATTATGTAATTTTTATTTTTATTTATTTTTATTTATTTTTATTTAATGACGTGTTAATTTGTTTAAATTTTAATTAATTTTAAGAATTAATTTATAGAATAAATTTAATTTTTAAAATAACTTATGTTAAAATTTATTTTTGAAAGAAAAATATTTTTTATTCGAGATGTGTTTGACTAGGTAATTTAATTAAGTGATTATTCAATAAATTTTTCGATTTGATCATAAAATTTACTAAAATAAACTGAAAGTAACTTATGGATGTTATAAGTTATATTCATAAATGTTTTACAAACTCTTTTCAACAAATCCTTAGTTACATCTGTGAAAGATATTTTTTTCAAAACTATTCAAATTTACTTATCAAAATAATTATAAATTTAATATATATTTTTTTCATATTATAATATACTTGTTTCAGTAAGTAGTTTAATTAAATGCCAATTCAATAATTTCTTTTATACAATGAAATTTGATTATGAAACTTATCAAAATAAGTTAAAAGTAGCTTATAGAAATTATAAATTATTTTTAAATATTTTTTATAAGATGTGTGTGCACGTGTGTGTTGTAACATTTAAATTTTATATTTATTATGTTAATTTTTTATAATTAAATATATAAATTAAAAAATGATGATAAAAGTTATTAAGATTAAAATTTTAATATATAAAAATTAAAATAATTTAAATTATAAGTATATAACAAAATTTTAAAATTTCTAAATTAGATTGATATGAATTATTTTTAAACTGTTTAAGAAGTTATATAATTTTTGTTATTCAAAAGTGTGTTTGGAAATTTGTGTAATTGAATTTTATTCTTGTAAGTGTATTGAATATAAGGGTAGTATTTGACCTAACTTCTTTTATATTTCTCTTCTAAAAAGAAGTTAGGTCAAATAGAATTGTAAGAAAATAATATTTAAATAAAGCAATTTTTTTAAGATGAAACTTTTATCAAAACTAATTTTAGGAGCTTTTTGCTTGTACTAATCCTTTTCCTTACCTCATTGAATGACAATCCATCTCAACTACACTAATACGTTCTTAGCTAGAAACTTAAATTCTACCTAAAAGGAATTTTCATAGCTTTTACAGTAGACCTCACTTGAATTGTTGCCCCGAATTGTTGCATTTTAAGGTGAACATAACTTGAACAGATAACATGGACAATGGAAACTAATTTTAAGTATCAATATGCACATACATGATTTCAGGCAAATGGACAAGCTTATTCATTGTGTAAACAAGGTAACTTTCTCACTTTGGATGAATTCAATTAGTTGTGCTTTGACCCATGATTTTGAGTATCAATAACTGTCTTTATTCTGGGTATTATTATGAACTTTGATCGTTAAAAGTTTGCTTGATGAATAACTTTAGGATGCATTTAGGATGGACAACTCTAATTTTTCCTTTTGTGTATAATCTTAAATTTACCTTATATATATATATATATATATATATATATTTTAAGGGAGAAGATTTTGTTATTTTGAGAGATGAGAGAAAAGAATTAATTAATAAGAGAGAGAAGAAAGTGAATAGTAGAGTAACAATGTCAAATCTAAGCTATTTTTTTGATTCAATGACCATTATTAATGCCTTTCACCTATTATAGTAACAAATATTGTTTGTAAAAATTACCAATTATGCATATCATGCAAATGGTTCCTGGAAATGATACTTTTTTTTTTGGGCTATGACTAGACATGATACTTTACAAGTAGGGCAGCTATCAAACACTATGTCAATTTAATAAATAGCTATTATTTAGTATCATATGTGTTGTTAGGAATAAATATGTATCTTTAAGATTCAATTTGTCATATACTCCATTTTAGTTATAAGAATAGAGTATTATTTTCTTTTATTATCCTATTTACACAGTTTTGATGTAATAGTTTATTTGATAAAGGTATTTGATTAAAATTAAAGGTATGCTATCATAATAGAGATTATGAAAATGAAAATCATGTCTCTTATAATTTAATCTAAATTGTTCTTGATCATAAGATTATTATAATTAAGACATTAATAATTTGGATAGACCGATATATATGTGACAGTATTTATTGGATGAATATTAATAAATTGTGTTTATTAATTTACATATATAGATGATATACTTATGCATGTAGTTATTGAATTGACTCAAACGAAGACTTTTTTGTAGTTAATATTACCTTATATTGTTAATATAAAATTCTCAAAAAATAAAATAAAATTTTCTTTGACATTATTATAGGAATCAATAAGTGATTTGTTATATTTTAATTCTAGACACCTATTTCTTTGGAACATTAGTTGAATTGAATATTGGATATAATTAAATACTTGTAAGAATAATAATAATTTAAGAAGGAATATATTAATTATAGGTAATGAGATTCAACTCTATTAAAATTAAGACTTTTGTGAGGACAATTAAATGAAGAAACAAAGAAATTTTCTTAAGTCATTCATGATAAATTATTTCATGCTGGAATTGTACCATACTCTAGAAAGTTAATTCAAAGTTGTAAGGATGAAATAAAATATTATATTATTTTCTAATAGTTCTTGAAAGTAAAACATATTACTCCATGTTTGGATTATTCCTCGATGTTAATCTTGATTATTAAATTAGTGATTATTAATTTATAATACAAATACTACTTTTGTCTCTTAACTTTAGGGTAAAATTTGTTTTCGTCCTCTAACTTTTTTTTATTCATTTGAATTCTCTAACTTTTAAAAAAAGTTTCAAATAGGTCCTTTTCCATTAAAGACCCTAGTTTTGTTAAAAAGTTTTGTCGTTTTATGTCACATATACTGTACATTGTCTTCTTCTTCAGATCTTCGATATGGTTTTTGGCACCTGTTCTTCTTTCTATTCCCTTTCATCTTCATCTTCTTATATTGAAAACTCTATATTCTTGCCACTAACACCAAGCACCCACCCCAAAATTCCAAATCATAAACAAATTAACTTTTTAAATATCCATTTTTTGTTTCTGACAGTCTGAGCTTGTTTTCATATTGTATTTTAAGCTTTCGGAACACATTATTCTTGTTAATGAAGGCTTTAGAGGTCATGGTAGAATGAAAAATTAATAAAATAAAAAATAGGAACGTGTTTTTAAATCTACCAAAGATGAAAAATGAGTACTAGAAAGTTAGGTTATTTAGGATTTGAAATTTGGAGGTGAGTACTTGATTTTAGTGGTAAGAAGATGAATTTTTGAATATAAAAAAATGAAGATGAAAGGGAGAAAGAAGAAAGAAAGATGCCAAGACAAGATAAAAAATTTAAAGAAGGAGACATGAATAGTAATATATAGTACTTGTGGTACAATACGACAAATTTTTTTTAACGGAGTTAAAGTCTTTAACTAAAAATGACCTATTTAAAAAATTTTAAAAAGTTAGAGGATTAAAATAAATAAAAAAAAGTTAGAGAATAAAAGTGATTTTTATCTTAAAGTTAAGGTAAAAAAAAATAAATGTGTCTCAATTTATTATTAGTTTATTCACACATTAAAAGTGTTATAATCTTAAAAAAAATATTCTTATTTGATAATTAAATTTATAAAATATATTCTATCAAATTAATAATATTTCTTTTAAGTGAATATTTTTTAAACATCAATAATAATAATAATAATAATAATAATAATAATAATAATAATAATAATAATAATAATAACAACTAAGCTTAATCTCAGTTTAAATGTTAAAATTTTGTATATGTTGATTTAGACAATTGACTTAATCAAGCCAGAAAGAAGAAAAAAAAATTTGTTTGACTGAATTTGATATATTACTAAAAATTAACGTACAAATTTATTTTATTATATGATATAAAATTTTTAAGGTACTCTTTTAGAAATTTTAAGTTGACCTGAAAGTTTATATAAAAAATTATGTTTAAAATAATAATGCATTAAGATAGATAAATAAATAAATAATTTATTAAGTAAGTTTTTATATATAACATAAATCTGATCATAAATTTTATAAGAATAAATTATTTTTTTATAGCTAAGTTATTTCAAGAAGGTTATCAAAATAAATTAATTTTTTTTATAAATAATTAAAGACTTCTTCATATTTATTGCGGGCATTTGTATTGTTATTATTATCTTTTATTATTGTTATCGTAGTTATTATTATTATTATTATTACTACGTGAGAATTAACAAATAGCTGAATTTGGGAATTGAGTCAAATTGTAACTCCGCTTCAGGTGTGCGTTGAAAAGCGAGGAAGGGATGGAAGGAGAAGAGGGGTCTCAGCAGCCGCAGTTGGTTCTCGCCGATAAGCTATTCCTTCTCCGACAACCCGATGTGCAAGACATCGATAAGGTTCGCTACAAGGAGGATGTTTTCACTCACGTCAAGGATAACGGTAATTAACTCTCTCTCTCTCTACCTCACCCCCTTTCCATCTTCCTCTTCTCACCACATGTTTTCTCTACAGATATGCTCCCTTTGTACGAAACCCTAGTCGCCGACTCCGTTTTGGACATGGATCGTACCCTTTTCGACTCCATACGTGCTAAAATTCAGGATGAACTCAACAAGCTTGACGAAAAGTGAGTTTCTCTCTCTTCCTCCCTTTACCTTCTATGCTTGCTTCAAACCCCAATTTAGAATATCCAATTTGAAATTTAGTAGGTTAATTAACGAATCTACCCGAATCTGAACGAAAGGTCAGTGGTGAAAACTTTTACCACTATTGGATATGTAATCCTTTTTCAACGGTTATTTTTCAATTAACCGACCATCTTATGTGAGATTTGCTTATTTGAATTATACAAATGTGTTTTGGTTTGTGCTATTTTTTTTTCTTATGCATCTTGCTGCTTGTTGTGATTGGTGCTTCATCATTGTTGTCACTTAGGTTGTGAAATGCACCTAGATAGATAGTACCTGCTAACTGCTGTATGATGCATTTAACTAACTAGAGTTGATCATTTGGGCACATTGTTTGTATTGAATAATTATTGGATGAAAAGGCAGACACGGAACTAAAAGTAAGATGCTGAATGCCTGTCACTGAAGTGTATTTGAAGTTGTGAATCCATGTTTCTCCTACCTAAGAGTCACTAGCATTAAAATTTTCCCTTCTCTCGCAATGTGATTGGAGTTGCGCTATTTTTTCCATCCCTTTTTCTGTTGAAGTAACAGATGCTGACACAGTTCTTTTAGTGAATTCAATATGACAGGTTGACTTTAATGGTACATTGTAAGGCAAAAAGAAGTATGTTATGATGTGCATGGAATTATATGATAAAAGTATTTAAATTATGTATGTAGTATTTTCTCAGTCCTACTAGCAATGTTGGAATATGTTGTGTCTAGGCCAGGCCTTGCTTATTGTAGGTATTTTAGTTTTTGAGTTCATGTTGTATACCTAGTGCTGCTGCTGCTGCTGCAAGTGGCTTATGGCCACCAATGGCAACAAACTCCAACACATAATGGTGCATGGTGGATGGCATGGAAACTACCATAGTTAAGAAAGAATAATAACTATTAATAGTTGTAAAATTTATTACATATACATGTTGTGGATTTATAAATAATATTTTATGTAATGATTCCTATGATTTGAAAAGTGGCTAGTTTAATAACCCTTACACGTATGATAATACATGTGGATGCCACTTTTTAGGATTGCTGATGCTGAGGAAAACTTAGGTGAGAGTGAAGTTCGTGAGGCTCACTTGGCAAAATCATTGTTTTTCATCCGGATTGGGGAGAAGGTACATATAACTATTGCTCATTACCTATCTGCTATTGTAATCAATTATTATAACACTCTTTCCCATGTACCAGGAGAAAGCCTTGGAACATCTCAAGGTAACAGAAACCAAGACAGTTGCAGTTGGCCAGAAAATGGACCTAGTGTTTTGTACATTACAGCTTGGTTTCTTTGACATGGATTTTGATCTCATTTCCAAAAGCATTGACAAAGCTAAAAAGTAATATTTTAAATTACAAATTGTAGCTGTGCCTTCTGTCATATTTTTTGGGTTAAGGATTGGTTTTCTAACTGTTTGCACCGTGACGACAGCTTGTTTGAAGAAGGTGGTGATTGGGAAAGGAAGAATAGGTTGAAAGTGTATGAAGGCCTGTACTGCATGGCCACTCGAAATTTCAAGAAGGCTGCCAAATTGTTTTTGGATTCTATTTCAACATTTACTACCTATGAACTTTTTCCCTATGACACCTTTATATTTTACACAGTTTTGACAAGCATTATATCATTGGATAGAGTTTCCTTAAAGCAAAAGGTATGTTGATTTTCTGTTTTGATCTTTACACTGCTTATCTTATCTTTTTCTTTTATACAGTTGACTTATGTTTCTTGTCACGTGTTCTGCATATTGTAAATAATAAACTCTGCTAATTTGCATTAGGTAGTGGATGCTCCGGAGATCTTGACAGTGATTGGAAAAATCCCATATCTTTCAGAGTTTATGAATTCCTTGTATGATTGTCAATACAAGTCTTTTTTCTCAGCATTTGGTGAGCAGGCATCTGCGAAATCTCAGTACTTTTGCAGTGATTTCCTGAATTTTTACTCTTTAGTGGAGACAATTTATTGCAATATGCTAATTTTTTGTATTATATTTTGAGAATCGGTGGAAATCACCTAATTTAGAGCAGAGGCTTCTAGGTGCTTGCAGATAATTCATTCATTTCTGTTTGGTCCGATGTTCATAGTTTTGTTTCATTTTGAAATTTATTTCAGCTGGCCTGACACAGCAAATTAAGTTGGACCGCTATCTGCATCCACATTTCAGATATTACATGAGGGAGGTCAGAACTGTTGTTTATTCCCAATTTTTGGAATCTTACAAGAGTGTGACAATTGAAGCCATGGCTAAAGCCTTTGGAGTGACTGTGGATTTCATTGATCTGTAAGTGAATGCCTTTACAAACCCAATTTTGGTTTAATATTTGATCGGTTTTTAGATTCTATGGGAGGCAACTCATTACATTATTTGCTTCCAGGGAGCTATCACGTTTTATTGCAGCAGGGAAACTTCATTGTAAGATTGATAAAGTTGCAGGCGTACTAGAAACTAACCGCCCTGATGCTAAGAATGCACTTTATCAGGCAACTATTAAGCAAGGGGACTTCCTATTGAATCGGATCCAGAAATTGTCTCGTGTGATTGATCTCTAGGTCATTTCTTGTATTTTAAATTATAAGTTTATTGAAAAGGCGGATGACAATTTCAAATTTCAAGGAAATCTTTTGAATGCATTTTACTAGGTGGGCATGAGGCATGACATTTCTGTAGTCTAATTGATTTTCAAATTATTGAAACAATCTAACTTGCTGAATATACGTATTTCAAATAAGTTTTCAGTTACTTCTTACGATTAATATATTTGGTTGTTTGAATTTTTGAGTATGTATGGGATATGACTGGCCGTCTTGGTATACACGATTGTTTTATCATTGGGCTTACCTTATGAGGAGATTCCCTTCTACTCCACTCACTCATTTTCCCGAAGTCTTGCTAGGTTGAATTGGGACTTGTATATTAGGACCAAATTTTTTTATAATCCGCCATTTGCTATCTTTCCAAATTTTCCCTAAGTCCTGCTAGCAATAGTATCTCGCATATTTTCTGTAATCATGTTATGAGCAGATTTAAGAAGAAATTGAGCAATAATATCACATATATGACAAGGAACATATTATTTTATCATCTTCCAATTCCAATGATTTTCATAAATAAAAAATGACAACAGGTAAATTAATTATGTCTTCAGGAATATTTTTGATACTATACGGTTCAAGGTTAGGAAAACCTATAATTCAATAATCTTTTCAAAACTTAGTTTTAAGACCATTTCGTAAAAGTCAAAATACTCCTTTATTTAATATAGTCCGAAGGCTAGATATACCTTTTCAGGTTATAGAACAAAGTTTACTTTTGTTTAAATTACTATGAACCTATTAGTGGAAAATTTGTATTTACCCTTTAGAATTTGTAGCTACAGTAAATTGAGATAATTTAGATTTTCAACCTAGCTTGCTCTATTAACTTCAATAATGTCCTTAAAGCCTAACCTTCATTTGATTTTAGGTGTGCAAATTTTATCCTAAGCTACTAAATGACATTTTATTTTATTAGTCAATTGTCTATAGTATATTATTAAGAAAAATCTGTAGTACTTTGTGAATACTAAAATCGCATATGTACAGTAACCCCTGATGTCATCAGTAACATCATACTGATGTCATGTTGACATCATTGCTTATGTCATCAGTGACCTTACGCTCACATCATCACTTACGTTATCGGTGACATCACGTTGACATCATCAGTGATATCACGTTAACGTTGACGTCTTTAAAAAATTTTCTATAAAAATGATGCTTCATATGGAATTTTCATACCTTCACTTTTATCCAAGGTTCTCAAAGGTTCCAAGGCTATATCTCACCATTTTCTCTCATCCTAAACTTAGATTTCTCATGAGATTTGAGATTCTACGTCTATTCTGAAAGATTTGAATTAAGTTTCCATAAGTTTGAAGTTAAATTTATCGTTCATTTCTCTTATTCTTATCTTTCTTATAGATAAATGATGATATATTAGGAGAAACTCCATTCTAAAGCCGAATCTTCGGTAAATCTTGCGTTAAAACAAATAATATTTAGTAGATCTAGTGTGAATCATCATTCTGAGGTAAGGAGAGCTTACTTTAGCTTATGAACTATGTTTTGAACGGTTTGATATGCTATTACAAGAAGTTTTGATATGATTTTGTCAGATCTTTTGAATAAAAGCTATTTTCTAAGCTGTAACTGCTGTTTATTGATTTAAAATACTAAGATTTTGGCTGATCTATTATAAACTTGTCTTAGCTGAGTTGTTAAAATAATTTTAGTTGTGCTGCATCATGCTGAGATATATATTTTGCATCATTATAGAGCTGAGTTATATGTTTAAGTGGGTAGATATGTAACACTAAGTTCATTCTGAGCTACTGTGTTGTGTTGTCTGGATCCAGATATTGAAATGTGTCGCTCCCGGACTGGCTCGGTTCCTTCTGGATTACTTAAGATGTGAAACCAGTTAGAAACTGTTTTTGTGCTGTGCATTAGATGGACTGGAAATGCATGAGACTATTGCTATGAGAAATATTTTGCTCTATATATATGATTTTATTTTATTTTTGGTAAGCTCACTCTTGCATTTTTGTCTATGCTGTTGTGTGCGTGTGTACTGCGATGATCGTACGGTGGTACACAAGTAGATGTAGCAGGTGTTGCATCTACTTCACAGGCTGAGGAGCCAGTGGAGAAGCGTTAGAAAGCTAGAGTCAAGTAATTTTGCATTGAAGTCATTTTCATTATATTTTGAGACCTCATATAGAGGGAATGATGTAGTAAAAACTTTGTGTATTTTTGTGTATTATGAACTAAATATAATATTATGTTATTCTATTGGATATTTGTTGTAAGGAACTTTGTTTTATTTTGAATGAGAAGTAAATTTTATACTTATAATCTCTATTATCTATCTATGTCAAATAAGTAAGAGATGTATAAATAATGTTCTCGGTTCCTTATAAAAAAGGGATTGTGACATTTTAGTGGTATCAGAGCATGGTCTAGGTAAACTTACGGAGTGAGGTTGTTAGGCTCAACTGTGCATATTACGCATGTGAGTGTTAGCTGTGAATTATATATCATAATTTCTATTCATCAAGTTATGAGGAAACAAGCTTGATCACCTCAGTTCTTAGACACGACAGATGTAGGAAAATTTGGTATATGATACTTGGGTGAGCTATAAGTGAGTCATGCTACGTGAATAATAGGCTGTTAAGCTAAGTTGTAAATGATTGCTGAGATAAGTGTGTTTGCTATGCTGTGTGAATGCTGATATGATGTTGTGCTAAGCGTTAAATTGATTAAATTGTTATGATATACTAAATATGAATATATCACTGTAAGCTGAATCTGTGAATGTATCTATGTGGTGGTATTACTGAATGTGTTGAATATTAGTAATCTAAGTTAGTTTTTAAGAGGGCTAGACTGAGAAGATCTACTGCAAACCCTCCTTCTCCTGCTAACGTGAACCAAATGGCTCACGCCATAGAGGCTGTGGCAAGTACTTCTCTCTGTGTTGTTTGATTCTGAAGCCACACACTCTTTTATTGCAGACATTTGTGTGAGAAACTTAGGGTTACCGTTGAGTGATCTAGGATGTGAATTGGTAGTTTTGACACCTACTCTGAGTTCGATCAAGACTTTGACAATTTATGTTAGGTGTCCCATAGTAATTGAGAGACAATGGTACAAAGTAAATCTTATTTGTATCCCAATGTCAGGGTTTGATGTAATCCTCGGTATGGATTGGTTAACTGCCAATCGTGTGCTAATTGATTGTGGCCTGAGGTGTTTAATTTTTTCAGAGTAGCAAGGCTATGTTGAATTGATTTCTACTCGCCAAGTAGAAACATCCTTGGGTGAGAGAATATCTTATTTTGTTTTGTTGGATGTTATGAATGTAGAAATTGAGCAAAGCCTTCAGTCAATACTAGTAGTATAGGAATTTCGTGAGATCATCCCAGAGAATATTACTAGAATATCTCCATATAGAGATGTGAAGTTTGCTATAGATTTGATTCCTGGGGCTGAGCCAGTGTCTGTAGCACCTTACAAAATGGCGCCGAAATAGTTAATGGAGCTTAAGGGGCATATTGAGGATCTAATACAGAAATAGATGATTAGGCCGAGTGTATCGCCTTGGGAAACGCCAATTCTCTTGGTGAAAAATAAGGACGGAAGTTCTAGATTATGTGTTGATTATCGCAAGTTGAATAAGTTGACAATTAAGAATAAGTACCCGTTGCCGCAAATCAATGATTTGATGGACCAGCTGAGAGGTGCTAAGGTATTCTGAAAGATTGATTTGAAGTCTGGGTACCATCAGATCCGAGTGAAGGATGAAGATATTTCTAAGGCTACTTTTTGCACTAGATATGACCATTATGAGTATATAGTGATGCCCTTTGGAGTCACAAATGCTCCAGTTGTGTTTATGGACTACATGAATTGGATCTTTAGACCTTTTCTAGATTAGTTTGTGGTAGTCTTTATTGACGATATTTTGATTTATTCTAGTTTGTCAGAGGAACATGTAAAGCATTTGAGGACTAAGTGTTTTAAGGGAGAAATAGTTGTATGCTAAATTGTCTAAGTGTGAGTTTTGGCTAGAGGAAATGAAGTTCCTTGGTCATGTTATTTCAACTAAGGGAATTGCAGTTGATCCTTCCAAAGTTGAAGCGGTGTTGCAATGGGAAAGGCTGAAAACATCCACAAAGATTCGTAGTTTTGTGGGCCTAACAGGTTATTGTCTGAGATTTATAGAGGGATTTGCGAAGATAGCTATACCATTGACACGATTAACTCGCTGTGATCAACCTTTTATATGGACTGAAGAATGTGAACAAAGCTTTAATGAGTTAAAGCAGAGACTAACTTCCTCGCCGGTATTGATTCTCCCTGATACTAGTTGAACGTTTGAAGTGTACTGTGATGCTTCCCATCAGGGATTGGGATGTGTGTTGATGCAAGATAAGAGAGTGGTAGCTTATGCATCTTGCCAATTGTGAACTCATGAGGTAAATTACCCGACCCATGACCTTGAGTTAGCTACTGTAGTCTTTGCTCTGAAGGTGTGATGACATTACCTTTATGGAGCTCAGTTTGATGTGTATACTGACCATAAGAGTCTGAAGTATTTATTTGATTAGCGAGAGCTAAAGATGAGGCAGAGACATTGGATGAAATTCCTTAAAGATTATTATTTTTAGCTCCAATACCATCCAAGAAAAGCTAATGTGTTGGTTGATGCATTAAGTAGGAATGTGGTTCAAACATTCTCCTTAAGAGTTAGTGAAACTCTTTTGATAGAAAAATTCTGAGACCTGAACTTACATGTGGACTTATCACTTGGAAGGATTAGTTATGGCCAGATTGTGGTGACTAACAATTTCTTAAATGAAATTAAAAGCAAACAATTGTAGGATCCTATGTTATGTCGAATTGCATTTCTCTTAAGGACAAATAAGACACAAGGTTTTAGTAAAGGTGCTGATGATATTCTCAAATGCCAAGGTCGAGTTTGTGTCCCTGGGATGATGAATCAAAGAGAGCAATTCTAGAAGAAGGACATAAGGATAATCTCAATATTCATCCTAGTGTTACCAAGATGTATCAAGATTTAAAGCAGATGTTTTGATGGCCAGGCATGAAGCAAGAAGATAACTGAGTTTGTTAAAGCTTGTTTGACTTGCCAGAAGGCAAAAGTGGAGCACCAATGTCCTCAAGGAGAGTTACAGATGATGGAAATTCTAGAGTGAAAATGGGATCACGTGACTATGGATTTTGTGTCCCATCTACCTAGAACAGTTAAAAATCATGATGTCATAGTTAATAGGCTGACAAAGAGTGCGCATTTCTTGCCAATTAACATGACCTTTAGCTTGGAGAAATTAGCAGAATTGTACATCAGAGAGATTGTCAGGTTACATGGAGTACCTTCTAGTATTATCTCTAATAGAGATCCTCGATTCACTTCTCAGTTTTGGGAGAGTTTCCAAGAAGCTATGGACACACAGTTGAGGTTGAGTTCTGCATATCATTTATTGATAGATTGTCAATCTGAGCGTACTATTCAGACTTGTTGCGGACTTGTATTGTGGAGCAGAGGAGTAATTGGGAGGATCTGCTTCCTTTGGTAGAATTAACTTATAATAATAACTACCATTCGAGTATAAATATGGCACCATTTGAGGCTCTGTATGGCAAAAGGTGTAGAACCCTTATCTGTTGGTTCCACGATGGAGTATATTTAATGGTTGGGCCTAAAATGCTACAAGAAACTAAGGAAAAAGTTGAACTTATTAGAGAAAAGCTGATAGCTACTCAGAGTTGACAGAAATCTTATGCTGACCGACGCAGAAGATCCCTAGAATTTGAGATTGGTAATCACATATTCCTGAGAGTATCACGCACTATAGGTGTGGGGCAAGCCTTAAGAGCCAAGAAGTTAACACCTAAGTTCAAAGGACCGTATCACATATTACATCATAGAGGGACCAGTAGCCTATGAATTAGCGTTACCACCTCAGTTGTCAGGACTATATAATGTTTTCCATGTGTTACAACTAAGGAAGTATGTTTCTGATCCATCTCATGTAATCAAGCCTAATGTTGTGGAAATATGAGATGTTTTGACTGTGGAGGTCCCAACTGCTTGTGTCGAGGACACTAAAGTTATGGAGTTTAGAGGCAAGTCAATTTGATTGGTAAAGGTTGTAACATCCCTACTTTATTAATTATTAATTTTATACTTGATATGAGTTGTTAATACATGTTACTTGAAATTAGGAGAGTTTTAGATGTGTGAGTTGTAGAATTTTTCGCTGTAGCGAGACGTGTTTCACTGTAGCGAGAAATCAGCATCAAAATCAGGCATTCTAGTGGTTTTTCGCTGTAGCAAGGATCTTCTCGCTATAGCGAGGATGCTCTCGCTATAGCTAGATTGGTAGACAGCAAAGTACAATTTTGTCTGATTTTTTGTTGTAGGGAGAGAAAGTCTCGCTGTAGCGAGAATTTACTCGCTGTGAGAATGTCGCGAGTCTAGGGGTATTTAAGGGTTTTCAAGTTAGAAAACTTGGATTACAATCCAAGTTTTGACCTTTCTCTGGTTTTCTTGACCCCTAACCCTCTCTTCTTAGAAAATCTCTCTAAAGCCTCAACTTTCTTACAAATCCAAGCTTAGGAGCTTCATCAATTAACTCCAAGTAAGTTCCTGGAGCTTTGTTTTCTCTTTTTGAGTGTTTTCTAAGTTTCTCCTTTCTCAAAATGTTCTCTTTTGTGATATCTAGGAAAATCTTGGTCCTTTCACAAAATCCTTTTTAAAACTTTGTCTCACGGTAAGGAGAGCTATATTTCATTGCTAGGAACTATTGTATGTATTGGTGAAAATGCTTGAAATGAGTATGTTTTGATTGATAACATGTGATTGATATGTTTAAAACATGCTCTGTGATGTTTGAAAATGATATATGATGAGTATGATATGTTTGAATTTGAGCATGTGTATGATGTACTGAGCCCGAGAGGAATAAACCTCGACAATGAAAAGTAATAGATAGTGAGATAATGAAATAAAAAGAGGCCTAGAAAGATAAGATATAAAAGAGAAAGAGAAAGGAAATCAGAATGGATAAGAAAAAGACAAGCATAGATAGTTCAGAGGTACATTAGGAGTGTGGAAGATGGAGAAGACTGATAAGTCTTGGAGAAATGAGGGTGGTGGATGTTCCTCTTGAATTGTGCAATACAAATGAGAGTAGGGACACTATAGGCCTCACGCTTGTTTTCTGACCTAGACTCATGACTACATTTTTGCTAAAAAGGGCTGGGTCGGCACACGTTGTATCCGTGTAGCTGTGGCTATCCAGCAACTATTTATGCTAAAGAAGAACTCAAGGGATCCCAGGGACAGTGAAAATGAGAATGGTACTGAGTTTGGAAATAAATAATGAGAGAATAAATAGAGAAACATAATTTGAATGCATAATCGAATTGATTATATGATGCATGTTGAATGTTTGACCTGTATTATTGAATTCTCTGAGTGTGTATGCTTGGTAATGAATATGGAAACTCATCCTTACGTAACCATTTTAGGGAACCTAGATGATGATACCCAGGGAGGGAATTAGAATAATAGACAGTTCAGAAGTAAATATTGTAAATGATGTTTTTGACGAGTATCAGAGATTTACTTCCTTTAGAATCCTTGTACATGATAGTGAGGTGCCTAGTGAGGTAGTGATGATGGAATTGGAGCTAGCCTTTAGTATCCTTTTTGATTTGTCTATATATTGAATCCATCACACCCTCTGTATTTATATCTTTTCTGGTGTTGAGAGAACCTCTGCAGCAGTAACGTATCTTGTCACGTACCATGACCACGATTAGTCTAGAATACCATCGCAATGGACAATCGAGCATATTACAGGTGTTCAAGTCACCGCAGACCCGGGTGATCAGTATCTGAGTTTGGATGACGAGTTGATTGCTGAAGACCTAACGATGATAAAAGAGTGGCACGGGGATGACTAGTGTCACTTGGTCAAAGGGTGGTTAGGCTACTCATTAGGACCATTATTATTTTGAGTACTTATAAATGTAAATGAATGGTCTTAATGTATTTTGATAACTTTATGTGTATTTGAAATACAAATATATGTTATACATTATGAAGCAAATTATGACTACAATACTTAATGTTTATTACCAGTTTTAAAGACTAATGTTTTACTATTCAAGTTTTTCCGATTTGAACCTTTGTTATTCAGGATCTCTCCGATTTTGATGATTTTGATTTTTTTTTACTATTATTATGTTAATTAAAAATAAGGATGTTACAAAGGTTGTTTGGCACCCAGTCACTGATGATGCCACATGGAAGTTAGAGGAAAGAATGGGAGTTGTACCCTCATCTTTTCTCTGAATGATGAAATTTTCAAGGACGAAAATTTATTTTTCGGGAAAGAATTGTCAGGCCTGTAGTATATTATTGAGAAAAATCTGTAGTACTTTGTGAACAGTAAAATTGCGTATGTACAATAACCTCTGATGTCATCAGTGACATCACACTGATGTCATCGGTAACGTCACGCTGATGGCATCGCTTATGTCATTGGTGACCTCACACTGACATCATCGCTTACGTCATCGGTGACATCACGTTGAAGCTGACGTCTTTCAAAAATTTTCTATAAAAAGGAGGCTTCATATGGAATTTTCATACCTTCACTCCTATCCAAGGTTCTCAAAGGTTCCGAGGCTATATCTTACCATTTTCTCTCATCCTAAACTTAGATTTCATGCGAGATTTGAGATTTTACGTCTATTCTGAAGGATTTGAAGTAAGTTTCTATAAGTTTGAAGTTAGATTTACCGTTTGTTTCTCTTCTTTCTCTCTTTCTTATAGATAGATGATGATATCTTAGGAGAAACTTTGTTCTAAAGCCGAATCTTCAGTTAATCTTGCGTTAAAACAAGTAATATTCAGTAAATCTAGTGTGAATAATCGTTCTGAGGTAAGGGGAGCTTACTTTAGCCTATAAACTATGTTTTGAATGGTTTGATATGCTATTACAAGAAGTTTTGATATGATTTTGTTAGATCTTTTGAATAAAAGCTATTTTCTAAGCTGTAACTGCTGTTAATTGATTTAAAATGCTAAGATTTTGGCTGATCTTTTATAAACTTGTCTTAGCTAAGCTGTTAAAACAATTTTAGCTGTGTTGCATCATGCTGAGATATATATTTTTCATCATTATAGAGCCGAGTTACATGTTTAGGTGGGGAGACGTGTAATGGTAAGTTCATGCTGAGCTGTTGTGCTGTGTTGTTTGGATCTAGATATCGAAATGGGTCACTCCCGGACTGGCTCAGTTCCTTTTGCGTTACTTAGGCTGTGAAACCAGTTAGAAACCGTTTTCATGTTGTGCATTAGATGGGCTGGAAATGCATAGAGCTATTGCTATGAGAAATATTTTTCTTTTTGTATATATGATTTTATTTTATTTTTGGTAAGCTTACCCTTACATTTTTGTCTATGCTATTGTGTGCGTGTATACTATGATGATTGTACGATGGTACATGAGCAGATGTAGTATGTATTGCATCTACTTCACAGGCTGAGGAACCAGTGGAGAAGCGTTAGAAAGCTGGAGTCGAGTAATTTTGCATTAAAGTCCTTTTCATTATACTTTGAGACCGTATACAGAGGGAATGATGTAGTAAAAACTATGTATTTTTGAGTATTATGAACTAAATATAATATTATGTTATTCTATTGGATATTTGTTGTAAGGAACTTTGTTTTATTTTGAATGAGAAGTGAATTTTATACTTATAATCTCTATTATCTATCTATGTCAAATAAGTAAGAGATGTAGAAATAATGTTCTCGATTCCTTATAAAAAAGGGATCGTGACATCAATGATGTCTCCCAAATGAATTTTCTACATAATCTGTGTATTTCCTCACAAATACCTATAGGAATTAAGTGAGTTTGCATAATGGAGTTATGGATGCTCATGATATAAGATTGGGGAAGAGTTATTCTACTAGCTAAAGAGAAAGTTCATTTTTCACGTGGACAATATTTTCCTAATCTTGTCCAAAATACTAGAATAAACATTTCTCTTATTATTATTAGAAAAGATAAGGACCCTTATTTAGATGTTCAAATTATTAGTACATTTAACATTAATTGCCTTATTCATTGGAATTTTTGGTGCTTGTTCTAGTACTCGTAAATTTGAGAGGGTATTTTATACTCTCTTTAGATTAATGATTGTGATTTCTCTAATATCTTAAGGATGATAGGATATTAACATCTTTTTTAACTAAATCACTAACTTTATTATCTATCAATATAAAATTAACAGTCAAGATTATTCCATATGTAAGAGAGGGTACCGGACTCTCTCAATTATAAGGGGTATCGTATATTTTACCTTCTATAATAATGTCTGATATTATCTGAAAAATAAATAGTAGACTTGGATTTATTAGTTTTTTTGGCCAAATACTTGAAAAAATAAATCTAAAACATATTAAATAACATGAATTTGTGAGAGAGAGACTTCAGCTACAAGAATTACATCATCAACATAAAATAAGTGAAAAATTTTAGGACTAGATTTAGCAAAACAAAAAGGTTTCCAATCTTCCTTATTTATCTTATTTTAGATGTAGTGGACTAACTTATCTATATGATGAACAAACAAATAAGGATAGAGATGATCTCTTTATCTAATATCCCTATATGGGTAGAATTAATCAAGCAATACCTCATTCTAATTAATATTCATAATAGTACTTGTTATACAATTACGAACCCAATTTAGCCTATCATTGGCTTATTCTAAGTTGGTTTTAAAATCATATATTCTTTCTTTCCCTTTATTTGTTTGAAAGAATGCACTAATTCCTATAAAATAATGACATTATCAATACAATGTCTACTTGGAACATAACTACATTGGTTGTTAGAGATTCGTTTATTTGATTAGCTAGAAATTTTTAAAAAATTTTGTAACTGACTTTACATAGAGAAATAGGCCTAAATTGAGTAACCATTTCTGAATTAATAATTTTAGGAATAGGGGTTAAGATAGTTTGATTCACTTCCTTCTTTCTTGGGCTAAGTTATAACAACTTTAATAAAATTTAAATGATGAATTTTTAACAAATTCCATTGGGATTTAAGGAAATGAGCATGAAAACCATCATTGTTAAGAGATTTAAAATTACCAAAACTAGATAAGACATTTTAAATTTTATCTAAACATATATCTCTAGTTAAGCTATCAATATAGGAAAAATTAATTATACAATAAGGAAATTGAACAATCTAAAAGATTTTTGTCAACCTTATCATTAGCAAATAGTTTTAAAATAGTTGGTGATGATTTATTTTATTTCATCTTAGTTATAAACACAATTATTGTCCCAATTTTTTTAAAGCCTTAATCCTATTATTTTGCCTACGGATATTAATTTTTGGTGAAAAATTGTGTTTTTGTCTCCAAAGAATATCCATTTATCTTTTGCCTATTGGAATCAATAAATTTCTTTTTGATCTAAAATATGTTCATATTCTTGCTAATCAAAGTTTAATAATTAAATTTTACAAAAACTGGCTATTCCCCAAGCTAATTTTCTTTTTATTTCTCTAACTTTTGTTAAAAATTCTTATTTTATGATAAAAAAAATATACTCAAAAGTTTCTTTATTTTGCTTACTACTATTATTTTTAAAATTCTCTAGATTATCAAACCATTCACGCTCAAAATTTCATTTGCTTTTGACTTGGTTAGAGAAGTTAAGATGACTTCTCCAAGGTGTAAGAAATTTAAAATGTCTACTGTTTTGATGTTTAAAATTAGGGTGTTTAAGTTTCAGTTATAGTGTATTGTGGTCAAATTTACTAATATAAATATAAATAAAGGAATGGTTAGAAAAAAAAATATCTCTCCACTAATTGTTAACTACTATTCTATCTATCTTCTCTTGTAAGGACCTTCTTTGCCAAAAGTAAGGGACAACTTTAAAGGCTAAATTTGATAGCCTAGAATTTTAAAGACGACAGGAGCCTCCTAACTTTTTCATAATAGTAAATAATTGAATTAAAATCCCATGCAACACACCATGGGCTTAAAATGCTTGAACTAAACTTAATTAACTCATCCTATAAAACATTTTTCAAATGTTCTTGAGGACTAGCATACATTACAGAAAGGGTTCAAAAAAATAAATAACATATTTAGACTTGAAATTAGAAAAATTTGAAATTAAGAGAAATTCTACAAACAACATTTGTCCCAAAAAAACCCAAAACAATCCATCTTTATAAAGAAGTTAAAATTAAATTTATTAATAATTTGATTTGCTCTATTCAAGTTAATTCGAAGTTGTATAATAGCAATGGTGTAACATTTCTATTTTTATATTAATTAAAAAAAATTATATGGTTATGATAAATATGCATGTAAGGGTATGTTAGGAGAGTTTTGAAGTGTTAGAACTGTAAGGCTCTCGTTGTACCGAGATGAGATGGTGAAAATGGAACATTTTGAAGCGCTCTTGTGTAGCGAGGATGTCTCGTTATTGTGAGAATGGTCTTATTGCAGCGAGGATTCCTCGCTGTAGCGAAAAGTGCAGAAAACAGGGTGCAATATTTTCTGGTATTTTCCCTGTGGTGAGAGAGAGTCTCGCTTGAGCAAGAATGCTCTCACTTGAGTGAGTTACAATCTCTCTTAAGCGAGCTCTATCCCGCATGGGCGAGCTGCTCCTAGCCTGAGCGAGACCCCTTTCTTGTCTGGGTGAGAGGACAATTCAGGCAACATTATCTCATCTCGCTTGAGCTAGAGGGTTCCAAAACGTTCTCTTTTAGGAAATCCTACCTCTCTTGAGCGAGATCTATCTCGCTTGGGCGAGATACCTTTTTATCCAAATTCCTATTTTTCCTATCCAAGAGTAAAAAAAATTGAGGGTGTTACAGCGACAGTCTCTCGCTATAGCAAGAAGTATTACGAGTAATCTCTCGCTATAGTGAGAAATGCTCGCTTTAGCGAGAATATCACAAATCTAATGTTTTTAAGGATTTTCATGCATGAAACTTCATTTCTTTACCTTCTCTCATGTCCCACCCTCGTTTTCTCTAAACTCTCTCTACATTTTCTTAGATAAAACCTCTCCAAACACCAATTATTCTTTAAATGCATTCGTTCTAAGTGATTTTAAGCAAGTTTCACTAAGTTTAATTATATTTTTACCATTCATTTTTTTAATCTTATTTTTAAGGAATAAATTCGTGTTATCTAGGTAGAAATGCTATTTTAGGACGTTCTTCATTATCAATCTTCATTTAGATCTTCATTATAAGGTAAGGAGAGCTCTATTCTGTCATTATATGATGTAAGTTATATGTTGAGTTCATGAGAGCATGTTTATGTAGCAATTTTGATGAGATATGTATGGGTAACGTGTATTAATGAAGAAAGATTGCTAACATGCATATGTTTGATGGTTGGTTAACTGATTATATTGTTTAAATATGAAATATATTATGAAAAAGTATAATATTATAGTTGAACAAGTTTGATGAATATACTGGATGTGATATGAGCTTATTGCTGAGATATGCCTGAAAATGATGAATGAGTCATCGATGATTTATTGAATGATGTGATTACTGAAATAATGAGGAAGTGATGAACAATATGGAGTGTTATTAAGCACAATCTTATGAATGGATTGGTGTAAGTATGAAGTGTATGCTTGATGGAAGCTATTTTGCAATAAAAAGATAATGATGTATGTTTTTGGGTTGGTTTAAGTGATTCCACTGTACTTGTATGAAATATGTGATGAGGTATAATGATTGATTAAAAATGTTGTATTATATTTCTATGAAATATGTAATAAGGACTTAGTCTAGACACATCTTGAGAGAGTGTGATATTTTAGTTGGATGATGTTTGATTGTGATGAAAAGTTAATAATATATGACTGTGAAAGTGCTTTATTAAGCATAATCTTTTAGTTTGATAGGAAAAGTGGTATAAAAATGAATGTTATATGATTAATAACAGCTGAATAGATCTAGTGTGAATAGCCACAGAGATACATTAGGTATAAAGTTTGGGGACGATGAGAAATTTAGGGAGAAGTAAGGTGGTGAACGACATTTGCGTATATATACACACTTTTTTTAAGAGCGAATGCACATAGCCTTACACTCATTTCCTGACTAGACTTTTGACTAAATCCTTTGCTAAAAGGCCCGTTATTGTATACGTTATATCTGTGTACGTGGACTATTCGATGACTATTTACCTAGTTGTTTTAGACCTCACAAAGCACTGGAGGAATCGTATGTCTGTAATCACAGTGCACTAGGAGTATGCATTGGAAATAAAGAATTTTAATAATTTATGATTAATTCATGTATTGTAACTATGCGATAATTATTGTTATGTTGTTTTGTGGTTGAAATTATTATGTTTTGTTTCATTCCATGACTAGGATTATGTTGTGATGTTGATATTAATTTGAAATGATGTTATGTTTAATTGGTAAGATAAATGCTCATCCTTACTAAATTATTCTGGAAATAAGGATGACGACATTCTAAGGACAAATTAGATTAATAGATAGCCATGTAAATTGTAGAATAAATTATGTAATTGTGACAATGTACCTAGTCATATATATACTTTAGAAATGGACCTGAATTATAATATTCCCTTAGATTTTTCTGTGAAAAATAGGATCCACTATATCCTTTGCATTTATATTTATAGAGGAACAGTTAGAATACCAGCTATTCTGAGCTATATGTGCTCCTATCTCGATCATAATTTCCTAGGAAGGCCAACTCGAGTAACCATTGAGTGGATTACTGGTGTTGAGGTCGCGACTGACAATCTTTACCTTGGAAGAGACGAGGATCTAGCAGAGATAGAAGGATGACATGGTAATGAGTAGTGTTGGGTCCTCAGTTTGTGGATATGGGTTATGACTGCTCTGGAATTTAGTTTATTTTTGTGATGTAATTATTATTCTAATCATATATCTTTTGATTAACAACTTGTAAATTATTATACTAATTACATATAAATGAAAATTTAGTACATTTATTTCCTTAGTTGTTTTGGTGTACTATAATTATTAAATGGCAGTTTATCTTATCTCATTCCATCATGTTGGAAAATTTTGTGCGTGGATATATTCAAGGAAAAGTTTTAATTTCCTCGCATTTTTATCTTATCTGTTATAAACGAAATCTACTTATTTATTTCATTTCTAAATAAATTATTGTTTAATTTGAAAATAAAAATTAAGTATGTCACACTAGAAACACTCATTCTCTAAATATTCTTTTCACGATCATTGTCTTCCACATTAGATACTTTCTTGGACATTAAATAAAGGACTCCTCTCTTTATTCATCATCAAGGTCTTCATCTACAAATGATAAATTTAAAATAAATTAAAGTGGGTAAACTGAGAATAATTTCACATATTTGTACTATATCTAACATAATTTATTAGCATCTAATTAGCATGAAGGTATTTTCTATTAGTATCTTTGACCCACTAATTTGGACAAGTAGATTAGCTCAATAGTAAGATAATTTAGTGCATTAATTTGACACCATTTTAGCACTGAACTTATATATATATATATATATATATATATATATATATATATATATATATATATTATAAATTCTTGTGCTTCTAGAGTCCTCTTACAAACCCAGAGAGGTGAGACTACCTTTTTTATCACTGATATGACAAAGGCTAATGTCTCTCTCCCAAGAATCATCAAGTGGGATGAAGTTACTCTCCCAGATAAATGGGTTATGGACAAAGTCAAACCCTTTGTACCCAGACCTGCATCCCAAATTCAAGAAATTTCCTAAGATAATTTTGGGAAAGTTGAAATAACTTTCAATAGGAGAAATTTATTCTCTTCTAGGATTGCTGCTTATAGCAGACAATATGATTTTGCCTCTACAAGGAGATATTTCTCTTCCAGATCTCAAACTTTTAGATATGAAATACCTAGATCTGTAGCTTATGATCCTTCTATAAATCTTTAGGGATTAGATACTTCATCTAATATCCCTAGAACCGTTTATCAAACTTCTGATAAAGAAGATGAAAATTAGAGTATCCAATCTCTAACTTATTCCTTCCTTAATAAGTCTTATGATAGTGTCTCATAAATTTATTATCGACAAGGAAACCCTTAGGAAAGATTTCTATTCTGAGGATTGGAAACCTAAAAGAGAATGACTTTTCCAGAAATTTTAGGGTAATAATAGATCTGACATTCAAGAGAAATTTTATAAATTTCTCGAAAAGGTTGAACAAAATATTCCTTTCTTTGATTGGTTTCATACTTATACCATTCAAAACAATTTAGATTATCCTTGGCAAGAAGATGTTATCAGTACCTTTTCTGCTAATGTCATCTCTTGGCAGATCAAAGATGGACAAATAGTTCAGAGTGAATTGCCTCCTTCAACTCAGAATCAGTTACCAAAATTGAAGGACAATAGTGGTAATCCTATAATGGCTACGCCATTCAAAAACAAAAACCCTAATGAGTCTATCACTCCCAGTGATATTCAAGTCCTCATGGAATAGGCAAATTACACCAATAAGTATTTACATGTTTTAGGTGACAAAACCTCTGTTAATCCTCTTAAGCAAAAAGAAGAAAAAACATCTTTCCAAATCCAATTAGAAAAACCCCTTTTCAAACCTTTTAAGATTAATGCCAAAGCCAAACAAAAAATCTTAGAGCTTAGGCAAAAAAAGAAATCCAAAGCCATAGAGGACAATTAGAATGAGTTACTTAGTAAAATTACTAGTATGCTTATTATTATTCCTGATACACCTCATGCCTCTGAGGAGTTTAGTGCTAGACCTAAAACTAAGGCTCTCTCCAAGACTGTCAGTGTTATCTCTATGGCTAATTTAGAACAATTTTCTAGAACAAATTCTGTTTTAGCTGTTAATCTAGTTAATAATTATAGTAGTAAACACTGGAGAACTTCTTCCAAACTTTATTATAATAGGGCCACTGCTCTTGATCTAGTTTTAGAAGAAAACCATGATTATCCTATTCAAAGTTTCAATGCTAATGAAATCTATATTTGGAACATAGATGGTCTTTCTGAATATAATGTCATCTTTAAACTACAACACATGTCTGTTGCAGCCATGGGTTACTTCACTAATCATAATTATGCTGAAGATACCATTGTCTATATTCTTGTCGTTGGTTTTACTGGTCAACTCAAAGGTTGGTAGGATAATTATCTCACTGAAACTAATAGAGAAAATATTCTCTCTGTAGTTAAAATTGATAATAATTGAAATGCCATTGTTAATAATGATGAGCAACTTCCTAATGCTGTGTATACACTCCTATACACCATATCCCAACATTTTTTAGGCAATCCTAATGTTGAAGCGAGAGGTCCCTGGGAAGAAGGCATGCGACTGTCGCCGTCTTGCTGTAGCAACAGAGCGACAATTTAGGGTGCATTTCTGGGTGCAATCTCACTGTAGCGAGATTCTACAGAAACCAGAGTACAGATCTGTCTGAGTTTTTCGCTGTAGCGACAGAGGGCATCGCTGCAGCGAGAGGTGCCTCGCTGCAGTGAGAGGAGTCACTGTAACGAGAGTGTCACGACCAGAGGGGTATTTGAAGAGTTAGGGTTCGAGGAGAGGGTTATTTTTCACGATTTCTCTCTCTCTCCTTTATGATTCTCTCTACCCAAACCCATTCCTACCGATTAAAAGCCCTCCAAGGACATTTGAGAGCTTGATTAAAGGTTGGAAATACGTTTGGAGTCTTTGGAGGTAAGTTCTATGGTTAGGGTTTCAGTTTTTATCCCTCTTCTTCATTTTCTGAAGTTCCCCCTAAGTTTCCTCAGGATTTCTGTGTGCTTTAGGGACGAAATCCGTTTGGGAAGGCGATTCCATCAATGTTTCGTGTCGGGCCTTTGTTTTGAGGTAAGGGGAGGACTTTACTTTAGTTACATTTATTCAGAATAAGTTTATTTGAATGAATATGGTAATGTGATAGAAATAGGAGGTGAGGTTATGTATCGTGATAGACTGAACGAGTTGGGCTGAGTCTGCAAATGTCCGACCTCCGGCACGTTGTGTGATAAGTTGAATGTGGTAGGCATTGTATGAGAAACCCATGTTACATGTGATAGAAATGAGAATGTGATTAATGTTGAGTAAAATGTGATTGTACATTTGTGTTGGCATGCTATGGGTGAATGATTGAATAACTTGAATGGTTGAAAATGAGTGTGATGGTATGTTTGGATATGATTGCGACGTGTTTGGATGTGGAAACTATGAATGGTTCAGAGATACACTGGGGGTGTGGAAGATGGGGGCGGTAGTAATGCCTTGGGAAAGAGAGGGTGGTGGTGAGACCAATAGTGAGTTTGGGTACACCACAGGCCACACACTCTCCTCCTGACTCGGCTTCTGACTAACACCTTTGTCTGGGGCCCAATACTGCACATGTTGTATCTGTGAAGCGGGAGTTATTCGGACGACCATCCATAGTATAACTGAGTAAGTCCCTAAGGTTGAGGGCATCAGGAATCTGTGATCATTATGCCACAGTGAGTGTGGCTACGTGCAGTGAGCGTACGTGTGTTTGTGTAAATGTGTGGATTTGTAATTAGTGTAGTGAGCGCACCTATTATGATTGAGAATTTGGATGCATGATGGTCGTTGACGTATGCTCCTAATATGATTAGAATTTATGTAAGTCTAATGCTTGTCTATGTGTTTATAGTGTAAAGGCTCACCCTTACGTATATTCAGGTAACCAAGATGATAAGCACGGGGCCATTGAAGGAAGGCAGGGTGAAACTTCTATAGGACTTAGAAATTTATTCTGAAAATCTGATGCATATTTAAGTCCTGTAGCAAGTAATGATGCAAATTGTACTCTAATTTCTTATTTGAAACATTTTATGAAATTATTCTTGAACAATTATCTGAATGGAAAATTTTTACTACTCTAAACTTTACAAAACATATTTATTCAGAATTTTAAAATTAAGGTGTTATATTTTGGTATCAGAGCAGTTCATTCAACCGGACTGGGGTAACAGACTGAAGCGTCTAAGATAAGTATTGATTGTTTTGTTTACCTGAATTGTAAATATTATGATTGATATGATGAATTGGAATGTTGTTTGCTGATTTGTGATGAGCTTAGATAAAGCATGGCTAGTACAGTGGGAAGCTTTCAAGACCATCTTCGTAGGGAACTACTTTCCCTGAGACCTGAAGAAGCAGAAAGCTAGAGAGTTCCTTGAATTGAGACAAGGGAGTATGACTATAGGGGAGTATGCTGCAAAATTTCAAGTGTTGATGAAGTACTGGCCCCACTACCAGCATGGAGATGGAGAGGAAGACCTGTGTTCTCTGTTTGAGCACAGGCTGAGGCTAGACATTAGAGCTGTAGTCAATATATTTCAGCTGACAGACTTACCCACCTTGGTGAGTAAGAGCATAATTTTTTAGGCCAACTCAGAAGGCAAGATCGTGGACACTAGAGGGAGTGGTCCAATGAGGCATGATAGAAGACCCCCTAGATTTTTGAAGGGACCATATTTGGGCTCAAGCAAGTCTCACTCTAAAGGAAGTTCATCCCAAGAGAAGAGTAGCAGTGGGAGTGGTTCTAGTACTAGCCCTTTTAGAGGGCAGATTAAATGGTTCCAGTGTGGAGGGCCACACATGCTGAGGGATTGTCCACATCCAAGAATAAACTGCAGAAATTGTGGGAAGTTAGGACACACTGCCAATGTGTACTGGTCCCCAAAGAGGAGCGGCAGTATGAGCTCAGCTCAGAGACCTGAATCTAGAGGGAGTACTGGGCCGAGCACTGGGCCAAAGTCGAGCATACTAGGAAGAGTCTTTGCTATCAGAAAAGTGGAGACATCACGGTCTGAGGAGCTGATCCGAGGTAAATGCACTATTAAAGGTCGATTATTAGATGTGTTGTTTGACTCGGGTGCTACGCACTCCTTTGTTTTTGCGGATTGTGAAGAGTATAAATTTGTATGTGACTGAATTGTCGTGTAATGTCATAGTGACTACCCCTACGGGTAAACTGGTTGTCGCGTCGTGGATATGCTTGGGATGTGCAATCGTGATGCATGGTAGGGAGTTTGAGGTAGACTTGATTTGTTTGCCTCTTTCTCAGTTAAATGTAATTTTGGGGATGGATTGGTTAGCCGACAACCATGTGTTATTGGACTGTAGAGGAAAGACGTTGATCTTTGGTGTGTCAATGTTAGAAATTCTGAGACTTTTGAGCCGTGGAGCAAGGGAAAATACGGTGGAGGCCAAGGCCTTTATGGTCATGTTTTCAGTGGAGGCCGAGAGTGCGGTGGGACCGGAGTGTATACAGTTAGTGAGAGAATTCTTGGAAGTCTTTCCAGAGGATGTTTCTGAGTTACCGCCTGAAAGAGAGATAGAATTTACTATTGATCTCATTCCGGGGGCAAGTTCGATTTCTGTGGCATCTTATAGGATGTCATCGGTGGAGTTAGCAGAGATCAAGAAGCAAGTGGAGGACTTGTTGTAGAAGCGGTTTGTGCGTCCAAGTGTATCACCATGGGGAGAGCCAGTATTGTTGGTGAAGAAGAAGGATGAAAGTATGAGAATGTGCGTAGATTATCGCCAGTTGAACAAGGTCACAATTAAGAACAAGTACCCATTACCGAGAATTGACGATTTGATGGACTAGGTGAAGGGAGCTGCGGTGTTCTCAAAGATTGATTTGAGGTCGGGGTACCATCAGATCAGGGTGAAAGAGGATGATGTCCCTAAGACGGCGTTTAGGATGCGGTATGGTCACTATGAGTACTTAGTAATGTGATCAATTGGATTTTTATAACATTATTTCCTCTCATTCCTAACTCATTAATCCTCTTTTGTGCTTAATTGGTTGAATTGGATCATATTATGATGTTTGAATTCTATTTGGGCTTTATTTAATTTTTCTAGAATTTGGCAAATTCTGATACTATTTTGGTTTCTGGACTATATCTTGAGTTGTAGAACTCCTTTCATTTTGATTCTTGATTTGTAGGAAAGCTAAGAGAAAGGTGCACAATTGCTATGAGAGGTCAGAAACCAATTATGATGATAAGAAGTTGAAACTGGGCCTAGAAAAAGTTGAAACGCTGCAGCCGCGGATCCTGAGTAAGGTGCAATATTTGGGCCATATCTCAGTCCACAGATGTCCGATTAAGCCCATTCTAATGGCGTTTTGAAGCTAACATCCAAGGCTACAATTGTCCTTCAGGCCACGAACCAAAAAGAGGCCGTTTTCATAGCCGAAAAAATGGAACAAAGTGACGAACAGAATTTTTGAATTTTGAATTTTAAGTTGTTTTTGGCTCCTCTCCTCTTTTCTCTTCTCTTCTCTCTCTCATTTTTTTCTCTTCCATTTTTACTTTTAATTTTCCTCCATTAATGGAGACTTAGACTTTTATCTAGTCCAAGGATTGAAAAAGGATTGAGACACTCTTGAGGATCGGTTTCACAATTTATTCAACAACAAATTTGGTTTCATCTCTTCCTTCTTTCTCCTTTTGCTAATTATGATTTCGAATTGAAGTTCTTCGTTTGGATTGATAATTTTTGCAATTGTTTGATTATATATTATTCGGTTGATGTATGTAATTAATTCTTGAAGGAGTGTGAATTAGATTTTCAGGTTTGAGATATAAGATTAATGACATTGGTGAATTAAATTAATACAAATCGATTAGGTTCTAGAGGTTTCTGAACTTTGAGCGAATTATGTGTTAATTGAATGCATGAGGGTTCTTGTGTGAATGCTTAATTTTAATTGAGGTTTTATTCGAATTTAATGTTAATCACTAATTTGTTGGTTGATGCATCTTCTTGGAATTCGATGATAGAGTGGTTGTAGTTCTTCTAAATTCTTGGATTAAAGTTTTTAATTCTTGTTAACTTTTGATTCTAATTAGTGTTATTCTATAAATCAAACCCCCTCTAATTTTATAATCATATAACATTATCATCGTTGGGAGACGACTCGGATTGCACCTCTTACTACATAATTTTTATGCAATTCAGTTTTTATTAATTTGTCCGAGTGCGACACTCGCGATCATAATGCCGTTTGAGTGACCAATGCGCCTACGGTGTTCATGGACTACATGAATATAATTTTCCATGAATTTTTGGATAAATTTGTGGTGGTGTTCATCGATGACATCCTAATTTATTCAAAAACACAAGAGGAGCATGCTGAGCACTTAAGAATTGTTTTGCGAATTCTGAAGGAGAGACAGTTATACACGAAAATTTCCAAGTGTGAATTATGGTAGACAGAGATTCAATTTCTGGGACATGTAA
Organism: Abrus pulchellus subsp. cantoniensis; assembly: GCA_024086825.1. Lineage (NCBI taxonomy): Eukaryota > Viridiplantae > Streptophyta > Magnoliopsida > Fabales > Fabaceae > Abrus > Abrus pulchellus. The sequence goes on along the minus strand of CM044050.1, from coordinate 19,872,239 downwards.
TGTTGAAGGAAGCAATCAGAGTAGACCTTGCAAAGGTAGAAGCGGTAGTTGATTGACTGAGGCCAACAAATGTGACTGAGGTTCGTAGTTTTCTGGGGTTGGCAGGCTATTACAGAAAGTTTATTGAGGAGTTTTCTAAGATAGCATTGCCCCTAACGAAGCTGATCCTCAAGGGAAAGGAGTTTAAGTGGATCAAGGGGTGTGAGGCTAGCTTCTTGGAGTTGAAGATAAGGTTGACTTCGGCGCCGGTGTTAGCTCTACCTGACCCGGAATAGAAGTTTGATGTATACTGTGACGCATCCGGACATGGACTTGGATGTGTCTTGATGCAGGACAGGCGATTTGTTGCCTATGTCACAAGACAGTTATGTTCGCACGAAGTTAATTATCCTACTCACGACTTGGAGTTAGCCGCGGTGGTATTTGCTCTCAAGGTGTGGAGGCATTATCTCTATGGAGCGAGGTTTAATGTGTTCAGCAACCACGAGAGCCTGAAGTATCTGTTTGATCAGAGGGAGTTGAACATGCGACAGAGGAGATGGATGGAATTCCTCAAAGACTACGACTTCACATTGTCTTACCATCCTGGCAAGGCAAATGTGGTAGCCGATGCGTTAAGTCGCAAATCATTGCATGTGGCAGTAATGATGGTGAAAGAGATGGAGTTAATTGAGGAATTTCAGGATATTAATTTGGCCATGGAAGTGAGGTCGGGGAGTCTATATCTTGGGACGACAACGATTCACAATGACCTTTTGGTGTACGTCCGAGATGCTTAGTAGAGAGATACTTTCCTGCAAGACATGATGAGGCAAAAGGGTGAAGGTAAGAACTTGGAGTTCCACTGTGACGAGAATGGAGTGATTAAGTTTCAGAACCGAATATGTATTCCCCAAGTGGACGAACTGAAGCGAGTAATACTTGAGGAGGCGCATAAGAGCAGAATGAGTTTTCATCCTGGTGTGACCAAAATGTATCAGAACCTCCGAAAGAGTTTTTGGTGGAATGGAATGAAGAGAGATGTGGCCGAATACTTAGCTAGATTTTTAACTTGCCAGAAAGTGAAGGTAGAACACCAGCGTCCACCTAGATTGATGCAACCGCTGGAGATCCCTGAGTTGAAATGGGATAGCATTTCTATGGACTTTGTTTCTGGGTTACCGAGGACCAAGAATAACCATGACGCTATTTGGGTGATAGTAGACCGGTTGACTAAGGCCGCATATTTTCTCCCAATCAATATGAAGTACAAATTGGAGAGGCTTGCAGAATTGTATATATGAGAGATAGTTAGGCTGCACAGGGTGTTGACTAGTGTAGTGTTAGATAGAGACCTGAGGTTTACCTCAAGGTTTTGGGAGAGCCTGCAGAGGGCATTGGGCATTAAATTGAAGCTCAGTTTTGCGTAGCATCCGCAAACTAACAGCCAAATCGAGCGGACTATCCAGTCTCTAGAAGATTTACTGAGAGCCTGTGTACTCGAACAACAAGGGACTTGGGAGGAATGTTTACCATTAGTAGATTTCACATATAATAACAGTTATCACGCCAGTATTGGGATAGCACCGTTCGAGGCTTTGTATGGGCGAAGGTGCAGAACTCCATTATGTTGGTATGAGGACAAAGAGGCTACTCTATGTGCACCAGATATGATCCAGAAACAGAACGAACAGATCAAAATGATCAAAGCGAAAATGAAGGCTACACAGGATAGGCAAAAGAGCTACTGCAATAAGAGGAGGAAACCCTTGGAGTTCTAGGTGGGTGACCACGTATTTTTGAAGGTCTCACCTGTGACAGAAGTTAAGAGAGCTTTGAAATCTTGAAAGTTATCTCCTAAATTCATTGGGCCATTTGAAGTGCTGAGTAGGATTAGTCCTGCAGCGTACCAGATAACATTGCCTCTGAACCTCTTAAATCTACATCCGGTGTTCAATGTGTCACAACTCAGGCAGTATGTGTCGGATCCTTCTCACGTGATTGATCTTGACCCGATTCAAGTGAGGGAGGATTTGTCGTATGAGGTGTACCCAGTGAGGATTGCAGATCATCATATTAAGCAACTGAGGGACAAGGAGATCTCATTAGTGAAGGTGGTATGGAACTTAAGTGAGGAAGGACATGCTATATGGTAGATGGAGAGCCGAATGAGAGAGTTATATCCACACTTGTTTATGTAGTTTGGTTGAATTTCTAGGACGAAATTCCTTAAAGGAGGGGAGAGTTGTAATGCCCCGAAAATGTAATATTGTTTGAGTATATATATTTACTATTTTGTAGTATGATGATTGACTGGATGGTGATGTGGATGAATGGATGTGCCTTAGTTTGATGAGAATATGTGTGTGAATACAGATATATATATATATATATATATATATATATATATATATATATATATAAATGTATATATATGTGTGTGAGATTGGAATTTGGATTGAAAGAAATAGGTTAAGTCCTGGTGCATGGCATTCTAGCTGTAGCGACAGGTGATGAACGATAAATTTTCATTTCATTTTGCAAAAAGATTTGTCGTCAACCTTCATCAAAATATGCAGAAAAAGTTTGTAGTATCTAAGGTGCAAGCCTAGGTTGTCTCCAATGACTTTGGTTTGTAACATACATTGAACATGTTGTAAACATTTACTATAAAAGCAATTAAAAACAAGAGAGTTTTGTGTAATTCCAATTTTAATGTAAAAACAAGTGATAAAATTAATAAATCCAATCAATGAAATCTGCAATCCTTAGTTTGTCATGCAAGTCTATCCTTATCCCTCTCAAGATTCAATATTTTTCCTCTTCCTCTGAATTAGGGTAACTCAAAAAGCAAGAATTAACTTTAACATCCCATACAAATTAAGCAATTTACATGGGCTCCAATCTCTCATTCCCAAGATAATGCTACCTTAGAAATTAACTTAGGATTAAGCAAACTAAGTTAAGAATTTCATTAAAATGAATTAGGGTTAATTAAGCAATATCCCCCACATTCAACCATTAATTCAATTTAAAGAGTTGGGAAATGTAAATTCATGAGAGAAAGAGAATTATATTGACATTCATACCCAGGGATTCAAGAACCCATGAACTCACTAAGGATTACAAGAAAGTTTAGCCCTCCATAGAGATGGGCCTTACAAATTCAAGACGGAAACAAAGGGAAACCAACATCATAATGCAAGAATTAAAGGAAAATGAAAGGAAATTGTAAATCAAACCTTAAGATTAGTCTTGGCTTCACCCAAGGATCCTAAGGTCTGCAAAATTCTCCAAAAGTGGCAAAAGAATATAAAGAAATGTCAAAAGCCCCGTACCCTAATTTCTCAAATTCTATTTATAGTGCAGAAATTTTCGCTTAAAGTGACTACTATGGTTTCATAGTGATAACGCGCAGCGTTCCATAGTGTTCACGCGCACTCCATAATGATTATGCGCGAGATCTGTGATTTGGGCCTCTCTGGAGTTATCACTTTGGCTTCATAGTGATAACGCGCAATGCCCCAAAGTGATTACTCTCGCTCCATAGTTTCAGATCCTATATTTTTGCCCTCTCTGGAGTTGTCACTTTGGCATCAGAGTGATAACTTTGGCTGCTCTAGAGTGTCTACTATGGTTCCATAGTAGCTACGCGCAAGTCTTGTACTTTTTGGCCTTTCTGGAGTTGTCACTATGGATTCATAGTGATTACTTTGGTCTGCCCTTCTGAAACTAGCTTGCTGTAGTGTTCACTATGGACTCTAAAGTGATCGCTTTCACCTTAAACTTTCTCAAATGCTAAAAATCCATGGAAAATGTCTAGAACCTCCTACACAATTATTCAAATGATCAAAATTGCAAACTATATCTATGCAAATCAATGTAAATTAACCAAAAATTAAGAAACCTATGATATTTGACCAAAATTATGTTTTTATGTTATTTACAATTCCTAAGTTTACTTTTTCTATTAAGAAACATTAAAATGACAAGTAAAAAACTAATAAAATGTGAACTCATCATAACCCCAAACTTAAACTTTTGCTTGTCCTCAAGCAAATCAAAATTCAAGAAAGTTACTTGCAAGAAGGGTGGATTAATCCAAAATATTTTCTTTCAAAATTTTCATTCCAAAATCAAACTCTAATTGACACTTCCAATGTTTCCACAATCATGGATTCATTCAACAAAGAAATCATGCCCAAATCAATTAAGTCCCACTAAATTGAACCAAAAATCTAGCAAGGTTTCATGTAATCCACACAATGCAAAGAAATTATCTAGCTCACAAGATGGTGTTTCACTTTTCACTCATCAATATTTCAGGCCAAGTGTTTTCCCTCAGTTCATGCATTTTGCCTCATCCTACCATATGCTTGCCAATATTCTCAATCTCCTTTACCTAGATACAATGAACCACCTATCAAGAGGACTTTGTTGGTCACAAATGTATTAAGTTAGGTCAAATTTTGATCAAGGAGGGTCAAAAGCTAAAGTGGGTTTTTAAGAGGAGTGAATTCCTTTAAGTGAGTGAGTACAACAACTAAGAGTGGAATGCATAAAATGATGCAGCAAATGACATTCAAACACTTTTTCACCATATTTTTCATTTACTTTGCCTTATGTGGAGAATCCTTTTTCTATCAAAATGACTTGCTATATTTTTTTTTTCTTTTTCTCTTTCTTTTTTCATTCATCATCATTTTTTTATAGACTTTGACAATCATTCTCTTCTTCAAATTCAAGCAAATTTTTTTTTTTGACATGTACTATTGACATGTAAAATCCTCACCACCCCAAACTTAAGAGTTTGCTTGCCCTCAAGCAACTACAATCATAATAAGCACCCTAAACTTAGTTTATTGCATTCACTCTTGATGCAACTCAAAAAAAAATACCTCTCTTAAGGTAAGAAAAATATTTTTGCAGACTAAGTTTGGTAAAAGAATGAATATGTAAAAAGGGAAATTAAGTGCAAAGGTATTGAAGGGTAGGTGGGTGTGTGCAAAGAAGGCCTCAATCATCTAGATAAAAAATTGTACAATGCATATTCAATTAAGAATCAGGGCAAGTTCTAGAAGATGAATGCAAATATACATGTAAATTGCACACAGAAAGGAATTTAAAGGCTCAATTCTCTACCATGGTAAAAGGTGATAATTACTTAACAACATGTGATTACAATTCACCTTACAAGAAAATATGCGCAGCATGGTAGGAACGAAAATATTCAAAAAAAGAGAATGATCATGAGTCGAATGGGAAGTGCAATCAGAATATAAGTATGGAATTACAAAACTGGACTAAAGTAAAAGGGAGATAAGGAAACTATTTTTTTGTATTTTCATTTAACATTGTGCAAGGAAATTAGACTAAGAACAATAGAAACAGATGCAAAGAGATCACCCCCTTTCATAGAAAGTAGAATCACAACTCAGGGGTCAAATTCATGCTCCTCTTGATGGGACTGAGGGCATTTTCTGCACAAATATACACATAATTTAGTATAGGGAGCAAACATTAAACTAGAAAATGGAATAGATATATATAAGTGGAAATGTTGGAGATGTTCAGATTAAGAGAGACAATACGAAAATAAAGCAATAAGGGTGGAAATAGAAAGGTGCAATATTTACAAGGAATTGATGGTTAGCAGTAAATACAGGGAAATAGCAGAAAGTAAGTGAAAAGTGAGTACAGTGAAAAAGAAAAAACTAAGACTAGATAGCATCTTCATCAGAGCTAGAAAAGGAAGAGTCATCATCATTTTTTGCTGTTGCTGGAAGGTCGTCATCTGAGGTACTAGAGCTCCTGTCATCAGCTTCAGCTCTGGTAGGGGCAGGAGGAGGAAAGGGTGGAAGGTCACTCTGGACTGCTGCTCGTAGGTAAAGGGCACTGAAAGTAGGGGCTTCATAAAGCTGCGTGGTAGTCATCCCCAGCTTTTTTCCTATGTTTAGCAGCATAGTGTCCATTAGAGTCATGAGGGCCTTCTGCCCAGCATGAATGGAATCCTGCCTTAGAGCAAGTTGCTTCATCTGCTCCCTCATCCTCATTGGAGTATCCCTCATGTAGTCAGCTGGTAGGGATAGTCCTGGGTCAGCGGTCTTTCTGGGTTTGAAGAAGTCCTTCACCATTGCTGTAGTAATAGGAGGGGTAGCTTTGATTTTTTGTAGGTAGTCGCCAAAATCTACCCCAACATCTTGGCACAGCATGGTGATGATGGATGGAAAACCCATGGAATCTCTGCTCTTGCTTAAGATGTCCATGATGGCACTGCTGATTACCTCACCCACATGGATGGGCATGCCTGTCAGAATTGCGTAAATAAGCTCTGCTCTCTTCACTGCTAAGGTAGAGGAGTGGAGAATTGGCATGAAAGAGCTGAGAATGAAGACACTCCAGACTTTTGTTGCAGGGATAAGGTGTGCCTTGTAGTTAAGTTCTTGAGCTACATTTTGCAGTCAAATTCCCAATTCTCACCTTCCTTGCAAACAATTTTAAGAATAGGCTTGTAGTCCTTATCCTCTTGGATGCTGAAGGTGGTAAAGTCCAGTTGGCCAGCTGACTTATGCACAGCTGGGATATTCAGAACCCTTTGGATGTTGGAGGGGGTGAAGTTGATCAGTTTTTCCCTCACCATGCGGTGTCTAGGAGGGAGAGTGTCGCCTTTAACCCTCATTGCGTTGGCAAAGAACTCTTGGGTGATTTCCTTCCACCCATTTCCAGCATAGGTTGTGAAAAGGTCCTATCCTTTTCTCTGAATCTCCTCCTCAAATTGGGGATAGATGCCTTCTTGAATTTCAAAGTTGCGATCCTGCACCAGCTTCCTTCTCAAGATATTTGTTTTAAAATATTCTTCATGTTCCAAGGACCTAAACCTGGGGTCATGGTTAGGTGGAGGTGCAGAGGAAGAGGCTCCAACTGTTTTGGCCCTCTTGGATCTTGGAGTGCTCTTCCCTAGGGTATTAACCATGTTTGCTACAGAGAAACAAGGGAATCTGTGTGAGATATTCTGCAACAACGATGTACATAAAACAAAATAATATTCAACTAACTGAGACAGCAAACTAGAACATCAGGAATAGGATACAATGTCAAGGTGATCACATTATGGTTCAGGCAAAACAACATTAAGGCAACCAAATTTGACATAGGCAATGATGCAGCAAACTGAAATTAAGTGCACATAAAGCAAACAAGTGGTAACAGACCACTCTGTATGGCAGCAAAGTGTCAAGAACTATGCAGACAAATAACAAGGATGTTCACTTTCGATTTGCACAGACTACTATGCTAGTTGACAGTAACTACTCTGAAATACAGGGCATCAATCAATTGAAGCAGAAAAGTTAAACAAATCAATTCAAACAGGGCAGTCTTGACAGTAAACAGTATGCAGAAAGGTTGGTGTATGTGTGTCTGTAATTATGCCATATTTGTACAGATGTGCCAAGGGATTCCAGCTTTGTCAAGTGGCATGCAGCAAAATTCAAAAGGAAATCAAGTAAACAAAGTAATTGGATTGAAGTTCAAAGGAATTCTTCACTAAGAATGCAACTGGACAGCAAGGTGAAATGATGTATGATTCATGTAAGGATATGCAGATTTCCAGCACATTAAAGAGGTGCACAGAGCCAATGGAGTGTGTGCAATGGAAGTGCAACAATGATAAAATCTGTCAGTATTCAAGGTATCAAATATCCCCAAGTGCCATTCTAATTTTCAGATCAAATAGTTACTTTTGTAGATTCCAAGAAACACTATAGGGACATATTCAGGACCAGATTAACCAGAGCAACAAAAGAGGGTTGTGTAATTAGCCATAAATTTAAGAATTACAACACACATTAAGCATTACACACAAGCGCCAACATAGCATAATGTTCAACTTTAAACATTTTCGCAGGTGGAAATGGCTACCCTAAGGTTCAACAATTCTGAATTTGACAAAATAATCAAATTAAATGCTCTAGCATCCTACAATCATACAAACATCCTACATTTACAATTGTGCATTATCAATTTCAGTCCAGGAATTGCCAATTAGAACATTCAAAGTAAGCACTCTTGGGGTAACTACCCTAAGTTTTGATAATGCAGTATGCAACAAATTAACCAATGAACTTCTGCAATCACTCCGAAATAGACAATTACACTCCATATTGTAGTTGGGATTCATTAACCCCAATTTTTTGAAGCTCCAAATTAAAATTTCCAAAACGACAGTGAGCACTTTGAGGTTCGATAATGAGAGAAACTACAGAAATTCACCCAATACACACCCTCCTGTCCATTTTAATCAAGCTATTGACATCTCAACCAACAGAATTTACGCAGAAATAACAAAATATGAGGCTCCAGTTTAAAATCCCAAACACAGTGGGCACTTTAAGAGTTAATCAGACAGAGGCAGAAGATTTAATCAAATTAACAGTCCCTATCCATTCGAATCATGCAAACAAACCCAGAATATCATGTTTTCCCAAGCAATTTCAATTCAAAAACCCAGAATTAAAAACCCCAAATTTTGGAACGAAGAACCCTAATTTAAAAAAAATTGAGGAAGAGGAAATTACTTGGATTGGAGTTCAAATTAATTGCAAAATTATGGAAATGAGTGAGTCTGAGCACAATCCGTCATGAAGGAAAAAGGGATTTTCAAAAAGATTGGAAATGGAGGTGAGAGTGTGCAGAGGTCGAGTGAGAGTGAGTGAGAGAGTGAACACTTTCAGTTTATATAGGTTTTGGGCGTTATCACTTTTAAACCATAGTAAACACGCGCATTTGTATTTGGCAAATGAAGTGGCACGCGTAATCACTATAGCGTGAAAGTGATAACTACAGAGAAGGCATTTTGTGAAGTGGTTTACGCGTAGTTACTATGAAATGGGAGTAACTACGTGCATCAAAGTTAGTCCAGGAGGTGCCTCTGTAGTTATCACTATGGAACCAAAGTGATAACTACCGAGAGCCTTCTATATTCCAGTCATCTGCGCGTGTTCATTATGAACTGGGAGTGATTACGCACAGACTCATAACCCATAAACCTTTTCAAAGTGATCACTATAGGCTGAAAGTGAAAACTACAGAGAGTGGGTTCACTTACCTTAGCATGAAAGTAACTACTATGAAATGGAAGTGGACACCTTGGATAGGTCTTGGTGCATAGGGACTTCCTATAGTCTCTGCATGAAGCAAATTCAAAATTTAAAACTGTTCATTGTAAAAAGAATGAAGGATATGTAATAGACCCATGTTTAATTCATCTCAATTCACATCTCAATCAATCATAAAAATGCTCATTGAATGAAAAGAACCATAAAAAAAATAAAAAAAATAAAAATAAAAATAAAAACAAAAAATTCTTAATCAACTTGTGAGTTGCCTCTCACATAGCGCTTCTTTAACGTCACTAGCTTGATGTATGAAATGAGTTATGGGGGCCAAGGGTTGGAATGGAGGTTGGTGCATGGTGATTTCAAGTCAATCTTCTCAACTTCTTCCAAGGTAGCTGAGTTTTGCAAGAATGACTTCAAGCGGTGCTCATTCACCATAAAGCTTTTGCTAGTGGAGTCACTTATGATCTCTACTGCAGCATGGGAGAATACCTTTGTAACAGTGAAGGGTCCAAGCCACCTTGATTTGAGCTTTCCAGGCATGATTTTAAGACGAGAATTAAACAAAAGAACCTTTTGACCAACGTAGAACTCTTTGCTTAAAATCCTCTTGTCATGGTATTGTTTGGTCTTTTCCTTGTAAATTCTAAAGTTCTCATAGGCCTCAAGACGTAGCTCCTCTAACTCTTGCAGCTGTAATTTCCTTTGCTCTCCATCTGAATCATAATGGATATTGCAAGTCTTCACTGCCCAATAAGCTTTATGTTCCACCTCAACTGGCAGATGGCAGGCTTTTCTATAGACCACCCTGTATGGTGACATTTCCAAGGGTGTCTTGAATGCTATTCTATGTGCCCACAAGGCATCATCAAGCCTGCGACTCCAATCCTTTCTGTGGGGCTGCACTACTCTCTCAAGTATTTTCTTGATTTCTCTATTAGAGAGGTCAGCCTACCCATTTGTTTATGGGTGGTAGGCAGTGGAAACTTTGTGTATAACTCCATATTTCTTCAACAAGACTTTCATAGTCTTATTGTAAAAATGACTTCCTTGATCACTAATGATGGCTCTAGGAATTTCAAACCTGCAAAATAAGTTGCTACGAACAAACTCTGTGACAACTCTAGCATCATTAGTCCTGGTGGCTTTAGCCTCCACCCATTTTGAGACATAATCAATAACAAGGAGTATATAAAGAAAGCCAAAAGAGGAGGGGAATGGCCCCATAAAATTAATACCCCAGACATAAAAAATGTCACAATAGAGAATGGGCTGTTAGGGCATCTCTTATCTCCATATAATTACTCCTCCTGCTCTTTAGCATTTCTCACAGGTAGAATATGCTTGCCATGAGTCCTTAAAAATAGATGGTCAATACAGCCCTGCATCCAGCACCTTTCTTGCTATCCTCTAAGGTCCTTGATGACCTCCTACAGCTGAGGCATGACAAAACTGCAGTATGGATGGAATTTCTTCATCAGGCACGCACCTTTTGATGACTTGGTCACTGCAGAATTTTCATAAATAAGGGTCATCCCAAACATAATGTTTGACATCACTCCTTCTCCTATTCTTTTTAGCCTTTGGTGCACCTACTAGAAAAACTCCTGTAATAAGAAAATTAACAATATCAGCATACCAAAGTGCTTGTGAAGCATACAACTCCAAGAGTTGTTCATCAGGAAAATCATCTAAAATTGGAATAGGGTTTAGAACTCCCTCTATTCTGCTCAGGTAGTCGGCTACTAAATTTTGAGTTCCACTTCTATCCTTGATCTCCAAATTAAATTCTTGAAGTAAGAGCATCCACCTTATAAGCCTAGGCTTAGAATCTGTCTCTTTCAGCAAATACTTCAAGGCAGAATGATCAGTAAAAACTACAACTTTTGACCCTAACAGATATGATCTAAACTTGTCCAGTGCAAAAACTATGGCCAACAATTCTTTTTCAGTTGTGGTATAATTACATTTTGCTGGATTCAAAGTTCTAGAAGTATAATAAATTATGTGAGGAAACTTACCAATCCGCTGTGTCAATGCAGCCCCCACTGCAAAATTGGATGCATCACACATTAATTCAAATGGTGTGGTCCAATCTGGAGGTTGGATGATGGGTGTGGTGCTTAGGGCTTCCTTAAGCATATTAAACACTTCTTTGCACTTTTCATCAAAATTGAACTCAGCCTCCTTTTGCAACAGCTTAGACAGGGGAATGGTAATTTTGGAGAAGTTCTTAATGAATCTTCTTTAGAACCCTGCATGGCCAAGAAAAGCACGAACCTCTCGAATTCAAGAGAGGTAAGGCAATTATGCAATAACATCAAGTTTTGCAGGATCTACTTCAATTCCCTTTTCAGATATGATATAGCCTAACACTACACCTTGCTCTACCATGAAATGATTTTTCAAAATTAAGCACAAGGTTAGTATGAATGCATCTTTTCAAATTATTCAAACATGTAGAGAAAGATGGGCCATACACTGTAAAATCATCCATAAAAACTTTTATACAATGCTCCACTAAATCAGAAAAAATGCTTAACATACATCTTTGAAATGTTCCTAGAGCATTGCATAAGCCAAAGGGCATTCTCCTATAGGCAAAAGTGCCAAAAGGACATATTCAAGTGCAATGTAAATTTGGAAAGAACAAAAAAAACCATCAAGAAAACAATAATGAGATTTACCAGCCAACCTTTCCAACATCTGATCAATAAAAGGCAATGGGAAGTGATCTTTCCAGGTTGCTTGGTTAAGCCTTCTGTAGTCTATGCAGACTCTCCAACTATTCTGGACTCTAGTGGGTATCAACTCATCTTTTTCATTCTTCACCACAGTGAGTCCAGATTTCTTTGGAACCACTTGGACCGGGCTGACCCAAGTACTGTCTGATATAGGGTAGATAATCCTAGCTTGCAGCAACTTAGTGACCTCCTTCTTCACCACGTCTAGAATAATGGGATTTACCCTCCTCTGAGGCTGTCTCATTGGCTTAGCACCCTCCTCCAATAATATTCTGTGCATACAAAGAGAGGGGCTGATTTCAGGAATATCAGCAAGGGTCCAACCTATAGTTTTCTTGTGCCTCTTAATCACTTCTAGGAGTTTCTCCTCTTATTCTACATTCAGCTTGGTGGAGATTATCACTGGAAGCTTCTCATTTGCCTCTAGATTGGCATATTTTAGATTCTGGTAAAGGTTTAAGTTCCAGTGCTGGAGGTTGCTCCACAGAAGGAAGTGGTTTAGCACTCTTAGTAGAAGAAATCTCTGCAACATTCAAATCAAAGGAGTTAGATTCACTTGTACTTGAGAATTCAAAACATCACATTCTTCCCCTATCAATTTGTCAATCTCTTCAATATTAGAATTTACAGAATTTACATTCAAAAAGTCAGAAATACAAGAGTCACACATAGAAGAATTATTACAATATTCACAAATAGAAGTATCAATACATTCAGTAAAATCAAAAGAAAAATCTGTTTCTAAAAATTCGGAAAATTGTTCATCTATCAAATCATCAAATAAATCAATTTGGAAGACAGAATGTTCTTCAGATGGATGCTTCATAGCATCAAGTATATTAAAGTGTACAATGTTGTCCCCAAACTCCATGGTAAGTGTCCCAGCATGCACATCAATTTTTGTTCTTGTGGTCTTCAAGAGTGGTCTTCCCAATATGTCCAAAATGTAAAAGTTGGCCTAGATCTAGCATGGCATTCTCAATCCTATTATTACCAATAATGCATGGGATAGTGAATGTTCCTGGGTCCTTACATTTTTCAGGCATTGTGAACCTTTGTTTTTCAAAAAGTGCAGACACATTCCTACCCATATTTACCTTTTCATTACCCTTAAGATGCCTCATATGGGTGCATAAGTCCTTCAAGAACCTGGCGTACTTGGGTATTTGCTTGATTGCATCTAGTAGAGGTATGTTCACCTCTACCTTCCTGAAGGTCTCAAAAATCTCTTTCTCAGCCTCTTTAATCTTTTTACTTGGCTGAATAACTCTCTGAGGGAATGGTAGAGGAATTGGCCTTTCAATATTGTCTGCTACCTTTGGTTGGGTAGGAGTAGGTTTTGGTTGTTCTTGAGTCATTTCCTCTCCATTTTGACCAACTGTAGCTGGAGTACAGCTTGAGTCTTCCTTCTCTTTGGGCATTGTAGGCTCTTGCATCACTTTTCTAGACCTCAGGGTGATTGCACTCATATTTTTGGGATTCACAACAGTTTGTACAGGGAGGTTCCCTAAGCCTTGAGATTGCATCTAGTTTAGAGAGGAGGCTAACTGTCCCATTTGATTCTCTAAAGTTTTGATACTAGCCTCGGTTCTCTGCTGGAAAGTGATGTTGTTCATGGTCAATTGTTTCATAAGCTCCTCCAATGATGGTTTATTTTTCTGGGATGCATTTAGTTGTGAAGAAGATGGTTGATGATGGTGTTGGGCTTATTGTGGTTGATGTTGGGATTGATGGCATCTATTTGGGCCAGCATGATGTGCTTGATTGTGTTGTTAAGAATTGCTTCCCCATCTTAGATTTGGATGGTTCCTCCAGCCTGGGTTGTATCTATTGGAAGATAGATCCCAATTGGGTTGTTGCTGCGAATTTGGAAAAGGAAATTTATTAGTGTAAATGTTTGCAGCATAAGCCTGAGGATTACCTTCTAGAGTGTCAGACTCTTGTAGTGTGGGGCAGCTATCAGTGTAGTGATCTGTAGCTGAGCAAATACCACACAACATGGCTGAAATGGATGGTGGAGGAGGTGAAGATGCAGCAGTACTCTTTTGCATGGAAGACAATTGCTTCACCATGGATGCTAATTCATCAAGTTTGTGTTCCAGCTTACTAGATTCAGCAACTTGTACTTCACTCACATTTCTAGTAACACAAGAATTTTGCCTTGTTGCAAATTGTTGGAAGTTGGCGGCCATATTCTCAATCAAGTTGCGAGCTGCAATCAGAGTTTTGTCAACCAACGCCCCTCCACTTGCAGCGTCTATCATGCTTCGGTCCATAGGGTGCGGTCCCTCATAAAAGTATTATATCAACAATTGATCACTAATTTGGTGATGGAGGTTGCTAGCACATAGTCTCTTGAATCTTTCCTAATATTCATAAAGGGTTTCTCTTTCAAGCTGCCTTATCCCACATATTTCCTTTCTTATGGATGCAGCTCTTGATGCTGGGAAAAAGTTCTCCAGGAAAAGCCTTTTCAAGTTGTCCTAACTAGCAATGGATCCTGGAGGGAGATAATAAAGCCAATCCTTGGCTGCATCCATCAGAGAGAACGGAAAAGCCTTTAATTTAACATGCTCCTCAGGCACACCTTGTGGCCTCATGGTTGAACAAACAATGTGGAACTCCTTGAGGTTTTTGTGTGGATCCTCACCTGCAAGGCCATGAAATCTTGGCAATTGTATGTATCTTGATGGACTGAACGAGTTGGGCTGAGTCCGGAGGTATCCGACCTCCAGCACATTTTGTAATAAGTTGAATGTGGTAGGCATTGTATGAGAAACCCATGTTACATGTGATAGAAATGAGAATGTGATTAATGTTGAGTAAAATGTGATTGTACATTTGTGTTGGCATGCTATGGGTGAATGATTGAATAACTTGAATGGTTGAAAATAAGTGTGATGGTATGTTTGGATGTGATTGCGACCTGTTTGCATGTGGAAACTATGAATGGTTCAGAGATACACTGGGAGTGTGAAAGATGGGGGCAGTTGTAATACCTTGGGGAAGAGAGGGTGGTGGTGACACCAACAGTGAGCGTGGGTGCACCACAGGCTACACACTCTCCTCTTGACTTGACCTCTGACTAATACCTTTGCCTGGAGGGCTCAATACCGCACATGTTGTATCCGTGGAGCGGGAGCTATTCGGGCGACTATCCATAGTATAACTGATTAAGTCCCTAAGGTCGAGGGCATAAGGAATCTGTGATCACTGTGCCACAGTGAGTGTGGCTACATGCAGTGAGCGCATGTGTGTTTGTGTAAGTATGTGGATTTGTAATTAGTGTAGTGAACGCACCTATTGTGATTGAGAATTTGGATGCATGATGGTCGTTGAAGTGTGCTCCTAATATGATTAGAATTTATGTATAATGAGTCAGGTAAGTCTAATGCTTGTCTGTGTGTTTATACTAGTGTAAAGGACTCACCCTTACGTTTATTCAGGTAATCAAGATGATCAACACTGGGGCCCTTGAAGGAAGGAATGATGAAACTGCTATAGGACTTAGAAATTTATTCTAAAAATCTGATGCATATTTAAGTCCTGTAGCAAGTAATGATGCAAATTGTACTCTAATTTCTTATTTGAAACATTTTATAACATATTTATTCAAAATTTTAAAATTAACGTGTTACAAGAAGGATGTCATAGAACCCAATAGGAAACCTTACAAAAAGAAGTTTAATAGAAAGTCTTCTAAGAAAATAAGGGAAGATGTTATTCCCAAAAAACCTAGAACAAGTGTAACTTGTTACAACTGCGGTAAACTTGGTCATATCAGTAAATACTGGAGACTCAAAAAGAAAATTAGCAATCTCAACCTTTATCCTTCCATAGAAGATTAAATTAATAACCTTCTCATTGAATCCTCTGAGGCTAATTTTATTAGAGAATCAAGTGAAGATATCAATTAAATTTAGCAAAATGATCAAATATCTTCTTCTGACAGTGATGAAACTCCAAAAATTAATGTTTTGACAAAAGAACAAGATCTTCTTTTTGAAGCCATTAATTCTGTTCCTGATAATCAAGAAAGAAAAGACTTTTTTAGAAAATTTAAAGATGTTTTAGAAACAAAGCAAAAATCAAAAGAACTTTTTACAACAAACAAGTTTGATATAAACAGTATTTTCAAAATATTAGAAAATAATTCTAGTATAAAATCAACCACTATGCAAGATCTTCAGATTGAGATTAACAGTCTGAAGCTGGAGATTCGTGAGATCAAAGAACAACAACAAATTCATCAAATTAT
Organism: Abrus pulchellus subsp. cantoniensis; assembly: GCA_024086825.1. Lineage (NCBI taxonomy): Eukaryota > Viridiplantae > Streptophyta > Magnoliopsida > Fabales > Fabaceae > Abrus > Abrus pulchellus. Next base: position 19,856,142 of record CM044050.1, on the reverse strand, counting down.
TCTTTCACAACTTGAAGAAGATGATGAATCTGAAGTTGTAGAAGAACAATTCATTGAGAAAAAAGATTCTGAGAAAATTAATTCTAAAAATCCAGAAGAAATTTTCATGAATTTGATCAACAAGGTCAAAATCCAAAAATTTTATATTAATATTAGAATCATTATTGATGACTTTGTTCTTGATACCTTGGTCCTCTTTGATACAGGTGCTGATGCAAATTGTATTTTAGAAGGATTAATTCCTACTAAATTTTAAAAAAAAACTTTGAAAAACTCAGCACTGTCAGTGGTTCGAAGCTTAAGATTAATTATAAATTGTCTAAACTGTTATTGAAAATCAAGGTTTTAAGATTGAAATAAACTTTCTCCTTGTTGAAAATTTGAAAAATGAAGTCATTTTGGGAACTCCTTTTATTAAACATTTTTTCCCACTTCAAATTTCAAAAGAATGAATTTCTACTTATCACTTAGGTAAGTAGATAACTTTTAAATTTTTCAATAAACCTTTTACCAGAAATATTAATCTTATTCAGAATAAAATTAATCAAATTAATTTTCTGAAAGAAGAAGTTTTTTTTGCTAATATTGACAAACAATTGAAGAATTCATCACTTTAGAAAAAGATTCAATCCCTTTCAGAGTTTATTCAATCTTCTATCTGTTTTGACCTCCCAAATGCATTCTAGAATAAGAAAAAATATATTATTAGTCTTCCTTATGAATCAGACTTTAAAGAGAGTCAAATTTCCACCAAAGCGAGACCATTCAGATGAATGAGGAACTTCTCCAATATTGTTAAAAAGAGATTAAATATTTTTTAGATAAAAAACTTATTAAGAAAAGTAAGAGTCCCTAGTCTTGTTCCGCATTTTATGTGAAGAAACAGACAGAATTAGAAAGAGGAACCCCTTGATTAGTTATCAATTATAAACCTCTTAACCAAGCCCTTCAGTGGATTAGGTATCCTATTCCAAACAAAGAAGATCTCCTTAACAGACTCAACTCTGCAAGATCTTTTCAAATTTTGATATGAAATTTGGATTCTGGCAAATTCAAATCTATGAGGAAGATAGATACAAAACTGCCTTCACTGTTCCTTTTGGGCAATACGAATGGAACATATGCCCTTTGGTCTTAAAAATGCTCCTTTTGAATTTCAGAAGATTATGAATGATATATTCAATCCTTATTCTAAATTTATCATTGTCTACATTGATGATGTATTAATTTTTTCTCATTCTATTGATCAACATTTGAAACACAAATGTTTTTATTAATGTTGTCAAACAGAATGGCCTTACTATATCCAAGTCAAAAATCATTCTTTTCCAAACCAATATTAGATTCCTTGGTCATAATATTTACCAGGGGACAATCATCCCTATTAGCAGATTCATTGATTTTACTAACAAGTTTCATGACAGAATCTTTGATAAAACCTAATTACAAAGGTTTTAGGATGTCTCAATTATGTAGGAGAATTTATTCCTCATCTTAATAATACTATTAAGCCCTTGTATGATCGGCTTAAAAAGAATTCTCTTTCTTGGACTGATATTCATACCAATGTAGTTAGGGAAATCAAAACCAAAGTTAAAGAGATAAAATGTCTCTACCTTCCCATTCCTTAAGCTTTCAAAATTGTCGAAATTGATGCTTCTGACATAGGTTATGGTGACATTCTCAAACAAAGAGTTGACTCTCATGAGCATATAATTGCATATACTGCAAAGCATTGGAATTCTGCATAGCAGAATTATTCAACTGTTAAAAAAGAAGTTTTGGCAACTGTTTTATGTGTTTCAAAATTTCAATATGATTTACTAAATCAAAAATTTCTTATTAGGGTAGACTGTAAGTCTACTAAAGAAATTTTAAAAAACGATGTTAAAAACCTTGCCTCCAAACAAATTTTTGCAAGATGGCAAGCAATTTTAATTGTTTTTTATTTCGATATTGAATATCTCAAAGGCACATCCAATTCTCTTCCTAATTGTCTCACTCGTAAATTCTTATAGGATAAATTGCATGCCTAGGAAGGCGACAACCCCATCCAGGGGTAATAAATCCCATAGAGGAAGAGTTAAGCTTGCTTTGACTCTAAATAAATCAAAATCAAAATCTGCATCTGCAGATTCAACATCTTTTGGGTCATCTACCCCCATTGAGTCATCTACTCAAAAGGCAATCCAAATTGTTGAGTCATCAACTCAGCAATCAGGAACTCCCAAAGAATCTTCCAAAAAGACTGAATCTTCTTCCAAAAACAAAACCACCAAACGGACTAAAGTAGATTATGCTTTACCTGTCAGTACACTCTTAGCTATCCAACAAGGAAACTTGAGTAGCTTACCAAAGAAATCTTGGGCATACATAGCCTCTGAAAACGAGTTAGAGGATATAAATTTATCTTGCCTAAATTCTATTATCCAAACCTTTAACTAAACTCAGAAATCTATCAATCTTTTCAGAGAAACTAGCAAGACTATTAATCTCCCTGAAAGCAAACAAAAATCTTCAAATACTAACCTTTATAAGGCTAAAGGAAAATTTTCTTCTGTCATTCAAATGGAACTAGAATTTTGGGATAAAAATCCATACAAAGCCATTACCAAAATTTTTCCTCCTAGTTTTCATTTAAGACCTTATACCTTAAATAAAACCAGACAATTTTATGAATTTATTTTGGTGGATTCAAATTTTGTTTTCATTAAACATTATAAAGACCCAAAAGATCCTTCTATCATCACCCATTCCACAATCCAAATCCTCAAAGTCTTAAAGCCAAAAAACTTTGGGAAAAATTTAAATTTATACAAGAAATTCTCCGAACCTTTTGACCCAGTAGGATATAATTATTGGGACTATATTGATGCTTGGACAAGAATTTTCTAGTTTAAAAAAAAACTTAATCGACATTCTTGGTTGATTTATTTTAAAAGAAATCAAAATTGTGATTTTTCGAATTGGTTTCTCTAATGGTGGGATTACTTTGGACCAATAGAAGATATCCTTCCTTCCCTAGTAAAAGAATGATATTTAATTTTCAAAGACAGGTTTTTGCAAAATTCAAGAATTCCAGCAGACCTCAAATATTTTTCTGTTTTTGCTCTTGCATGGGTATTCTCATGGTAATACAGATATGACAAGACAGAAAATGGACAAAATCTCTATATACTTCACAGATATTCCTTTGTGAAATGGTGGAATCAATTTAATGCATATCATGCAGGACCACCTGGCGTTGCTGAATTTTTTTGGAAATAATCCAAAATTATTAAAACCATCTGATCCAGCAACATTCCAATTCTTGAATCAGAAATTCAAGATTGCAGCCTTCTTGTCATTTTGTGATTCCAAAGAGAAGATGAAACAAAATCTAAAAGATGTTCTCCTTCTCCTTTAGAACCAGGACGAAGCAAAATCTTCTACAACCAGGATGAAACAAGATGACTGCTTTGGAATGGACATTCAAGAATTATGACTGGAACTATAGAAAATAGTTCCTCTAATAAACCAAAACTGTAGAAACAGTATTTTATTTTTCTATATAAGGAGTTCTCGACCATGTTGTGAGGCACGCTTTCATTTACTAAGTTTAGAAAGATACTCAAGAGAGAAATACTTTGAGACACGTTCTTTGTAAGCTATTTTCTTCAAGTTTTAATAAAATCTTTTTTTTATACTATTTTTCTTTCTTCTGTCTTTGAGCCAGTTCTGTTCGGACTACCGTCGTCTGACTTTCTTCCTTTCACCATCCACTAGATCTGTGCTGGTTCTACCGTCGTTCTAGTTTCTATGTTTTAAATTTCGATATTTACATTCTGAACTTTACATTTTTGTATTTATGATTTAGTAGTCCTACTACTGCCTACTTTCCTTTATGCATTTATCCTCTTTTCTTGATCCACTTCGAAACATATATATATATATATATATATATATATATATATATATATATATATATATGTATGTATATCTGTGTGTGTGTGTGTGTTGTAATGGAAATAGATCAGATTATTGATATATATTTGAAATCATATTTGAGCATGATATTAGAGTGGCCTAAACTCTAATATTCAAATACACAAAGGCTGAAATTTGCTACAAAAATGGCAGAAAATAAAGAAAAGATGTGCAACAAAAGAGTCAAGAAAACTCCATCACCTTATGAACTAAGTGCAAGTGACAACCTTGGAAATATCATCACGTAGGTAAAACTGCAATGTAAAAACTATGAAGAGTGGGCTAATGCTGTGAAGATCGCTCTAAGAGCTCGAAGAAAATAAGGGTTCATAGATGAAACTCACAAAGAGCCACCAAAATACGTGCCAAAAGAAGAATAATGGTGGACTCTTCAGTTTATAATTGTATTTTGGATCCTAAACACCATTGAACGTAGTTTACGTTCCACTGTAGCGTATACAGAAAATGCAAAAGACGTGTGGGAAGAAATTAAAGAATGCTTCCTAGTGATAAATGAACCAAGATTCACTATTGAAGGCTGAATTGGCAGACTGTAAGCAATAAGAAATTACCATGGTGGCATACTATGGAAAACTAAATTTTTTTTGGGACGAGTTAAGGAACTATGAACAGATTCCAAGGTGTATGTGTAAGGGATATAAGTGTAACATTGGATCTCAGCTTGAGAAGTGAAGAGAAGAAGAAAAGGTCCATCAAATTTTGATAGGTCTAGAGGATGTGACCTACTGAACAATGTGTTCCAATATCTTCACAACAAACTAGTTACCTTCTCTAAATCATGTCCATGCAATCATAGTACCAAAGAAGAGAATGAAATCAGTTGCCAAGTCAAAGAAAAAGAGATGGGTGGTTGTAAGGCTCGCTATCTAGGTAGGATACAAGTCAAGAGGATGAGATGACACAAATGATGTGTTGGTGGTATGCTCTTGCTGTAGAAAACTAGGACATAATGGAAAAGAGTTTTTTCAAATTATAGGATACTCCGACTGGTGTGGTGAATGACCACGAAATAATGGAGGAAAGGTTGAGAGGAATCAGTCAAAGGTAGGTGGAGCTGAGAAAGAGGTGGCATGGTATGTGCCAATATGACATAGGTTGTTATAGGTAATCATGTTGATACTTGTTCGTGGGCAAGTATACCTTTCAAAAAGTAATTAAGGGTTCTAAAATAAGTTACCAAAATATCATCCCACACGAATTGTTTCTAAGTACTAATAATATCTTAATTCAATTGGTTGAACTTAAGATATGCAAGATTAAATAAAATAAGGATTTAAATCGAAGAGAAAATAGCACAACCTATGGGAATAAACTATTTGAAATGAATCATAGGCCATATAATTTTTCCTCTACACTTTTCTATGTTCACTTTTAGATTCATTTCCATTTTATTATGATTGCCAACCACTCGTGCTAAATCTATTAACATCCAATGGTCAGACAATGTTAATAATCTTTTCCATTAGCTATTATCCTTAATGGTCATGCAAGGCAAAAGAAAAAGAGAACATAAAAAATGTACAAGCTGTTAATTTAATAATGATTGAAAGAGAAAAACTAAGCTTTATCCACCTAATCCTCTGTCTCATTTTGTCATATAGGTTTATTAACTATACATAATATAGTCGCTTACAATATAATTAATTATGGTATGTTTCAAAGTTGTCAATTCTAAACATACGATTATGGCATAATAGGATAAACACCAATTAAGAAAAGAAATTAAAATTATTATTAATCACAAAGAATACAAAGTTATGCAAAAGATTCACTATAATCTTATAGACATAATAGACATAATGTAATAGGAAACCAAAACAATAATAAACCAATGTATAATCGTTCAAAGAATAAATGCAAATTAAACATACAATAGGTATGTTTCATAGTCCCCAATGATAAGAGACGAAGAGAGTTCTTGATCCCAAGACATGCTTTCACAACTCTGCAAGTTGTCAATGATTGAATAAAATGAAGATACCCAAGTTGAAGCCCCTAGCCCTTTATAAATAGAATTTCAAAGCCCTAAAAGTTCTTTAAAGTTGTTTCTTCTAATAAGGAGCACAACTATGCACACTAATAAGCATGATTGTGCATAAGTTTCAAAGCATAAGTGTGCTGACTGTTGAGGTATGGAAATGCTTGTTACAATGTGGTCCCATTTTCCATCCAATTTAGGCCCAAAATACACCCAAAACCCAATTATGACATTCTCATGCTAAAATGCACAATTAATATTAAAATCAGTGTAAAATCATCTTGTGCTCCTCGCGACAACTTATCATATTGAAGATCTTCTCGCTGCAGCGACGCCCCTCGTCGCTACAGCGAAAGTCTCAGAGAGAACTGTACTCTGATTTCTGCAGAATCTCGCTACAGCAAGACCCTCTCGCTACAGTGAGACTGCAACTAGAAATGCACCCCTCACTATCGCTTTCTCGCTACAGCGAGAAGGTGACAGTCTTACGCCTCCTCCCAGGGCCTTCTCACCATAGCGATATCCTGTCGCTATAGCGAAAACACCCCAGTTTTACATACTTAACCTATTTCTTAAACCAACTGTCCAGTCCAATTGTATACAAACACACTTATATGTAGTCGTATTCATCTCATGCATTTTCACTACCATCCTATATGCATCATCATCACATAATTCAATTATACGGACATATGAAAAACTCCATATACACATATACACAGCAATCTAAATATTATTACAAAATCTGGGGCGTTACAGAGGCAACCTAAGCTTGCATCTTAGACTACATTTATTTTTTGCATATTTTGATAAGAGTTAGCAAACTCTGTACGTATCATATATATATATATAGATCAAAATATAACTCACAGCAATAACCCCATACATTCTCAGCCCATCTAATGCACAGCATGAAAACAGTTTTCAACTGGTTTCATAGCCTAAGTAATCTAGAAGGAACCGAGCCGGTCCAATAGCAACTCATTTTGGTATCTGGATCCAGATAGCACAACACAACTCAGCATGCTCGATCGTTATACGTTTATCCACCTAAACGTGTAACTCAACTCTATAATGATGCAAAACATATATTTCAGCATGATGCAGCACAACCTAAATCATTTCAACAGCTCAGCTAAGACAAATTTATGATAAATCAGTCAAATCTCTGTGTTATTAAATCAGTTATTAATAGTTTCAGCATAAAAAAATAACTTTCAAGTGTTAAATCATTTATATCTTAGCTTTTATAAAAAAGATCTAACAAAACCAACTCAAGCCTTTCTTTAATAACATCAAATTGTTCAAAACATAGTTCATAGGCTAAAGGAAACTCCTTTTACCTTAGAACAGTGATTCACACAAAATCTACCGAATATTACTTATTTTAACGCAAGATTCCCCAAAGATTTGACTTTAGAACGAAGTCTCTCCTAAGAACACCATGAACTTCTATGAGAAGGAGAAGGAGAAGAGAAACGAATGGTAAATCTAACTTCAAACTTAGATAAACTTACTTCAAATCCCTTAGAACGAATATAGAATCACAGATCTGGAAAGAAATCTAAGTTTAAGAGGGTTTAGTATGAGAGAAAATGGTGGTATATGGCCTTGGAACCTTTGAGGAGTTTGAAGAAGTGAAAATTTCGTGCAAGGACCCCTATTTATAGAAAAAAAAAAATTTTTGGCACTGTACATGCCGGACTTAGGGATGACAATAGGTAAAATACTTGATCGGCACCCACAAAATTTATCTACAATGGGTAGGATATTTACCTGCTATATGGGTACGAGTATGAGTGTGGGTAAAAACTCACAAATTTTAATGGAGATGGTTGCGGGTATGGGCATTTAAGTAACCGCTCCGCCCCATACCCGCATATATATATATATATATATATATATATATATATGTATATTTGAACTTTATTCTACAATTATGCATTGAATTTTTGTATAGATTAATATAAAAATATATTTAACAATAAAGTAAACCAAAAAATTTATTTTAGTTTATATTTTTAATAGAAAAATTTATTTATTATTTTATATCATTTAATTAGGCTAATACAATATAATTATTACATAGTTAATATGAGATTGATTTTTTTAAATATTATTTATATATAACACACATAAAATATTTTTCACATAAATATTTTTGTTAATAAAATCATATTGATGTTTCAATCATAAAGTGAATGATAAATAATAAATATATTGTAAATATTTTATAAATTTTACAATTACCTACTATTACCGTAAATTTATTATTTATTAATAATATTTTAAAAAAAATTTATATTTTAATTTAAAATAATATTTTTCTATGTAACATATGTATTACAAGTACAACTATAATCTATTGAATCTAAATAATATTATTATTACTATTTATTCACATTCAAAGAAGTTTTTGAAAAGATATAAATATAAAAAATTATTGTTAATTTTTATTTGTTAATTTTTTTCAGATAAAAAAGTATAATTTTTTTAATATACATGTATATTTTTTTATTATAAAATTTTATTGTGACCATTTATCTTTTATTCAAATTCTTTCTTTTAAAATTTATATATTATAAATATTTAATTCATTAAAATAATTTTTTAAAAATTTGTATTTTTGATAAAATACTTTTGTATAGTATATGAGTTAAAAATACTAGTATTAGTATATATATATATATATTAATTATATTATATCATTTTAATTAAATCTATTATTTTTCTTACAATTTCAAATTCAAAAGTTAAAAAAATATTTTATGTATCCACTTTTTGTTGTTAGTATTGAACTTCTCTACTCTAACTCTATTCTCATTCTCAATGTCTATCTCATTAAAACCTAACAACTATGAAATATTATTCATTAGAGTTAGTTGTCAATGCCGTCACAAGAGGTTACCAAGTGATCCCACAGAAGGGACAACCATTGTGCAGATCTATTTTATTGTCGCTCTAACATTGCCAATCGATCAAATCTCACACAAGATAGGGTTATCACTGATAAATAACTTCTGTGTTTAGTTTCGCTTATTGTTTCTAAAAATTTTAGTTTAGAAAATTATTATATTAAGATACATTCAGCATTTATGATCTTTGAATATTTATTTTTTATCTATGTTTGTATCTTGTTTGGCAACTACATATTAAATTTTTGTATTATTATACTACTTATATGAAGTTATATAAATATATTTTTCTTTATGAATATTTTTTCTCAAACAAGCGCGGGTAATTGGTACAAGATGGGTATGCGGGTACCCAGAGGGTACGGGTATGTGGATTAATATTCATATCTACGCGGGTATGGAGCAGGGTACAAGTATTTTTTTTTTAAATGCGAGTATGGGGATGGGTACCATAGTACCCTACCATACCCTACCCATTGTCTTCTCTAGCTGGAGTTACTATTCACACTACCTTATTGTTCATGCCGAAGTTACTGTTCATGCCAGAATTATTGTTCATTTTTTAATTTTAAAACTCCATCTAAATCTATTTCAATACCAAATAATCATTCAATTAACATTTAGTGAGTACAAAATATTACAGATTTTCTCAATAGTAAAACAAGCCTGACACTTTTTCTCCTTCATCTAGTTATTCTTCTCCATATTCACTTGATTCTAACCTTGAAAAAATGGTAGATAATGAAAGGACATTAAAGGAACTAGCTGTACCTGATATAACTTACCGAACATTTTGTATACAGTATCCTAATATTGATGGTCCTTTTGTTCTTAAAATTGGACTAATACACTTGTTGCCTAGATTTTATGGCCTTGCAGGTGAAGATCCACACAAGCACCTCAAGAAATTTCATATAGTCTGCTCAACTATGAGGCCACAAAGAGTACCAAAGGAACATGTGAAGTGAAAAGCCTTTCCATTCTCTCTAATAGACACAGCCAAAGATTGATTGTGTTATCTTCCACCAAGATCCATCACCAGCTAGGACAAGAGTATGATAACCCTATTTTATGTGAAGTGAAAAGCCTTTCCATTCTTTCTGGCATCAAGAGCTACATCAGAGAGAGAGACACTTTATAAGTACTGGGAAAGATTTAAGAGATTGTGTGCTAACTTCCCCCACCACTAAATTAGTGATCAATTCCTTATCCAACACTTCTATGAAGGATTACACGCCATGGATAAGAGTATGATAGATGCAACAAGTGGAGAAGCATTAGTAGACAAGACACCTGTAGCAGTCAGGAACTTGATTGAAAATATTGCTGCCAATTCCTAGAAATTTGCTACCAAACAAAATTCTTGTGTAACTAGAGGTGTGCATGAGATTCAAGCTGTAGACTCCAACAAATTAGAGCACAAGATTGATGAGTTACCCTCTATAGTGAAGCAATTAGCTTCAATGCAAAAGAATGTTATTGTATCTTTACCTCCATCATCACATATTCCAGTCATGTTATGTAGGATATGCTTAGCCATATATATCATTATACTGATAGCTACCCCACATTGCAAGAAACTGATACACTGAAGATAATCTGTAAGCCTATGCTACAAATATTTACACTAATAAGAACCTTTTCAACAGCCGTAGCAGCAGCCCAATTGGGACTTGTCTTTAAACATATATAATCCTGGCTAGAGAAATCATCCAAACTTGAGATGGGAAAATTCTTTACAGTAGCATAATCAACAAGAAAGCAACCATTGTCAAGCACATCATGTTGGTCTAAGCAAATTCCACCAACCACAACAAGCTCAACATCACCAACCATCTACCTCACAACCCATTGCAGCCCAAAAGAATAAGCCATCACTAGAAGAGCTAATGAAGCAAATGGCAAAGAACAACATTACTTTCCAACAAAGGACTAAAGCTAGCAGCAAGACTCTTGAGAACCAAATAGGGCAGTTAGCTTCTTCTCTGAACCAAATTCAATCTTAAGGTTCAAGTAATCTCCCTGCATAGACAGTAGTAAATCCCATAAATATGAGTGCAATTAACTTGAGGCCTGGAAGAGTGATGTAAGAGCCTGAACTGCCCAAGGAGAAGGAAAATACAAGTTGTACTCCAACTACAATTGATGATAATGGAGGGGAAAATAGTCAAGAACAACTAGGACCTGTACCTGCCCAACCAAAGGCAGTAGAGAATGTTAAAAGAGCAATTTCTCTCCCATTTCCTCATAGAGCCATTCAGCCCAGTAAGAAGTCTGAAGAAATCAACAAAGAGATCTTAGAGACCTTTAGGAAAGTAGAGGTGAATATACCTCTACTAGAAGCAATCAAACAAACACCCAGATACGTCAAATTCCTGAAAGACTTATATACCTACAGAAGGCGTCTTAAGAGTAAATATGGGTAGGGATGTTTTTGCACTTTTTGAGGAACAAAGGTCCACAATGCTTGAAAAATGTAAAGACCCAGGGACATTTATCATTCCATGCATTATTAGTAATAATAGGATTAATAATGCTAGGCTAGATCTAGGAGCATCCATTAATGTTATGTCATTATCTATTTTTACTTCATTGTCTCTTGGCCCCTTGTAGCCCACAGGTGTGGTTATTCACACAACCAGCTGGACTTGTTAAAGATGTGTTAGTGAGAGTAAATGACCTCATTTTCTCAGGTGACTTCTACATCCTAAACATGCAAGAGGGAGAATATGCAAGGAGTGCTATACTAATAATTTTGGGGAGACCGTTCTTAAAGACTACAAGAACGAAGACTAATGTGCATGTTAGATCACTTACCATGGAGTTTAGAGATAGCATTGTGCACTTTAATATACTAGATGCTATGAAGCACCCACCTAAAGAACACTTTCTCTTTCACATTGATTTTTTTTTATGCATTAATAGATGAAAAAATGTCTGAACTGTTAGAAGGAGACTCTGTTCTTAATTTTTTTTTTATTATGCAGATAATTCCATTTGTGAATTTTGTAATAATTCTTCCTTGTGTGATACTTGTATCTCTGATTTTTTGAATACAAACTTTACAACTTTTGATGTTGATAAAAATGAAAAATCCATAGGGATACACTGTGATGTATTGAGTACAGCAAGTACAACTGAATCTAACCCCATGATTTGAATGTTGTAGAAGTTTTTTCTTGTGCCAAATCACTTCCATCTATGAAGCAACCTTCCACACTGAAATATGGTTATTTGGAAGCAAATGAAAAGCTCTCAATAATAAGTTCCACTAAGCTTGATGGTGATCAAGAGGAGAAATTGTTTGAAGTGATCAAAAAGCACAAAAGAGCCATAGGATGGATATTAGCTGACATTCCTTGAACCAACCCCTCCTTATGCATGCACATAATCTTATTGGAAGAGGGAGCTAAACCATTAAAGAAACCTCAAGGAGGGTGAATCCCATCATATTAGATATGGTGAAGAATGAAGTCACCAAACTACTTCAAGCTAGGATCATCTATCCAATCTTAGATAGCACTTAGGTCAACCCAGTCCAAGTGGTTCCAAAGAATTCTGGACTCACTGTGGTGAAGAACGAGAAGGATGAGTTAATATCCACCAGAGTCCAAATCAGTTGGAGAGTCTATATAGACTACTGGAGACTAAACCAAGCAACCAAAAATGACTATTTTCCACTGCCTTTCATTGATTAGATGCTGAAAAGGTTAGCTGGTAAGTCTCATTACTGCTTTCTTGATGGTTTTTCTGGTTATTTCTAAATATGCATTGCACCTGAAGACAAGGAAAAAACCACATTTACATGTCCTTTTGGCACCTTCACCTATCAAAGGATTCCCTTTGGCCTATGTAAAGCTCTTGGCACATTCTAGAGATGCATGTTAAGCTTTTTTTTTTATTTAGTTGAGCATTGCATAGAGGTTTTCACGGATGACTTTATAGTATATGGTTCATCTTTTGATGCATGTTTAATTAATTTGGATAAAGTTTTGAAAAGATGCATAGAAACTAAACTTGTTTTAAATTTTGAGAAATGTTATTTCATGGTAGAACAAGGGATAGTTCTAGGTCATATTATATCTGAAAAAGATATTGAGGTTGATCCTGTAAAATTAAATGTTATTTCACAATTGCCTTACTCTTCTTGTATTCAAGAGGTTCATTCTTTTCTAGGCCATGCAGGATTTTACAAGAGGTTAACTAAGGACTTCTCAAAGATTGCCATTTCTTTTTCCAAACTACTATAAAAAGAAGCTAAGTTCAACTTTAATGGGAAATGCAAGGAGGCAATTGACTTTCTTAAGAGAGCCCTGGCCACCACGCCTATTATTCAGCCTCTAGATTGAACAATGCCATTTGAGTTAATGTGTGATGCATTAAACTATGCAGTGAGAGCTGTCTTAGCACAGTGGGTTGGTAAGATTTTTCATGTTATTTATTATGCTTCCAAAACTCTAAATCCTGCATAGTCAAATTATACCACAACTGAGAAGGAATTGTTGGTCATAGTTTTTGCACAAGACAAATTCAGGTCATATCTTTTAGGGTCAAAAGTTATGGTATTTATTGATCATTCTGCTTTGAAGTTTTTGTTAAAAAGATATATTTCTAGCTTAGGCTCATAAGATGGATGCTCTTATTTCAAGAGTTTGACTTGGAAATCAAAGATAGAAGTGGAACACAGAACTTGGTAGCAGACCATCTGAGCAGAATAGAGGAAGTTCGTGAACTCATGCCACTCAAAGATGATTTCCCTGATGACTAATTCTTAGAGTTGTGCACTTCACACATACCTTGGTATGTTGACATTGTTAATTTCTTAGTTGCAAGAGTTTTTAGCAAAATGCACCAAGGACCCAAAGTGAAAAGATTAAGAGTAATGCCAAACACTATGTGTGGGATAACCCCTATTTATGGAAATTTTGCATTAACCAAGTAATCAGAAGGTGCATCCCTGATGAAGAAATTCCATCCATATTGCAGTTTTGTCATGCTTCAACTATAGAAGGTCACCTTAGACCTCAAAGGATAGCAAGAAAGGTACTGAATTCAGGACTGTACTGGCCTTCCATTTTCAAAGACTCCTAGCAAACATACTCCACATGTGAAAAATGCCAAAGGTCAGGAGGAGTGATCACCTGGAGACAAGAAAAGCCCCAACAACCATACTATATTGTGACATCTTTGATGTCTGGGGTATTGACTTCATAGAACCCTTACCATTATCTTTTGGTTTCTTGTACATATTGCTTGCTGTAGATTATGTTTCAGAGTGGGTGGAAGCTAAGGCCACCAAGACTAACGATGCCAGGATTGTTGCAGATTTTGTTCGCACTAACATGTTTTTGTAGGTTTAGAATCCCTTGTGCCATCATTAGTGATCAAGGAAGTCACTTTTGCAACAAGACAATGAAATTTTTGTTGAGGAAATTTGGAATACTGCACAAGGTTTCCACTGCCTACCATCTATAGATGAACAAACAATTTGAGCTCTCTAATAAAGAAGATACTTGAGAGAATGGTGCAACCTCATAGAAAAGATTAGATCCGAAGGCTCAATGATACAATATGGGCATATAGGACTGTATTCAAGACACCTTTGGGCATGTCCCCACACAGGATTGTCTATGGAAAAGCTTGCTATCTACTAGTTAAAATAGAACACAAAGCATATTAGGCAGTGAAGACTTATAATCTACATTATGACTCAGCTAGAGAGCAAAGAAAATTGCAATTGCAAGAATTAGAGGAGTTGCATTTTGAGGCTTATGAGAACTCAAGCATCTATAAAGAAAAGACCAAGAGGTACCATGACAAGGTGATATCTAGGAAAGAGTTCTACATTGGTGATGGAACGAAATTTGAGCTATTCGTCATGCAAAAGATTGTCGTTAATCCTCATCAAATATGCAAAGAAATGAATGTAGTACTAGGGTGTTGTCCTAGGTCGTCTCCAAGGAATTTTTTTTTTTTTTGGTTGAGAACAAACATCGAACAAGTGTGAACATATATTTTAAAGCAAGTAAATTGGGGGGGGAGGTTTGTCAATTTCCAGAATTTAATCAAGAGCAAAGTGTAAACTAGTGAAATTCAATCAATTAAAATGAGTAATTCCTAGTCAAGCAATGAGTTCTATCATCATTCTCTCAAATGATTCAATAATCCCCTTTCTTTCCCTTGAATTAAGTTAATCTAACAAGCGAAGACTAACTTTAACATCCCAATTAAAATTAAGCATCTTAATGGGCTCCAATCTCTATCCCTAAGATTAAGCAATCTTAAGGATTAATCAAAATTAAGCAATTTTGAATTAGAATTTCGTTAGTTAAATTAGTGTTCATTAAGCAATGTTCCCTTTATGCAAATTCCACTTCATTCAGAGATTGGGGTTAATAAATTCAAGAAAAGAAAGATTTGTATTGCAATTAATCCCAAGAATTCAAGATTCATGTGCATTGACTAGAAATTACAAGAAAGTTTAGCCCTCCATATGGATGGGCTTCACAAATGAGAGTGAGAAATGCAAGAACGTAAATATCATTAAGGTAAATTCAACAACCATAAAAAAAAAATAAATTGGAAATCAAAACCTATAGAGGATCCTTGGCTGTCACCCAAGACTCCAATGTTGCAAGAAAATATCCTAATTTGGCAAAGAAAAATTGTGTAAAGTTGTCTAGTCTCTCGTACCCTAATTCCTAAAATCTATTTATAGTGGATGACATGTCACCAAAGTGTCCACTTTGGGCCTTCAAAGTGTCCACGCGCAGGATGGAATGAATGCCGCTTCTCTGGAGTTGCTACTTTTTGTCTTTGAAAGGAGCTACTTTGGATGGGCGTAGCTACTATGAGAGCCCATAGTAACCACGCGCAGGAAGGCTTAAAAATTCAGCGTCAGGGGCTTCTGGAGTTGCCACTTTTGCTCTTCAAAGTCACTACTTTGGATGCGCGTAGCTACTATGAGAGCCCATAGTAACCACGCGCATCATGCAACCAAATTGGCGTCCCTGGAGCTTCTAGAGTTGCCACTTTTGCTCCTCAAAGTGGCTACTTTGGGGGCAACTTCCATCTAAGGACCAGGATTTCTCAAATTTAACTTGGGCATTCTGCAAAAATCATCAAGATAATTAAAATTGCAATCTATATCTATGTAATTAAATGTAAATTAACCAAAAATTAATAAACCTATGATATTTATTCAAAATGTGATTTCTATATTATTTTCACTATCCAAGTCCATTTTTTTCTATCAAAAAGCATAAAAAAGGCAAGTAAAAATATAATAAAAAGTGGATTCATCAATTGGTCAGAAGGTCCTCTTGTTCAATTCTCATCTCAAATTCATGCCCGAAAAGCTTAGATCAAGGTGGATAGGCCTTTTCACAGTTACAAAGGTATTCCCTCATGGTGCAGTGAAAATCACGAGTGACTCTACTAGTAAGAGCTTCATGGTAAATGGGCACCACTTAAAGTATTTCCTGCAAAATTTAGTTTCCTTGGAGGAAGTTAAGGAAATTAACTTGCACACCCCTGTCACAGACCTTAACCAATATCGTTATAAGTAATCCACTCTTTATGTCAAGCTAGTGATGTTAAAAAAGCAATGTGTGAAAGGCAACTCACAGATTTCCTAGGGTTTTTAATTATTTTTCTGCATTCAATAATGGTCTTGCATTTGAGTTGTGATGATTGATAAGTTTACTGCATAGTTTTGTTGCACAAGCAGCTCATTCTGTATTAAACTTGTTAATGACATTTGTTTCTACATAAATTCAATTTTGTAGAAGAAGATTGAAATTCTTGGTCCCAAAGTTTGCTTATATTTAAGAAAAGATCAAGTGCAGCGGGAAAATGACCACTTTCATAATTTAAGGTAGTCACTTTAGGGAGAAAAATAAGAGCTTATCGTGAATGTAATCACTTTTCCAAGCAATAGTAGCTAGTTTCAACCCAGGTATGTAACCTTGTTCTCTGTGGTGAGCACTTTTGTAATTAATAGTAACTAGTTTAAAGGCTTTTTAGCTAATTAGGATGTATGTGTCCACTATCCCTTGCGATAGTAGCTACGTGCAAGCACTCTGAGTGTTACATAGGAAGCTCTCTATAATAACTACTATTATAAACAATAGTGACCATGCAGAGCAATTTTTGAGCACATGTTGTGCGCGTGTCTATTGTCATTTACAATAGTAGTGATGATTGCCGTACTCAGTAAAAAATATTGCAATTAAATGCAGCTAGGGGTCGACCTAGATCGTCTCCCAAGGAACAACAGATTTGGTCAAAGATTCAACAAACCAAAATTGAAAACAGCAAACATGGAGGGTTTTTCAAAAATTTTAAACAAAACTTTAACAATATTCAAATCACACAGTTGTTGGCAAAACAGAATGAAACACTAGCAAATCTAAAAATGCAAGATATTGATTCACTTAACAAGATTACGAATTGCTTGCACCAGATTGACATTAATTAATTTCATTCACTAGTCTTGCTCCTCAACTCAATCCACTAAGCGAGAATTAAATTGAGGAATTACAATTAAACATTGCATAAGCTAATTCTGGGTTTTATACATGATTTTACCAAAACAACATTTACTAAGCATAATTGTGAATTCGATGTCATCATGAATCCAACCAAAATAACATTTTGATTCATTAAGCAAGATTCAAAAAATCAATTAAGCATTAAATCAAGAGATTAACAACAATAATTGGTGAAGCAAAACAAGATACAATCCGGGCATACAATTCATAATCCGATTAGTGAATCAACTCAAAATCTACTCCATAGCTAATCAATTAGAACTGGAATATAAACAAAATGTAAACTTAAAAATTCAAAAACTAGAATTTATAACCAAGAGATCAAAACAGTAATATAACCCAAAACTGTAATCAACAAGCAAATGATTAAACAGCAAGATTCAAAGAATTAAAGGGAGCAAAAACCGAAAATGGAACTAAGAACAAAGAACAACACCCAATCTAAATTGAAAATATTTAAAGCATAAACTGAGGGAGGAAGAAGAGTTACGGGAGCATAAATTGGAGAACCTAAATTGAAATTAGAAATAAAATTTAAAAATTATCCAAGAAAAACAAGAAGAATCTGAGAGCTATCCACTCTCCGAGAGAAGTTACGTAAAAAAAATATCTAGTGAGTGTGCCAAAAAAAATGTTGTTGTGCTGGCGCCTTTTTCCAATTAGGGTTTTTCCCCCCTCAAAATCTGGACCCACTCATTGGATCTTCTAGAAGCATTCCAAATTGGGCCAAAACTAAAAAAAAAATATGACAAAACAAAACCCAAATTTAGACATGTGAGGGCAGATTCCGTGGTGATTTTTGACCTCAAATTTGGCCATTTTCCAGTTGGATTTGGACGATGCACTGAGAGACATTATAGCTTTGCCTCTTAGCTTTACAACGCACTTGGAATCTCTCGATTTGGAGTCCCGTAGTTGCAGATTTGTACTTAGCACTGAGCAAAGGTCACACTACCAATAAACATGAAATTTAATACGTTTTGCAATTAAGTCCACAATTCAAATGACAGTTAACAAACATTAAACTACCACAAAATTAAGCCTAAATGTGACAGTAATTAGGGCCATAATGATATGTAATTACACAATAAAATATGTCCCATCAAATATCCCCACACTTAGCCTTTTGCACTCCAGGGCAAAATCAAATCAAGCAACAACCCCCAAAAGGAGAAACACAAGGGAGAAAACATTTTATTAACCAATGTGAACCTCAGAAAATGTAAGGAACAAACAACCTGTAACAAACCCAGTCAAAGCAACCAAACATCCATGAACATCATTCAAATATCTCAAAACATGACAAGCACATCGATCAGTTCAAGAGGTGAATCAAAAACAACCAAACCTCAGAAGATCGCTCAAGTGTCTAGGTATTCGATTTCAGCTCAATGTACTCAAGAAAACAAGCAACACAAAGACTTGGTAAGCCTCTAAAATCAGCACTCAAAACATATGCATAATCAAATCAAAAGGACTTTTCAGAGTTGTAATGGAGCTAAGGACAAGGGAGGATAAAATATGGATAAGAAGCTAAAACCAAAGAGAATAGAGGAGCAATGGAGAACAAGTCATAATACAAATAAAAGCATACCCAAAACCTCTAATCTAATCCTCTTCTCGGCTCCATCAAACACTTTTATTCATTTTCCTTGTCATTTTTTATCCATTTTTTTAAATTCTTTTCTTTTACTCTTTTCTTCTTCTTTTTTTTTTTTTTGGATTTACTGCAAGAGACAAGATACAAAACATATTTACTAGACAAAAAGTAAAAGGAACCAAGAAAACCAACTAGCCAATTCATAAGAATCCAATGAACACACGCACACCCCCACACTTGTTCCCAAAACAATTCCAAAGCTCCAAAATTCCCTAAGGTTCAGGTAATCATGGTTTTTTCACTTAAGGCTAATGGTGAGCTTCAAAACAAAGAAAGGGGAAAGCATAGGCTCAAAGGGGCTATCAAAGGAATTCAATTAGGGTAGGCTTATTTGGCTAAAGGCTTAAGAACAAAAATGCCTTAATCACTTCCAAATATGCATATGGATTAAGAATCATGAAAAAGAGTCAAGCCAAGGCACATGTGCAAGCAATCAAAAGGCATACACACAAGAAAGAATCAAAGATGGAAGCTCAAATCCTTACACAGGGTAAATCAGTTACTTTCAAAACCACCTCTCAAACCTCAAGATAAACTTAACATGCCAAGAAATACACAGAATTTTGTTCATAAAACATTAGGAAACTCAAAACCAAGAATTCACAAAGTGTTTATTACCTATACAAATCCAAGAACTCGCAAGGAAAGCCAAAACAAAACAAGACCAAAAAGAAAACAAAACCAAAAAGTCTACCCCTCCCCCCCCCCCCCACACTTAAACTACACAGTGTCCCAATGTGGCACAAAAACATATCAATCCAAACAATCCAAAATCAGACATATGTAGTGAAAGTAAAGGAAAGAGAGAAAAGGAAAACTCCCTGAGTCATGGTGATGTAAAAGATGCAAGGTCCAGCAAGGCGACCTCTTCCACTATGGTATCCACCAAAGAAGGTTTAGTGAGAAAAGGCTTCAGGCGATGCCCATTAACCTTGAAGCTCTTACCTGTGGATTCACTTTTGATCTCAACTGTACCATAAGGAAAAACATTAAGCACAACAAAAGGTCCAATCCACTTAGAACGAAGCTTACCACCCATGAGACCAAGCCTATAATTATACAATAAAACCTGTTGACCAACCACAAATTCTTTCCTAGCTATCAAGATATCATGAAATCTCTTGGTCTTCTCCTTGTAGAACTTAGAGTTCTCATAGGCTTCAAGACAGATCTCATCCAACTCATTCAGTTGCAACTTCCTTTCCTCACTAGCTAGATCAGAGGACATATTAGAAGTCTTCACAGCCCAATAAGTCCGATGCTCTATCTCCACTGGCAAATGACATGCTTTACCAAAGACAACCCAGTAGGGAGACATCCCAATAGGTGCCTTGTAAGCAGTCCTATGCGCCAGAGAGCATCCTAAAGTCTGGTACTCCAATCTTTCCTGTTGGGCTGGACAATCTTCTCCAGAATCCTTTTGATCTCCCTGTTTGAAATCTCAGCCTGTCCGTTAGTCTGGGGGTGATATGGTGTGGAAACTCTGTGAACTACCCCATATTTCAGGAGCAAGGCCTGCATGGACCTGTTACAAAAATGAGTGCCTTGGTCGCTAACAATAGCTCTGAGTATACTAAACTTGCAAAAAATATTAGATCTGACAAAATCCATAACAACCCGAGCATCACTAGTCTGGGTGGCCTTAGCGTCCACCCATTTTGAAACATAATCAACAACTAGAAGAATATAAACAAAACCAAAAGAAAAAGGGAAAGGGCCCATGAAATCTATAGGTATCTACTGTCTCCAAGAAAGGGCTCCTCCAACTCTCTGGCACTACTCACAAGTGCTACAAGTTTTCTATGCATCCTTAAAGATGGTGGGCCAATAAAATCCACAATCAAGCACCTTGCGAGCTATTCGCTGAAGTCCAAGATGCCTACCAGGTGCAGAAGCATGACAAAAAATGCAGGATGGACTCAATCTCATGATCTGGAATGCATCTCTGAGTAACCTAATCACTGCACAACTTCTACAAATAAGGGTCATCCCAAATAAAATACTTGGCATCACTCTTAATTTTATCAATTTGAGATTTAGATGCCAAGGGAGGAAAAACAGAAGCAACCAAATAATTTACAATACTAGCAAACCAAGTGGTAAGGGAAGAAATAGCAAACAACCATTCATCTGGGAAGTCATCCCGGATTGGTAAAGGATCAGTGGCGCTCTCAATTCGGCTCAGGTGATCTGCCACTAAATTTTGTGCTTCGCTCCTATCTCTGATCTCCAAGTCAAACTCTTGGAGCAACAACATCCACCTGATCAGCCTAGGCTTAGAATCAGCCTTCTTCAACAAGTACTTTAGAGCTGCATGGTCAGTATACACAATAACAAGAGAACCAAGCAAATAAGACCTAAACTTTTCAAGTGCAAAAACAATAGCTAAAAGCTTCTTCTCTATAGTGGTATAATTTGCTTGGGCAGCATCCAAAGTCCTAGAAGCATAATAGATGACTCGGTGGAGTCGATATATTCGCTGAGCAAGAACAGCCCCTAGTGCATAATTGGAAGCATCGTATATCAGCTCAAAGGGTGTTGTCCAATCCGGTGCCTAAATGATAGGAGTGGTGGTCAGGGCCTGTTTGAGGCAATCAAAAGCCTCTTTACACCTGTCATGAAAAACAAAATCAACATCCTTTTGCAGCAAGCTAGATAGTGGTAGGGCTTCTGACTGAAGTCTTTGATAAAGCGCCTGTAGAAACTTGCATGACCAAGAAAAGATCGAACTTCCCGCACGCAGGTGGGGTAAGGCAAATGGAAAATCACAGATACTTTAGCAGGATCTATCTCAATGCCCCTATTAGAAATAATATGCCCTAAGACTATGCCCTGTTCTACCATGAAATGACATTTCTCAAAATTCAGAATAAGGCTAGACTCAATGCATCTATTTAGAGCTCTA
This sequence comes from Abrus pulchellus subsp. cantoniensis, assembly GCA_024086825.1. Lineage (NCBI taxonomy): Eukaryota > Viridiplantae > Streptophyta > Magnoliopsida > Fabales > Fabaceae > Abrus > Abrus pulchellus. Next base: position 19,834,145 of record CM044050.1, on the reverse strand, counting down.
TCCAGACTATCAAGGCAAGAATCAAAAGATGTGCCATAAATAGTGAAATCATCCATAAACACCTCTATGCAACTCTCTAGAAAATCACTAAAGATACTGAGCATGCACCGCTGGAATGTACCAGGGGCGTTGCATACGCCAAAAGGTATCCTTCTATAGGCAAAAGTGCCAAAGGGGCAGGTGAAAGTGGTTTTCTCCTTATCAGCAGGATGAATGTATATCTGAAAATAACCAGATAAACCATCAAGGAAGCAGTAGTGAGATTTACCTGCAAGGCGCTCTAACATTTGATCAATAAAAGGCAAAGGGAAGTGATCATTCCGAGTTGCCTGATTCAGCCTCCTATAGTCAATGCAGACTCTCCAACTGTTTTGTACTCTAGTAGGAATAATCTCATCTCGCTCATTCTTCACTACTGTAAGGCCTGACTTTTTTGGCACTACCTAAACTAGACTTACCCACTGACTGTCAAAGATGGAATAAATAATGCCAGCCTGCAAAAGCTTGGTCACCTCCTTCTTCACAACATCTAGAATGATTGGGTTGAGTCTCCTCTGTGGCTGTCTCACTGGTTTAGTACCATCCTCTAATGAAATCCTGTGCATGCAAGTGGATGGGCTAATACCAGGAATGTCTACCAGGGTCCATCCAATGGCCTTCTTGTGCTTCCTAAGTACTGTCAACAATCTATCTTCCTGATCAGTAACAAGAGAGGTGGAAATGATGACTGGATATTTTTGACCATCCTCTAAATATGCATACTTCAGGTCCTCTGGCAATGGTTTGAGCTCAACTGTAGGTGGTGGCTGTGCTAAAGGAACCAGAATAGAGCGAGGAGTGGGTCCCTCAGCCTGTACCTCAAGAAGTGAGTCAGATGCATATGTAATTCCTACGACATGGTTAGTACATTCCGACTCTACAAAATCACAATCCAGGGGTACAACACCTGACAGTGCAGAATCAAACTCAGAATTAACATCATCAACATCAATATCAACAATATCAGATTCAGATCCAGTGCATGTGGGAAGAGAGTGAAAATCAGAAAAAACAGAATGCTTCTCAACATGTAAGGAATCAGAACCAACAATCAGATCAGAAACAAAATCATCAAAGCAGTCAAGATCATCAAGTAGTTCAGCTCTAAAAACAGAATGATCCTCAGATGGATATTTCATAGCATCAAGAATATTGAACCAAACTACTATATCACCAACTTCCATAGAAAGTGTCCCAGCATGGACATCTATCTTGGTTCGAGCTATTTTTAAAAATGGCCTACCTAAAATGATTGGAACGGAACCAAGGGAAAATCCTTCTTCTATATCCAAAATATAAAAACCAGCAGGAAAAATGAGTTCACCAACTCGAATCAAGACATCCTCAACAAAACCTATGAGGTGGGCAACACTTCTATTAGCCAACTGAATCACCACCCCAGTAGGTTTCAGAGGTCTAAGAGAAAGAGAATCAAAAATAGAAAGTGGCATCACATTTATGGAAGCTCCTAAGTCTAACATAGCATTCTCAAATTTGCTATTACCTATGATGCATGGAATACAAAAAGTGCCTGGGTCTTTACATTTTTCAGGGATCTGAGGAATGGATTTACCTATCAAAGCGGACACATTTCTGCCCATGCTGACTCTTTCATTACCTTTGAGCTTCCTTTTATGTGTGCATAGCTCCTTCAGGAATTTGGCATATCTGAGAATCTGTCTGATGGCATCAAGCAGAGGTATATTCACCTCTACAGTCCTGAAGGTATCAAGAATCTCTTTGTCCAACTCTTCCATCTTCTTACTCTGAATAGGTTTGGATGGGAATGGGAAAAGAATGTGGGACTACTGGTGCGGAGTGGATTTCACACTAGATGAAGGTACCTGAATTGCAGGATTACAATCATCAATCACTGTCTCTGGAGACACAGAGGTGGAAGGTGCAAATAGGGAACCAAGAGATGGGACTGGAGAAGGTACATCAAGCTACTTCTCGGACCTCAGGGTGATGGCACTCATGTTCTTTGGATTATGCATAGACTGGGATGGTAATATGTCAAAAGTCTATGCCTGTGACTGATTAATCTGAGTAGCCAACTGCCCCATCTGACTGGTCAAACTCTGAATGGACGCTCTGGTCTCCTGCTGAAACTGCATGTTTTGTTATGTCATCTGCCTAACCAACTCCTCCAATGATGGTTCAGAAGAAGGGGGAGGAGTGGCTGTTGGAACATGTGTGTCAGCTACCTACTATCTTTGAGGTGGTGGCATATATCTGTTAGAACTCTAGCCCTGATATGGTGGTGGTGGTGCCGGTTGATGGAATGGCTGTGGTGGTGGAGTGTGGTGCTGCGGCTGTTGAGAGGAATTAGACCATCTATGATTCGGATGATTCTTACAACCTGGATTATACCTATTTGAGGATAGGTCAGAATTGTACTACTGCTGAGAGTATTGGGGAGGTCTCTGAAAAATATTAGCAGCATATGCCTTAGGATGATCAGCAACTGTGGATGGCTGCAGTGAGGGACATAGATCAGTATGGTGGTCTGAGGAACATATGCCACAAACTCTGGCAACTGGGAGGATTTCTGCTGAACTGAGAGCTGAGTGGCCAGATTCACTAAGGCATCAAGCTTCCTCTCTAATTTCTTCATGTCGGCTGAGGCTGAAGCACTGCTGGCACCCATATCATGAACCCCTTTGCTAACTATGGCATCACTCTGTCTAGCACTAAACTGCTGAGAATTAGAAGCCATCTTCTCAATAAGGTGTCTAGTTGCTGCTGGGGTCATGTCTCCTAAAGCTCCATGTGGTGCAACCCCTCATAGAAGTACTAAAGAAGGAGCTGCTCTGAGATTTGTTGGTGGGGGCAACTCGCACATAATTTCTTGAATCTCTCCCAGTACTCATATAGACTCTCCCCAAAAAGCTGTCTGATGCCTAATATGTCTTTTCTAATTGCTGTGGTCCTGGATACAGGGAAGAACTTTTCTAAGAACACCCTCTTTAGGTCATTCCAGCTAGTGATAGAACCAAGTGCAAGGTAGTAAAGCCAATCCTTGGTGACACCCTCTAGAGAATGTGGGAATGCCTTCAGATAAATGTGATCCTCTTGGACCTTTGGTGGTTTCATGGTGGAAGAGACTATGTGGAACTCTTTCAGATGCTTATATGGATACTCACCTGCAAGACCATGAAACTTTGGCAAAAGATGGATTAGTCCAGTCTTGAGAACATAGGGCACATCCTTATTAGGATACTGGATGCATAGACTCTCATATGTAAAGTCAGGTGCAGCCAGCTCCCTAAGAGTCCTCTCACGAGGTAGAATCAGTAGTAGAATCAGTATCAGTCTCAACAACAAAAGATAAAATATGCTCAGATGCAACAGAAGTAGAATCAGTATCAGTCTCAACAACAAAAGAATCAACAGGAATAGGATCCTCTAGAGGGATGGATTCAAAGGATGAATGTCTACTATGCCAAGACTGCCTATCAAATCTGTGGTAAGTTCTATCAATTTCAGGGTCAAGTGGATACAAATTCCTATGATTGCTTCTAGTCATACACTAATCAACTCTATGAGTACTTATCACCACTTCACTGCAAATTGATGCACTGTTCAGAATTATGCAATCAGCAACTTGCTTCCAATTCAAACCCCATGGAATTTGAACCTCCAATCTAGAATTTGAGATTAGAACCTGCACTGCAATGACCAACAGCAAACCAAATTCCCAATACACAAATGACATGTAACTCACACAACAATAATTTATTCAAACCAAAATAAGTGTTAATGCTAAGTTCATATTACTATTAAGTGTTGCTCATAACTAGAATATAATTCAATTTCAAAACAGGGTAGTACATTAACAATAACAGAACATAGCATAACACTATAATTATTCGAAGAGACCTTTGACAAAACCATTATTCTCTGGTAACGGCGCCAATTTTTTTATGATTTTCGTACTCAGTAAAAAATATTGCAATTAAATGCAGCTAGGGGTCGACCTAGATCGTCTCCCAAGGAACAACGGATTTGGTCAAAGATTCAACAAACCAAAATTGAAAACAGCAAACATGGGGGTTTTTATCATAAATGTTAAACAAAACTCAAACAAAATTCAAATCACATAGTTGTTGGCAAAATAGAATGCAACACTAACAAATCTGAAAATGCAAGATATTGATTCACTTAACAAGATTACAAATTGTTTGCAGCAGATTGACATTAATTAATTTCATTCACTAATCTTGCTCCTCAACTCAATCCACTAAGCGAGAATTAAATTGAGAAATTACAATTAAACATTGCATAAGCTAATTTCGGGTTTAATACATGGTTTTACCAAAACAACATTTACTAAGCATAATTGTGACTTCAATGTCACCATGAATCCAACCGAAATAACATTCTGATTCATTAAGCAAGATTCAGAAAATCAATTAAGCATTAAATCAAGAAATTAACAACAATAATTGGTGAAGCAAAACAAGATACAATCTGGGCATACAATTCATAATCTGATTAGTGAATCAACTCAAAATCTACTCCATAGCTAATCAATTAGAACCAAAATATAAACAAAATGTAAACTTACAAATTCAAAAACTAGAATTTATAACCAAGAGATCAAAACAGCAATATAACCCAAAATTGTAATCAACAAGCAAATGATTAAATAGCAAGATTCAAAGAATTGAAGGGAGCAAAAACCGAAAATGGAACCAAGAACAAAGAACAACACCCAATCTAAATTGAAAATATTTAAAGCACAAATTGAAGGAGGAAGAAGTTATGCGAGCATAAATTGGAGAACTTGAATTGAATTTAGAAATAAAATTTGAAAATTATCCAAGAAAAACAAGAAGAATCCGAGAGCTATCCATTCTCCAAGAGAAGTTACGTAAGAAAAATATCTAGTGAGTGTGCCAAAAAAAATGTTGTTGCACTGGCGCCTTTTTCCAATTGGGGTTATTCCCCCCCCCCCCCCCCCAAAAAATCTGGACCCACTCATTGGATCTTCTAGAAGCATTCCAAATTGGACCAAAACTAAAAATAAAATATGACAAAACAAAACCCAAATTCGGACATATGCAGGGCAGATTCTGTGGTGATTTTTTTACCTCAAATTTGGCCATCTTCTAGTTGGATTTGAACGATGCACAGAGAGACACGTTTATAGCTTTGTCTCTTAGCTTTACAACGCACTTGGAATCGCTCGATTTGGAGTCCCGTAGCTCTAGATATATCCTTAGGACTGAGCAAAGGTCAAACTGCCAATAAACATGAAATTTATTTAGTTTTGCAATTAAGTCCACAATTCAAATGAAAGTTGACAAAAATTAAACTACCACAAAATTAAGCCTAAATATGATAGTAATTAGGGCTATAATGATATGTAATTACATAATAAAATATGTCTAATCAGTAGCCACGTGCAAGCCTTTCAGATTTTTTTTGAATTTAAGTGCTTCTGTAGTGATTACTATCACTTGCAATAGTAATCACGCGTAGCACCATTTTACAAAAACACAGTGCGCGTGTGATAGATGATGCTGAGTCGCTATCAAAATAACTAAGTTTTCTAAAGGTTTTGTAGTATAGAACCAAACCTAAGTCAATTCAGGAAGACACATTTTCAGTCAAATTCAATTTTAGGTTTTGTTTAAAGTAATGCACATAAGGTTTTTTAGGGTTTTAAAAATTGTAAATTAATTAAATTAAATTACAAACAAAATTAAAGTGAGTAAAAATGAATTAAGAAACATTAATCTACAAAATACCAATTATGTGTAACTCTGACTATCACAGTATCTAAAGATTTAAATTCACGTTTAAACAACTACCCAATTCAATTATTAATTCAATCGAATATCATAATTGAATAGAGTTATGAATTAAATCAAATAATCATTTAATCTAATACACGTTTAAACAACTACCCAATTCAATTATTAATTCAATCGAATATCATAATTGAATAGAGTTACGAATTAAATCAAATAATCATTTAATCTAATATGTATTAATTATCAAATCAGAGCATCAATCGAGTCCTAATTTGAATTCTAACAATAAAAAAGTCAATTACGATCACAATATATAATTCTAAGATTAGAGAGAAAAGAGAAAAAACTCAGAGCAATTTAACACATAACTCAAGTCAGAATTACGGCGTTTGAATTTCATGGATTAAACGAGAAGTTTAGCCTTCCATCGAAACACTTACCCACACAAGAATGAGAAAAGAACAAGAGAGTTGAGAGAAAGTAAAAGCAAATATTCTTATTTCGAACAAATCTCAAAATCTCAAAGTGTCTAATTACTTCCTCAAATTCAGAACCTTATTAGTGTATTTATAGGTTCTGATTAGGGTAAATTAAGTGGTCAAAATGTAGGCTTTAATAATATTTAAAAGCTCAAATACAATTATTAAATAACAGGAGTCCAAATGCCATCCTGCAACAATATTTAGCAAATCTGCCTCAACTTTAAAAAAATCATAAAATTGAAAACAACTCCAAACCAACGATCCATATATGCATTTTGAATCCCTGGATGTGTAGAATCTAATGCAACTGGAATCAGCCAAAAATGATATTTGTAGAAAAAGTTATAGCTAAAAGAGTAGTTAGAGGTCAAAATAATCCAAAATATAAAATTAAAGCATTTATTTGTAACAAGCCCAATTTATTCAAATAAATAGAAAATGAAAAAAACTTTAAAAATAAAGCATATGAAAAGTGTTTATTAATCAAAATAAAAAAATAAATATAAACCTAAAATATGTCACGTCAAATTCCCCATACTTAAGATTTTGCACTCCTGGGCAAATCACAAAATCAAACCATAGGGGACCTAAAACAAATTAGGCTATGTACAAAGCCCATCAAGTTCAAATATTATGGCTAAAATAGAAATCAATCCTCACACTTCCAATTGACAAATGAACTTATCAAATCAAGTAATTGAACAATAAGAGATAGAATCCTCACATGATATACTCTCAATCACTCAAGTGTATAAGGTAAAGTGTGTCACTCAAAATGCATAACATGAAGCATGATCATCCATAAGCTTAACCATTGCCTACTTCTCCACTAGAATTCACACATACACAAAAAAATCAAAAGGACTTTTCTAGGTTATAGAGGGGCATAGTGAAGGTGAAAAAAATTACATAGTGATGATTTTTCTGGTTATTTTCAAATCTGCATAGCACCTGAAGACCAGGAAAAAATCACTTTTACATGTCCTTTTGGCACTTTTGCCTATAAGAGAATGCCTTTTGGCTTGTGCAATGCTCTGGGCACATTTCAAAGATGTATGTTAAGCATTTTTTTTTTTTGACTTAGTGGAGTATTGTATAGAATTCTTTATGGATGATTTTACTGTGTATGACCCATCTTTTCCTGCATTCCTAGTTAACTTAGAGAAAGTTTTGAAAAGATGCATGGACACTAACCTTGTGCTAAATTTTAAGAAATGTCATTTTATGGTGGAAGAAGGTGTAGTGCTAGGTCATATAATATCTAAAAAAGGCATTGAGGTAGATTTTGCAAAATTAGATGTTGTTGCATAATTACCTTACCCCTCTTGTGTCTGAGAGGTTTGTGCTCTCCTTGGTCATGCAGGGTTTTACACGAGATTCATTAAGAACTTCTCCAAGATTGTCATCCGTTTATCCACACTTCTTAAAAAAGAAGCTGAGTTCAACTTTGATAAAAGGTGCAAAGAAGCATTTAATATTCTTAAGGAAGCCTTGACCACCACGCCTATCATCCAACCCCCATCTTGAACCAAGTCATTTGAATTAATGTGTGATGCATCCAATTTTGTAATAAGAGCTGCCTTGGCACAACGGGTTGGTAAGCTTCCCCACATTATTTATTATGCTTTTAGAACCTTGCATCTAGCACAATGTAATTATACCACAACTGAAAAAGAATTGTTGGCCATAGTCTTTGCATTGGATAAGTTTACGTCATATCTTTTAAGGTCAAAAGTTGTGGCTTTTATTGATTATTCTACCTTGAAGTATTTGCAGAAAAAGAAGATTTTGAGCCTAGGCTGATAAGATGCATGCTCTTACTTCAAGAGTTTGATTTAGAGATCAAGGATAGAAGTGGAACTCAGAATTTGGTAGCTGGCTACCTGAGCAGAATAGAGGGAGTTATTGACCCTATTCCACTTTTAGATGATTTTTCTGATGAGCAACTCTTAAAGTTGTATGTTTCACAGGCACCCTGGTATGCTGGCATTGTTAATTTTCTAGTTGCAGGGGCCAGTAGATGCACTAAGAGCTAAAAGGGAAAAAAATTAAGAGTGATGCCAAACATTACGTTTGGGATGACCCTTCTTTATGAAAATTTTGTAATGACCAAGTCATCAGAATGTGCATACCTCATGAAGAGATTTTATCCATACTACAGTTCTGTCATGCCTCAATTGTAGGAGGTCATCAAGGACCCTAGAGGACAACAAGGAAAGTGTTAGATGCAAGACTGTATTGGCCCTCAATTTTCAAAGACTCGTGACAAACATATTCCACCTCTGAGAGATGCCAAAGAGCGGGAGGAGTGATTACTTGGAGATAAGAGATGCCCCAATAACCCATACTATATTGTGACATCTTTGATGTCTGGGGTATTAACTTCATGGGACCCTTCCCTTCATCTTTTGATTTTCTTTATATACTTCTTGCTGTTGATTATGTCTCAAAATGGGTGGAAGCTAAGGCCACCAGGACTAATGATGCCAAAGTTGTTATAAATTTTGTCCGTAGTAACTTGTTTTGTAGGTTTGGAATTCCTGAAGCCATCATTATTAATAAAGGAAGTTATTTCTGCAATATGACAACGGAAGTTTTGTTGAAGAAATATGGAGTTGGACACAAAGTTTTTACTGCATATCGCCCACAGATGTCGCCTTCTTAACAGAAGTAAATTTCACTAACAAATATACTAGTGTTATTGCAGTAAGTTATAAAAATATTAGAACTGTGTTTGAGTCTCAAATATCGTCCTCAGGGAATAAATTTCCAATTATCACTTCATCAGTCCATGATTAGTTGAGCCTAACGAATTTTAGATGAATTTTGGAAGTAAAAGCAAAATTTTTAAATGCAGAAGATAGAACAGAACAATGAACATGCAAATATGTGTTTAATAGATGTAGAAAACATAGTTAGGGACTTGTTTCACCAAAACTTCTGTGTTGATTCAATAAAGTTCTGAACTTGCAAGTACTTAGATGGAATGACAATTAGTTTCACAATATATTACTCAAAGGTTAATTCATTAACTCAATGAATCTAACATTCAATTCAATCATTCTAATTCTTTATATCTGATTCAATTAAATGTTGCATTAAGCATGAGAAACCAAAAGATTGCAAGATAAAGATGTCTTATCCCTAAGAAATCAATAATCTTGGTAATTGATTTAGATCTGAGAAACAAGTTCAACTTCCATTGATAAAAGTTCTTCTATAATTAGTTAATGAAATTTCCATTTAACAACTACTTGCAAAGCAGAATCAATTACTCAATCCAATCCAATACTCGAAGTTTAGATCCAAAATCAATTCAACACTTTTATTTCAGATCCATAATCCTTAACTACAAAAGTTTAACCAATCATTACAAAATGAAAAGAGAAAGAAAGAGAAAAAGAAGATGAACGAAGAAGCATCTTCAACTCAATCTACAAAAGCATCCTCAAGATTTGAAACTTGGTGTTTGTCCCCAATCTCTCTCTCAGACTCTCTCAACACTAGAAAACAAGTAGAAAGTAAAAATGAACAAAAGATCCCAGTAAGTCTGAGCTAATTCATATTTATAGAATTCCTGCCTTGCTGGCGTGATCACTCTTTTTCACTAAAGTAACCACGCAGAGGCCTTTCTGATAATCTTCATGACTGGAATGATCACTTTTCTTCATGAAAGTAGCAACGCAGAGGTTTGAGGTTTGTGCGGATTCACTTTCATAAGCAAAAGGAGACACGCGCAGCTTTGCAGTGATGGAAGGTTCTCTAGAACAATCACTTTTGTGCACAAAAGTAATAACGCACAGCTTGCTTTCCTAGAGGCTTCTCTGGAAGGATCACTTTAGTGAACAAAAGTGATCACGCGCACCTTGCTATGCTGAAGCTCTCTCTGAAACGATCACTTTTGCCAGGAAAAGTGATCACACACACTTTGCTATGCTGGAGCTCTCTCTAGAACGATCACTATTGCTAGGAAAAGTGATCACGCGCTTTGCTATGCTTGGGAGCTCTCTGGAACAATCACTATCATCAATGATAGTGAGATAACGCACAGGTCATCCTTCAATGTTAGGCTCTAGAACAATCACTTTTGCCAGGAAAAGTGATCACGCCCAGTTCTTGCTTCACCAAACCTTATTCTTTGCTTCCAATTTTTGCTACTTTTCTTCTATCTTTCCCTTGATCTTCCAATCTTATGAACTTAGCTCAGAATTTCCTACAAAAATATGATTAAATCATTACTTTTTACACAGAAAAATCATAAAATCTAAGCAATTATGTAATTAAGAAAGACTTTAAACATTCTATTATTTTTGAGTTTTTCAGCTTTTTCTAACATGTTTTCTTTATCAAATGCATTAAAACTAAAGTAAAATACTGGTAAAATATGGCTTTATCAACAGACAAATGGGCAAGCTAAGCTCTTTAACAGAGAAATCAAGATGCACTATGGGCACATAGAACCACATTTAAGACACCCTTGGGAATGTCACCATATAGGACTGGTCTATGGAAAAGCTTGCCATTTACCAGTTAAGGTAGAACACAAAGCATACTGGGTAGTGAAGGCCTACAATATACATTATGACTCAATTGGGGAGCAAAGAAAGTTGCAACTGCAAGAGTTAGAGGAGTTGCGTCTTGAGGCTTATGAGAACTCAAGAATTTACAAAGAAAAGACCAAGAGGTACCATGACAAGATGATATCAAAGAAAGAGTTTTCCATTGGTCAAAAGGTCCTTTTGTTCAATTCTCGCCTCAAACTCATGCTTGGGAAGCTCAAATTAAGGTGAATTGGACCATTTATAGTCACAAAGGTATTCTTTCATGGTGCAATCAAATCCAAAGTGACTTCACTAACAAGAGTTTTATGCTGAATGGACACTATTTGAAGCACTTCCTGTAAAGTCCAGTCCCCTTGGAAAAGGTTGAAGAGATTGACTTACATGCCCCTATCATGAACTTCAACCACAACCTTTGTCCTGAGTAATTCCCTTCATACGTCAAGTTAGTGACGTTAAAGAAGTGTTATGTGAGAGGCAACTCACAATTTGATTAAGAATTTTAGCTGTTCTTTTGCATTCAATAATAGTCTTATACTTGAGCTATAATAATTGATGAATTCTTGCATAATTCTGCTGCTCAAACCTTTCATTTTGCTTTATACTTGTTGATTGACATAATTTTCTGCATATTCTCACATTTTTATAGTGGGAGATTGTAAATCTTGGACTAAATTCATGCATAAATTCAAGGAAGTCCAAGTGTATAGAGGAGTGACCAGTTCCACCATACAACATAGTAACTTTAGGGAAGAAGTTTCAATTTCATCATGAGAGGTAACCACTTTCATTTTCATAGTAGCCACTTTCAGCTAAGGTATATGAACCTACTCTCTATAGTTATCACTTTCACATTTGATAGTAACCACTTTCAAGGCTTTTAGGCTAACAAGAGTGCACGTAACTACTTTCATTTTCATAGTAGCCATAAGCATATACACTGGAAAAATTCACAGGGAAGTGCTCTTTGTAGTTACCACTTTCATTTCTGTAGTGGCTACACAGGGACCTTTTTTTGAGCAAATATGTTGCGCGTAGCCACTTTCGTTTTCATAGTAACTACACGCAATCCCATCATGCATTTTTGAAATATAGGCGCTCTCTATAGTTGCCACTTTCATTTTCATAGTAGCCATGCACAACACCATTTTGTAAAATACCAATGCGCGTGTCTACTATGGATTTGAAAGTGACCACGTCCACTGTCTATATATTGAAAGTATCCACTTTCACCTTCACTCTTACTCTTATCCTCTGAGCACTCTCACTCTCATCTCCAATCTCCTTGCATTTCTCCCCCTTGTCTTCATTATTTTGTGCTAAAATCCATCAATTTCTGCACTTCTGCACCAATTTTAAACTCCAATCCAAGTAATTTGAGATTTTGATCTAAAGCTTCCTGCATTGAAATTGTGTAAATTGGGTTATTTGAAGTATGATTGTATGATTGAAAGGGATTAGGAGAGTTTAATTTAGTTAGTTTGCTATATTTTGCCATTATCGCATCCTAGGGTAGTCACTTCCATTTCTGATGGTGAGTATTTTGTATGTTTTAATACAATAACGACTGCTAAAGCTTCCTATCTATGGGATAGTCACTACCTTAGACCTACATTTTCATAGTAGCCGCTATCACTATGAACTCTGATGCAAGCGTTCACTTTTGGACTGTAGTGTCTCTCAAAATTGTTGTGCTACTGTTCTTTTGCATTTTGATATGCATAATCTGTAATGAATCCACTACATGCATTATGCTTGGACATTCTTTATTATAGTGTTTATGTTGGCTGCACAACTCCCATTTCCCACTGCACATATACACATCTCTGTTAAAATTCTGCAAATTGGAAGTAATCACCTTTGCTGCCAATAGTGATCATTTTGGAATTGCATCGCATATAGCTTGAATGATCTTTATTAAATTTGCAGTTGCATACATGGTGGTTTGTCACACTACATTTGGGATTCTATAGTTGTTTCATGATAAATGCAGATTTTACTAGATTTTTATATAGGTTCTAGGTTGTTTTTGATAAATAAAAAAATGTAATTTAGAAAGTGAAAACTATACAAAAATATATAAATATTCAATAAAATAAATTGTTGTCTTTAATAATTCAAATTGTGTGAATTTAATAGAATTTTGATGTAATTTTGTTAGTTTTTCAAGAAACTTTGAGCAAGATCATAAGATTAAAGGATCAAGAGAGAAAGTAGAAGAAAGTAGCAATTTTGGAGACAAAGAGCAAAGAATAATGAAGCTATGTGATGGGTGTTATCACTATTTATGAGGAAAGTGATCATTCCAAAACTTAAGTTCAGAAGTTAACCTGTGCGTTAACACTTTTTCTAACAATAGTAACCACGCCCATGAAGAAAGACTCTGCGTTATCACTATTACAAACTGTGATGATGTTATGACTCAAAAACATGTTAAAAATAGAATAACAAATTTATTATTAGAAACTGTTAGTTTCTAATTCAGTTAAGACTGTTAGTTCCTTTTATAAAGTTTGTTTTCTAGTCTTTTTACAAGTGAGGTATTAGGTGGACTCTTTGTAATCAGTTCTTAATAAACTAGTGAACAAGTTTTGGTTGCTCTCTCCTGTGGATGTAGGCCACATTAGATGAACCATATTAAAGATCTAGTATTTTTCTTCTTTTCCCTATCCTTTTTAAGTTTTCTGCATTTTCTGTTTTCTGTTATTTTTGTTTCTGGTTTGATTTGTGAGGACACGAAACACCTTGTGAGGACACGACTCTACAAGTGGCGCCGTCTGTGGGAACAATTAAGCTAGAAACTTCAAGAATGGGAACTACCAAGTATGACATAGAGAAATTCTTAGGAGACAATGACTTTGGCTTATGGAGGATTAAGATGGATGCTATCTTGACTCAACAAGGATGTGCAGAAGCTATTAAGGGAGAAAAGAATATGTCAAGCTCATTAACTCCCCAGGAAAAAGCTAATCTGAGTGAGAAGGCAAGAAGTGCTATAATCTTGTGTCTTGGAGACAAAGCTTTAAGAGAGGTTGCAAAGGAGAAAACTGCTATAGCAATGTGGATCAAGATAGAATCTTTGTACATGACAAAATCCTTGGCTCACAGACTTTGTTTGAAGCATCAACTATACTCTTTCAAGATAGATGAAACAAAATCAATTACTGAACAATTGACAGAATTTAATAAAATTCTGGATGACTTGGAGAACATTGAAGTTAATCTTGGTGATGAAGATAAGGCCCTTTTGTTGCTGAATTCTGTACCCAAGAATTATGAACATTTCAAATACGCTCTTCTTTTTTGGCAAGGAGTAGACCATTACATTGGAAGAGGTCCAAACCTCCATCAAAACTAAGGAGTTGCAAAGGCAACGAGAAACTAAGCTTAACAGTAATGAGGAAGGCTTAAATGTGTCAAGGGAGAGAACTGAGAAGAAAATGCAAGGACAGAAGGGGAAGAGGTCTAAGTCTAAGTCCAAGAATGGGGAAAAGAATAAATACAAATGCTTCAATTGTCATAAGATAGGTCATTTCAAGAAAGACTGTCCTGAAAAAGGCAACAACAATGCAAGGCTCTCTGCTGATTCAGCAAACTTAGCAGCTATTGCAGATGGGTATGAAAGTGTAAGGGTTTTGGTTGTGTCTACATCACAAACCTCAAAGGATTGGGTCATGGACTTAGGCTGCTCCTTTCATATGTGTCCAAAGAAGGATTATTTTGAGGCCTTGATGCTAAAAGAAGGAGGAATAGTCTTGTTAGGGGATAACCATCCCTGCAAAGTGCAAGGTCTTAGAACCATCAGATTGAAGATGTTTGATAACAGGGAATATCTCCTCAAGAATGTGAGGAATCAAGGTATTAAAAGGCATAGAACAGTACCTAATACACCTCAACAGAATGGCCTGGCTGAAAGAATGAACAAAACTATTTTGGAAAGAGTGAGATGTATGCTTCTTGGAGCAGGAATGCCAAAGAGTTTCTGGGGAAAAGCTGTCACTACTGCAGTATACTTGATAAATAGGCGTCCCTCATCAGTTTTAGATTTTAAAACTCCTATGGAAGCATGGAATGGGCAATCAGCAGACTACTCAGGACTGAGAGTATTTGGATCACTTGCTTATGCTCATATTAAGGAAGGAAAGATAGAACCAAGAGCTGTCAAGTGCATTTTTCTTGGAGGTGTGAAGGGTTACAAGTTGTGGAGACTTGAAGCAAGAGGAGGAAGGTGCATTATAAGCAGAGATATCACCTTTGATGAAACTAAAATGGGTATGTTGATGGAGGAACAACAGAAAAATACTTCAAACAAGGAACATACTCAATTTGAGGTGGAGTCTCTTACTCAAGTTTCAGATGCAAAAGGAGAAAATTCTGAAGTTGCAAACCCAGAAATAGAACCAGCAAAAACATTTAGTTCTGGTGCATGTGCAGCTACAAACTTATATAATGATTCTGATTATCAATTGGTCAGAGACAGAACTAAAAGGATTCATAAACCACCAAACATATTTGGCTATGCATATCTGATTTGTTATGCTCTTAGTGTGGCAGAAGAAATTCAAAATCTGGAGCCAAGAACCTTTAAAGAAGCCATGGAGAGTTGTGAATCACAACAGTGGATGAAGGCTATACATGAAGAAATGGAATCTCTTATGAAAAACCAGACCTGGGAACTTGTAGACTTACCAAAAGACAAGAGAGTTGTGGGTTGTAAATGGATCTTCAAGAGGACAAAAGGCATACCAAGAGTGGAGGCACCAAGATTTAAAGCAAGGCTTGTAGAAAGGGGTTTTACTCAAGTTGAAGAAATGGATTACAATGAAATCTTTTCACCTGTTGTGAAATACTATTCTATAAGGATTTTATTGAGTTTGATGAATCAGTTGGACCTAGAATTGGAGCAAATGGATGTGAAAACAACATTTTTAAATGGAGAATTGGAGGAAGCTATCTTTATGCAACAACCAGAAGGTTTTGCAGTAGAACAAAATAAAGTTTGTTTGCTAAAGAAGTCTCTATATGGCCTAAAACAGAGTCTAAGAATGTGGTACAAGAAGTTTGATGCTTTTCTTGTGAAGTTTGGCTTCAACAGGTGTAGATATGACAGTTGTGTGTATGTTCTTAAAAGAAATGAGAAGTGTATGTTGTATTTACTGTTATATGTGGATGATATTCTGCTGGCCAGTCTTAACATAAAAGAGATAAAGACTTTCAAAGACAGACTTAGTTCTGAGTTTGAAATGAAGGACCTTGGACCAGATAGAAGGATCTTAGGCATGGACATTGTAAGGAACAGGACTGATGGAGAACTATTTTTATCTCAACAAAATTACCTAAAGAAAGTGGTTGAAAAATTTAGAATGCATCAATCTAAGCATGTCCACGAACCTTTGAGATCTCTTACTAAACTTTCAGTTTCTCAGGCTCCTAAAACTGAGGAAGAAAGGAATAAGATGAAGTCTATCCCTTATGCAAGTGGTGTTGGTAGTATCATGTATGGAATGGTGTGCAGCAGACCAGACTTAGCTTATGCTATTAGTCTTATAAGCAGATTCATGGCAAATCCTGGTACAGCTCATTGGAATGCTCTTAAGTGGGTGCTTAGATATCTTAATGGTACATTGGATTATGGTTTGAGATTCAAGAGGGGGCTAGCTAGAAGTGATGCTATAATAGGGTATGTGGATGCAGATTTTGCAGGTTGTATTGATACTAGAAAGTCTATTTCTAATTATGTTTTTACCTTGTTTGGGACAACAATCACTTGGAATGTAAATTTACAATCGGTGGTAGCTTTATC